>JAHIAL010000078.1:0-1200000 GCA_021605145.1 Aegilops bicornis
AATTATTGATTACTCCTTGTAGTTGATGCTAGTTGGTTTATTTGGTGGAAGATCATATGTTCGAGATCCTTTATGCATATTAATACCCCTCGATTATGAACATGAATATGATTTGTGAAGTAGATTACGTTTGTTCACGAGGACATGGGAGAATCTTGCTATAAGTAGTCATGTGAATTTGGTATTGGATTCGATATTTTGATGAGATAATGTTGTCTTTCCTCTGGTGGTGTTATGTGAGCGTCGACTACATGACACTTCCCCATTGTTTGGGCCTAGAGGAAGGCATTGGGAAGATAATAAGTAGATGATGGGTTGCTAGAGTATTTGAAGCTTAAACCTAGTTTATGCGTTGCTTCGTAAGGGGCTGATTTGAATCCATATGTTTCATGCTATGGTTAGGTTTACCTTAATACTTCTTTTGTAGTTGCGGATGCTTGCAATAGGGGTTAACCATAAGTGGGAGGCTTGTCCAAGGAAGGGTAGTACCCAAGCACCGGTCCACCCACATATCAAATTATCAAAGTAACGAACGTGATTCATCTGAGCGTGATGAAAACTAGCTTGACGATAATTCCCATGTGTCCTCAGGAGCGTTTTCCTTCATACAAGAGTTTGTCCAGGCTTGTCCTTTGCTACAAAAAGGATTGGGCCACCTTGCTGCACCTTACTTACTTTTATTACTTGTTACCCGTTACAAATTACCTTATCACAAAACTATCTATTACCGATAATTTCAGTGCTTGCAGAGAATACCTTACCGAAAACTGCTTATCATTTCTGCTCCTCGTTGGGTTCGACACTCTTACTTATAGAAAGGAATACGATAGATCCCCTATACTTGTGGGTCATCACCTATTCGGTCAATAATTCAGATGTAATATATTGCCTGCCTTCCTGTTGGGGAACGCAGTATTTCAAATTTTTTACCTACGATCACGCAAGTCTATCTAGGAGATGCATAGCAACGAGCGGGGAGAGTGTGTCTACGTACCCTTGTAGACCGAAAGCTGAAGCGTTTAATGCTTATGATTGATGTAGTCGAACGTCTTCGTGATCCAACCGATCCAAGTAATCTTGAGCATACGGCACCTCATGACCGACCAGCACATTCAGCTTCGATGGCGTCCCTCGAACTCTTGATCTAGCTTGAGGCCGAGGGAGAGTTACATCGACCTGACGGTGTGGCGGCAGTGATGATGAAGTTACCGGCGCAGGGCCTTCGCCTAAGCACTATGAGGATATGGGGCGAGGTGTGTGTAGCGTGGAGGGGCACCGCTGCGGCTAAGAGAAGACTTGATGTCTGCATTCTGGGGGTGCCCTCCCCATGTATATAAAGGAGGGAGAGAGGAGGAGGCCTCCTGAGGCACGCCCCCAAGTAGGAGGAATCTCACTTGGGCCCCTAGTCCAATTGGCCCCCTACCATATTTGGACAAGGGGAAAGGAAGGAGGGAGGGAAGGAAGTAGAAGTCCTACCTCATACTTTCCTTCCTCCTCTCGTTTCCCTTTCTCCCCACGTGGCTGGCCCTATAGGGCGCACCAGCCCCCTTGTGGGCTGGTGCATTCCCACTTGGCCCATTAAGCCCATATCTTTGTCGGGGGTTGCCCGAAACCCCTTCCGGTGACCCGGTATCACCCGGAACACTTCCGATGTCCAAATACCATCATCCTATATATGAATCTTTACCTCTCGACCATTTTGAGACTCCTCGTCATGTCCGTGATATCATCCGGGACTCCGAACAAACTTTGATCATCAAATCACATAACTCATAATACAAATCATCATTGAACGTTAAGCGTGCAGACCCTACGGGTTCGAGAACTATGTAGACATGACCGAGACACATCTCCGGTCAATAACCAATAACGGAACCTGGATACTCATATTGGCTCCTACATATTCTACGAAGATCTTTATCGGCCAAACCGCATAACAACATACGTCATTCCCTTTGTCATCGGTATGTTACTTGCCCGAGATTTGATCGTCGTATCATCATACCTAGTTCAATCTCGTTACCGACAAGTCTCTTTACTCGTTCCGTAAATCATCATCCCGCAACTAACTCATTAGTCAGATTGCTTGCAAGGCTTATAGTGACGAGCATTACCGAGAGGTCCCAGAGACACCTCTCTGATACACGGAGTGACATTATCCTAATCTGATCTATGCCAACTCAACAAACACCATCTGAGACACCTATAGAGCATCTTTATAATCACCCAATTATGTTGTGACATTTGATAGCACACAAGGTGTTCCTCCGGTATTCGGGAGGTGCATAATAGTCAGAGGAACATGTATAATTCTTTACCTAATACTAAAGCAAATTAGGTTTCGGTCGTCCGTCGTGGCATTTTTTAGAAAAGTCCCTGTGTTTTGATGAAATCAACCCACGGTCCGGATTTAAGTCACACCCAAACCGTTATTTTATATTTTTTGAAACCCCCCCTGATGTTTTAGGTAATTCATCAGCGGATCATATATAAGTCAAACAAATGCTTTTTTAAATCATCCATATTTTTTAAACCGTAACTCCGATTTGAACATGTTTTATATGAAATTTGATTAGAAAAATATGTAGAATATGAATATGAGATTATTTTTTACCTATTAAGTATTATATAAATATTATTTTGGAATATATTTAAGTCAAAAAAATGATTTTCTAAATTATCCATTATCTTTTAAACCGTAACTTTGATTTTAACATATTATTATATGAAATTTTATTAGAAAAATGTGTGGAATCTAAATATGTTGTTAATTTTACCTTTAAATATTTTTAAAATATTGTTTTGGAAGCAAACTTATAATTTATAGCGCCAAGATCCATTTTTTCTTTCATACTGCGAAGTATCTCGATTGCAAATAAACACCCCACTATAACCATATAGGGAAAAGAAAACATCGCTAACTACACATGCATACCTTTGAAATCTGTGCCCCTAACTCGAAACCACTACTCATATTTGCCCCTAATTTTGAAGCATGCTCAAATTTGCCCCTCCGCCGTTAAGTCACTACTCGAAATGCCCTTCCGTGCGATCTTGTAGCACTTTCCGTCCAATCTTGCTAGCACTTTCCATCGCTCATCGTACACATGGCCTTTGACGGTCAAAGGCCTTTGGCTGGACGGAAGGGCATTCTGATAGTGACTTAACAGCAGAGGGGCAAATTGAGCATGTTTTGAAATTAGGGCAAATCGAGTAGGTGGTTCAGTTAGGAACAAAAATCTAAATGGCTCCAAATCACATGGGGAAAACAATAGATTTCTCATCGGCGGAGTGAGAGATAGCGAGCGAGAGAGAGGGAGAGAGAGAGCGCCTAGGATTTAATCATATTCAAACACGTTTTTTGTTTTGTGTGAACAGGAGGCCATCGCCAGCCCGAGGGTAAGAAGGAGGATAAGCGGCAACATAAATATGATGCCTCGCAAAAATAAAGAAGATGGACCTATTTGTGGTCTTGAGTGATGGTTGTTGGGTTAAGAGCGTGTGTTATGTTTTCTCTCCCGTTGCAACGCACGGGCTCTTTTGCTAGTCATGATGAAAGCAATAGCAATAAAACTAAACGATCATTATGGTAAGCTAATGGATGGGTCTTGTCCATCACATCATTCTCTAATGATGTGATCCCGTTCATCAAATGACAACACATGTCTATGGTCAGGAAACTTAACCATCTTTGATTAATGAGCTAGTCTAGTACAGGCATACACTAGGGACACTCTGTTTGTCTATGTATTCACACATGTACTAAGTTCCGGGTTAATATTCTAGCATGAATAATAAACATTTATCATGATATAAGGAAATATAAATAACAACTTTGTTATTGCCTCTAGGGCATATTTCCTTCAGTCTCCCACTTGCATTAGAGTCAATAATCTAGTTCACATCGTCATGTGATTTAATACCAATAGTTCACATCTTTATGTGATTAGTTCACATCGCCATGTGACTAATACCCAAAGGGTTTTACTAGAGTCAATAATCTAGTTCACATCGCTATGTGATTAACACCCAAAGAGTACTAAGGTGTGATCATGTTTTGCTTGTGAGAGAAGCTTAGTCAATGGGTTTGTCACATTCAGAGCAATATGTATTTTGCAAATTTCTATGTCTACAATGCTCTGCATGGAGCTACTCTAGCTAATTGCTCCCAGTTTCAATATGTATCCAGATTGAGACTAAGAGTCATCCGGATCGGTGTAGAAGCTTGCATTGACACAACTCTTTACGACGAACTCTTTATCACCTCCATAACCGAGAAATATCTCCTTAGTCTTTATAAGGTCAATTTTGACCATTGTCCAGTGATCCACTCCTGGATCAATATCGTACCCCCTTGCCAAATTCATGGCAAGGTACACAATAGGTTTGGTACACAGCATAGCATACTTTATAGAAACCTATGGCTGAGGCATAGGGAATGACTTTCATTCTCTTTCTATTTTTTGCCGTGGTCGTGTTTTCAGTCTTACTCAACTTTACACCTTGCAATACAGGTAAGAACTCCTTCTTTGACTGTTCCATTTTGAACCACTTCAAAATCTTGTCAAGGTATGTACTCATTGAAAAATCTTATCAAGCGTCTTGATCTATCTCTATAGATCTTGATGCCCAATATATAAGCGACTTCACCGAGGTCTTTCTTTGAAAAACTCCTTTCAAAACACTCCTTTATGCTTTCCAGAAGAATTCTATATAATTTCCGGAATAACAATATGTCATTCACATATACTTATCGAAAAGGTCAGTGCTCCCACTCACTTTCTTGTAAATACAGGCTTCACCGCAAGTCTGTATAAAACTATATGCTTTGATCAACTCATCATAGCGTATATTCCAAGTTCGAGATGCTTGCACCAGTTGATACGTCCATTTTGCATCATGCTTTTATATCGATATTTATTGCATTATGGGCTGTTATACATTATGTCACAATACTTGTGCCTTTTCTCTCTTATTTTACAAGGTTTACATGAAGAGGAGAATGCCTGGCAATTTGGAATTACAGGCTGGAAAGGGAGCAAATATTAGAGACCTATTCATACACAACTCAAAAAGTCCACGAAACTCTAGGAAAGTCAGTTTTGGAATATATTAAAATACCCGGTGAGAAAAGCACCCAGAGGAGGGCCACCCACCGTCCACGAGGTGGAGGGCGTGCCCTACCCTGCAGGCGTGCCCTCCCTAAATGGGCCACCCGGCAGCCTCCAATGCCCATCTTACGGTATAAGGTGTCTTCTGCCTCCCAAAAATCATAAAGAAGCTTTCAGATGAAGCCGCCTCTCGTCAGCGGAACTGTGAAAACCAATCTAGGGCTCGTGAATGTTACCTCAGGAAACATCCCTCCTGAGGGAGGAAATACGTCACCATCGTCATCACCATCGATCCTCTCATCGGGAGGGTCAATCTCCATCAACATCTTCACCAGCACCATCTCTTCTCAAACCCTATTTCATCTCTTGTATCAGATCTTTGTCTCATAACCTCAGATTGGTACCTGTGGGTTGCTAGTAGTGTTGATTACTCCTTGTAGTTGATGCTAGTTGGTTTACTCGGTGGAAGATCATATGTTTAGATCCTTTATGCATATTAATACCCCTATGATTATGAACATGAATATGATTTGTGAGTAGTTACGTTTGTTCCTGAGGACATGGGAGAAGTCTTGTTATAAGTAGTCATGTGAACTTGGTATTCGTTCGATATTTTGATGAGATGTATGTTGTCTTTCCTCTAGTGGTGTTATGTGAACGTCGACTACATGACACTTCACCATTGTTTGGACCTAGAGGAAGGCATTGGGAAGTAATAAGTAGATGATGGGTTGCTAGAGTGACGGAAGCTTAAACCCTAGTTTGTCGTTGCTTCGTGAGGGGCTGATTTGGATCCACATGTTTCATGCTATGGTTAGGTTTACCTCAATTCTTCTTTCTCGTAGTTCGATGCTTCTTGAGAGGGTTAATCATAAGTGGGATGCTTGTCCAAGGAAGGGCAGTTCCCAAGCCGTTCACCCACATATCAAATTATCAAAGTAACGACGCCGAATCATATGAGCATGATGAAAACTAAGCTTGACGATAATTCCCATGTGTCCTCGGGAGTGCTTTCCTTTATATAAGAGTTTGTCCAGGCTTGTCCTTTACTACAAAAAGGATTAAGGCCACCTTGCTGCACCTTGTTTACTTTTGTTACTTGTTACTCGTTACAAATTAACTCATCACAAAACTATTTGTCACTGATAATTTCAGTGCTTGCAGAGAATACCTTATTGAAAACTGCCTATCATTTCCTTCTGCTCCTCGTTGGGTTTGACACTCTTACTTATCGAAAGGACTATGATAGATCCCCTATACTTGTGGGTCATCACCAGTCCATAGATGGATCGCTGGAGCTTGCACATTTTGTTAGCACCTTTAGGGTTGACAAAACCATCTGGTTGTATCATATACAACTCTTCTTTAATAAATCTATTAAGGAATGCAGTTTTGACATCCATTTGTCAGATTTCATAAAATCTGGCAATTTCTAACATGATTCGGACACACTTTAAGCATCGATATGAGTGAGAAAATCTCATCGTAGTCAACACCTTGAACTTGTCAAAAACCCTTTTCGACAAGTCGAGCTTTGTAGATAGTAACACTACTATCAGTCATTCCGTCTTCCCTTGAAGATCCATTTATTCTCAATGGCTTGTCGATCACCAGGCAAGTCCACCAAAGTCCACACTTTGTTCTCATACATGGATTCTATCTCAGATTTCATGGCCTCAAGCCATCTGGTCGGAATCTGGGCTCATCATCGCTTCCTCATAGTTAATTGGGTTCATCATGGTCTAGTAACATGACTTCCCAACAGGATTACCATACCACTCTGGTGCAGATTACCGTCGAATTCTGACCCTACGAGGAGGTTCGGTAGTAACTTGGTCTGAATTTTCATGATTATCATCATTAACTTCCTTACTATTTGGTGTAGGCATCACTGGAACTGATTTCAGTGATGAGCCACTTTCCGATTCGAGAGAAGGTACAATTACCTCATCAAGTTCTACTTTCCTCCCACTCACTTCTTTCGAGAGAAACTCCTTCTCTAGAAAGGATCCACTCTTAAAACAAAAGATCTTGCCTTCAGATCTATGATAGAAGGTGTACCCAATAGTTTTCTTTTGGGTATCCTATGAAAGACGCACTTCTCCGATTTGGGTTTGAGCTTATCAGTTGAAACTTTTTCACATAAGCATCGCAACCCCAAACTTTAAGAAATGACGACTTAGGTTTCTTGCTAAACCACAGTTCATACGGTGTCGTCTCAACGGATTTTTAGACGGTGCCCTATTTAACATGAATGCAGGTGGCTCTAATGCATAACCCCAGAACAATAGTGGTAAATTGGTAAGAGACATCATAGATTGCACCATATCTAATAAAGCACGGTTACGACGTTTGGACACACCATTACACTATGGTGTTCCAAGTGGCGTGAGTTGTGAAACTATTCCACATTGTTTTAAATGAAGGCCAAACTCGTAACTCAAATATTTTCCTCTGCGATCAGATTGTAGAAACTATATTTTCTTGTTATGATGATTTTCCACTTCACTCTGAAATTCTTTGAACTTTTCAAATGTTTCAGACTTGTGTTTCATTAAGTAGATATACCCATATCCGCTCAAATCATCTGGTGAAGGTTAGAAAATAACGATAATTACCGCTGCGTAGCTTCAACACTTATCGGACCGCATACATCGGTATGTATTATTTCCAACAAGTCAGCTGTTACTCGCTCCATTGTTCCGGAGAACGGAGTCTTAGTCATCTTGCCCATGAGGCATGGTTACGTAAGCATCAAGTGATTCCAAAAGCCCATCAGCATGGAGTTTCTTCATGTGCTTTACACCAATATGACCTAAACGGCAGTGCCACAAATAAGTTGCACTATCATTATTAAGTTTGTATCTTTTGGCATCAATATTATGAATATGTGTATCATTACGATCGAGATTCAATAAACCATTTATATTAAGTGTATGACCATAGAAGGTTTTATTCATGTAAACAGAACAACAATTATTCTTTGACTTAAATGAATAACTGTATTGCAATAAACATGATCCAATCATATTCATGCTCAACGCAAACACCAAATAACATTTATTTTCGTCCAACACTAATCTCGAAGGTAGAGGGAGTGTGCGATGGTGATCTTATCAACCTTGGAATCATTTCCAACACACATCGTCACTTTGCCCATAACTAGTCTTTGTTCATTTTGAAACTCATGTTTCGAGTTACTAATCACAGTAACTGAACCAGTATCAAATACCCTGGGGTTACTATGAACACTAGTAAAGTACACATCAATAACATGTATATCAAATATACCTTTCACTTTTCCATCCTTCTTTGCCGCTAAGTATTTGGGGTGGTTCCGCTTCCAGTGACCATTCCCTTTGTAGTAGAAGCACTCAGTTTCAGGCTTAGGTTTAGCTTTGGGTTTCTGTAACATCCCAAATTTTCAATTTGGAATGTTATACATTAGATCATCATGCATATCATATTTTCTTGCATTTTGTTGATCCTAGAAATTTCACGCAACTCAAGGACCCTCGGAGAGAAGTTGGAGATTCAGAAATTTTCATATTTGAGTTCTCTCAAAACTATGAAAAGAGGATCATTGGATTTATTTATTTTATCTTCAAATATTTTTCAAATATCAAAAAATAAGAGAGGGAATAATATGACTTTCCCAAAATTTAGGAAAATGAAGATTTAATAAATAAATCAAATTTTGGATTTTTTCTGAGTTTATTTGCCTTAGGGAAAAATGCGTGTTTTCAAAAATTGCATTTTAGGCCCCAATTTTGGAGTTCGTTTAGATTTTTTTTTCTCTGCCATGAGACCGTTTAAAAAAACCATGGCGCTTGGGCCAAGGCCCAAGCCGCCGACCAACCGCCAGAGGAGGCCATCAGCTGGCAGCCGAGGGGAGCCGAGGAGGGCCGCCGCTTCTTTTCCTAATCCTAGTAGGACTCTTGTCCTACTTTCGTTTATTCAGATATCTGTTTTAGATCTTTTCTCTCTTGTTTCCTAATCCTAGTCTATTTCTTGTCCCTACCCCAAGCAAAACCCTCCCTCCCAATATAAATACCCAAGCACCCACAATCGGGGAAATCACATACCACCACGGACACCTCACGGGACGGAGCCCTTTTCGGTTCGGTAGGGGCGAGCTACACAGAGCGGATCAAGGCGTGCACACGAGCAGATTTCACTCCAGCTTGAGCTCTCCGAGAGATAATACTCCCTCTGCTGCTTGTGCAGTTGTATTGTGTTCTTGCTAGGGAGCGTTGAGAGCTACAAAACCTAGCTCGAGAGTCTATGGCCTCGTCACGAGCTGAACCGAACGAGCCAACCCTTTCTCTACGTTGCACTCAGCCTCCTTTTATAGGCACAAAGGGGTCACCACAGTGGCAAGTAGACAAGGGTAGAATAGGAAAAACATAGGTTGGTACACCGCTTGTCTACGGTGTAACAGTGGTCTATACCTAACTCACGGGCAAGGGACAAGAGTCATAATGCCCGTCCTCGCCGCCTGAAAAGTGCAACAGGACTGTCAAGTGCGCCTCCGTTTGCCACGACGGCATCGCTTGTCAGCTGCCGTTTATCGCCGCTCCCTCGGGCTGCACAGCCATCGACACGCCGCTACCGGGAAGCCCCATGGCGACACGTTGGTGGATGAGCTGGAGCGGAGAGGAAGAGAGGTTACTGCCCGGCGGCAAGCGCCTTGCCGCGGCAAGGTTCTTGTCGTGGTGCTTGGGAGCTTGCGCTCACCAAGCCTTCGGCAAGCTCCTCTTGCCGGGCCTATTTCCTTCGTGCGTCAAGTGGTCTTCTCCCGGCAAGCTCCTCTTGCCGGGCCTTCTTCGATGCCTAGAGTGGCCTTCCGGCAAGCTCCTCTTGCCGGGGTCTTGTCTCTTGACTGAGAACACTTTGTTCTTGAATGGCTCCAAAGGAGCCACTAAGAGCCTTGGTGATCATCCGCAAGCCTTGACAGCTGGGACGCTGCGGCCGGCGTGTCGAAGTTCGGGGTACTAAGGTACCCCTACTTTAGTACAATCGGCTGTGAGCCCCGAACCTGGGCAATACGGTCTTGCCGTAGCTGTTGGGCTGAGCCCAAAAGCTGGCAGGCATGCGCCGCCTGGGTTCAAACCAAATCCACTCCGTGTCCGCCGCGTTCCCCGTAGCAGCCGCGTGTCAATTCTTGGCGTCGTGGGGAAGTGGGCGGCGTCTGGGGTAGCTTCACCGTCGCCTCAGTTACGCATCCCGCCACGTGGTTCCCATGCTCTTGGGATCGCGGGACGGTGGAAGTGGGAAACTGGCTGTTGCGAACAGAGGCAGAGGTGGGCCCGATTCCACTGCTCTTCCTATGCCCTGATTTGTCGGAAGCGGGCGGCCGAGCCCCACCTTGCTTCTTTAAAAGGAGGCGGAAGGGGGCCGCAGGCTCCGCACTCTCCCATCTCCTCCTTTCCTCAGCTTCATGCTCCCCTTTCTCTCATTCGTCATGGAGAAAAGGAACCTTGGTTCTTCATCGGTGGCGGCGAGGGTCGCTGCTAGATGCCGCGCTCCTCCCAACCCCACCTCCGGGGTGGCGAGCCAGCCATAAGAGGAAGAGGGAGGCGAGGTCGTAGACGAGGTCAAGGCGCTCGGGAAGAAGCGGACGGGCGGCGCCGTCTCCGCCTCCGCCCGGCTGGGTTCCCTCTCCTGCGGCGGTCCATCTGAGGGACGACCCTTGCGAGTTCTTCGTCAGGCTGCGCCAGGCGCCTCGTCGTCGCCTCCGGCTTCCAGCTCAGATTCATGGCTGATGGAGTCGGATCCGCCCGAGACATCGAGATCGCACATGAGGGCTGTGGAATCAGCGGCATCTTGCGTCCGTGTTGTATTCCCAGCCCCTAATGTGATGTATCTTGATCGTGGGTGGAAGACGTTCACTGCATCCACAGCCTAAGAGGCGGGTTTACCCTCCATTTTAAGTTAATGGAGGGTGATCTCCTCTCCGTCAAGGTCTTCGGGATCTCGGTACTCGGGCGAAGTGGTGCGTGGATAGCTCCTCCGACAGCGAAGATTCCTCGAAAGCGAGAGTGGACGAGGAGGAGAGCGATAAATGACGACGAGGGTAGCGGGCCCGATTAGTTGTCGGGCGCCGCTTAAGGCCACCGGCGACCCCATCATCCACGTCGCGGCTCCTTGAACTCCCCGTGGGGTCGCCTCCTTGGGCGATCGGGCGTAGGGAGGCTGCGGAAGGGAAGAGGGATGGCGACAAGGCCGTCAAGTCGAGTGCACGAGGCGCGTAGTGCCCTCGACAGGCGTCGACATCCTGCCGCCCGCCTTGAGCCCGCCCGGCGCTGCCATCTCCGGCTAAGCCCTCGGAGAGCTCCGGGATGTTCCTTGGTGCCTTCACGCTTTTGTAGCTTCCGCCTAAGGCGTTCCTTTTGCCCTTCTCGCCTCCTTGACCTACCTCCACGAAGAGGGACAGGAAAAGGATTACTGCATCTTATCTTTTTAATTTGTAAGCCTTCGGCCTTATCCGCATTTAAAACTTGTAATCCTCTCTTTCATGTTTTTCATTCTCCACGGACTGTATCCGAGTAGAATGTTTTAATGAAAAGGATGCTTGAAAAGGGACGAAAGGCTTATCTGATATCTCAGCCCCCGGCAACTCGGCTTACTTGCAGCCCCGGCAACTCCGGGCTTGCCGCGGCCCGGCAACTACGGCTTGTGCCGCCCCCGGCAACTCGGCTTGTCGGGCTTGGGTGCCGACGCCCTTCTTCTCCTCTTTGCTGTTATTTCAGTTCTGAGAACAATTAGCCAAGGCCGCAATAAGTTATTTTTGTAATATAACTTTATTACGGGCAATATTTGCCACGCCACTTCCTTTACTCGACTCTTGGCTTTGTATGTTACTGCCCTCGCTTTTGAAACTTGCGGTGCAGTAGCACCCTTGCCATGAAAGCGCCGAAAAGTCTGAACTTCAACAATTTGGCCGAAGTGGTCGCCACCAAGCAACCTTGTCGCGGACTAACCGCAGCTCACTTAAGATTGTTGAGCGGACTCGAAACAAAGTAAGGGCGCGACCGATCCACGATTTGGTTCCTCCGCCGCATGGGTTTTCCATACAAAGCGCGGTCGTTCAAGGAAGATAACTTTAAAAATTTAAAACTGATCGTTTAAACATAGCAACTTAGCTTCTCCGTTGCCCATTTCCGGCAAGCGGCGATTCCTCGGCGACGCCATGGCCCCTACCATTATCTTCTCCTCCCCCCAGGGGTCGCCTGGAGAGCTTGAGCTGGCTGGTGTATCTGTTTGGAATGGAACTGGCACGCTTCACACTTGGTTACTTGTGCAGTTGCATCCTGGAGGGCTTCTGGCTAGAAGAAGCCTTGCGGAAAGCTTTCTTAAGAAGAGCTCTTGCCGCCAATGTGGTGACCACATATGCCTCCGTGTATCTCGCCAACAGCTTACATCCATCTTCCCGGCAAATGCACTTCAATTTCACACCGTTGAGTCTTCTTCTGTACAAGATGTTGTCAACAAACTGGTACATACTTGACTGCTGGGCTACTCTTTCCGCTGCTTCTTGCTCTTCGGGAAGTTCTCCTGTCTGAAGGAAATGAACAATCTGCTGCGCCCATGCTGGAGCCCGCGGCTCGACAACAAGGACTAAAGGCATATCTATCGCTGCGGGAACATCAGCTTCTACGGCATGAACATGAGTTTCTGCCGGAGCTTGACATTCCCCGGCAAGCTTGCCGGAGCAAAACTTGTCGGGAACGTTTGCTTCAACGAAACAAACCCTAGGGCTTGTCGGAGCAGACTGCTCCTTAGCACTCTTGGCGTTGATCTTGGGGACCTTCTTGGTGGCGGCTTCGGGAAGCTCTGCCGGAAAGTAGTCGTCAGAAATCAACTTCCTCTTCTTATTCTATCCAGTTGATGGTGTTACGGTTGGTTGAGTCAGCTTGAGCACAAAGATCCCTGGTCCCAGTGTAGCTTGAGTGCGGCGCACTTTGACAGCCATCGCTAATATCATTCTCGAGCTCTTGGAACATGTTCCATTTGCAGGCCTTCAAAGTGCTCTTCTAGCTTCCTCACTTCATCGACGTAGGGCTTCCATCAACGGACTCTCGATAATCTTTATTTACTTGGCGACGACAAGTTGCGAGTCACCCCGACAATGAGCTTCTTGATCCCAAGGTCCACCGCGATCCCCGAGACCGCAAGCAAACCTTCATATTCTGCAGTTGTTGTTTGTTGCTTGTTCCTTGGGAAAGTGCATCTGGACTATATACTTGAGGTGCTCTCCGGTGGAGTGCGATAGCGACGCTTAAGACACCAGCTTTGCAGCGAAGGCACCATCAAAGTACATCAGCCACTCTTTACTTGCTTCCTTGACGGGATGCTGCGTCTCACGGAATCTCTTAAATGCGTGTCGGCGTCCATTCTGCTATGAACTCCGCCAATGCTCTGCTTTGGATAGTTGAAGTGCTTTCAAACTTAAGACCAAAGCTTGACAGTTCCAGTGCCCACTCGACTATCACACCTTGCCGCCTCGGATTTTGCAATATCCTCTTCGAAAGCGAGTGACAATCGTTATCTCATGCGCTTGGAAGTAATGGCGCAGCTTTCTCGAGGCCATGAGGAGGCGAAAAGCAGCTTCGCACTCCAGAGTATCTTGATCTAGCTCCCTGCAAAGGGAACTAACAAAGTAGATCAAGGCGCTGCACCATCCTTTTCGAATCTTGTCGCAATCCTGCGCAGATCTGTCCTTGCCGGGACGGAGCTTGTCGGAGAAGCACCCTTCTTGTCGCTGGACGTACTTGCCGTGGTTGTTAGCTCATCATCCGTCTCCCTCTCCGCTACTAACGCAGCACTAACCACTTGATTGGTTGTTGCTAAATATAGCAACAACTTCTCTTGTGGTTTAGGTGCGACAAGTGTTGGAGGGGAGGACAGTACCTCTTCAAGTCTTGGCAGCGCAGCCTCCGCTTCGAGTCCATTTCATTGGACCCGCCTTTTTCAAGATTTTGAAAAATGGCGGGCGCTCGGTGACTTAGAGATAAACCTGCCGAGAGCAGCTACACAACCGACAAGTCTTCGCACATCCTTGACACGCTTTGGTGCTTCAATCTGCTCAATGGCCTTGATCTTGTCGGGATTGGCTTCATTCCCCAGCCGAGACACAATGAACCCGAGAAGCTTGCCGGAAGGGACTCCAAACACACACTTCTCGGGGTTAAGCTTGAGGTTGACCTTGCGCAGATTTGCAAAGGTCTCGTCCAAATCTTGGATCAGAGTTGCTTTATCTTTGCTTTTGACCACTATGTCATCCATGTAGGCTTCAACATTCTTGTGCATCAGCGGCTCAAAAGCGTCGTGGACTGCCCTTGCAAATGTTGAACCTGCATTCTTTAATCCGAAAGGCATCCGTGATGAAAACATGCGTGCCACATGGAGTTATGAATGCGGTTTCTCTTCATCCTCTTCTGCCATGAAGATCTCGATGATATCCTCGAGTATCGTCGAGAAACTTAAAGCAAGTCACATCCGGCGGTGGAGTCAACACCTGGTCAATGCGCCGCAAGGGAAATGGGTCTTTGGGACAAGCTTTATTGACATCGGTGAAGTCTATACAAAGCCTCCATTTCCCATTTGCTTTGGCGCACTACCACGTGATTGGCCAACCACGTGGGATGGAGCACTCCTCGACAAGGCCCGCCGCTTCCAGCTTGATCTTCTTACGCTATGAATTCTTGGCGCCCACCGCTTGCTTCCGACCTTCGCTGACGGGTCGCGCGTGAGGACTGACGGCAAGGTGGTGCTCAATTACTTTCCTGGGAACACTGGGGATATCAGACGGTTGCCATGCAAACACATCGACATTTGCCCGCAGGAAAGCAACGAGCGCGCTTTCCTATTTAGGGTCAAGCGTGGCAATCGATGGTGAAGGTACCACCGCTGCCGTCCTCCTTGGCGGACACCTTCTTGGTTGCTAAGCGGAGCTGCCATTTGTCTTCTTCTTGCACTTGCCGGTGGAGCTCGATGGTGCGTCCTCGACGGTAGCGCAGCACTCAAGAGGTGCGCTTGCTGGAGTGGGCATCGAGTTTTGCCGGATGTGGTCTTCTTCTTCCCCAGAGCTTCAATGCAAGTGTCTTGTTATGCGCCATGGCTGCCGCTTTCTCGGTAGATCTTGTCGGCCTGCAGATAAGTGCGCCCTTCTTGTCGCCAGGACGGAGATGACACTTATCGGGCCTGGCATCTTGAGCACATTGTAAGCGTAGTGAGAGGCTGCCATGAACTTGGCGAGCGCTGGACGGCCAAGTATCCCATTATAAGGCAACGGGAAATCAGCAACGTCGAACGTAACCCTCTCAGTCCTGAAGTTTAGCTCGCTGCCAAATGTCACCGGCAGCGTAATCTTCCCCTTCGCTTGCTCCTTCCGGGTTGATTCCTTGGAATGTGCCGGTCTCTTCGAGCTTCGCCGTCGAGGATCTGTAGCTTCCGGAGCACCGCAGAGGAGATCGGATTCAAAGCCGCCCCGCCGTCAACCAACATCTTTGTGACCTTGAGGTTGCGGATGGTTGGTGAAACCAACTTATCGGCAAGCACCCGACCGCAGCTATGCGATCGTGGTGGTCCTCAATGTCAAAGATGATGGGCGCCTGGACCACTTCCGTAGGTCTGCGTGACTCCACGGATGGTTCTGCTGCGTTAACCTCACGCATCCATTGCTTGAGTTGGCGGTGCGAGGAATGCAGAGAAGCACCACCGTCAACGCAAAGGACCTCCGTTGCCTTCTGAAACTCTTGCTCGTCGGCTTCATCGTCATCTATGTCTTCGTCGCTGTCTTTCGCCTTTCATCCTTGTCGCGCCACGGGAGGTTCTGTCTCCTTGCCGCTGCTTGGCTTTGCCGCAGCGTCCCCCGGCCAGGCGCTTCTTGCCAGCTCCTCCAAAGCACCTTCTGGGCTTTCTCCTTGTCTACGCCGCCAGATTCAGCTCTCTGCTGTTCTACAAGCTGCTCGACTTTCTTACTGACTCTGGAGGTCGTGGGCCCTTGGTGCGGTGGATCTTGCAATACTGTTTTGTTGGAGCTGTCACCTTGTCGGCGACCGCCACGGCTTGGTTGTTGGCGCCCCGGCAACCTCCTTGCCGGAGCCGACAACCTTGGCAGCACCTCCGTTGCCGGACCGCTTTCGACAACCAGCACATCTTTGCCCTTCTTTTTCTGTTATTCCGCCTCCGGCCCTTCCTTGCCGGAGCGGTCTCCTCACCGACTCGCTCCCACATTCTCTCCTGGAGTCTTCTTCCTTCTTCAGAGCGTGCACACTTGTCGGCGTGGCGTGAGCTCGCTGGCGTCTTTCACTTTGCACATCGCCATCTCCTCCTCATCCTGCGGTTTCGTACATTACGATGGAATGCACCGGATCACCCTTGGCAGGGTGGGCGTCGGGGATGTTGTAGTGCACTCGATTGAATCTGCGGATGAACTTGCGCAGGACTCTCCCTCCTTACGGGCAGCAGGTGGAGATCACTCTCACAGCCATGAGGCTTGTGGTCACCGTGAAGGCGCCAACAAACCGGTGGCACAAATCTGCCAAGAAGAAATAGAGCCATCCGGCAAGTGCATGAGCCAAGATCGACGTTTGGCTTGAGCACCGTGGGAAAGTAGTTGGCGAGGATCTTGTCGTCTCGGCCCCCAGCTTGCACCGCTGATGGTGTAGATGCTGAGGAACTCCGATGGGTGTGTCCTGCCATCATACTTTTTTTCGCACATCTGGTTTGAAGTTTTTCTTGTCGGGCCACCGGACTTGCCGCAGCTCTCGAGTGAACGCAGGACAACCTACGCGTCACGGGTAAGTCGCTCGTTCTTCGGGCGCATGCATATCGACAGTGGGCCCGGCGGCGTTGGTCTGATTGACGGCGCTTCTCTTCGGGCGCCGATACGGGTTCGGCGTCTTCTTCTTGCCGTTCTCGGAGAACTTGGCGCTGGTCGCGGCGAGCTCATGGATCCGGACGACGCTGTGGAGTCGCTGTCGAGGTGGATCCGCGAAGTCGGCGATCTTGGTCTTCGGGAAGGGGAGTGCACGGTGGCTGCACCCTGCAAGTCTCGTCGCCATCAGCTCGCGCCTTGTCGCCTTGCCGCGGCTGCGGCACTCGGTTGCTGTCAGGGCGTCGCCCGTTAAGCGGCCGATGAGACTCTGAATTGTGGCCCTCCATTCGCCGACCTTATCGGGCCGTTGGAGGTAATCTAGAAGTAACTGAGCTCTAGCCAAGGCTTCCGCTGGTGTGTGGTTGGCGCAACGGCGCATTTGAGCGAAGAAGCGGATGTGTTTCGGACTCCTAACCAAGTTAGGAGGAGCAGCATCCATAGCGATCCGTACTCCGCTTGTACCAAAGATGTCTTTGGGGTGCATGCGGGTCTTGAGGGCCTCGGGATCCTCCAGCTTGGCCTTGATCCAGCGAGCGTATGGTGCCGCGAGCATCATGACGCTGTCGGTCCCGCGCCTCCTGCGAAGGACGCGGTGCGGACTCGGACACCGACGCTTGTGCTGCCTTGTCCTTGGATCCGGCGGCATTGTGGGCTCTCTCGACGACGCCGGTTCCTCCATGGCGTTTCCCCCACCACCGACAGCTCCGGTGGTGGTGGGTTCGGCTGCGGACGGCTCTGCTTGCTGCCAAGACTTCTTCTTCGGCGCCATGTTGACGAAGATGTTGATGAAGTTGCTCGTGTGACCTCGGATCGGGTTCACACAGCCTCGGCCGCCCTACTGCGCGCCAAAGATGTCGGGAAATCAGTACCACCACCGGACACCCTACGGGACCGGAGCCCCTTTTCGGTTCGGCAGGGGGCGGAGATTGCACAAAGAGCGGATCGAGGCGATGCACACGAGCAGATTTACCCAGCTTCGGAGCTCTCCGGAGAGATAATACTCCTACTGCTGCTTGTCTGGTTGTATTGTGTTCTTGCTAGGGAGCGTTGGGAGCTACAAAACCTAGCTTGAGAGTCTATGGCCTCGTACGAGCTGAACCGAACGAGCCGAACCCTTTCTACGTTGCACTCGGGCCTCCTTTTATAGGCACAAGGGGTCACCACAGGTGGCAAGTAGACAAGGGGTAGAATAGGAAAAACATAGGTTGGTACACCGCTTTGTACAGTGTACAGTGGTCTATACCTAACTCTGACGGCAAGGGACAAGAGTCATAAATCACCCGTCCTGTCGCTGAAAAGTCAGGGACCGTCGAAGTGCGCCTCCGTTTGCCACGGCGACCGCTTATGTCGGCGCCGTTTATCGCCGCTCGGCTGCTGCACAGCCCATCGACACGCTACCGGGAAGCCCCATGGTGACACGTTGGTGGATGAGCTGGAGCCGGAGAGGAAGAGAGGTTACCCGGCCAAGGCAACCGCCTTGCCGCTGCAAGGTTCTTGTCGTGCTTGGGAGCTTGCCGCTCACCAAGCCTTCCCAAGCAAGCTCCTCTTGCCGGGGCCTTGTTTCCTTCAGGCGTCAAGTGGTCTTCCCGGAAGCTCCTCTTGCCGGGCCTTCTTCGTGCCTAGAGTGGCCTTCCGGCAAGCTCCTCTTGCCGGGTCTTGTCTCTTTGATCGAGAACACTTTGTTCTTGAATGGCTCCAAAGGAGCCACTAAGAGCCTTGGTGATCATCCGCAAGCCTTACTGCGGGGACGCTGCAACTGCCGTGCAGACGAAGTTCGGGGTACTAAGGTACCCCTACTTTAGTACACCGACAACCCCCTCTAACACATCAAACCCACACCTCTCCTCTCCTTCTCCACACCGCCGCCGCCCACCCAGCCCTCACCTGGCGCCGCCGCCCTCGCCGCCGCCACCCAACGCCGCCCGCCGGGCCCCTCGCCTCTTGAGGTACTAGCCTCAGCGTCACCTTTTCTTTTCCTCGGTTCGTTTTTGTAAATCGCCCGATTTCCGCCCGATTTCCGCTTCTGGTTTTCTAGATCGGTTTTCGTTTCGGTTTTCTTTCCAAACCCTAGATCGGTTTTTTCTTTCCGGTTTTGTTTAGCAAGTTGTCACGGACCGCTCGCCCTAACGAACATGATCACCGGGTTTGCTTGGTTAATGAGCGTCCGCTCGCTCAACCGTTCGTCGCTTTCTTTCTCATCGGATTTATTCCGCTATTTTCTCGATAGCGATTTCAGATCCAATTTTCTTTCTAGTCTATCTTCTCGCCGTTTATCGGAATCAGGTGATTCAAGCGCTACCGAATTTCATCTCGAAACCGCCGTTCCGACTAATCAACTTGAACAAAGTTTTGCTACTGTAAAATTTGACCTAGTTTCAACTTGCTATAACCGAAGTTGTTTTCTTTCGCTGCTTGACTTTCGCTGTTTTATTTGATTCGATTCTTTTTGCAACCAGGGTTCTTAAGTTGAACTTTCTGGTTAGATCTTCTATTCGAGATTTACCTCGTGCATTAGATGAGTACTTATTGTATGCTTGTTGTTTGTCCTGCGATAGATCATCTTGAGTCGCCGCTTGTTACTTCAATCTCTAGGTTTCATGATCGTCAGCTAAGGCAAGTAACACTTGATCATATCTTTTCTACTACCCAGTTTTTATGCATTAGATAAATCCTAACACTTGCATGATTAGGATCTAAATAAATTGTGGGATGGGAAGTAGATTGAGGTAGTACCTATTACCTGCTTTACTTATGAAACCTTGGGAGTTACTTCAACGCTTGCTCATTATGCTATGCTATGCTAGTAGACGTGGATTGGGTGAGTGTATTCCATGACGTATGTGAGATTGTTAAATTAATGGTTTATTTAAGGTGGCAACTTAAACACACATCCGGGTGGATTGAGGCACCTGGTTTCTATCGTGACTTGCCTGCTTTTTCTTCGGACCGCCACCCAGGCTCAAAGGGATCATAAGATCATTCATGCTAGTAACTTCCGTAGCAGCCACAAGCCATTATGGGCTCGCATAGTTGATTAAGTCGTGTGAACTCTTACGGTGGTAGACTAGCTGATGTAGGGGTTGTAGGTGGCACGGTCTACCCATCGTAAGGTGCAAATGCTTCGAAAGACTATGTCTCGGCCATCCGCCTCTCAAACACCATGTAGTGCGAGAAACCAAACGGAGGCGATCGAGTCTTGTGGGGAAAAGTGCTAAACCTCTGCAGAGTGTACAAACTAATCATGATTAGCCGTGTCCCGGTTATGGACATCTTGAGTATCTAGTACTTGAATATCATGTGAATCTCAACATGTTACTTCTAATTAATATTGTTGGGTTTTTAATGAGTACTTTTAATTGGGATTGAGGATGCTGTCAACCATTCTCAATGTTTAACAACCACCATGATAGTTAAACAAATTTATTCCTTTGTAGTAGGGAAAACTGGCTTTATGCAAAAGCTGTAACCGTGAGAGCTTTTCCACCAGCCACATATGCATGTAGTATAGGCTTATCATTCATTATTCTCTATGTGTTACATTGCCAAGATATTCCATGTGTCTTGACCCGTTTTAGGCTGCAACTTTCATGTTGCGCATTTTTCAACGCATTTAGTAAGGTGCTTTAGGTCGTGGTTCTATACTCAGTGATGCCGCTGGAGTTGATGGACTCACTTATCTTCCAAGTCTTCCGCTGTTATCGTTACTAGATGGCCTTAAGCCATATTTATTGTAATAAGACCTCTTCTGGACAAACGATGTAATAAGTGTGTGATTGCTACTCTGTTATAAATCCTTCGGCATCTGTGTGGTGTCGACATTATCGATCCAGGATGACACCGAGCACGTAGACTTGATCCATTCGGGTCGGTCGCTACAGTAGATGGTATCGAGCACACGCCGACCGTAGGACACCACTACCTAAGTTAAAGCCATAGATCACTACTCTCTTCCCATTTTCTAAATCCTCATCTTTTCTACTCTTTTTAGGATGAAGGACGCCAAGATCAAGTACGCCCAACCGTGATGAAGGCACACCTTTTGGATTTCACTTGAAGGAAGTCACCAAGTACCGAACATTGGACTACCAAGTTTCACTGGACTTTCAACGCCCACTCGCACGAAGAGGAGCCTGAAGATTCAAGCTCATGTTCCGGAAGGACATTCGCCCCAATCACCAAGCCTATAGATAGTGTTTTCAAGGCACCAACCTGAGTCTCGAAAAGAGCATGGCAGCTCATATCACCATGGGACGCATTGGAGAAGTTTACCAAGAAGACCTCAAGGACACTATCTACCGAGATTGCGGATGCCGGAATGAACAATGGGAGATAGTCGGCACCAAGAAGGACCGATCCATTGCAGCTTTCATCCAGAGTTAAACCAGCACATTCGACGCCAAGAGAACCGTATGTGCAATGATATGATAGAGTTGAAGAATGCAAAGGGGGGATCATCGAACTTGAAGGAGAACTGAAATCTACACGCAAGGACTACATGGACGAGATCGTAGTCGTAGCAAGACACAATAACGATCTTAAGTATGAGATTGAAGAACTCAAGAAGAAATTACGCTCAAGAATGAAGACAAGTACATCGGCTGTCCGAGCAACTACATCATCATCGACGACACCGATTCGGATCCAAGTGAACCCGACTTTGAAGACGGCCGGAGCAGCACATCATGGAGTCTTCCACCGTTCAAATTAATAGATGACCCCAAATATTAGTAGTATTACCTCCATGTAAACATTATAGTACACACACTTTTGCGATAGTTAGATCGTTGTAAGCCCTTTGTTTGAATGAATGAAGTGACTTTGTGTGCATTTGCTCATATACATTTGGGTAGTGTTTTCTCCTTAGACCTCACTCTATTCTTAATTCCTCTTCTTTTCTAAACCCATCAGATGCCTCCGAGACGCTAATTCTCGGTTTGTTTTCTCCCGCCAGAGATCACCCAATTGATTCAAAGAAAGCGTAACACTTTGATCCAAACATTGGCATGCGAGAACCAAGGCAACAACAACAACAACAACTCCACCACCACCACCACCACCATGGATCACTTGACCTCGCTTCCTTAGGCTGAACCCGCCGGTGTTTTCCAAGAGCACCGAGCCGATAGTAGCAGATGATTGGCTCCGTGAAGGTAGGGGAGGAGTTGACCACCGCAGGATGTACAGAGGGAGAAAAGGTGAAGTTTGCCGCACACCAGCTTGAAGGACCCAAGCAGCAGCATGGTGGGAGAATTTTACAGCCACTTACCCTCAGACACCGGCCACATGGGATCGGGCCAAGAAGCTTTCAAGACCGCCCATGTCTCAAAGCAGGAGCTATGGCCATGAAGAAGCGTGAGTTCCGCAATTTACGCCAAGGAGGAAGGACTGTTACAATATGTGGATGATTTTAGTAAGTTAGCACGTTATGCCCCGGATGACGTTACTACAGATGCAGCTAAGGTGAGAAGTTTCGAAGGACTGAATGATGATTTAAGCATGCAGCTGACGGTAGTAAGTTTCAATAACTACCAGAGTTGGTAGACCGCGCCCTCATGATTGAAGGAAAGCAGCAAAGAAATTGAGAACCGCAAGAGGAAGTATGGGCAGGGGAAGTATAACTCTAGAGCCCAAAGAAGTCTCTGCTATACCCCTAAACAGGAGTTCGGCCAAAGATACCCATGGAGGAGGTAGTTCGCACAACCATAATGGCCACAAAAATGGAAATGGGAATGGAGGAAGCAACGCCGTAACCGGACCACACCATCAACCCCAACCAAGAAAGACCTGAGCCATGTCACCTGTTACAAGTGTTCCAAGACCGGACATTATGCAAATGAATGTCCCGAAGGCCAAGGTGGAAATGGAAACTGAAGCCAAACCCTTTCAACAGAGGACAGGTGAACCACATTGATGTGGAGGAGGTTGAAGATCAGCCCGATGCAGTAATCGGTAAGTTTTTGGTTAAGTCATTTACTGCACTAGTACTTTTCGATACTGGTGCATCACATTCATACATAAGGGGATTTGTGAATAAGTACAAATTACCAACCCAAGCCCTTAGGTCACCCATGATAGTAACCTCACCCGGAGCAGAATACATGGCTAGTATATGGTGTGATCGACTGCCATTAAGGATTGGACACTATGTTTTTCCCTCGGACCTAATAGTTCTGGAATCCCAAGGATTGGATGTGATATTAGGCATGGATTGGTTATCGGCGTATGGAGGAACATAGATTGCGCCACTAAGTCAATTTTGCTTACCACCCCGTAAAGGAGGAGAATCAAGTATCTATCACGGCATGAGCCGAGGAGAGCATGAATAAATTCCTTATCAGGAGTTGTGCAGGAAGAAGTACCAGTGGTAAGGGATTTCCCTGATGTATTTCCTGAGGAATTGCCAGGAATGCCACCGGATAGAGACATTGAGTTTTTGATTGAGCTGTTGCCAGGAACAGGCCCGATATCGGGTTTACCATACGTGATGCCCGCATGTGATTTGGCGGAAATCAAGAAGCAGATTAAGGAGCTGTTGGATAAAGGTTATATACGCCCAAGTTCTTCGCCTTTGGGGATCACCCGTCTTGTTAGTGGAGAAGAAGGACGGATCGTTAAGGATGGTTGTTGATTATCGTGGATTAAATGAAGTAACAATCAAGAACAAGTACCCACTACCTATGATAAATGATCTGTTTGATCGTTTGCAAGGAGCTAAAGTGTTTTCCAAGATCGATTTGCGATCAGGGTACCATCAGTTGAAGATTCGAGAGCAGGACATACCTAAGACAGCGTTCACCACAAGATATGGACTGTATGAGTACACCGTTATGTCATTTGGACTGACTAACGCACCGGCCTATTTCATGAACCTGATGAACAAAGTGTTTATGGAGTTTTTGGATAAGTTCGTCGTGGTGTTCATAGATGATATTCTGGTTTTCTCGAAGAATGAAGAAGAACATAAGGAACATTTGCGATTGGTTTTGGAGAAACTGAGGGAACATCAGTTATATGCCAAGTTCAGCAAATGTGAGTTTTGGCTAAAAGGAAGTTGGATTTCTTGGACATGTTATATCCGGGAGAAGGGATAGCAGTTGACCCCACAAAAGTTGAGACCGTAACCAAATGGGAAGCACCAACGACAGTTGGAGAGATCCGAGTTTCCTTGGACTCGCAGGATACTACCGGAGATTCATTGAGAATTTCTCAAGGATTGCAAAGCCTATGACGGAGTTGTTGAAGAAGGATACCAAGTTCATATGGACTGAGGACTGCGAGGCAAGTTTTCAGGAGTTGAAGAAAAAGATTGGTTACCTCACCAGTGTTAATTTTGCCAGATCAGACCAAGGATTATGAGGTGTATTGCGACGCTTCACGTCGAGGACTTGGAGCAGTGCTTATGTAGGAAGGAAGAGTTGTTTCATATGCTTCACGACAACTGAAACCTCATGAATTAAATTATGCTACACATGATTTGGAGTTAGCAGCCGTAGTGCATGCATTGAAGACATGGAGACATTTCCTCATTGGAAATCATTGTGAGGTATACACGGATCACAAGAGTTTGAAGTACATTTTCACGCAGAAGGAGTTAAACCTTAGACAAACGAGATGGTTGGAACTCATCAAGGATTATGATATGAGATTGCATTATCATCCCGGAAAGGCTAATTGAGTAGTCGACGCATTGAGTCAAGAAGAGCCATGTCAATACGCTTATTGACGGGAGAAATACCAAAGGAGCTAGCGTAAGATCTTCGTGAGCTATGTTTGGAAATAGTTCCGAGAGGCTACGTGAGCAGCATTGGAGATTCAATCTACCTTGATGGATAAAATCAGGAAGCTCGTAAAAGGACAAAGAGATTGCGGATATAAAGAAGAAAATGAGCGAAGGAAAAACAAAGGGATTTCGTGAGGATGAGCATGATACCCTATGGTTTGAGGACCGTGTTTACGTGCCAAATGACCCGGAGATCAGGAAGCTGATTTTGCAAGAAGCACATGATTCACCCTATTCGATTCACCCAGGAAATACCAAGATGTATTTAGATTTGAAGGAAACATTCTGGTGGACCGGAATGAAGAAGGATATCGCGGAGTATGTAGCAGTTTGCGATGTATGTCAGAGAGTGAAGGCAGAGCATCAGAAGCCAGCAGGATTGTTGCAGCCATTGCCGATACCCGAATGGAAGTGGGATAAACTAGGCATGGATTTCATCACAGGTTTGCCAAAGACTCGTTCAGGCTATGATTCGATTTGGGTTATAGTCGACCGCTTGACGAAGGTAGCGCATTTCATTCCAGTCAAGACTACCTATAGCAGTGCTAAGTTGGCAAAGATATACATGACCAGAATTGTGTGTTTGCACGGAGTTCCGAGGAGTATCGTATCAGATAGAGGAACCCAATTTACCTCAAAGTTCTGGAATCAGTTGCACGAAACGTTAGGAACCAGGCTAGAATTCAGTACAGCTTTTCACCCACAGACCGATGGACAGACTGAGAGAGTCAATCAGATTTTGGAGGATATGCTGAGAGCTTGTGCACTAGACTATGGATCTAGTTGGGACGATAACTTCGTCAGATGCTGAATTTTCTTATAACAACAAGTTACCAAACCAGCTTGAAGATGGCACCTTTCAAGCCTTATGTACGGAAAGAGGTGCAGGACACCGTTATCATGGGACGAAGTTGGAGACCGCCATTGTTTGGACCAGATTTGATTAAGGAGTCTGAACAGAAGGTTAAGTTGATTCGCGATAGGCTCAAGGTAGCCCAGTCCAGACATAAAAGCTATGCGGATTCAAAACGCAAGGCGATAGAATATGAAGTTGGAGACAGAGTTTATCTCGGAAGTATCCCCACTTCGAGGAGTTAAGCGATTTGGAGTTAAAGGAAAGTTAGCACCACGTTTCGTTGGACCATATAGGATTTTGCAACGCATGGGAGAAGTTGCTTATAAGCTGGAATTGCCAGAGGGACTGTCAGGAGTTCATGATGTATTCCATGTTTCTCAGCTGAAGAAATGTCACGCCGAGATGGTGGAAGTACCGCTAAGAGATACAGTGCCACTTGAAGCAATTCAGTTGAAGGATGATTTAACATATGAGGAGAAACCAAATAAGATTCTCGATTATGCCAAAGAGAGTTACTCGCAGCAAGGTTATCAAGTTTTGCAAGGTTCAAGAGGAGCCACCACACCGAGGATGAAGCCACAGGAAAGAGAAGAAGATTTGCTCAAAGACCACCCTCACCTATTTTCTAGCCAACCAGAATCTCGAGGGCGAGATTCATCTTAAGGGGGTAGGTTTGTAACATCACAAATTTTAAATTTGGAATGTTATACATTAGATCATCATGCAAATCATATTTTATTGCATTTTGTTGATCCAAGAAAATTCACGCAACTCAAGCACCCTGAGAGAGTTGGAGATTTCGAAATTTTCATATTTGAGTTCTCTCAAAATTATGAAAAGAGGATCATTGGATTTATTTATCTTATCTTCAAATATTTTTCAAATATCAAAAAAATAAGAGAGGGAATAATATGACTTTCCCAAAATTTAGGAAAATGAAGATTTAATAAATAAATCAAATTTTGGATTTTTCTCGGAGTTTATTTGCCTTAGGGAAAAATGCGTGTTTTCAAAAATTGCATTTTAGGCCCCGTGTTAAAGTTCATTTTGTTCGACTCATTTTTAGGAGTCGGGGAAAGTTTACTTTATTAATTTTGGAGTTCGTTTAGATTTTTTTATTTATTTTTCTGCGCGCGAGACCGTTTAAAAAAAAAATCCCGCAGCGCCTTGGGCCAAAGGCCCAAGCCGCCACCAATTACCGCCAAATAGCTATCACACAGGCCGCCAGGTGCTGTGGAGGGAGCCGCCTCTTCTTTTTCCTAATCCTAGTAGGACTCTTGTCCTACTTTCGTTTATTCCAGATCTGCTTTCTAGATCTTTTCTCTCCTGTTTCCTAATCCTAGTCTATTTCTTGTCCCCTACCCCAAGCAAAACCCTCCCCTCCCAATATAAATACCCAAGCACCTCCCTCTAACACATCAAACCCACACCTCTCCTCTCCTCTCCACACCGCCGCCCACCCGCCCCTCACCAAGCCGCCGCCCCCGCCACCCAGCGCCGCCGCCGCGAGCCCCTCGCCTCTTGAGGTACTAGCCCCGCCAAGGCCACCTTTTCTTTTCCTCGGTTCGGTTTTTTTTCAGAATCGTTCGATTTCCGTTCCGTTTTCTAGATCGGTTTTTCGTTTCGGTTTTCTTTCCGAAACCCTAGATCGGTTTTTCTCGCGGTTTTTCTTTCCGATTTTGTTTAGCGTTCGTCACGACCGTTCATCCTAACGAACGTGATCACCGGTTTGCTTCGTTAATGAACGTCCGCTCGCTCAACCGCTCGTCGCTTTCTTTCTCATCGGATTTATTCCGCTATTTTTCTCGATAGCGATTTCAGATCCGATATTCTTTCTAGTCTATCTTCTCGCCGCTTATCGGAATCAGGTGATTCAAGCGCCTGGAGTTTCATCTCGAAACCGCCGTTCCGACTAATCAACTTAAACAAAGTTTTGCTACTGTAAAATTTGACTTAGTTTCAACTTGCTAGAACCGAGTTGTTTTCTTCGCCGTTTGACTTTCGTTGCTTTATTTGATTCGATTCTTTTGCAACCAGGGTTCTTAAGTTGAACTTTCTGGTTAGATCTTCTATTCGAGATTTACCCGTGCTTTAGATGAGTACTTATTGTATGCTTGTTGTTTGTCTGTGATAGATCACCCGAGTGCGCCGCTTGTTACTTCCGAATCTCTAGGTTTCATGGATCGTCGCTAAAGGCAAGTAACACTTGATCATATCTTTTCTACTACCCAGTTTTTATGCATTAGATAAATCCTCGAACACTTGCATGATTAGGATCTAAATAAATTGTGGGATGGGAAGTAGATTGAGGTAGTACCTATTACCTGTTTTACTTATGAAACCTTGGGAGTTACTTCTACGTTTACTCATTATGCTATGCTATGCTAGTAGACGTGGATTGTTTGAGTGTATTCCATGACAGATGTGAGATTGTTAAATTAATGGTTTATTTAAGGTGGCAACTTAAACACACATCTGGGTGGATTGAGGCACCTGGTTTCTATCAGACTTGCCTGTTTTCTTCTGACCGCCACCCAGGCTCAAAGGGATCATAAGATCATTCATGTTAGTAACTTCCGTGTGCAGCCACAAGCCATTATGGGCTCTGGCATAGTTGATTAAGTCGTGTGAACTCTTACAAAGGGTAGACTAGCTGATGTAGGGGTTGTAGGTGGTACGGTCTACCCATCGTAAAGGTGCAAATGCTTCGAAAGACTATGTCTCGGCCACCCGCCCTCAAACACCATGTAGTGCGAGAAACCAAACGGAGGCGATCGAGTCTTGTGGGGAAAAGTCGCAAACCTCTCGCAGAGTGTACAAACTAATCATGATTAGCCGTGTCCCGGTTATGGACATCTTGAGTATCTAGTACTTGAATATCATGTGAATCTCAACATGTTACTTCTAATTAATATTGTTGGGTTTTAATGAGTACTTTTAATTGGGATTGAGGATGTTGTCAACCATTCTCAATGTTTAACAACCACCATGATAGTTAAACAAATTTATTCCTTTGCAAGAGGGAAAAACTGGCTTTATGCAAAACTCAGAATCAGAGAGCTTTTCCACCAGCCACATATGCATGTAGTATAGGCTTATCATTCATTATTCTCTATGTGTTACATTGCCAGCTTATTCCATGTGTCACCTGTTTTCGGGCTGCAACTTTCATGTTGCAGACTTTTCGCATTTACAGTAAGGTGCTTTAGGTCGTGGTTCTATACTCAAGATGTTACCGGAGTTGATGGACTCACTTATGTTCGAAGTCTTCCGCTGTTATCGTTACTAGATGGCCTTAAGCCATATTTATTGTAATAAGACCTCTTCTGGACAAACGATGTAATAAGTGTGTGATTGCTACTCTGTTATAAATCCTTCGAAGTAGTGTGTGGTGTCAGCATTACTGATCCAGGGATGACACCGGAGCACAGAGACTTGATCCATTCGGGTCGGGTCGCTACAGTTTCTTCACGGGAGTGGCAACTTGCTTGTCATTCTTTCTTGAAGTTCCCTTTCTTTTCCTTTGCCCCTTTTCTTGAAAATAGTGGTCTTGTTAACCATCAACACTTGATGCTCTTTCTTGATTTCTACCTTTCGCCGATTTTAGCATCGTGAAGAGCTCGGGAATCGTTTTCATGATCCCTTGCATATTATAGTTCATCACGAAGTTCCAGTAACTTGGTGATAGTGACTAGAGAACTCTGTCAATCACTATCTTATCTGGAAGATTAACTCCCACTTGATTCAAGCGATTGCAATACTCAGACATTCTAAGCACATGCTCACTGGTTGAGCTATTCTCCTCCATCTTGTAGGCAACAAATACTTGTCAGAGAACTCATACCTCTCGACTCGGGCATGTGTCTAAAATACCAATTTCAACTCTTGGAACATCTCATATGCTCCATGGCATTTCAAAACATTTTGAAGTCCCGACTCTCAGCCGTAAAGCATGGTGCACTAAACTATCAAGCAGTCATCATACTGAGCTTGTCAAACGTTCATAACGTTTGTATTTGCTCCAGCAATAGTTCTCTCACCTAGCGGTGCATCAAGGACATAATTCTTCTGTGCAGCAATGAGGATAATCCTCAGATCACGGACCTAGTCCGCATCATTGCTACTATCAACTTTCAACTTATTTTTCTCTAGGAAGATATCAAAAATAAACGGGGAGCTACATCACAAGCTATTGATCTACAACATAGATATGCAAATACTATCAGGACTAAGTTCATGATAAATTAAAGTTCAATTAATCATATTACTAAAGAACTCCCACTTAGATAGACATCCCTCTAGTAATCTAAATGATCATGTGATCCATATCAACTAAACCATGTCCGATCATCACGTGAGATGGAGTAGTTTTCAATGGTGAACATCTGTATGTTGATCATGTCTACTATATGATTCACGTTCGATCTTTCGATCTCAGTGTTCCGAGGCCATATCTGCATATGCTAGGCTTGTCAAGTTTAACCCGATTATTCTGCACGTGCAAAACTGGCTTGCACCCGTTGTATGTGAACGTAGAGCTTATCACACCCGATCATCACGTGGTGTCTCGGCACGACAAACTGTCGCAACGGTGCATACTCAGGGAGAACACTTATACCTTGAAATTTAGTGAGGGATCATCTTATAATGCTACCGCCGTATTTCAAGCAAAAATAAGATGTATAAAAGATAAACATCACATGCAATCAAAATATGTGACATGATATGGCCATCATCATCTTGTGCCTTTGATCTCCATCTCCAAAGCACCATCATGATCTCCATCGTCACCGGCATGACACCATGATCTCCATCATCTTGATCTCTATCAACGTGTCATCACATGGTCGTCTCACCAACAATTGCTTTTGCAACTATTGTTATCGCATAACGATAAAGTAAAGCAATTATATGGCGCTTGCATATTATGAAATAAAGAGACAATCATAAGGCTCCTGCCAGTTGCCGATAACTTTAACAAAACATGATCATCTCATACAACAATTTATATCTCATCACGCCTTGACCATATCACATCATTAACAAGCCCTGCAAAAACAAGTTAGACGTCCTCTACTTTGTTGTTGCAAGTTTTACGTGGCTGCTATGGGCTTCTAGCAAGAACCGTTCTTACCTACGCATCAAAACCACAATGATTTTTCGTCAAGTGTGCTATTTTAACCTTCAACAAGGACCAGGCATAGTCAAACTCAATTCAGCTAAAGTTGGAGAAATAGACACCCGCCAGCCACCTATGTGTGAAGCACGTCGGTAGAACCGGTCTCATGAACGTGGTCATGTAATGTTGGTCCGGGCCGCTTCATCCAACAATACCGCCGAATCAACGTAAGACGTTGCTGGTAAGCAGTATGACTATTATCACCCCCAACTCTTTGTGTTCTACTCGTGCATATAACATCTACGCATAGACCTGGCTCGGATGCCATTGTTGGGGAACACAGTATTTCAAAAATTTTACCTACGATCACGCAAGATCTATCTAGGAGATGCATAGCAACGAGCGGGGAGAGTGTGTCCATGTACCCTCGTAGACCAAAAGCGGAAGCATTTAGTAACACGGTTGATGTAGTCGAATGTCTTCGCGATCCAACCGATCCAAGTACTAAACATACGACACCTCCACGATCAGCACACGTTCAGCTCGATGATGTCCCTGGAACTCTTGATCCAGTTGAGGCCGAGGGAGAGTTTCGTCAGCACGACAGCATGGCGACGGTAATGATGAAGTTACCGGCGCAGGGCTTCGCCTAAGCACTACGACGATATGACTGAGATGTGTAACTGTGGAGGGGGCACTGCACACGGCTAAGAGAAGACTTGGTATCTGTTTTAGGGGTGCCCTCCCCACGTATATAAAGGAGGGAGAGGGAGGCAAGCAGCCTAGGGCGCTCCCAAGTAGGAGGAATCCTACTTGGGCCCCTAGTCCAATTCGCTCCCCTACCATATTTGGACAAGGGGGCACTACAAAAAAAAGACACATCCGTGACATTTTGGGCCGAACGAATTTTTTTCCTGTCATGCTTATGACACTTCTATGATGATAATTGTGACAAAACCCGGTATCATCATAGATGTGGTGGGCTCCTACTTCTATGACAAAAAATCATGACAGAAAATGGGATTTTCGTCCTGGGCGGGCCGGAGACGCAGCTGCATGACATTCTTTGGGTCGTCCATGACAGAAAAAACCATGGTAGAAGCAAGGGCGAGGAAAATATCGGGGAGTTCCCGGTTACAGTGGCTAGCCGGGGGCCGAGCGATGCGCGTTTCTCTCGTACGTACCCGTGTGTGTGCGAGGCGTTGGGCTCTAATCGAACTCCGAGCGTAGGCGTTGGGCTCTAATCGAACCCGAAGCGATTGCACTTCGTGCTACGCGTTATCGAACCCGGCGATCGATCGATCCCTTGCCGTTAATCGAACCCGGTGATTCGCTTCGCTCTGCGCCGCTAATCAAGCCGATCGAACACTGCCACCTCCGTCCCTTGATGAACAATGAGCGTTGTTGAGGGGGTTTGGATGAACAGTTCCCGGTGGGGGGTTGGATGAATAGGACCCCGTGGTAGTAGAGGCCGTTGCTGCTGGATGAACAGGACCCCAATCGATCGAGCCGGTGGATGAACAGGACCCCATGGAGGGGTGGATGAACAGGACCCCGTGGAGGGCTGGATGAACAAGACGACCCCGTGGATGGCTAGTTGAACAGTAGCCGGTGGAGAGCTGGATGAACAGTAGCCCGTGAAGGGGTGGTTGAACAGGACCCCGTGAAGAGGGCTGGTTGAACAATAGCTGGTGGAGGAGCGCATGGTGGAGGCTGGATGAACAGGAGCCCATGGATGAACAGGACGGTTGGATACCGATGAACACGACGTATTCCGACCCAGTCGATTGCCTCCCAATGAATAGGACACTGTTTCTCCATTCCGACTCCAGCCCGGTTTGTCGCCTGGCGAATGTGACGCCGCTGATGCCGCCTGCTGCCTCTCCATGTACACAAGCCCTGGCCGTCCGTATATATATGCGCGAGTAGGCATTCGAGACCCCGGCCAGATGTAATGCACGCGTGGCAGATTTACTTTCTTGCACCTGGCGGATGTACGTGCGTACATGCTACGCGGCGCCTCTACTACGTAATGCAGCGCTTTACTACTACGACACGTGCCCTTCCTTACACGGCCACGGTTCATCACTACAGCCTGCAGACAGACCCGATCAGATGTATATGCATATCGTTCACGACCGTAATGACAACGCTACATACGCTCGACCAGGTGGGTCCCGACCGCCGTGCACTTCCTTGCGTATAAGATACAGCCGTGGGTCCCAGCAATGTGGGGAGAAAACATTAATTTTCAGGGTAAAAAGGATGCAGTTGCATGCATGCGTCCATGGGCGTGGTGCGTCCCCACTGTCAACCTCTCATGTACAGTCATCTTCTGATGACTCTTTTTTGTTGACCACGTCGACCACACCGTGCTGACAAGATGGGGAAGATGCGGTAGTGGAGTCGCAGATGGAGAGGAGTGGGAAACTTGACTGGTTCGGGTGCGCCGCAGCACTCCCGCCCACGGGAGACAGGAGCAAGAACAGAGGTTGAAGAAGGAGCACGGTGGTTGGATTAACATCCAACGGTCCAGCTACTAGAATCATTTGTTGATTAAGTTGACAAAGCCCTGCGTACATGTCCGCTTAGTAGGCCCACAAGTCAGCCACCAAATCTGACGGGTCCCAGCTGTCAATGGGAGAAATAGTTTTTTTCGCATAACAAGGAGGCACTTCCTTTCGTGCGAAGATACAGCCGGTGGGTCCCAGCTGTCAGGGGGAGGAAACATTTTTTCCAGCTTAATAAGGAGGAACTTTCCTTGCGTGCGACCATGGACCTCGTGGATCCCAGTCGTCAGGCCCTCCACGTACAGTCCTCTTCCGATGACTCTCGTTTGTTGACCACGCCGCGCCGAGCGCAGCAAGGCGGTGGACGACGGCGAGGCCCCGGACGGGAACGACCCGGAGATGGGAAGACGCGGCAGTGGAGTCGCAGATTGAGAGGAGTACAAGGGTTATAACTGGTTCTGGTGCAGCGTGGGGCTGCAGTCGGTGGAGAATAACAGGAGGTGTGGAGGGATAGACTGGCCGGCGGTGGGGTAGCGCCGCGATGCGTGCAAGCAGAGCCGCTTAGTCAGCCCGAGGCGGACAGCGGTCCCGACGACGCTGGAGGAAGAAGACAAAAGATTGAAGGTGCATGCCGGCCGTGGATATAAATCCAATGGCTGTGGATGTCATAATCATTTGTTGACCAAGTTGGCAACGCGCCTCATGAGGCTTCGACCTATTGGCCCACATGTCACCGCAAAAATGTGGCATATATTTAACCCATGTTTTCTAGAATGTACAATCCATTTGCTGGGCTAGGTGAACAAATAATTTCGCGTCAATGCGGCCCATTTAATATTTTCTAAGAAATCCCAGCCCATTTGCACTTTCTTGAAATACAGGAATTAGCTGGGCTCGTTCTATATACAATGTTAGGTTAGAAGGATCAATTAATATAAAAAAATAAACAGTTGCGACACATTTTTTATATATAAAATTAAAAAATTAGCGAGTTATTGCTCAAAATAAAAATGAGCGCGTTATTATTACATTGTTCTTTAAAATCTTCGCAAGCTTTTGTACGCAATCACTGTGGATTTTCCTACCGTGAGTCAAAAACTACCAGGATTTTCCTTGCCAACTTCATTAAACATTTACTTTTATAAGTTAATAACACGTGGGATGTTTTTATAATGTATATATAAGTCTCTATAAAATATATGATAATAGTAATAATATAAATATATATAATGTAGTTAGATGGGAAAACATAAATTGGACACAACATTATTATTCTTATATATAGATAAATAGAACAGAGATCTGCGTTTTATTAAGAAAACACATTGGGCTGCCGATCTTTAAGAAAAAGTAAAACCCTCATTTGGGGAGGCCCATAGGCCGGTATGGACCTGAAAAAATAAGTTGAAACCACTGTGTCCGTATGTCGTGGGCAACGCATACCTAGGCCTAGCTGATACTTGTTCGCCCTCTGGAAAAAAAATGATACTCCATCCTTTCCGGTTTATAGGGCCTATCTCAAAATTTTAATTTTTCCAATTTATAAGGCTCAATTTGGTTGTTCCCCATCACATGTTCAGATTCCAAAGTGCATTAAATCATTGCATGCAAGTATTAAGAGAAAATTGACCAATGCATGTAATTTATGCATCCATGCAAAGGTAATTAATGCATTGGTAAACATACTTTTTTGAGGAAAACAAGAGCATTAATTGGGTGCTTTTGCAAACTACAAAAAGTATTCCACCACTAACCATTTACCTTGGTTGGTGAGATTTTTGAATTGAGCCTTATAAACCGGAAAGGAGTATCAGCTAGATCCCCGAGCAAACTGGATTAAAGAGGGGGCCGGCGGCGCGACTGTAGAAGCACATCAGACGCGATTTTCTTCTTCAGTGGATGGCTCTCGATGGTGTTTTTTTACTTGCCTCTGCACCATACAACTTGTATTTTTAGCCTCCCAGTCCGTGGTGGACCAGCAGCCCATTTGCTGGACGGGCCAACCTATAGAAACCAACACTCAATTTTTCATCAAGCCCAAAAACCAACACAATACTATGCTTGTTTTGAGGCCGAAAACATTACGGCAGGGGTTGAGCAGGGGAGGGGGGAAGACAGAGCAAAAATATTAAAAAGAGTTGATGCGCCGTTGCTACCCTAACAAAGCAGGTGCAATTCTTCTCAGGAAGAAGGTGTGCCGTTGACACCCACACGTCACAAATCCCATATTAGACATACTAACAAGTTCACACAAAAGTACAATAGAACAGGTAAACATTCGTATCAAACTCAGGTTCATAGGACACGTTCATATTCATAGCCAACATTCACAATCAACAACTCAAAAGATTCATATATATATACACAAGTTCAGCATGTCTATGCATCCAAATGATTGATAGATCACACGACAATATTCATAGATAATTCACAAAAAGATTCAGATATACACATGTTCAGTATGTTTATGCAACCAAATGATTGAGGTCACAGCCAATATCATCCATGGACGAACTTTAATTACCTATGGTACAGACTGGTAAATGGTGTTCAGTCGGAGGTACTTCTTGCTAAAATTAATGCTTGTACGAGTAAACTTTCGAGTACATAAGAGGCCGCACAAACAATGTGAACTTTGCTTGTAGGTTTATCCTCAAATAGTGGCCTCGTGCCGAGGGAGGTTTGAGCAACTTGGCCACTACTTTCATCCAACTAGTTTACTGGCTCATCTTGGTCCTGTAGCTCGCCAAAATTCTACATTGCAGACAAGAAAGGAGGCAGTTGAGAAAATGAACCACCCAAACTTTTTGTGCAGTTCAAGTGAAATGGAGCATCCCTGGCGTGCAGACTGATTAAGTGCCGGATGAATATATGCGTCAACCAACTTGTCTGGAATCTTTAGACTCCATGCCATACAGTTCGGTACCATATGTGCCGATAACCAAATGGCACAAGTTGGGACCAAAGACTGGACTGCGTTTTTCTGGGCTATGCACCAAGCAATATTTTTGCATTCACTCTCCTAATACTTGGACTTTGACAACTGGTTGACGACGGTTGATACTCGAATGAATATAAGCACTTCTTCTTGTCAACATCGATGCTTGTCTGAGTGAACTTTGGAGTACATAGCAGCAACATAAGTACCTGTCCATCTGATCCTTTTGTGCAGTTCTACTGAAAGCACCCAATGTAATGATTTGCTCATGAAGTTCAGGATCCAAGTTACTCCTTTATGAAATTGGCAAACAGTAGCACAATACCAAATTACCAATACATATGACAAGCACAATAATCAGGATAAAGACCAGTACCAACCTGTGTGAGGTAGCATATCAATTACTATTTCCTTTGATTGGAAGCCGAGATAACCCAAGCGACTGACAACAAAGGAAGGAAGCAAGCCCAGTTTAGCGACTGACAAGAAAGGAAGGAAGCTGCTGAGGCAATGAAGCACCCAAAGTTTTTGTGCAGTTCTAGCAAAATCGAGCATCCCTGTTGGCACATATATTGAGAGAGTGAGATTACAGTAATAGTGGGACTAGTTGATGAAACATACACTAACAAATAGAAGCACCCTCATTATCTTAATGGATAAAGTTAGCAACATAGTAGTCTTGCTTAAAAAGAGGTGTTAGTTTATTTAATCAGTGCCAATTAGCTCAGCACTCAAAGCATTGCCATGTATCATAGGTTGCAAAACTTTAACGTGCAAAGATAAAGGAGTTTCTCATGACAGTAGCACGATACAAATAGAGATGACAGCAAACTAATATGGATGAAGGCCTTAGGCCGGTACCAACCTGAGCAAAAAAGCTTATTCATGTAGTCCTAGAAGAGATGATAAAGCACTCACTGGAATCACTCAATAGTATATATTTTTGTGCACTTCAAATGTATGGTTGAAATCACTCTTGTTTACCGATCTTTGAGATTATATCGAAAGATTATCAAGAACTTCTAGCAGAGTTAAAGCACTAGCTGGGATACAATTCATTGTATTGTCTTGTGTAGTTCCACTAAAATGTATGATTGGCAGAACATGATCCCTGTTTGCACAAGTAGGAACAAGGTGAAACCTTCATTAGCTTAATGAGAAAGGATAGAAAGACATTAGCATATTACTCTAACAGTAGCATCAAATTCATCATGGACAATACGCAAAAATGGAAGGGCTCCCTGGAGGATTGTCTCACATGTAAGGTAGACGTTGCCGGAGCCCTTGAATGGCCTCAATCGAGGCTTCGGCTTCAGATCACCTTGGCACTGTTTATTCTTCCTCTTCTTCCTCTTCATGCTCTGTTTCTCTTTCTCCTCACCAGTTGGTGAAACCAAGTACTTGATTGGCCTTCTATTTCAGAATGGTTTTGTCAGTGAGGGAGTACAAGTGTACTAGTAAACAATAGCATTATTTTCTCATGGCAGTCGCAAAATAGAGATGAAGACATGCATTAAATATCATTCTTACCTAAAGGAAGGTTATGGTGCCAATATGGATGATGAGGATTGGAACACAAATCTCCCATTGTGCAGTTCCACCGAAATGAACCAACTGTTCCATTCTGACATTCCAGTTAAACAAAGACAAAAGTCACTTATTTTAAGAAGTGTTTTGTGCAAGGCACCAAAGGTCACAACAAAGAACTGTGTGAAATGGATATCCTGTTTGCACAAATAGCTACAGAGGAAACAAATATCTCAAACCATTACAGGCAAAAACATTTGGCTAAACTTGTCATGGCTTATAACAGTGGCATGGCTTCATTTTACCAGGGGCATTAGATTAAGAACATCTAAATATTTGGTATAAGGGCATGGGATAGTGGGTGCACCAGCAATCCAGCACCATGTACCTAAATCGGGGCATAAAGTGGTGATTCAGAGTTTGTTGCCCCGAGAAACAAACATCCAAGAAACATAACTGGGTTGGTCCCATTTTTGTTCACTCTAACGACCTACTCCTATGTTTTTTTGGAAATGGAGGCGTACCCCCGGCCTCTTCATCATAATGATGCATGCAGCCATCTTATGTCTGGATAACAAATCTAGTCCTGGTCATCCACTGTGTACAGTGTTTCCCCTATATTTCCCTTTTCGACCAAGAGACCGGTTGGATGACTAGTCTGTACTACTTTCACCCCCTATCCTCCCTATTTGTACCAAGTCTGATGTACATACTAAATTCCCCCACCCCCACTTTATTTCTTGTTTGAACCAAGTACAAGATTCGACTCCATGAAGTAGCTTTACCTCTAACAATAGAAGAAAAAAATATGTGTCGTTGGACCATCCGATCGAGAGGGGCTGAGAGGTAGAAAATGATGCACATGTAGCGACGTAGCTAGCTGGGGAAGTAGAGCTAGGGCGGTTTCGAAGGAAGATATACCTGAATGTCGTCGGGATGTGGATAGGTGGGCGGCGGGAGGCCGGATCCGCCCACACTAGGGCAATTATGGAGGGTTCGTAGGACCTCCCGTGCTGGCGCTCGGCCGGAGATAAGGTGCGGCCGACAGTGGGTCTCCTCCCTCACTATCGACGATGGCCTAAATGGTGCCCCTCCTCCCTTCACCGGCGGAGGGGGATACGTCCGGATCTGTAACCAACGGTGAGGATAGAAAGACAGTGTTTTTTGAAGGGAGAAAGACAGTGTTACCACCGCTATCTTGTTTAGATCTGGAGAGGATGAGAGTGTGTGAATAGAGAAACCCTAGCAAGAAGGCGCGGAGGCTCCGGCCTATATATACGTAGTGGGGTAGTTTTCCTTTTCCACTCCATCAAAACAATCGTTTAAAATTGTGTACGTGCCAGGTCACTGTTTTTTTTGAGTTGTTGATTGTTTTTTGAGATAGCTACCCGCTTATTCCAAGCGGTGTTATGGTGTTCCAGGTCACACTTTGTATCATTCAAGTCTAGTACAAGACCCTCCATCAAATGAACAACCACCCGCTCGTAAAATTTGTGAACAAGCCCACGGCTAAAATTATACGTGGGCTGCCCCAACATGCATTATTATTTATATTTTCTATGTGGGAGTATCCTCAAAAAAAATATGAGAGTACAATATTTATTGGGCCCCTTTGTAATTGGTGCTAAATTTTGACCAAAGATTTAACTGATGAAATGTTAGTGCATGTTAACAAAAATTATATCGTTCGATTCGTATTTGAACATAGTTTTCAATTATGTAATTTTTTGTGACATGCATGAACATTTGGTTAGTTAAGTTTATAGTCAAAATTTGGCAAGGTGCATTAAATCAACACATGCAAGTATGAAAAGAAGAGTCACGACATGCATGCATGCCTAGTAATTAATGCATCGGTAAATGCAAAATATTGAAATATATCGAGAGCAGTGCTTTGATGTGTCGCGTCAACTCATACAACAAGTTTGATTACTACGACACCCTCTCACCTTAACCGCACCTGCCTTTGGCTGCATGACAGGTGGGCCACCCACCTATTGGGCCCACCTGTCATACACGCAAAGGCAGGAGCAGTAAGTCAATGAAGTTGCGTCCCTCCCTCGCTCATGAGCGTGGTGGCTGGCAGGACTATGAGAAGCTTTCTTTCGCTACATGCTCTCCCTCCCGCACGCGGTGGACATGCAGCAGTTCAATCGGTGTCAGATGGCCAGAAGCATACTGTAGTACTCCTCCACTGTAGTAGTACTCCATCATTGTTCGACTTCCCGAAGAGGCGAAGAGCCAAGCGCAGCCCGGACGCTCGTGTGGCAGTTTCATGTGTAGAGTTGACTAGGATAGCATGTACCGTACCTGTAAGCTTAAAATCGTTGGGGTAGGCTCCATGCTTTTTTTGATTAAAATAATCTTCTGGCCTACCTGTCATCCTAGTGATTGTAGTTTGCACGCTCATCTGGTCAAGACAGGAATATATATTTTAATTTGTGGTGGGTTAAATGTTAGAGGTTGCAGCAAATGGAGTATTGTACACTACGGGTCTTTCAAACAAGTTTAGAGGCAACCATGTGGGGCCGGTGCTATGATGTGTCGCACAACTCGCATAACGAGGAGAAGCTTGATTTTGCTACTACATCGCCTTCTCCTCGCCCATGCGCGCGGTGGCTCGCAGACGAGGACATGCTTTTGCTTAGGCTGGTCATAATGGAATACTAGTATCATGCATACGATACTAGTGTATGATACTACACATTCGTAGTGCATAGTATCATATGTTTGTATCATCGATGACTTCATTTATTAGCATGCATGACACGTAGTAGCACAACATTAAATATGATACGGTATCATGATAAGATACTCAACCCTCTCTTTCTTCATTTACTTCCATGCCACCTCATCAAATTTGCCTAGTTGGCATGCATGATACTCCCTCCATTCCTAAATATTTGTCTTTTTAGATATTTCAAATGGACTACCACATAAGGATGTATATATACATATTTTAGAGTGTAGATTCACTCATTTTGCTCCCTATGTAGTCACTTGTTGAAATCTCTAGAAAGATAAATATTTAGGAACGGAGGGAGTACTCTATGATAGTACTCCCATTACAACTAGCCTTATAGAGTACTACAACAAGCTATCCCTCCCGCACGCGGTGGATGGACATGCAGCAGTGGATTCGATACTGTAGAAGTAGTAGTAACATCATTGTTCGTCTTCTCGAAGAGGTGAAGAGCCAAGCGTAACCCAAACGTGGCGATTATGAACGCCGCCACAAAGGTGTTTGGTTGCATTCTCATCTCAACATAGTTGTTCCTCTTCGCATGCTCATCCCAAAGACCTCTTCATGCATGCTCTTCTCATGCATGCTCCTAGTGTATTTGTGTTAAGCTAGTGTGGACTCATGCACCCTTCATACACCCTACCAAACACCCAAAAGTGGGTCGAGAAGGGCTTGGAGCATGCATATAGCCAGGCTCTTGCATGGGAAAAAATTGCTATTCGAGCCCACTATTGTAGTACTACTTGCTAGTATAGCCCTGTAAACTGGAAAGGAGTATTTGCCTTTCTAGAGATTTCAACAAGTGACTAGACTACACCCTAAACGAGTAGTACTCCCTCCTTTCCGGTTTATATGGCTTATCTCAAATTTTTCGTTTTTCCAATTTAAAGGGCTCATCTCCATCTCCTTTTGAGATCTCGAGGCACATTAAATCTTCGCATGCTAGAATTAAAAAGAAACTCACCAATGCATGTAATGCTACTACTCATCTAGTGGCCAAGCATGCATGCACTAAAGTTAATCCTAATTAATGCATCAATTTAGTTTGGTTAGTTTTGTAAAGCACGAGATACATTCCACCACGCACCATGTGCCTTGGTTGATGAGATTTCAGATTTGAGCCCTATAAACCGGAAAGGAGGGAGTACTAGAGCAAAATGAGTGAATCTACACCGTAAATAAATGCATAGTTCTCTTGTTTTCCTCTCCGCCTTGGTCGCGGTGCACAATAATGAGTACTCCTATATGAATAGCCGCTCTATCTACATGCGGGACATCAAAGCATCCGGGCCCGCGTGCCATCCACCAAGTCACATCGAGGTGCTATAGTCAAGACTCACCGGTCACCCCGGTGTGGCCGTCATGACCCATCATATCACAAAACCCACACCTTTACCAGCAGTGGTAAAGTGGCCTCGAAGTTGGACTGGACGAAGCAACCATCATTTCACTGGAACGCTTGTTGAAGCCCTTTCTCCCCTTTCTTGAAGAAAACCTCACTCCAGGCTACTCACTTCTGCCATTTTTCTTCTGTACCGACGAAGGAAAGGTGGGCGAATCAGTGATGCTACTATATTTTCATTCCAAGAATCTTCTTTTTGCGAAGCACCGACCGATTCTCACAGCCTATTCTTTTCCCATTTTCATTGCGATTGTGGTTTCCTTTCAATTGCTTTTTGTCTGTCAGTTCATTGATGGATCCTGGAGCACTAGGCAAAGAGTTGCCGGGCGGACAAATTTCATCGGAGACAAATGCTCTTCTAGGAAGCGAGCACCAACGAACGAGTTGACCATGTTGGCGGGCCAACCCATGGAGACGAAGAACTCCAAGAAACAAGCACTGGCCAAAGAGTTGATGACGTTGGAGGATGAACTCCTCAAAGAAAGTTGGAAGAACAGCAAGGGCCCCACTGTGCCTACCCCAGAAACTATAATGGCCACCTATGGGAGGCTCAAGGTCGAGTTTGAGGCGATAGTCGCCGTTGAGAAGCAGTATTCCCCTGGCAAGGTGATGGCCCCCTTCGAGGATGATGAGATGGCCCCCGGAGGGATGGGATCCCCCGGTGAGCTGCACAAGGTAAAACATAATGGCTTACCATAGTTGTGGTTTTTGATTATTTGCAATGTGCTTGCTAATATGTTAGGGTTGTGCAGGTGCCAGTGGACGTCCTTAATGATTCTGATGTCGCGGCCCATCCTGTGGACAACGCCCCAGAGATCATTTTCGATGTCGCGGTCCATCCTGTTGACATCGCCCCGGAGATCGATTCCAATGCCGTTGTCCATCCTATGGACATCTCCCCAGAGATCGATTCCGATGTCGCAGTGGACATCGCCCGAGAGATCGATTCCCATGCCGCTGTCCGTGCTGTGGTCATTGCCCGAGACATCGATGACAAGAAATAGTTGGTCGCGCTAATCCTTCCGGGTAGTTTGCATTGTGTTTAATTACCAGAACGATGCGTGTTATCAAACCATCTTAGTGCTAGTGCAATCGCCTTGTGTGGGCGGTACTTGCTACTTTTGTTTGATAGTGAATCATGCGAACCCTCTCCGAGTTGTGGAAACAGATGTATCCTGACTAGCTTTTGATGTAATATATGGCATGCTTAGATGTAAGTTTGAACAGTTTATCATATCAACATGGCTTGTTTGATGATTCTTGGTGTTAGTAGGCTAGCTACTGTGCGAGCTATAGTACTTGCAAAACACTCACCGAAGAGAAACATTGGGGCTGATGAGCTCGTGGTACGCTTATACTGATCCGTCGATCAACCAATAGCCCAAGCTCCTAAAATTGTAGGCTTAGCGATCGATCGCATAATAGTCGACACGTATATATTCAGGCCTCATTTGGTTCTATAGGGTAGGAAAATCGTAGCAAAAAGTACGTAGACGTACAACACAAAATCATAGTAGTACGTAGACGCACTCCCTCTGCTCCAAAATAGATGACTCAACTTTGTACTACTAACTTTGAAACAGAGGGAGTACAAATCCTAGGCGGGCTAGTTTGGCCTAGTGGGTTTCAGTGATATGACGTGGTACAAAGGTCGTCCGATCTTGGCGTGTGGTAGCTGTCTTTGCTGCATGATGAAGTTTTCTTGAAGAAGTGGAAGTCAACGAAGTCATGATGGTTCCTTCGTCCGACCAACTTACAGTGGGAAAGGTTGGGCTTGCGCTATGATCGGGGTGGACCGGGATAATTTTGTGCATGGCAGGTGGACCGGGATGGTCGATGTCCCACATGTCGGTGAATGAAAGTATTCTTTCCGATATAGTGGACGAGCAACGAGTATTCATTGTTTATTTTTGATGAAAGCTATTGTCTCCTGCTATTCTGACGGAGGGATGTGAAACACGGCAGCCCAGTGAACTTGGCATGTGCACTACTTCCTCCTTCCTCATGTAATACTACCATAGTGTTGACTATAAGGTTGGCTATAAGGTTACAACTCTTTCTCACTTTCTCTCTATCTATTTCCTCTCAAATGATTTTTACCTTCCTTTTTTAGACAAAATTGTTTTTTATGCCTCTTTTTTTAGAATTAGTTTTTTATACCTAGGAGCACGTGTAGACAAAGCTCTGCAGATCCCACTCCTTGACTTTGTCAATGCCTCTCTCTCCTCCACATAAGCGGGCTTAGGGCATGTACAATGGTTCTATTGTAGGGATGCCACATAGGATAACCGATGAGGTGGAGGAAAGAGAAATCATAAGAAAAGGCTTGTCTTCTCTTATTTAAGAGAAGACAAGAGATGATCTCTTAGCACAATATGTTTCACCATGTTTTTAGGAATAACTAATTATTGAAGATAAGGCTAAGAGATGATCCATTGTACACATGTTTTTTTGTCATCTCCAAATTACATGCAAGACTTATGATAAGACTATCTTATCAACCATTGTACATGCCCTTATGGCCCAGAATTTTACTGGTACTACTTGCTATGAATGCGGGCAGCTGGCGTCTGAGGGGGAGCGCGTGCGGGGAGGTGTTGTTGGTGGTGGTTGGGGTTACTGTGGACCCAGGCGGTCGAAGCGGGCTTGGAAGCGGTCCGGACTCCCGCATGGCCCACCTCACATTATCACCATATATTTCTTGGAGTCCGTGCGCGGCGGGCGGATGATATATTCTCCCTCACCCGTCTCTCTCTTCTCAGCCGACGCCCGCCGAGCGATTAGATTTTGGCTATCGACGGTTTATTCAATTGCAGTCCCACATGTCAGTGAAAATGCAAGACAATGCGTGTCCCCTCTGGTGAGCGGCGTGCGAGCCGGACTGTTGGGGTTGCGACGCGAAAGCGACGTCTACAAGTCGTTAGTGTGCCGCCTTTTCCTTTTGAACTTGCAAAGCGTAAAATTTTCGTGCGATCGATCGATAGAAATCCAGAACAAAATGACGAGGGCGGTGCTTTCCCACGTGTTAGGCGGGCTAGTTTGAGTGATATGACGTGCTACAGTGCCTTCTACTTGCTCCATTTTTATGTAAGCAAGAGTTTACACTCTTACGGGGAGGAGTGCGAAACACAGCGGATCTGATTTTGATCGAGGGATAACTGTTCCCTGCGAAATAATGGAGCACCGTTAGCGATTATAGCATGATAGTTAGGGCATCTCCTACGCTGGCTCTCAAATTTACACCGGCATCTGTCCGAGAACACTGATGGATGCCATCCAATGCTGCCCGCATACCTTTCGACAACTATATGAACTAACCGGACGAAATTTGTACAAATCAAGCAAATTTCAAATTAACCGGATGAAATTCGTTACATTTCAAAAACATTTCCTATAAACTGGACGGAATTTATTACATATTTCGCATAAAACCGCATTTAAACCTCATCAGAACCTACTCTAAACGATCGCCGGCGCTCGAGCACCATGTCCGGCCATGAACCCGAGAAAGCCGACCATTGCCTTTGCCTCCTCCTCATCCGCCTCGATAACCTCCTCCTCCGGAGCACAAGGTTCTAAAGATTTCCGCCTCCACGTCGCCGTCAAGCGGCTAATCGGCCGCCGATGTTTATCCCACCAAGCTTGGCGTCAACTTAGTGGAGGAGCGATGGCCTTCTTGGGACCAGAGCAGCGGCGACCTACCGTGTACTACTCTTCCTCGTATCGTACGCCACGCGCATGCGCCTTGACTTCATGGTCGTGGCGGCGGAGGGCGGCGGGCGGCGATCTCTTCGCTCGCTTCCTGCGACAGTACGTCCAAGAGAGCTTTGGAGCACGCCCGGAGCGGAGCCGCCGATGTCCTTCGTCTGCTCCTGCGATAGTACGTCCAAGAGAGCTTTGGAGTGCCACGAGGCCATGGTTGGAGTGGTGCCGACAGAAGTAAGGGACCGGAGGAGAATGAGTGTGGGTCTTTTGCTATGGCTGGGAGCTGGGGCTCAAGTTAACATAGCGAGTGAATGGCAATGAGCCACGGCAGCCGAATGGACGGCTGGCACTGGAGTAGGTTCGTTGGCAGCCGCGTGTCATTAATGTGGGCGGCGAACGGAAGGATTGCCATGGTGTCGTTAACGCGGAACAGTCGCTTGCACCGGGATGTCGCACGGGTGGCGCTTTCTCGGCCGTCGCGCTGCTGCAATGCCAGCGCTAGTGAGAGGTGTCGGGAGTGAATGCGGACGCTACTTCAGTGACATAACTATAGGTGCGTTGGTTCACTAGCATGTGGGTCCAACGGGCATCTGGCCCGCATGTCAGTGACACAACAACTGCACCTACAGTTAAGTCCAGTGAATGCGGCATTGACGTTCTGGAGAGACGGTGACCGTTTCAGGCGGGAAGCGCATGCTAGCGATGGAAGGGTTTCGCAGGCCAGGCGGTCGACGGCTGGCGTGGTGGTAAAATGTGAACTCATGGATGACGAGCCTTTGAAGCGTCTGCGGCACGTATTGACAACCAGGCGTCCATGCAACCGCTCTTGTCGCCAGCTAGGCTTCGACGACAACCATTAGACACCACACAACCATGCATAACTTACGAATAATGGACGAATCGATCAGACACACACTCGTGTGCAGTGGCACTATGATCGCTTGCTCACAATAGTACATACTCCGTACCATAGTACCCTCTCTAGCTAGGCTGTTTTATAGATTGTCGTTGTGATGGACGATATACATGAGCAAGGCGCCGAGTCACGAGTATGACCGATGGTGTTGAGCCAGGTGAATACATGCTCAGTGTTCGCGGAGGCCTCCAAAGAACGTCTAAACAGTAATGTCGTGCACTTGCCGGGCGCAGTGTGACAAAGCTCGCCGCTTATGCGTTGCGCCATCAGCAGGACTTTTATTGAGAGGGCGACGTGCATGCATTAGCATGGTTTGAAAGCGTGAGCGTGAGTGTGTGGCTGTCTGCACGCATACATGCTACTTGCCTCTATGGACGGTGTGTGCTAATGTGTGCATCACATATAATAAAAAAAACCTTTGTGCATTTAACGCAAAGTATTTCATTTTCATTTGGCTGACGAGTGTGCGTTGCAGCGACGAGTCCGTGGTTTGATTCCTCACATACGCATAATTTTGGTTTTTATTTCTTTCTCCACTGACAGGTAGGCCCGCATAGATAGATAGATAAAGAACACGAGCTGATGAGGCGCATATGACTGTTTGACCGGGTCAACCGGACAAATACGGAGCTATACGCTGAGCCAAAGGAACATATAATCACCATATCTCGTATACAATGATAAAAGTGATCTATGAAGACAAGTTCGATGACCGCCAATGCATTTTACTCGGTAATAAATGACCATGATTGAAGGGGAATCCAAATTTCCTTCGTCTTCTGTCCTTGAGCTCTTGAAAAACCAATGCACTATACGGTTGTCCGGCCACTCCACCCCAGAGTTGTCACCAAGCATCGTTCATGCCACCGCGCCGCACACTAACTGGTAAGGAAGCGATGGCATCCCGCCGCGCCAAGTTTCTCACCGCCCACGACTGCACACAAAATGGTAGGGAAGCGATGGCATCCCGCCGTGCCGAGTTCATTGCTGCTAGAGACCTCACACCTACATGGGCGGAATTTGAAGTTGCCAAGGCCGAATGGGCGGTAGAGCCAGAGGCGGCCAAAGCCGCACAGTGGGAGCGGAAAAGTTAGAAAGCACTCAAGAAAAGAGAGGCCCGCCGCCGCAAGAAGAAAGAAGAGGACGACGACCGCCATGCGGAGAGGTCGGCGGAGATCCAAGCACGGCGGGGTGTCGCCGACAAAGCCGGAAGGAGAACAATGATGTCCGCCAGCATGTGAGAAGTAGTAGTACTAGTAGTTAGTGTGTGTCTCGTATGTCGCGTACGTTTGTTTAATTAATTACGAGCATGTACCAAAGTATTAGTTACTACTATAGTTTTTAAAGCAAATTACCAAGACATTAGCCTAGGCTCAATGGAAAATTCCTATCCTATGCATCAAATGGCATCTCTTTCTCTATAGGAATTGAGATGCATGTCATCTCACTTCCTATGATTTTCATATTTCTATAAAATTCCTATCCTATGAACCAAAGGAGGCCTCTGCGGAGTAACTCATCAGAAGCTAGCAAAGATCTTTGATGCACAGTGAGTTTTCTTGAAGAAGCGGAATTCAATGAAGTCAGGATGGTTCCTTCGTCCGAGCAACTTCATAGTGGGAAAGGTTGGGCCTGTGATTTGACGGCTCATTAGTAATTACTGCGGCGCGACGACCGGGGTGACTCTCCCTTGGACTTCTGCGGGCATGGCAAGTGGACCAGGATGGTCGATGTCCCACATGTCGGCGAACGGAAGTATTCTTTCCGATATCGAGGAGCAAGGAAACCACATGGTATAGTATCACTGCTGATTTATATTTATTTTTTATTTCTGATGAATGCTAGCGTTTCAACTCTTACGACGAAGGAGTGCCAAACACGGCACGTGCTGGATGTCCCACACGTCAGCGAAAGGAGTGGGACATGAACAGCGTGGTAGAGCGTCTCCACTTCTGGGTCAGATACCACATGTAGTAGTACTAGTGGTATGAACGATACAAAGTGCGACCTAGAGAGAAAGACACGACAAGTTGGAAGGTCTCGGGGCATATACGTAAACAAATATAAAACCTAATATGTGCCTCCAATTAATATAGTAGTAGTAGAGTACTCAGGAACGTACTCCATAACATCACCGGGCATTGCACGTACAACATTTAGTGGTAATAAGAGACAAATGCCTATATGCCACGCATGTTCATACTATTTGTGCCTTTCTACTTCACTTCATCGCGCTACATTACTCAGGTTCAGACGTCCACTCCTCGGGTACATGTTCGCCTCAGAGTTCCAAATTCCACGTGTTCTTCATAGATGGAATGATCCATAATCAGGCAACAGGAGTCCATATCATCGCAGTTAGTGTGGCTCCCCACGATGGAGACTCATCCAAACTATGGCCAGCCTCGACGCGGAGCAGTCGCGTGCACTGGGAAGCGGCGCTCTCTCGGACATCGCGCTGCTTCAAAGCGGGCGCCAGTGAGAGGTCACCTCCGCTCTGGCCGGGCATTAATGCGGCACTCACGTTCCGGGGCGACGCTGACCGTTTCACGTGAAGCGCCAAGGCTGGCAAGGGAGGGTTGGGTCGGCTGTATGCGGTCGATGCGGGCTTGGTGGTGGTATTGGTTTTGAATCATTTCAGGTGTAGTACTGGTAGTTTGCAAAACTACTCAATTATTGCACTCGGTTTCCTTAGAAAATGTGGTAAAAAGTTACTCCACAGCCCGCTTCCTTCTCCTTCCTCTTCCACCGCCACAAGACGTTCATGGGAAGCGACCGATCAACCCTTATATAGGAGTGCTAGCACAAAAAGATGCATGCATGACCACTAAAATTTCCAGATTAAAGCACCGCTCCGGCGGGAGTATGGCGTATGTCATTACCTTTGGCTGGGCCATGGCTACCGGGCTACGACGACCAGAGAAGAGGCGACGGGAGGGGAATGAATGCAGCTACTGTTTGGGTTCGCCGTCCGGCTTAAATAAATGCGCACCATCACGTGTACTCGCGGGTGCACAAATTGTAACATACATGTCTGTTTAAGTCACGTAACTGGTGTGTGTGTGAGAGATTTTGAGAGACAGAGTGCATGTGTGCGACTCTACTCTTCGGACATGTACTCAACCTTTTGCATCGGGATATAAGTATAATGGTATTACACTTTAGCTAGTGATTTACGTGGCCATGTTAACGTGGTTGTGTAAAAAAATGTCACTTCCTGCTCGTGATTTGTGTTATATAATTACTAGCAAGATGCTCGTGCATTGCACGGAACATCAATATGCATTTTTTTACAAAACACCTGTTGTGATTGACCCATGCAGGAGTAATCCCATGTGTAAAAACTAATGATATCTCGAGAATTTTATCAGAAAACTGGTATCTCGACAATTTCATCGAAAAAATGAAAGATGAGACATAAGGTGAGGAGGAGTGAGCGTGATGGTGAATGGTGGCCTGACTGGTGGAGGCATGGGGATGGATTTACAGGCAAAGCAAGTGCCGGCCACCATGCTAGATTGTTCCAGAGACTTCCTTTTTTAATTGCTCAGCAATGAGGTTGTGGGAGATAAGGACGATGAATGAGGCAAGGCCTTGTCTGTAAATGTGGAGAGAGGTGTGGGTGTGTTTTGTAAAATTGTCATAGTTTGCTTTCTATCCGTTAGATATGGATCAGACGGTTTATATTACAAGATGGCAGGCACACCATCATCACCAACTTGTTTTTTTATAAGAGTAGAGATGATAAGATTGCTAACTACTAAAGTAAAGTGGAATTTGTCCATGTTATACAAGTAAATTAAGGTGATTGCTTATCATACTGTAAGGTTGGACGAAGGGTAGGGAACAAATGCTCCGCCTAGAGCATGTGTGTGTGAGATGGAGTCCGTGTGTGTGGGGGGGGTTGGGTGGGGTTGGGTGCGTGTGTGTGTGACACGGGGTCCTCGGTGGCGGATGTAATTTAAGTGTGCGTGGCTTCATCATAGTGTATGATAGAGGCTACCAATGAGGGGGTGCGAGAGAGAAAAGGCCTGTAGAGAGGGAAGAGAAGGCGTGTGCGCGTGAGTGGAGTCGCCATCGAAAGAACGTGTTTCTTCGATAGACACTGAGGAAGACTACTATATATCGATGGTGCATGTAGGCGGGAATTAAACGAAGGGTTGGTCTTATTGGTTTCGGGGATATAGGGGAAGAGTGAGAGAGGGGGGGAGCTAGAAGGAGATTGTTAAGTGTGAGTGTGTGTTTTACCCATCCAGGTGGAAGTTATGTGCACCCAAGAAGAGAACGATTCGGTGTGGCATTAGGGTTGAGGGTAATTAACTATGTATGGAGACATAGGAGATCTTGAATGTGCATGTGCAAGAGGTATACATGTATACGTGGGAAGTGTGTGTGTGCGCGCGAGCATGATCGAGATAAAAGAAAGAAGACATAAGTCATAAGATCAACGATATGGGAGAGATCGGTATGACAATATGCATGCATGTGAGAGTGTAGGGAAGATAGCTCGATAATTAAGCATGTGTTTTTGTCTTTAAGAGATAGTGGCGTGGGCTGGAGCATGCATCTATGGCGAGCAGAGGGAGCGAGACACAACGATTGTGGAGAAGAGATCAACCTATAAATGCATGTATGGAGAGACATATATAGTGTGGGTGATAGGAAGCAAGAGTGCGTGCGAGAAAGAAATGTTGACGGAGAAACTACACCTAGATACAGAGATAAAGATGCTAGCTAGAGGGACATCGACTAGTTTGAGTGTTGGAGATGACCGCCGGGTGGTTCAGAGGGTGAAGTTATGTGTGTGTGAGAGAAAGATAAAAAAGAGGGCACTTGACTGCATGTAGAGACAAACATATATAGTGTGCGTGATAGGAAGCAAGAGTGAGGGCGAGAAAGAAGGTTGATGGAGAAACAGATAAATAGAAAGATAAAGATGCTAGCTAATGTGTGTTAGAGATAGGAGTCGAGTGGATCAGAAGGCTGAGTTATGTGTGTGGGTGTGAGAGAGATAGAGAGAGTGTGCATGTGAGTCACATACAAACAAATATCAGAGAGAAATGAGATCCCGAGAGATGGAGTTTTGTGTCTACGAGAGAGAAATATATTTCACAACGAGAGTGATAGCTAGAGAGACATACGAGGGAACGCAAGATATCTCTAGGGAGAGAGTGTGTGTGAGCGACATACAAGAAAATGGTGGAGAGATATGAGACCACAGGAGACAGAGTTTGTGTTTGTGTGTGAGAAAGAGATATTTAAGAGGAAGAGTCGTAGCTTCTCATATCTAAGGAGTGACAAACTTCTCTGTGTGATAGGGGGTGTGCGAGTGGCACACAGGGGAATAGTAGAGAGAAATGAGACCCCGGGGGACGAAGTTTGTGTTTGTGTGAGAGAAAGAGATTTCACATGGAGAATCATAGTTAGAGACACATAGCACGGAGCGAGATATACTTAGAGAGAGATAGAGTGATGAAGGTCGAGGGAGAGAGTACCGTATGTGTGTTGTGAAGATAAAAGATCATTGTCGACATACAGGTAGCACGAGAGATACCGGAGAGACGATGAACGCGTATAGGTCTAGAGAGATACTCCTATATAAGCACGAGTGAGAGCTACATGAGACGAATATCTGGATTAAAGGGGATTTAAATATTTAAACTGGAGATCACGACATCGATAATATCATAACGCAAATTGGTGTATCAAACATGCATATTCATTTGAATTTGGGGACACGTGTAATGTTATATAGTTTATCAATATTAGTGATCCATAGATTCTTTAATTAGAGACAATGCATGATTTATATGCAATTAATGTCTAAACGGGATTACACTATATGTTGCATGTGTGAAACACATTATACATGTTTGAGAAGTAAAAAAACCCGCATGAAACACACATTAATTGGAGACAGTTAGCGAGGAATGCATACATTGGATTTCAACATAAAGTGGTTTCAAATATTTGGAAATCGAAATTAAGATGGATACAACCTTATGAATCTGAGATCATGCCATTTGTAAACCATATTTATGTATAAAGGGTGTTGTGCTTTTGAAAGTATATATAAAAAATGATGTATATAGAATTTTATTCCAATCGCAAATGGATCCTGCCCGAACAAAAATAGAATACAAACTGGATTCGAATTGAGTTGGCACGGTAAACGTGCACTCTTGCTCTGCAAAAATTTGAACGAAGCGGGAAAGTCACAAAGAATCACCAAACCAAAATCATGAGATGGAAATTACTGCCTATCCTCGACACGCAAAGCCTATCGGCTCCATTTCTATAGGTTTCGATAGGGGTAGGTTTGTAATTTCACTCAAACGTGACATAACCGCCTCACCCGGATTCATACACGGTGGGCGCCAAAACACAGTGTCTCCTCGGCCGAAATCGACTCCCTCCCCGATTCATACACGGTGGGCACCAAAAACAAACTCTCTCGTTGGCAAATATTCCGTGTATGCGAGATTACCATCCTATCCCCAACCGACTAATATTGCTGTGATGTAGGAAATTTTAAATGGGGGCTAAGTTTGTAAATTTCCTGGCATTTGAGACAAGCGTGCCCTGAAGACATTGTTCCCCCCTTCCTCTCTCCCTCCATTTCCCCATTCGTACTTCGTGGGCGCCAAAACACCCTCTCTACCCCAGCCTCCTCCGCCCGCCACGCCATCCACCGCCGTCCTCTTCCACCATGCTGGAGCTGATACCTCGTCGCCGTCGTCCATTACAAGAGATCGATCTCTCTCATCCACGGCTTCGGACCGGGATCCTTGCATCCCGTCCTCTCGCTTCATCCCCGCCGTCGTCCACCTTGCTGGCACCGCTCCTATGACCGTGTCGTCCATCGCGCCCTGCCGCCACCGTCTACCCTCCTAGACCTGCTTCCACGCCACCGACAGCCATCGCTACCGCAGCACCGTCAAATTCTCAGCAAATGCATACACGGCGCCGCACCAGAGGCAGTACTCTTTAGTATATGCTCAACTTATTTATCGCAGCAAGAAAATAGATCGCCACTGCTTTACTCTGATTTCTTGTCCATCACTTACTTGCTATTGAAAGCAAACATTGGTTGCGAAGTTGCCTTTGTCTGGTTTGCACCTTCAGATCCGCCATGGCACGCTCAACACTATACTCGCAATGCTTATGGTTTTCCCTTTTATATTGCACACTAGTTAAATGACAAGAGACTAAATTTCAAAAATTGGGTCACTAATTTTTCAGAGTCACTGGAGTTCGGCCGGCAAGGAAGGGGCCTTGGGTGGGGACGATGGTTGTGGGGGGCAGTGGTGGGGCTTTACCAACGAAGAAAACTCGGCTACATGTGGGGGGCGGGGTGGGGGGTGGGGTATGAGGAACACAAAGTGGGGCGGGGGTGGGGTGGCGGAAGAACAGAGGCTAACGGTGGTTCGCTGGGTGGCCCGTCCGTGTTCTATATGGGAAGAATCGAGACGAAAGCAAGAAGAAGGGTTAGGAGACGAGGATCTTCATCCAACCGCTCAAATGGTCGACCGACCCAAATGACAAAAGTCACGCGACTTGCATGCGCACATGCGTAATATGCTTCCTCTTCTCGTTCTTTAACATGTTCCTCTTCTCGCTCTTCTTTAGTAAGCACAAGATGTTCCTTGTCAGGAAGGGGAGCAGGTACATCTGCAGTCGACACCTCTATTGGGCCAGTTCTGCTAAATGATTTCGCACTTCGAGTTGGTCTGCCATAATACCGGAAATGGTGGGAGCCGCGCGGTCTTTGATAGACTAAACTGATAGTAACAGATGTGCGCCTTCAGATGAATAGATCTGGCCTGTGGGTGATTAATAGGCTGCATATTAGTAGCGGCAAAACCCTATGTTTTCCAGCCAGTTCTGCTTTCCTGATTTATTTATGGTGGTTATGGTGTAGCCCCTATTATCTACACTACGATCTCGCCTCACGGCTCAGGCTCTCGTTATCATGGTTTGGCAATAAACTTTCTATACGGTATATCATGAACCTATCGTCTGCCAACTATCCTTACATCTGGGGCCCCCAACATGGAGCTTATTTTTGTGTGTAGTTGTGCCAGATTATATTAATCTACTCACCATATTACAACACACATGGGATCTCTCATCGAATCCAAAGGATAGCACACAAGGGTTTACAGGGAGACTCTATTATATTACAATATCCTCTGCATTACAAAGATAATCTCCACTGCTATTTGTGTTTTCATGCTTTACAGATATTGCACGTAATCACAATGAATATAAGAATGCGCACATCGGAAGAATATTGCGGAACAGTTCAATGGGTAACAAACTTGGCATCAAGAGATTAAGGTTCATTGTGGATGCAATGAAACCCACATGCTCCCGACCTATAGATTCGTATTCGGAATATGATCCTAATGACTATTCTGAGCTCAAGGAGTCAAAGGCAGATGACCTATCCTGTTCACCCAATAAGGTGCCTGTTCTAATTTGGCAAGGTTTTATTGGTTGCACATATCTTGCCTAAGGTGTCTTGCATTTCTTTTGCTTTGTTGCACCGCCATCTGCTTAGTTTACTCATCCATTATCAACACCTATTACATTTGTCGTCATACCATGTTTTTCCATTTAAATGCTATTCTTGTGTTTCAGACATCCAAAAGGAAGAGGGTGATTGCAGAACCTGAAGGAGTACAAGCAAAGTCCTTGAAAAAGGTGGTGCTACCGGAGAAATCACATAGCACCCGGCGTATATTGGCGATAGAACCAGTGCTGCAAAACCTAGGATATCACAACTATGCTGGTCGCTGTATTGCTCTTGTGAGGACCTATTGTCCTATCGTTGTCCTTACATTCATACCTGATACGTCTCCAACGTATCTATAATTTTTTATTGTTCCATGTTATTATATTATCAATCTTGGATGTTTTATATGCATTTATATGCTATTTTATATGATTATTGGGACTAACCTATTAACCTAGAGCCCAAAGGCTACGCCTCGTTTTTTCCTTGTTTTTGAGTTTTACAGAAAAGGAATACCAAACGGAGTCCAATTGACGTGCCAATTTTTGATGATTTTTATGGACCAAAAGAAGTCCCAGGAGTAAAAGAGTTGGGCCAGAAGAGTCCCGGGCCGCCCACGAGGGTGGGAGGCGTGCCCTACCCCCCTGGGCGCGCCCCCCTATCTCGTGGACGACTCGGAGGCCCCCTGACGTGAGACCTACGCCAAAAATTCCTACAAATACAGAAACCCCCAGAAAGAAACCTAGATCGACAGCCCGCCGCAAAGCCTCTCAGAGCCACCAAAACCAATCGGGACCCTGTTTCAAGCACCTCACGGAGGAGGGGGATCCTCACCGGTGGCTATCTTCATCATCCCGGCGCTCTCCATGACGAGGAGGGAGTAGTTCACCAGGGGCTGAGGGTATGTACCAAAGAGCTATGTGTTTGATCTCTCTCTCTCTCTCTCTCTCTCTCTCGTGTTCTTCGTGTGGTACGATCTTGATGTATCGCGAGCTTTGCTATTATAGTTGGATCTTATGATGTTTCTCCCCTCTACTCTCTTGTAATGGATTGAGTTTTCCTTTGAAGTTATCTTATCGGATTGAGTCTTTAAGGATTTTATAACACTTGATGTATGTCTTGCATGTGCTTATCTGTGGTGACAATGGGATATCCACGGATCTACTTGATGTATGTTTTGGTGATCAACTTGCGGGTTCGATGACCTTGTGAACTTATGCATAGGGGTTGGCACACGTTTTCAGATTGACTCTCGGTAGAAACTTTGGGGCACTCTTTGAAGTACTTTGTGTTGGTTTAATAGATGAATCTGAGATTGTGTGATGCATATCGTATAATCATACCCACGGATACTTGAGGTGACATTGGAGTATCTTAAGGTGTTATTCTAGTACGAACTCTAGTATAGATCGAACGGAAAGAATAGCTTCGTGTTATTTTACTACGGACTCTTGAATAGATCGATCAGAAAGGATAACTTTGAGGTGGTTTCATACCCTACAATAATCTCTTCGTTTGTTCTCCGCTATTAGTGACTTTGGAGTGACTCTTTGTTGCATGTTGAGGGATAGTTATATGATCCAATTATGTTATTATTGTTGAGAGAACTTGCACTAGTGAAAGTATGAACCCTAGGCCTTGTTTCAACGCATTGCAATACACTGCTTACGCTCACTTTTACCTTTAGTTACCTTGCTTTTTTATATTTTCAGATTACAAAAACCTATATCTACCATCCATATTGCACTTGTATCACCATCTCTTTGCCGAACTAGTGCACCTATACAATTTACCATTGTATTGGGTGTGTTGGGGAGACAAGAGACTCTTTGTTATTTGGTTGCAGGGTTGTTTGAGAGAGACCATCTTCATCCTATGCCTCCCACGGATTGATAAACCTTAGGTCATCCACTTGAGGGAAATTTGCTACTGTCCTACAAACCTCTGCACTTGGAGGCCCAACAACGTCTATAAGAAGAAGGTTGTGTAGTAGACATCAAGCAGTTTCTGGCGCCGTTGCCGGGGAGTTTAGTGCTTGAAGGTATATCTTTAGATCTTGCAATCGAATCTTTTAGTTTCTTGTTTTATCACTAGTTTAGTTTATAAAAGAAAACTACAAAAAAATGGAATTGAGGGTGCCTCATATGCTTCATATTTTTAATATCTTTCATGAAAATGATGGAAAGGAAAATTGTGCCCAAGTGCTAGAAGAAGAATGCATTAGAATGTTTGGCACTAAATATTTGAATGACGAGCATGATTGCAATGTTGTTAGTACGAACTCCTTGAATATCCATGGTACTAATGATGATTGCACTAGTGTAACATCCCAAATTTTCAATTTGGAATGTTATACATAGATCATCATTGCATGTCATATTTTATTGCATTGTTGGCTCGATCCTAGAAATTCTTCGCAACTCAAGGACCCACAGAGAGAGTTGGGGATTTTGTTATTTTCATATTTGAGTTTTCTCAAATTTTGAAAATAGGATCATTTGATTTTATTTATTTTATCTTCAATTATTTCTACTATCAAAATTTGAGAGAGGGAATAAAATGACTTTCCCAAAATAAAGAAATAATGAAGATTTAATAAAAATCAAATAAGATTTTATTTTGGAGTTTTTGCCTTTTTATTTGAATTTAGAAAAAATGTGCATTTTTAACAATTGGATTTAGGCCAAAAATTAATGTTCATCTTGTCCGCCTTGATTTTAGAAGTCGGGGAAAATTTATTTAGGGATTTTTGGAGTACGTTTATTATTTCTTTCGTTTGTTTTTCTGCATGAAATTATTAAAAAAAAACGAACCGACCTACAGGCCGTGCAGCGGGACTCATGGGGCAGCCTATATAGTCCTGCCGCCCGGCGCCCAGCCCACCAGCCCCGCCACGCCGGCCTTGACCACCCGCCCACCGCCAGCTTGAACCCTAACCTAAGTCATTGATCCGGCGCCGCCCCATGCCGCCACGCCCGCCTCCGCCGCCGACCTACTTTGAGCCGCTTCGCTGAGAACCCGACCGCCTCATGAGGTGGCTTGAAATCCGTGCCGCCGTTTTTTTAGAAAAACCGTTCGGTTTTTCCGTCGGTTTTTCCCGGTTTTTTTTGTTTCCGTTTTTATTAGATCGGTTTATTTATTTTCGGTTCGGTTAAATAGCGAGCGTTCGCTCGTTCGTTCGTTTTAACGAACGTGTTCGTCGTTTAGATCCAGTTAACGAACGTTCGTTCGTTAAGCTGTTCGTCGTTTTTCTTTTCTCGGATTTAATCCGCGATTTTTCTAATCGCGATTTCCGATCTGATTTTCGTTTTAGTATAATTTTTCGCTCGTTTATCGGAATCAGGCGATTCAAGCGCCTGGAGTTTCATCTCGAAACCCTCTTTCCCAATAACCAACTTAAACAAGATTTTTCTTCTGTAAAAATTGACTTAGATCCAGATTAGTAAAACGAAGTCGTTATCTTTTCGCCGCTTGACTTTTCGTTGCTTCGTTTGATTTGATTCTTTTTGCAAACCGGAGTTCTTAAGTTGAACTTTCTGGTTAGATCTTTTATTCGAGTTTTACCTGTGCATTATATGAGTACTTATTGTATGCTTGTTTGTTTGTCTGCGATAGAATACCCGGAGTGCGCCGCCTGTTACTTCGAGTCTCTAGGTTTCACGGATCATCAGCAAGGCAAGTAACACTTTGATCATACCTTTTCTACTACCCGATTTTATTGCATTAGATCAATCCTTAAACATTGCATGATTAGGATCTAATTAAATTGTGGGACGGGAAGTAGATGAGGTAGTACCTATTACCTGTTTATTATCAAACCTTTGGGAGTTACTTCTACGTTTGCTTATTGTGCCATGCTATGCTAGTAGACGTGGATTGGGTGAGTGTATCCATGACAGATGTAGATTTTTAATTAATGGTTTACTTAAGGTGGCAACTTAAACACACATCTCGGTGGATTGAGGTACCTGGTTTCCCGGATTTGCCTGTTTTTCTTCGGACCACCACCCAGGCTCAAAGGGATCATGAGATTATTCATACTAGAAACTTCCGTATGTAGCCACATGCTACTATGGGCTCTAGCATAGTTGACTAAGTTGTGCGAACTCTTACGGGTAGACTAGCAGATGTAGGGGTTGTAGGTTGGTGCGGTCTACCCATACGTAAGGTGCAAGCGCTCGAAAAACTATGTCTCGGTCATCCGTTTCTCAAACACCATGTAGTCGAGAAATCAAACGGAGGAGATCGGGTCATGTGGGGAAAAGTGCACAAACCTCTGCAGTGTAACAAACTAATCATGGTTAGCCGTGTCCCGGTTATGGACATCTTGAGTATCTAGTACTTGGATATCACGTGAATCTCATCATGTTACTTTTAATAAATATTGTTGGGTTAATGATGATTACTTAAATTGGGATTGAGGATCTTTGTCAACCATTCTCAATGTTTAACAACCACCATGATAGTTAAATAAATTTTATTCCTTTGCAGTAGGGAAAAATTGGCTTTTCGCAAAACTGTAACCATAGAGCTTTCCACCAGCCATAAATGCATGTAGTATAGCATTACTTTTTCATATTATCCTCTATGTGTTACATTGCCAGCATATTCCTTGTGCTGACCCGTTTTTGGGCTGCAACGTTTCATGTTGCGAGACTTTTCGCAACGACGAGTAAGGTGCTTAGGTCGTGGTTCTATACTCAGTGATGCCGTTGGAGTTGATGGACTCGCTATTTCTTCCAAGCCTTCCGCTGTTATCGTTATTAGATGGCCTTAAGCCATATTTATTTTAATATAGTTCTCCCAGGAGACATTCGATGTAATAAGTGTGTGATTGCTACTCTGTTATTAATCCTTCAAGTACTGTGTGGTGTCGAGATTATGAGATCCAGGATGACACCTGAGCACGTAGATCGACTGTTTGAGGTCCGGGTCGCTACAAAGATGGTATCGAGCACACGCCGACCGTAGGACCTGACCACTAAGCTAAAGCCCTAGATCACTACTCTTTCTTCTCATTTCGACTCCTCATCTTTTCTACTCTTTTAGGATGACTAAGCGAGGATCAAGTTCACCCAAATGGGATGAAGATACACCCTTTGGACGACACACGAGGGAAGTCACTAAGTACCGAACATCGGAATACCAAGCTTCACCGGACCTACAATTCCACTTTACCCAAGAGGAGCGCCGAAGATTCAAGCTCAAGTTCCGGAAGGACGTTTATGCTTAGTCACGGAGCCCATAGAGTGTGTTTTAATGCACCAACCTAGAGTCTGGGAAAGAGCATGGCAGCTCACATAACCATGGGACGCATTGGAGAAGTTTACCAAGATGACCTCAAGGATACTATCTACCAGATTTGCGGACGCCGAGATGAACAATGGGAGATAGTTAGCACTAAGAAGGATCGATCCATTGCAGCTTTCATACAATAGTTAAAACAGCACATTCGAATCCAGAGAACCAGATGTCTTGTGAGACATGATGGAGTTGAAGAAAGCAAAGCCAAGATTATCAAACTAGAAGGAGAACTGAAGGCCACTCGCAAGGACTACATGGAGGAGATTGTAGCTCTAGTGAGACAAAATGGCGATCTTAAGGAGAAGATTGAAGAACTCATGGGGAATTCAGCACCCGGAGGAGGAGATGAAGATTGCACCTGTCCAGAGAACTACATCATCATCGATTTACACCGATTCCGATCCTAGTGATGATGATTTCAAGACGAAGCCGAGCAGATATCATGGAGTCTTCATCGGAGCAGGTTTTCTAGTTGACCACCATAACAAGAGTAGAAATTCCCCATTAAAAATTAGTTTTAGTCCCAAAGACTTTGTAACGATAGTTAGACCGTTGTATGCCCTTGTTTGATTTGATTGGAGTGATATTGTGTGTGTTTTGTCTCATGTGCATATGTGTAGTGTTATCTCTCTAGACCTCATTCTATTCTTAACTCTCGTCTTTTCTATAAACCCCTCGGATGCCTCCGAGACGTGACCCGGATTTGTTTTCCTCAGGAGATCACTCGAGTTGATTCAAAGCAGTGAGAATGACTTGATTCAAGCATTGGTACAGAACCAAGGCTACAACAACAACAACAACAACAACAACAACAACAACAACAACAACAACAACAACCCACCACCACCACCACCTGTTGACCATCTGACCCGTTTCTTAAAATTTGAATCCATGGGGTGTTTTCCAAAGAGCACCGAGCCGATAGTAGCGTATGATTGGCTCCATAAGATAGGGAGGAGTTGACCACTGCAGGATGTACAGATGGGGAAAAGGTGAAATTTGCCGCACATCACCTTGAAGGACCCGCAGCGGCATGGTGGGAGAATTTTACAGCCACTTACCTCAGAGACACCGCCACATGGGATCGGTTTGACAAGCTTTCCGTCTTGCCCATGTTTCAAATAGGAGCTATGGCCATGAAGAAGCGTGAGTTTCACAACTTGCGCCAAGGAGGACTGACGGTTAGCAAGATGTGGATGATTTTAGTAAGCTAGCACATTATGCCCCGGATGACGTTACTCTGGATGCAATAAGCAAGAGAAGTTTCTAGAAGGATCGAATGATGAGCTGAGCATGCAGCTTGATGGTAGCCACCTTCAATAACTACCAGGAGTTAGTAGACCGTGCTCTTATGATTGAAGGGAAGCAGCGATGAATTGATAATCGCAAGAGAAAGTATGGACGGGGAAGTATAACTCTGGAGCTTAGTAGAAACTACGCTTTACCTCGAAGCCAGGAGGACAATTTCAGCATACTCACGGAGGGGGTAGCTCGCACAATCATAATGGCACAAAGAATGGAAATGGGAATGGAGGAAGCAATGGACATAACCGCACCAACCCGTCAACACCATCCAAGGTAGACCTGAGCCATATCACTTGTTTTAAGTGTCGTAAGACTGGGCATTATGCAAATGAATGTCCAGAAGCCCAAAATGGTAATGGCAATGGAAGCTCAGGAAAGAAGCCGAACCCTTTCAACAGGGGACAGGTGAACCACGTTACCGTGGAGGAGGTTGAAGCTCAGCCAGATGCAGTAATAGGTAAGTTTTTGGTTAAGACATTTATTGTAGTCGTTCTTTTTGATACTGGTGCATCACATTCATACATATCAAGGGGATTTGTGGATCAGTATAAATTGCCAACCCTAGACCTTAGGTCACCCATGCTAGTAACCTCACCCGAGGCGAGAATACATGGCTAGTATATGGTGTGATCGACTACCATTAAGGATTGGAAACTATGTATTTCCCTCGGACCTAATAGTTTTGGAACCCCAAGGATTGGATGTGATATTAGGCATGGATTGGTTATCAAAGTACGGAGGGAACATTGATTGCGCCAGTAAGTCGATTTTGCTTACCACCCCAGAAGGAAGGAGAATCAAGTATGTATCACGATATGAGCCAAGGAGGGCACATGTAAATTCCTTATCAGGAGTTGTGCAGGAGGAAGTACCAGTGGTAAGGGATTACCCGGACGTGTTTCCAGAAGAGTTGCTGTGCATCTTGCCGGACAGAGACATTGAGTTCCTAATTGAACTATTGCCAGGCACTGGGCCGATATCTAAGAGAGCGTATAGGATGCCCGCCCAAGATTTGGAGGAAATTAAGAAGCAGATTAAGGAGTTACTGGATTAAGGTTTTATTCGCCCAAGTTCTTCGCCTTTGGGGATCGCCAAGATTTCTAGTGTAGAAGAAGGATGGATCATTAAGAATGGTTGTTGATTATCGAGGATTGAATGAAGTGACCATTAAGAACAAATACCCGTTGCCAATGATCAACGACTTGTTTGACCAATTGCAAGGAGCTAAGGTATTTTCCAAGTTCGATTTGCGATCGTGATACCATCGATTGAAGATTCGGGAGCGAGGATATACCTAAGACGGCTTTTACCACTGTGCACGGCTGTATGAGTATACCGTTATGTCATTTGGTCTGACTAACGCCCCAGCCTATTTTATGAACATGATGAACAAGGTGTTTATGGATTTTTTGGATAAGTAAGTCGTGGTTTTCTTTGATGATTTTTTGGTCTACTCAAAGAATGAAGAAGAACAGAAGGAGCACTTGCTTTTGGTACTCGAGAAGCTCAGAGAACACCAGTTATATGCCAAGTTCAGCAAGTGTGAGTTTTGGTTGAAGGAAGTTGGATTTCTCGGACATGTTATATCCGGAGAAGGTATAGCATTGTCACTGTGACAAACTGGGAAGCGCCAACAACCGTTGGGGAGATCCGGAGTTTCCTTGGACTCGCAGGATACTACCGGAGATTCATTGGAAATTTCTCGAAGATTGCGAAGCCTATGACAGAATTATGGAAGAAGGATACCAAGTTCATATGGACTGAGGACTGTGAGGCTAGTTTCCAAGAGTTGAAGAAGCGTTTGGTTACCTCACCAGTATTAATCCTGCCAGATCAAAGCAAGGATTACGAAGTTTATTCTGACGCTTCACGCCGAGGACTTGGAGCAAAGACTTATGCAGGAGGGAAGAGTTGTTTCGTATGCTTCACGACAGCTTAAGCCTCATGAGTTAAATTATGCTACGCATGATTTGGAGTTAGCAGCCGTAGTGCATGCATTAAAAACATGGAGGCATTTCCTCATTGGAAATCACTGTGACGTATACACGGATCACAAGAGTTTGAAGTACATCTTACGCAGAAGGAGTTATATCTCGTGCGTAAGAGATGGTTGGAGCTTATTAAAGACTACGATATGAGATTGCACTATCACCCGGAAATGCTAACGTTGTAGCGTACGCTGTTGAGCCGTAAGAGTCATGTCAACACCCTAATGACCAGAGGTTTACCAAAGGAATTAGCCGAGGAATTCCGAGAGCTATGTTTGGAAATAGTTCCGAGAGGCTATGTAGCGACATTGGAAGTACAGTCTACTTTGATGGATAGAATCAGAGAAGCTCAAAAGACAGATAAGGAAGTTTCTTCTATTAAGGGGAAGATGAGCAAGGGAAAAGCTAAGGGATTTCGTGAGGATGAGCACGATACCTTATGGTTTGAGGACCGCGTTTATGTGCCACGTGATCCGGAGATCAGGAAGTTGATTTTGCAAGAGGCACATGATTCGCCAGATTCGATCCAATTCCGGAAATACCAAGATGTATTTGGATTTAAAGGATACTTTCGTGGACCGGAATGAAGAAGGATATTGCGAGAATATGTAGCGATTTGTGATGTATGTCAGAGAGTGAAGCCAGAACATCAGAAGCCAGCTGGATTGTTACAGCCATTGCCAATACCCGAATGGAAGTGGGAATAACTAGGCATGGATTTCATCACGGGATTGCCCAGGACCCGTTCAGGCTATGACTCGATTTGGGTTGTAGTCGATCGTTTGATGAAGGTAGCTCATTTCATTCCAGTGAAGACTACTTACAAAGAAGCGCCAAATTGGCAAAGATATACATGACCAGGATCGTATGTCTGCATGGAGTTCCGAGGAGTATCATATCAGATAGAGGAACCCAATTCACATCAAAGTTTTGGAAGCATTTACACGAAACTTTGGGAACCAGACTAGAGTTTAGTACATCTTTTCATCCACAAACAGATGGACAAACCGAGAGAATCAACCAGATTTTGGAGGATATGCTGAGAGCATGTGCATTGGATTATGGATCAAGTTGGGATGACAACTTGCCATATGCGGAGTTTTCTTATAACAACAGCTACCAAACCAGTCTGAAGATGGCCCCTTTCGAAGCCTTGTACGGAAGAAGGTGCAGAACCCCGCTGTTGTGGGATGAGGTTGGAGACCGCCAGTTGTTTGGACCGGATTTGATTAAGGAGTCTGAACGGAAAGTGAAGTTGATTCGCGATAGGCTCAAGGTAGCCCAGTCGAGGCAGAAGAGCTATGCGGATTCAAAACGCAAGGAGACAGTATATGAAGTCGGAGACAGAGTTTATCTTCGAGTATCTCCGCTTCGAGGAGTTAAACGTTTTGGAGTTAAAGGAAAGTTAGCGCCACGTTTTGTGGGGCCATACAAAGTTTTGAGCGCATGGGAGAAGTTGCGTATAAGTTGAAATTACCCGAGGGAGTGTCAAGTGTTCACGATGTGTTCCACATTTCTCAGTTGAAGAAGTGCCACGCAGAGATGGCGGATATACCACTGAGAGATACTGTGCCACTTGAAGCGATTCAGTTGAATAATGATTTGACCTATGAAGAAAAACCAGTTAAGATTACGAGTATGCCACCGAGTCACCCGCAAAGAAGGTCATCAAGTTTTGCAAAGTTCAGTGGAGCCACCACACCGAGGAAGAAGCCACCTGGGAGCGAGAGGAAGAACTGCTCAAAGCCTACCCTCACCTATTTTCTAGCCAACCCGAATCTCGAGGGCGAGATTCATCTTAAGGGGGGTAGGTTTGTAACATCCCAAATTTTCAATTTGGAATGTTATACATAGATCATCATTGCATGTCATATTTTATTGCATTGTTGGCTCGATCCTAGAAATTCTTCGCAACTCAAGGACCCACGGAGAGAGTTGGGGATTTCGTTATTTTCATATTTGAGTTTTCTCAAATTTTGAAAATAGGATCATTTGATTTTATTTATTTTATCTTCAATTATTTCTACTATCAAAATTTGAGAGAGGGAATAAAATGACTTTCCCAAAATAAAGAAATAATGAAGATTTAATAAAATAATCAAATAAGCTTTTATTTTGGAGTTTTTCGCCTTTTATTTGAATTTAGGAAAAATGTGCGTTTTCAAAATTGCATTTAGGCCACAAATATATGTTCATCTTGTCCGTCTTGATTTTAGAAGCCGGGGAAAATTTATTTCGGGATTTTTGGTGTCCGTTTAGTATTTCTTTCGTTTGTTTTTCTGCGCGAAATTATTTAAAAAAAAACGAAGCCTACGGCCGTGCAGCCAGGACTCAAGGGCAGCCTATATAGCCCGCCCGCGCCCCAGCCATTGCCGCCGCTGACCCTGACCGCCCGCCCTAACCCTAACCCTAGTCGCCCGATCCGCGCCGCCGCCGCCGCCGCCATGAGTCAGCCGACCTCGCCGAACCGACCCCATTGCCGAGGTGCCTCGAAATCCATGTCGCCATTTTTTTAGAAAAACCGTTCAGTTTTTCCGTAGGTTTTTCACAGTTTTTTTGTTTCCGTTTTTATTAGATCGGTTTATTTATTTTTGGTTCGGTTAAATAGCGAGCGTTCGCTCGTTTGTTCGTTTTAACGAACGTGTTCGTCGTTTAGATCCAGTTAACGAACATTCGTTCGTTGAGCTGTTCGTCGTTTTTCTTTTCTCGGATTTAATCCGCGATTTTTCTGATCGCGATTTCCGATCCGATTTTTGTTTTAGTATAACTTTTCGCTCGTTTATCGGAATCAGGCGATTCAAGTGCCTGGAGTTTCATCTCGAAACCCTGTTTCCGAATAACCAACTTAAACAAGATTTTGCTTCTGTAAAAATTGACTTAGATCCAAATTAGTAAAACGAAGCTGTTTTCTTTCGTTGTTTGACTTCCGTTGCTTCGTTTGATTTGATTCTTTTTGCAAACCGGAGTTCTTAAGTTGAACTTTCTGGTTAGATCTTTTATTCGAGTTTTACTTGTACATTATATGAGTACTTATTGTATGCTTGTTTGTTTGTCTGCGATAGAATAACCGGAGTGCGCCGCCTGTTACTTCGAGTCTCTAGGTTTCACGGATCATCAGCAAGGCAAGTAACACTTTGAGCATACCTTTTCTACTACCCAGTTTTATTGCATTAGATCAATCCTCAAACATTGCATGATTAGGATCTAATTAAATTGTGGGATGGGAAGTAGTTGAGGTAGTACCTATTACCTGTTTATTATCAAACCTTTGGGAGTTACTTCTACGTTTGCTTATTGTGCCATGCTATGCTAGTAGACGTGGATTGGGTGAGTGTATCCATGATGATGTGAGATTGTTAATTAATGGTTTACTTAAGGTGGCAGCTTAAACACACATCCGGGTGGATTGAGGTACCGGTTTCTAGGATTTGCCTGCTTTTTCTTGAACCGCCACCCGAGCTCAAAGGGATCATGAGATTATTCATGCTAGAAACTTCCGTGTGCAGCCACATGCTACTATGGGCTCTAGCATAGTTGACTAAGTTGCGCGAACTCTTACGGGTAGACTAGCTGATGTAGGGGTTGTAGGTTGGTACGGTCTACCCATACGTAAGGTGCAAACGCTTCTGAAAAACTATGTCTCGGTCATCCGTTTCTCAAACACCATGTAGTGCGAGAAATCAAACGGAGGAGATCGGGTCATGTGGGGAAAAGTGCACAAACCTCTGCAGAGTGTAACAAACTAATCATGGTTAGCCGTGTCCCCGGTTATGGACATCTTGAGTATCTAGTACTTGGATATCATGTGAATCTCATCATGTTACTTTTAATAAATATTGTTGGGTTAATGATGATTACTTAAATTGGGATTGAGGATGCTATCAACTGTTCTCAATGTTTAACAACCACCATGACAGTTAAATAAATTTTATTCCTTTGCAGTAGGGAAAAATTGGCTTTTTGCAAAACTGTAACCATAGAGCTTTCCACCAGCCATATATGCATGTAGTATAGCATTACTTTTTCATATTATCCTCTATGTGTTACATTGCCAGCATATTCCATGTGCTGACCCGTTTTCGGGCTGCAACGTTTCATGTTGCAGACTTTTCAGACGACGAGTAAGGTGCTTAGGTCGTGGTTCTATACTCAGTGATGCCGTTGGAGTTGATGGACTCGCTATTTCTTCCAAGCCTTCCGCTGTTATCGTTATTAGATGGCCTTAAGCCATATTTATTTTAATATAGTTCTCTCAGGAGACATTCGATGTAATAAGTGTGTGATTGCTACTCTGTTATAAATCCTTCAAGTACTGTGTGGTGTCAGCATTACTGATCCAGGGATGACACCTGAGCACAGAGATCGGACTGTTTGAGGTCTGGTCGCTACAACTAGTCATGAAGAAAATGTCTCTTATAAGCATGTCAATTTTTGTGGAGTGCATAGAGTTTGCAAGTACACACCAAATAGGGAAGATAGATTTTGCAAGAGGCATAAGTATTTAGAAGCTAAATGGTTGCAAGAAAGGCTAGATGTTTGTGCTGAAAATTTAAATTTTCTTAGCCATCCTTGTGAACTTTGCAATGAATGTGGTCATTTAAATATCCAATGCAAATTTTTTCATGATCGTATCATGTCCAAATATTGTGATGACTTGATTTCCCTTGTGCATCATAATGAACTTAGTTTGCTTCTGGGTTATGAAGAAATAAAACGTATAACTAAGGATATGCCAGAATTTGTCCTTGATAAAGTTCTTGATTTTGATCTAGAGGAAATTTATATGTATTTGTCGGGGAGGCTGATCGTACCCACGGACACCTATGGGACCGGCGGACCGGGTCCCTTTTGGTTCAGTGGGGGGGGCGGAGATTGCACGAAGAGCAGATCGAGGCTAAGCACACGAGCAGCTTACCCGGCTTGAGCTCTCCGAGAGATAATACTCCCTACTGCTGCTTATGCGGTTGATTGTGTTCTTGCTAGGGAGCAATGAGAGCCACAAAACCTAGCCTGAGAGTCTCTGGTTTTGGATGAGCTGAACCGAACTAGCCGAACCCCTTCTACGTTGCGCACGGGCCTCCTTTTATAGGCTCAAAGGGGTCACCACAGGTGGCAACGTAGATGAGGGTACAAATGGAAAAAGCGATGGTTGGTACACCTACTTGTATGCGATTGTACAGTGCATCATACCTAACCACGGCGGCGGGGACAAGGGCAATAAATGCCCGTCTAAGTCTCCCAAACAGTGTAAAAAGTGGCCGTCACAGGTGCCACCGTCTGCCACGATGGTTTATCTTGTCAGCGCCGCTTACCGCTGCTCTCCGCTGGCTGCACAGCCTCTCGACACGCACGCCTGGACTGGTCCTGCGGCGACACGTTGGCGGGTGAGCTGGAGCGGAGATGAAGAGAGGTTGCCTACTCCGGCAAGAGACTTGCCGGAGTCGAATCCTTGTCGCGCCCGGAGGCTTGTCGCTCTCCGAGCCTTCCCGACAAGCTCCTCTTGCCGGGGTCTTGTCTTCTGTGGCGCCTTGGCGGCCTTCCGGCACGCTCCTCTTGCCGGGGCCTTGTTCCCTTGGCTTAAACCACTTTGTTCTTGAATGGCTCCAGAGGAGCCACGGAGAATCTTGACGATCTCCTGGCAAGCCTTGCCGCGGGGTGCTACAACTGCCCGTGCACGAGTTCGGGATACTAGGGTACCCCTACTCTAGTACACCGACAGGAGCCCCCGGGCCTGGGCCACACACGGTGCCGAGCGCTGTTGGGCCAGGCCCAAAACAGTGCACGGGCACGCGCGGCTCAAATCACGCCGTTACTTACCCCGGACCCACCACGTCCCTCGCGAACGGCACGCGTCGAACGCGGCGTCGTGGGAGAGATCGTGGGCGAGATCGTGGGAAGTTCTTTATCCGGAAAAGGCGAAACGTCCGCCCCTCCCTCTTTATAAGCGGAGAAGCAGGGCATTCCTTTCACCTCGCCATTTGCTGCTTGATCTTCGAAAACCACCATTGCTCCTCCCTGCTTCCCAAGCCAGAAGAGAGCAACGCTCCGCCCCTCGTCGCCATCGTCTCCACCACCGTCGCCGGTCACCTCCGCCGCCATCCGCCATGGCTCCGAAAGCCGACAAGGGGAAGGGCATGAAGTCGTCGGCGCGGCGGCTCATGGCGCTGCGCAAGGAGCGGGCCCTCTTCGACCCCAGCTCGGCGCCAAGGAGCTGCGGGAGGTACTACCTCTTCTAGTCAACGGAGACGCTGGCGCACCCAGCGCCGAGGGTGATCTCCGCCGCTGCATCTGAGAAGGTTTACATCGGGTATCCCTTCTTGGCGCTTTTCTTCTCTGCGGGCTCGCCCGCCTTTTCAATTCTTTTGTGACATCATGAACACATATGGCCTCCGCCTCCTTGACTTCACCCCCAACGCCGTTCTCACCATGGCGGTTTTGCACACCTGCTGCGAGAACTTTGTGGAGTCCACCCAAATGTCGCCCTCTTAGTCACTTCTTCATGCCCGCGCCGAGAGAGGAGAGCCGCTTGCCGGAGTCAGAGCTTGGGTCTATAGGATCTGCAAGAAAGAAGCGAACTTTGTAGGAGAGTTGCGTAGTAAGTGGGATGAGTGGAGAGGCAACTGTGCTGGATTGTTGAGGAGAACCCGCAGCCCTTCAACATGCCGTCGCCAAACCCCAATAGTCTTGGCGGCAACTATTGGAGTAACTTGGCGCCGGAGGATGCTAGGTTGCAGATTGCCGTGACCGGATCTTGCGCCTTAGGCTTGCCGGACTCACCGTGAGCGCGATTGGTGCGATTGGCGCAGACTTCCTTCTCCGCCGCATTGCTCCCTTGCGGAGAGGGGAGGCCGCTTGGGAGTTCCAAAATGCGGCAGACATCATGAGGCTGCGCCCGGGCCTTAACTGGAACTTCACAGTCTTGGAGTTGACGGCGATGCTGCAGGAGCTATTCAAGCATGACCCCGAGCACCCCGAGTGGTTTAGGTTGCCGGGAGGAGTCGTCCCCTTGTGCAACAACTCGTCGCTTGACCGCATCCGCGCCATGATGCCGTTGTGTGACTCTCATGGGATCGTTCCAACCTGGCAAGAGCGTTCCGACGACATCGTGCGGTAGTTCTTCGACAACTTGGAAGAAGTCGCGATCCGCTACCGGCAAAGCGAAGTGGCTCACCCGCGACACCACCGACCAAGAGATGGTACGCATTGCCACAAGGTTGCAGGAGGCAGCAGCAGCTGCTGCCACTGGCGCCTTCGGGTTCACTTTAGAGGAGGCAGAGGCAGCCGAGGCGGCAAGCCTTGCCGATCGAGAGGAGCTTGCCGGCGAGGAGGAGTAGGCCGAGCCCGGAGTTGAGCCGAGCGAGCCAGCCGAGGACGCTTCTGCCCCATCATCCAGCAGCTTGCCGCAAACGGAGCCCCCGGCTCCGCCAAGGAGGCGTCTTCGGAGGGCCGGAGATGAGACGAGACGGCAGACGGGCCAACAGCCGCAGCGCCGCGCGGCGAGCTCTACCGCGGCAAGTTCTGTCGCCGCGGGAGCGTCCCACACTGCTGCGACAACTGAGGCGGGATCCTCCCAGGCCGCTGCTGCTACTCCCGCCAAGCGATCAAGAGAGCCCACTCCTCCGCCTCTTCGCACCGGAGGCGAGCCGGAATTTGACCTCTCGCTCGGCTCGACGAGGAGGAAGAAGAAGAGTAAGCTTCCATGCTGCGCTTGTATTTCTTCAATTTCATTGCTTCATCTTGGATCGACTTGCTTCATTACGAACTCTTTCTTTTTCAGGACGCCGGCCCGAGAGGCGTCAAAGGGCCAAGACTCCGGTGGTTGTCGTCGAGGGCGATCCGCCGAGACCGCAGAGAAGCGCCCGAGACCACCTTGCCGGACCCGGCAACCTTTCCTCGAGCAGCCCCAGCACAGCCCAGCGTAAGTGTTGGGTTACTTTTCTTGTTAGGCGTGCATGGGTGCTTCTTCTATCTTGACATCGACTTGTTGACTTATGTAGGAGCAGAGCAGCCTCATCGGGAGGGTCGGGAGCCGCTCCAGAGATTCCATCTGCTTCAACTCGCCGCCAAGGGAGAATTCCCGGCAAGGGGCAGCTCTCCGACAAGGGATGTTTCTCCGACAAGGAAGCCTCTCCGACAAGGGCAGCGTGGCGATCCTCCGATTGGTTGAGACCGCGACCACTTGATCCCATCGCAGGTAATCCCTTGGCGAAAAACTTTCCTTGGGTTCTTCTTCATCTTTCTTTTTGAACATTTGCTTGGTATTCTTGCTTTTCTTTGGTGATCGTCGAGATCCATCTGCCGCATGAGCCGATGGAGACCGAGGTTGCCGGCGAGGAGGACGCTACAAGGCAACATTGGCAACGCCGCCCCATGGAAGAAGAGGCTGGCGCCGATGGATCCGGCCGCGAAGAGGCCCGAGGCTGCCGCCCGCAAAGGCCCGGCGAGGGTCTGGCGGTCACACCGACGACCACGAGGCCGCAGAGGCGCCAGCGCCACGCCGACCGCCGATCCCTCCGCCACCGATGCAGCGTCGAGCTCCGAAGAGCCTCAGCCAGCGCGCTTCTGAAGGCGGCGAGCTCAGGGCCCCGGTCGAAGGGGGACCTTCGATGAAGAGCTGCTCTCTGGCTGTTCTTGCCTGGCGCACCAAGCAGCGGCGATTCGAGGAGGAGCGGCTGTTGAAGAAATTGTCGCTCTACCGCGCCTGACAAGCCAAGTTGGAGTCCCGGGAGGCACTTGTCGTGAGGGCGGGAGCAGACATGGAGAAGCGCGCAGAAGAGCTCCGGGCCGCCAACCGAGAAGCTCTCCGGGACATAGCAGAAGAGCGGGCACAGCTTTCTGAAGAGCGCACAGACTTCATCCTTGAGAAGGCTGAGGCCGAGGAGCAGCAGAGGCTGGCTGCCGAGAAGCTAACTGCGCGAGAGGGCGAGCTGGCGCAGCGGAAGATCAATCTGGACAGCTATGAAGAAGAGCTTGCCATGCGCGAGCAATCACTTGGCGGAGCGCTCAAGGAAGCAAAAGATCTTGCCCTTGTTGCCGAGGCCGCCAAGAAAGAAAGCTGGAGACAAGAGTTACACAGCTGGAGGCCAACCTCCGGAAGAGCGGCGAAGAGCTTGACGCTGAAGCACGAGCGCCGAGAAGGACGCCTACACTCTTGGCGAGTTGCGAGGGCCGTTTCTTTGAGAAGATCAAAGAGCTTAGCGCCGCCAAGGACTCGAGGCAGATCTTGAGCTGAAGCCGACCACCTTGATGGAGACCTGGACAGCGCCAAGAAGCGGGAGGTGACCTTCTTTGGAGAAGATCAAGACCGGCGAGGAGCTGCTAACGAGTGCCACAACCGCCCAGAACACCTTCAGAGAGAACGTGATGCACTGGACAGAGGGTCTTGTGGATACTGCTGCCATCATCGACAAGGAGCTGACGGAGATTCGGATGGAAGATCTCGGATACTCTTCCGACGAGCATCTCCAGCCCAGCGCCAAGCTCAGCTTATTCTTCAAGGGCGTGTTGGCGGCTCTCCGGCGACTCGGGCAGCGATCCCAGCGGCTGGCGAGGAGTCGCGCCAGATCTGCTCGGAAGTTCTCCAAAAGGTCTTTGGTGAAGGTGGCCTTCCGCAATCGAGCCTCGACCTCACCAACGTCCTCAAGTCCTTGCCGCCCGGATCTTTGGCGTAGAGGCGCTCAAGGCCTTCGTCGCCCCCATCGTGGGACAGGGTGAACAAGGTCAAGAGGGTTGAGGGCGACCGTGTAGACTAGGCCGTAATTTTATCTTTCCCTTATATCGCTTTGATCATGTTTAGGAAAAACAAATTATTAGATCTGCGACAAGTTATTTTGTAATATACTCTATCTTAGGCAATGATTGCAATGTTATTTCCTTCACTTGATTCCTTCCTTTGTATGTTTGTGCCCTCGCTTTTAGGGAACTTGTCGTGTAGCGGGCACCTTTGTCATGCGAGCGCCGAGTGCGTAAACGTCAATGACCTTCTTTGGCGGTGGCGCTTCGACAAGCAACCTTGTCGCAACTAGCTGCAGCTCTCTTAAGTTGTTGAGCGGACTCGAAACAAAGTAAGTAGCGACTAGCTCTGAGTTGGCTCCTCTGCGCCAGGTTTTCCATACAAAGTACTTATCGTTCGAGGAGAATAACTTAAAAATTTAAAACCGATTGCTCAAATTCTAGCAACTTAGCTTTTACATTTGTTTGCTTCCGGTAAGGCTTGACCTCCTCGGCGATACTTGGTTCACACCGTTATCTTCTCCTTCCCCCGGCAAACTTGTGTGCTAGGAGCCCTTCCCTCTTTTGAAGAGAAGAAAAGAAGAAAATAAAGATATGGAGCCTCATGGCTCGTTAGTGCTTACGGGTGTGGGTGCTTTGCACAAAGTGTCGGATAACATATGCAATATTATGGATAAAGCATAAAAGCCCGACAAGGTGTGCGGAACACATGAGCTTTATTTATGCAGGGGTCTGCGCCCGGCTTTGTACAAAGGATTACATGCAACATCGGCAAGACTTGTACAAAAGGTGGTTCTTGAACAGGTTACGGCAACAGCGCCTTCTGAGTAAAACTTACGAAGATGCTCTATGTTCCAAGAGTTGCTCACGGAGCATGCCATCTTGATCTCCCAGCGGACAGCGCCTTGAGCCTAGTGACTCGTCTCACCCGATAAGGGCCTTCCCACTTCGGCGTCAACTTGTTGGAATTCTTGGCGGACTGAACGCGCCGAAGAACAAGGTCGCCTTCCTCGAGACTTCTGGCATTAACTTTGCGGCTATGGTAGCGGCGCAAAGCTTGCGATATCGGCAGCTCGAGCAATGACTGAAGACGATCTTCCTCAAGGAAGCGGTAGCGTCATCTTGTCGCAGCTGCTCTTGCTCAAACTCATCATAAGCGAGCACTCGAGGTGACCCGTATCTGAGTTCCGTGGGGATAACTGCCTCTGCTCCATAGACTAGAGCAAAAGGTGTGCGGCGATGGCTCGATTTGGCGTCGTCTGATCGACCAAAGAACCACCGGCAGCTCCTCAATCCAATTTCTTCCGCACTTGTGCAGCACAGCCGAAAGTCCTGGTCTTGATCCACGCAGCACTTCAGCATTTGCCCTCTCCGCTTGACCGTTGCTTCTCGGGTGAGCAACCGAAGCGGCAGAACCTTGGCGCCAAGATCTTGGACGTCTTGCATGAAGGTGCGGCTCAGTAAATTGGGTGCCGTTGTCGGTGATGATCCTGTTGGGGAACCCGGCGGCAAACAATTGACTGAAGAACTTGATCTTGTTGTCTTGTCACCTTCCTCATCGCTTCCACTTCCGGCCACTTTGTGAACTTGTCGATGGCGATGTACAAGTACTCAAAGCCCCCGACAACTTCGGGGAAGGGGCCGAGGATGTCGAAGCCCCAGACGAAAATGGCGGGATAAAGGGATGCGTCTGGAGAGCTTGAGCTGGCTGGTGAATGTGCTTGGAATGGAACTGCACGCTTCACACTTAGTTACTTGTGCGATTGCATCACTGGAGGGCTATCGGCCAAAAGAAACCTTGCGGAATGCCTTGCTTGAGCAAGTGCTCTTCTTGTAATGTGGTGACCACATATGCCTCCATGTATCTCTCGCCAACTTCATCCATCTTCGGCAAATACACTTCAATTTCACACCGTTGAGTCTTCTTACATGCGGTGTCTTTGTCGACAAACTGGTACATACTTGACTGCCGGGCTACTCTTTCCGCTTCTTCTTGCTCTTGGGTAGTTCTCTGTCTGAAGGAAATGAACAATCTCTTGTGCCCACGCTGGAGCTTGCGGCTCGACAACAAGGACTAAAGGCACATCTGCTGCTGCGGGAACATCCGCTTCTCTGGCAAGAACACGAGGTTCTGCGAGCTGAATATTCCCGGCAAGCTTGCCGGAGCAAAGCTTGTCGGGAGCGTTTGCTTCAACGGAACAAACCCTAGGGCTTGTCGGAGCAGACTGCTCCTCAGCACTCTTGGTGTTGATCCGGGGGACCTTCTTGGCGGCGGACCCAGGGAGCTCTGCCAGAAAATAGTCGCCAGAGATCAACTTCCTCTTCTTGCTCTGCCCAGTTGACGGTGCTATAGTTGGTTGAGTCAGCTTGAGCACAAAGGTTCCTGGTTCCATTGAGTAACTTAAGTGCAGCGCACTTGACGAGCCATCACCTATATCATTACGAGCTCTTGGAGCGTGTTCCATTTGTAGGCAAATCAAAGTGTTCTTCTAGCTTTCTCACTTCATCAACATAAGCTTCCATCAACGGGCTCGATAACTCTTGTTTACTTGCGGATGACAAAGTACATGAGTCACCCCGACAATGAGCTTCTTGATCCCAAGGTCCACCGCGATCTGAGACCGGCAAGCAAACCCTCATACTCTGCGGTATTGTTTGTTGCTTGCTCCTTGGGAAAGTGCATCTGGAATACGTGCTTGAGGTACTCTCCGGTGGAGTGCGACAAAGACGCCCGCATGCCGGCGCCTTGCGGCGAGAAGGCACCATCAAAGTACATTATCCATTCTCTGCTTGCTTCCTTGGCGGGATGCTCGTCTCTGGAATTTCTTCATCTGGTGTTGGCGTCCATTCTGCGATGAACTCCGCCAACGCTCTGCTTTGGATAGTTGAAGTGCTTTCAAACTTGAGGCCAAAGCTTGACAGTTCTAGTGCCCACTCGACAATCCTGCCGGTCGCTTCTGGATTTTGCAGTATCCTCTTCAGCGGAAGCGAGTGACAAGCTGTGATCTCGTGTGCTTGGAAGTAATGGCGCAGCTTTCTCGAGGCCATGAGAAGACCGGAAAGCAATTTCTCGCACACCAGTACCTTGACCTAGCCCCCGCAATAGGGAACCGACAAAGTAAACCGGCGCTGCACCATTCTCTTACGCACATTCTCACATTCCTGCAGCAGATCCATCCTTGTCGGGACCAGAGCTTGTCGGAGAAGTGCCTTGCTTGTCATTTGGATGCATCTGCCTTGGTTGCCGGCTCATCTTCCGCCTCCCTCTCCGCCACTAACGCAGCACTAACCACTTGATTGGTTGCCGCTATATATAGCAGCAACTTCTCTTGGGGCATAGGTGCGACAAGTGTTGGAGTGGAGGACAGGTATCTCTTTAAGTCTTGCGGCGCAGCCTCCAACCGAGTCCATTTCATTGGACCTGCCTTTTTCAAAATTTTGAAAAATGGCGGGCGCTCAACAGAACTTAGAGATAAACTTCTTTGAGAGCAGCTATGCAACCGGCAAGTCTTGATACATCCTTGACGCGCTTTGGTGCTTCAATTTGCTCAATGGCTTTGATCTTGTCGGGATTGGCTTCAATTCCCCGCTGAGATACGAAGAACCCGAGAAGCTTGCCGGAAGGGACTCCAAACACACACTTCTCGGGGTTGAGCTTGAGGTTGATCTTGCGCAGATTTGCAAAAGTCTCATCTAAATCTTGAACCAGAGTCGCCATGTCTTTGCTCTTGACCACTATGTCATCCATGTAGGCTTCTACATTTCTGTGCATATGTGGCTCAAAAGCTTCATGGACCACTCTTGCAAACGTTGAACCAGCATTCTTCAATCCGAAAGGCATCCGTATGAAACAATATGTGCCACATGGAGTGATGAATGCGGTTTTCTCCTCATCCTCTTACGCCATGAAGATCTGATGGTATCTGAGTATGCATCAAGAAATGAAAGCAAATCACATCCCGTTTGTGGAGTCAACAATCTGGTCAATGCGCGGCAAGGGAAATGGGTCTTTGGGACAAGCTTTATTGACATCGGTGAAATCGATACAAAGCCTCCATTTCCCGTTTGCTTTACGCATGCGACTACGAGATTGGCCAACCACGTGGGATGGAGCACTCCTCGACAAGGCCTCTTGCTTCCAACTTCTTGATTTCTTCTGCGATGAATTCTTGGCGCTCCTTTGCTTGCTTTACGACTTTACGCTTGGCCAGTCGCGCATGAGGACGAACAGCTAAGTGGTGCTCAATTACTCACAGGAACACGGGGATGTCGGACGGTTGCCATGCAAATACGTCGACATTCGCCCGCAGAAAGCAACGGCCGCTTTCCTATTTAGGGTCAAGCGTGGCGATGGTGAAGGTACCACCAGTGCCGTCCTCCTTGGCGGACACCTTCTTGGTTGCTGGTGGAGCTGTCATCGTCTTCTTCTTGCACTTGCCGGTGGAGCTCGATGGTGCGTCCTCGACGGTAGCGCAGCACTCCGAAGAGGTGCGCTTGCCGGAGTGGGCATCAGAACTCTTGCCGGACTTGGACTTCTTCTTCCCCCCGGGAGCTTCAGCGGCAAGTGTCTCGCGATCTGCTACGGCTGCTGCTTCCCGGTATATCTTGTCGGCACAGATAAGAGCATCTTTCTTGTCGCCATGGACAGAAATGACACTTATCGGGCCTGGCATCTTGAGTAAGTTGTATGCATAATGAGAGGCTGCCATAAACTTGGCGAGTCTTTGAATGACCAAGTATCCCATTATAAGGCAATGGGAAATCAACAACGTCGAGCGTGACCCTCTCGATCCTGAAGTTTAGCTTCGCTGCCAAATGTTGCGGCAGCGTGATCTTCCCCTTTGGCTTGCTCCTTCCTGGATTAATTCCTTGGAATGTGCGGTCTCTTCGAGCTCATTGTCGGGGATCTGAAGCTTGAGCACTGCGGAGGAGATCGAGTTCAAGCGGCCCGCCGTCAACTAGCATCTTGGTGACCTTGAGGTTGCGGATAGTTGGCGAGACCAACATCGGCAAGCACCCGACCGTAGTTATGCGATCGGGGTGGTCCTCAATATCAAAGATGATAGGCGTCTTTGGACCATTTTAGAGGCTTGCGTGACTCTACGGATGGTTCTGCTGCATTTACTTCCGCATCCTTTGTTTGAGCTGGCGGTGTGAAGTATGCGAAGAAGCACCACCGTCAGCCAGAGAGGACCTCTGTGGCTTTCTGAAACTCCTGCTCATCGGCTTCATCATCATCCATGTCTTCATCGATGTGTCGTCTTCGTCCTTGTCGCGGCCGCGGGGAGGTCTGTCTCCTTGCCGCTGCTTGGCCTTGCCGCGGCGTCCTCCCCGGCCGGGGCGCTTCTTGCCAGCTCCTCCAGCACCTTCCTGGGCCTTCTCCTTGTCGCGCCGCTCGTACTCAGCTTTCTGCTGTTCAACGAGCTGCTCGACTTTCTTGCAACTCTGGAGGTCGTGGCCCTTGGTGCGGTGGATCTTGCAATACTGCTTGTTGGAGTTGTCCTGCTTGTCGGCGACCGCTACAGCCTGGTCGTTAGCGCTTGACAACCTCCTTGCCGGAGCTACCAACTTTGGCTTTGTTGGCGGCACCTCCATTGCCGGACTGCCGACAACTAGCACATCCTTGCCCTTCTTTTTCCTGTTGTTCCGCGCGGCTTTTTCCTTGCGGGCGGTCTCCTCCTTGTCGGATCCTGTACGCATTCGCCACAGGAGTCTTCTTCCTTCTTCGGTAGCGTGCACACTTGTCGGCCGGGCGTACAGCTCCGACGTCCTTGACTTTGCACATTGCCATCTCCTCCCTCATTCTGCGGTTCCGCGCGTTACGATGGAACGCGGCGATCACCATGGCAGGGTGGACATCCGGGATGTTGTAATGCACGCGGTGAACCTCTGGATGAACTTGCGCAGGACTCTCCTTCCTTTTGGGCGGCAGATGAAGGTCACTCTCACAGCCATGAGGCTTGTGGCCGCTGTGAAGGCGCCGGACAAAGCTGGTGGTACAGATCTGCCAAGAGGATATGGAGCCGTCCGGCAAGTGCATGAGCCAAGATCGGCGTTGGGTTTGAGCACCAGCGGGAAGTAGTTGGCGAGGATCTTGTCGTCTCGTCCCCCTGCAGCCTGCACCGCGATGGTGTAGATGCTGAGGAACTCCGACGGATGTGTCCTGCCATCATACTTCTCTGGCACGTCTGGCTTGAAATTTTTCTTGTCGGGCCACTGGACTTGCCGCAGCTCACGGGTGAACGCAGGGCAACCTACCGCGTCTGACAAAGCGCTGGTTCCCCAGGCGCATGCATGTCGACGATGGGCCCAGCCTTGAGTCTGATTGACGTCGCGCTTCTCTCCGGCGCTTCGATGCGGGTTCGGCGTCTTCTTGTTGCCGTTCTTGAAGAACTTGGCGTTGATCACGACGAGCTCGTGGATCCGATGACGCGGTGGAATCACTGTCGAGGTGGATCCGACGAGTTGGTGATTTTGGCCTTCTGGGTGGAGAGTGCATGGTGGTTGCACCCCACGGGTTTTAAATCGCCACCGGCTCGTGCCTTGTCGTCTTCTGCGGCGGCGATGCGATTAGTTGCCGGGGCGTCGGCTGTTGGCAAAGCCGATGAGACTACGGATGGTGGCCCTCCATTCGTCAACCTTGTCGGACGTCGGAGGGTAGTCCAGGAGCAGCTGAGCTCGCGCCAAAGCTTCTTCTCGCGTGGTGGGCGGCAGTGGCGAAGCGGTGCGAGGCGGGATATGCTCGGACTTCTATTGATGTTAGAAGGAGCGGTCCCCGTCCGGCGACCGTGCCTGCTTCAGCGCCGACATGTCGGCGATGCATGCTGGTCTTCAAGATCGCGAGATCCACCAGCTCGGCCTTGATCCAACGAAAGCGATGGTGTTGTGGTTACCATGACGCTGTCGGTCTCGCGGCTCCACAGGATGGGCCAGCGGTGAATGTCTGGACGCCGAGGTCATGCAGCCTTGTCCTTGGACTTGGCGGCGTCGTGGGTTCCCTCGTCCACGTCCGTTCTTCCGCGGCGTCTACCCCACCGCTGATTGCTCCGGGCGGTGGGTTCGTGAGCGACTCTGCCGCCTTGAAGCCTTCTTCTTCGGTGTCATGTTGATGATGATGTTGAAGATGATGAAGATGCGGCTCGTCTGAACGCCGGATCAGGTTCACACAACCTCGACGCCCCCTACTGGCGCGCCAAAGATGTCGGGGAGGCTGATCGTTACCCACGGACACCTATGGGACGGCGGATTTGGGTCCCTTTTGGTTCGGTGGGGGCGGAGATTGCCTGAAGAGCAGATCGGTAGGACACACGAGCAGCTTACCCAGCTTCGGAGCTCTCCGGAGAGATAATACTCCTACTGCTGCTTGTCTGGTTGATTGTGTTCTTGCTAGGGAGCAATGAGAGCTACAAAACCTAGCCTGAGAGTCTCTGGTTTCGGATGAGCTGAACCGAACCAGCCGAACCCCTTCTACGTTGCGCATGGGCCTCCTTTTATAGGCTCAAAGGGGTTACCACAGGTGGCAACGTAGAGGAGGGTACAAATGGAAAAACAGTAGTTGGTACACCTACTTGTACAGTGTACAGTGCATCATACCTAACCCTGACGGCAGGGGACAAGGGCAATAAATGCCCGTCTAAGTCTCCCAAACAGTGTAAAAAGTGGCCGTCACAGGTGCCACCGTCTGCCACGATGGTTTATCTTGTCAGCGCCGCTTACCGCTGCTCTCCGCTGGCTGCACAGCCTCGACACGCACGCCTGGACTGGTCCTGCGGCGACACGTTGGCGGGTGAGCTGGAGCGGAGATGAAGAGAGGATGCCTACTCCGGCAAGAGACTTGCGAGTCGAATCCTGTCGCACCGGAGGCTTGTCGCTCTCGAGCCTTCCCGACAAGCTCCTCTTGCCGGGGTCTTGTCTTCTGCGTGCCTTGGGCGGCCTTCCCGGCAAGCTCCTCTTGCCGGGGCCTTGTTCCCTTGGCTTAAAACACTTTGTTCTTGAATGGCTCCAGAGGAGCCACGGAGAATCTTGATGATCTCCTGGCAAGCTTTGCCGTGGGGTGCTACAACTGCCCGTGCACGAGTTCGGGATACTAGGGTACCCCTACTCTAGTACACCGACAGTATTGTGCGGTGAATTGCATTGAAAATCCTTATATTGCCAATTACATAAAGACAAGAAAACAAATACAAGATGAAGAGAATACTAATGTAAGGGAAGAGACTTCCCAATATCCTACTATTATTTCTTATGATGAATCGTAACTTGAGGAGGAGCTTTCTATTCAACCAATCTCATTAATAAGGAGCTCAAAAAAGAGGGTTAAACCTACACATGATGTGAAGAAGAAAAATAAAAGACGGAGAAACAAAGGTAGAAAGGTATCCCTCCCAAATGATGTTGCTCATATTACTCATTGTGATGATGATAATTGCTATACTATTGGTGCTATCCATACTATTAATGATGAGAGTGATTATGCTTATGATATGAAAAGGCCCAAGCTTGGGGATGCTATGTTTGATGAGAATGACATGTTTGAGAATATATTTGCTGCAATTAATGTTTGCCCCAATCTTGGGGATGCTATGTTTAATGAAGATGATATTTTTAGCCTCCCAAGTTTTGATGAGCAAATTTATTATGATGATAGCATGCCTCCTATTTATGATGATTATTGTGATGACACTTATGCTATAAAAAGTAGTGATGATTATATTTATAAAACTTGTCATGATTATGATTACCCATTTTATGAACATTACTCTTTTAACGTGGAAACAATTTATAGTATTCGAGTCTCTTATGATACTCCCACTATTCCGAATGAGAAGAATTTTGCTTATGTGGAGAGTAATAAAATTTCTATGCTTGTAGATCATGAAAAGAATGCTTTATGTGATAGTTATATTGTTGAATTCATTCATGATTCTACTGAAAATTATTATGAGGGAGGAACATATGCTTGTAGGAATTGCAATAATATCAAGTTTCCTCTCTACATGCTTAAAGTTTTAAAGTTATGCTTGTTTTACCTTCCTATGCTAGTTGTTTCATGTTCCCATAAATTGTTTGCTCACAAAATCCCTATGCATAGGAAGTGGGTTAGACTTAAATGTGCTAGTCATATTCTTCATGATGCTCCCATTATGAATCAATTCTTATCTTTTATGTGAGCATCATTGAAATCATCATGCCTAGCTAGGGGCGTTAAACGTTAGCGCTTGTTGGGAGGCAACCCAATTTTATTTTTGTTCTTTGCATTTTGCTTCTGTTTAGTGATAAATAATTCACCTAGCCTCTGTTTAGATGCGGTTTTATGTTTTCATTAGTGTTTGTGCCAAGTAGAACCTTTGGGAAGACTTGGGTGAAGTCTATGCGATCTTGATGCAAAAAAACAGAAACTTTTGCGCTCACGAGATTAGCTGCCATTTTTTTTACTGGAGAGTGATTTTAGGTTGATTATTTTTGTAGATGATTAATAGATAAATTCCTCACGTCCACCAATTTATTTCAGAATTTTTGGAGTTCCGGAAGTATACGTTTGATACAGAATTACAGATTACTACAGACTGTTCTGTTTTTGACAGATTCTGTTTTCATTGTGTTGTTTGCTTATTTTGATGAATCTATGAGTAGTATCCGAGGGTATGAACCATAGAGAAGTTGGAATACAGTAGATATTACACCAATATGAATTTATAATGAGTTCACAACAGTACCTAAGTGGTGATTTATTTTCTTATACTAACGGAGCTTGCGGGTTTTCTGTTGAGTTTTGTGTTGTGAAGTTTTCAGGTTTTGCGTAAAGATTCGATGAACTATGGAATAAGGAGTGGCAAGAGCCTAAGCTTGGGGATGCCCAAGGCACCCCAAGGTAATATTCAAGGACAGCCAAGAGCCTAAGCTTGGGGATGCCCCGGATGGCATCCCTGTTTCATCTTCGTTCATCGGTAACTTTACTTGGAGCTATATTTTTATTCACCACGTGATATGTGTTTTGCTTGGAGCATCATTTTATTTTGTTTTGCTTTCTGTTTGAATAAAATACCAAGATCTGAAATTTTTAAATGTTAGAGAGTCTTCACATAGTTGCATAATTATTCAACTACTCATTGATCTTCACTTATATCTTTCGGAGTAGTTTGTCATTTGCTCTAGTGCTTCACTTATATCTTTTTAGAGCATGACGGTTGTTTTATTTCGAAGAAATAGATGAACTCTCATGCTTCACTTATATTATTTTGAGAGTCTTAAACAACATGGTAATTTGCTTGGGTTATAAAATTTAGTCCTAACATGATAGGCATCCAAGAGGGATATAATAAAAACTCTCATATAAAGTGCTTTGAATACTATGAGAAGTTTGATTCCTTATGATTGTTTTGAGATATGAAGATGGTGATATTAGAGTCATGCTAGTTGAGTAGTTGTGAATTTGAGAGATACTTGTGTTAAAGTTTGTGATTCCCGTAGCATGCACGTATGGTGAACCGTTATGTGGTGAACTCGAAGCATGATTTATTTATTGATTGTCTTCCTTATGAGTGGCAGTCGGGGACGAGCGATGGTCTTTTCCTACCAATCTGTCCCCCTAGGAGCATGCATGTAGTAGTTCGTTTCGATAACTAATAGATTTTTGCAATAAGTATGTGAGTTCTTTATGACTAATGTTGATTCCATGGATTATACGCACTCTCACCCTTCCACCATTGGTAGCCTCTCTTGTGCCGCGCAACTTTCGCCGGTACCATACACCCACCATTACCTTCCTCAAAACAGCCACCATACCTACCTATTATGGCATTTCCATAGCCATTCCAAGATATATTGCCATGCAACTTTCCACCATTCTGTTTATTATGACACGCTTCATCATTGTCATATTGCTTTGCATGATCATGTAGTTGACATTGTATTTGTGGCAAGGCCACCATTCATCATTCATAAATGTCACTCTTGATTCATTGCATATCCCGGTAAACCCTCGGAGGCATTCACATAGAGTCATATTTGTTCTAAGTATCAAGTTGTAATTCTTGAGTTGTAAGTAAATAAAAGTGTGATGATCTTCATTATTAGAGCATTGTCCCATGTGAGGAAAGGATGATGGAGAGTATGATTCCCCCATAAGTCGGGACGAGACTCTGGACAAAAAAAATATAAAAGAGGCCAAAGAAGCCCAAATAAAAAAAGAGGCCAAATAAGCCCACCAAAAAAACAAAAAAAATGAGAGAAAAAGAGAGAAGGGGCAATGCTACTATCCTTTTACCACACTTGTGCTTCAAAGTAGCACCATGATCTTCATGATAGAGAGTCTCCAATGTTGTCACTTTCATATACTAGTGGGAATCTTTCATTATAGAACTTGGCTTGTATATTCCAATGATGGGCTTCCTCAAAATGCCCTAGGTCTTCGTGAGCAAGCGAGTTGGATGCACACCCACTTAGTTTCTTTTTGAGCTTTCATACACTTATAGCTCTAGTGCATCCGTTGCATGGCAATCCCTACTCACTCACATTGATATGTATTGATGGGAATCTCCATAGCCTGTTGATACGCCTAGTTGATGTGAGACTATCTTCTCCTTTTTGTCTTCTCCACAACCACCATTCTATTCCACCTATAGTGCTATGTCCATGGCTCACGCTCATGTATTGCTTGAAGATTGAAAAAGTTTGAGAACATCAAAAGTATGAAACAATTTCTTGTCTTGTCATCGGGGTTGTGCATGAGTTAAATATTTTATGTGATGAAGATAGAGCATAGCCAGACTATATGATTTTGTAGGTATAGCTTGCTTTGGCCATGTTATTTTGAGAAGACGTGATTGCTTTATTAGTATGCTTGAAGTATTAATATTTTTATGTCAATATTAAACTTTTGAATTGAATCTTTCGGATCTGAACATTCGTGCCACAATAAGGAAAATTACATTGAAAATTATGTTAGGTAGCATTCCACATCAAAAATTCTGTTTTTATCATTTACCTACTCGAGGACGAGCATGAATTAAGCTTGGGGATGCTTGATACGTCTCCAACGTATCTATAATTTTTTTATTGTTCCATGCTATTATATTATCAACCTTGGATGTTTTATATGCATTTATATGCTATTTTATATGATTTTCGGGACTAACCTATTAACCTAGAGCCCGGTGCGGTTTCTGTTTTCCTTGTTTTTGAGTTTCTGAGAAAAAGGAATACCAAGCGGAGTCCAATTGACGTGCCAATTTTTGATGATTTTCTATGGACCAAAAAAAGCCCCAGGAGTAAAAGAGTTGGGCCAGAGGAGTCCCAGGTTGCCCACGAGGGTGGGGGCATGCCCTACCCCCCTGGGCGCGTGCCCCTATCTCGTGGACGACTCGGAGACCCCCCCCCCTGACGTGAGACCTACGCCAAAAATTCCTATAAATACAGAAACGCCCAGAAAGAAACCTAGATCAGGAGTTCCGCCGCCGCAAGCCTCTGTAGCCACCAAAAACCAATCGGGACCCTGTTCCGGCACCCTGCCGGAGGGGGGGGGGATCCCTCACTGGTGGCTATCTTCATCATCCCGACGCTCTCCATGACGAGGAGGGATTAGTTCACCCTTGGGGCTAAGGGTATGTATCAGTAGCTATGTGTTTGATCTCTCTCTCTCTCTCTCTCTCTCTCTCGTGTTCTTGAGGTGGTATGATCTTGATGTATCGCGAGCTTTGCTATTATAGTTGGATCTTATGATGTTTCTCCCCCTCTACTCTCTTGTAATGGATTGAGTTTTCCCTTTGTAGTTATCTTATCGGATTGAGTCTTTAAGGATTTGAGAACACTTGATGTATGTCTTGCATGTGCTTATCTGTGGTGACAATGGAATATCTCGTGATCTACTTGATGTATGTTTTGGTGATCAACTTGCGGGTTCGATGACCTTGTGAACTTATGCATAGGGGTTGGCTGCGTTTCGTCTTGACTCTCTGGTAGAAACTTTGGGGCAATCTTTGAAGTACTTTGTGTTGGTTGAATAGATGAATCTGAGATTGTGTGATGCATATCGTATAATCATACCCACGAATACTTGAGGTGACATTGGAGTATCTAGGTGACATTAGGGTTTTGGTGGATTTGTATCTTAAGGTGTTATTCTAGTACGAACTCTAGGATAGATCGAACGAAAAGAATAGCTTCGTGTTATTTTACTACGGACTCTTGAATAGATCAATCAGAAAGGATAACTTTGAGGTGTTTTCGTACCCTACAATAATCTCTTCGTTTGTTCTCCGCTATTAGTGACTTTGGAGTGACTCTTTGTTGCATGTTGAGGGATAGTTATATGATCCAATTATGTTATTATTGTTGAGAGAACTTGCACTAGTGAAAGTATGAAACCTAGGCCTTGTTTCAACGCATTGCAATACCGTTTATGCTCACTTTTACCTTTAGTTACCTTGCTGTTTTTATTTTTTCAGATTACAAAAACCTATATCTACCATCCCTATTGCACTTGTATCACCATCTCTTCGCCGAACTAGTGCACCTATACAATTTACCATTGTATTGGGTGTGTTGGGGACACAAGCGACTCTTTTTTATTTGGTTGCAGGGTTGTTTGAGAGAGACCATCTTCATCCTACGCCTCCCACGGATTGATAAACCTTAGGCCATCATTGTACATTATAGCTACTGTCCTACAAACCTCTGCACTTGGAGGCCCAACAACGTGTACAAGAAGAAGGTTGTGTAGTAGACATCAATACCTGGTGGATTATGTGACATCATTGTACATTATAGCTTGCTTATCCACTGTTAGCTCCAAATTATCAGATCTATATTAATGCTTAAATTAATGTAGAATAAACCCAATGCCTATGAAGAAATTTAGTTCTGCATTGTCCTTGTAAGTATCTGTTGTCCTTCATCACTGTACATATATTTGTCAGCTAGTTCTTCATGTACACTTTGCAGCTTATTTTCCCTTGTCCTCCATTTTCTACACATCAGGTCTACATTTACTCTTGCCAAAATATTAAATAAGACCAATGTTACTAAATAAGTTTAGCTCCGCATTGCTCATGTTAGTGCCTTCTGCCTGTATGTTGTATTTACACTTGTACTCTGCATCTTAAGTTAAATAATCGCCATTTGTTCCTATATTTTCCCATCTATATTTACTCTTAAAAAATGTAGAATAAAGGCAATACTCTTGAAGAAGAGTGTGCGGTAAACTTCTTGAATTGCCCCCCCCCCCCATCAAAATGGACAAGGCCTTTATGGAGCCTGTCTTCACTACTAATGTAAGTTTGTCCTCCTCGAGCCTTCAAACTTTGTTGTTTATATTTGGATAGCTATGAGTGCAAATGCTGTTTAATTTTGTCGTGTGCATCAAATTGCTTGTTCAAAGTTTATAAAGTAGAAGTACATAAACATAAGTTTGTCCTTCTCAATTTCAGTCTTTAGTTGTACAATCTAGTTCCTTATTTGTACCATGTAATTTAAACTAAACATAGCAAGTTATATTCTTTAGCACTATGTGTATGCTTGTGTTCTTGATCTGTAATCCAGTGGTGTGGTGAGAGTACCAACAACAGCACAATGTCATATCCTGCTATGTCTCAACTATGAACAATGCCATATTATATTATTGTTATTTCAATCGTGTCTCTCTATTTACTAATATGAAATGGTATAAATTGATAGTGCACTCACCATTCATGCTTATACGTTGTTTAGAACTACATCTATGCTTGTGTTCTTGATCTGTAATCCAGTGGTCTGGTGAAGTTGGCCGCTCCTGCAAAATGCCATTTCCCGCCATCTTAACTATGAAGAATGCCTATTATGTTAATGCTATTTTAAAGCGTGTCTATTTATTTCTGACAAAGAAATGAGATGAATTGACAGCACTGATGCTTATACGTGCAAAACCTGTTATCTACCTACTTGTTTCTCTTTCAGGGTGACAACACTGCTGCTAGGAAGAACTGCCACAATGATAGTGAGACGAACCCATTGTTTGTCCCTCTAACACATATTCCAGAGGAGAAGGCAACACATATTGATGGTAGTGATACAACCACGAAGTCACATCTTGATGTAGTGTCAAACTTACTCAGTGACACAAGCTCGATGAAGTCGCCGCCTGAATCTATTCGACTTCTTTAGTCTGAAATTCAAGAAGAAATACATGCTTCCGCTCAAATACGACTAGAACTTCAATCTCTATACAAGATTAACCGTAAGTACAGGATGTTTATTGAAGCTATGCAGCTTAAGTTGGTGGATATGAGCGCCAAAGAAGCGCAGTCTCATCAGGTTGCTAAGCTTCTTGTGCTGCAGCTCCTGGGCTGGACTAACCTTTCTTGAACTGTGTTGAAGTGTTGTCAGTTCTGTCTATTATTTTTTCTGCCTGTTAAATTCCACTGGTGGCGACCTGCCTAGTTTATGTAATCTGCTGTCTGGTTGCCCTTTATTATCACTGGCGGCGAACATTGATGCCGAGGGGATGTAATATGTTGTAATTTCTTTGTTGTATAGTCTAGGTTTATTCTTGATCGGTATGCTGTAATTTAGGCCGGAAGATTCAGTGGATCTCAGTGTTCTCGGTCTTCAGGCCAGCCCGTTACTCATATGGGCCAAAACCTTGGCCTATAATCATCTTGGGCCATTAGCAGGTCTAAACCTATAGTTGTTTCCCGCCTTTAACAAAGCCGAGTTAAGTTACATCCCGGTGGGCCAGAGAATACCGTGGGCTTTTAATAGGCTAAAACCTAGATTGGGCTAGCGTTGAGCCGAAAAATTCACGGGCCAATACAAGCTGAAACTGCCTAAGGCCCATGTTTGGCCCAAATAGGACGAAGCAGTTAACACGCCAAAATATATCTCGGGCTGTTTGGCCCAATAAAATTATGGGCTTTAAGCGGGCGGTATCTCTGTGAGCCATAGGCCTAAAAGTGTCATAGGCCATTATCGATGGGCTGTGCAGGCTGGATTCAACACGGGTTGTAATTAGGCCCAATTGTTACACCAGGCCATTAACGAGCCGATAGGCGATTGGGCTGAAATTTATCCACGAAGACTACGGGCGTTAAGAGGCCTAAAGTTACTTTGGACAAGAAATAGCCCGGTTTACGCATGGGCCGTTAAATGGCCTAAAGTTAAGCGGGCCGACAACGTCCAGATGCACCATGGGCCGCTAACATGCGAAACTATTATCGGGCGAAGCGGTAAGCGGGCTTTTAACATTTGAAATACAAACCTGTCTTAGTATGGGCCCAAAAGAACAGCGGCCTGTTAACGGGCCTGATCCGATAAGGGCCGTAATTCGGCCCAAAACACGACAGGCTATGAATGGGCCTGATCTGGTATGTGCCTCAATTTGACCCAAAACATGGTAGTACATTAACGGGCCAGCCCACTAGTGTCACGAAAAACATGGTGGGCCTTTATTTGGCCGGCCTTTTCACCGGAATGGGCCTCTGTTGGGCCGTGCCACGTGTCGACGTATCATAGGCGCCTCCTGTCCAATGAGTGGATGACATCTGTCCGAACGTTGAGCCAACACGTGTTTCCTCCGGCCAATGCGAATTTTACACGTGGAAAATCCCCATTGGTCCGGGATGTTAACGGGTTATCGGATCCAAAACCAGACCCGATAGCTTAACGGTGACCCGTTACGGTCGATGCCACGTGTCGGTCACCCTTGACGAAAGCACTTCCATGACGCGCCATTTCTCGTCATGGAAGTGGACACTTCCATGATAATAATTTTGGTAATGTCATGGAACACTTCTACGAAAGCACGGGTATGAGTATCTTGATTCCGTCATAAAATCGTCATGGATGTACATGAATGACAGAAAACGTGACCTACTGTGACAAACACGTATCATCACGGAAGTGTATTTTTTTGTTGTGGGGAAAGGAAGGAGGGGGGAGGGGAAGGAAGTAGGAGTCCAACTTCATACTTTCCTTTTCCTCCTCTCCTTTCCCTTTCTCCCCACGTGGCTAGCCCTATAGGGGGCGCACCAGCCCCTTGTGGACTAGTGTGTTCCCTTACTTGGCCCATTAAGCCCATATCTTTGCCGGGGGTTGCCCGGAACCCCTTCCGGTGACCCGGTATCACCCGGAACACTTCCGGTGTCCAAATACCATCGTCCTATATATGAATCTTTACCTCTCGACCATTTCGAGACTCCTCGTCATGTCCGTGATCTCATCCGGGACTCCGAACAAACTTCGGTCATCAAATCACATAACTCATAATACAAATTGTCATCGAACGTTAAGCGTGCGGACCCTATGGGTTCGAGAACTATGTCAACATGACCAAGACACATCTCCGGTCAATAACCAATAGTGGAACCTGGATGCTCATATTGGCTCCTACATATTCTACGAAGATCTTTATCGGTCAAACCGCATAACAACATACGTTGTTCTCTTTGTCATCGGTATGTTACTTGCCCGAGATTCGATCATCGGTATCATCATAACTAGTTCAATCTCATTACCGGCAAGTCTCTTTACTCTTTCTGTAATGCATCATCCCGCAACTAACTCATTAGTCACCTTGCTTGCAAGGCTTATAGTGATGAGCATTACCGAGAGGGCCCAGAGATACCTTTCCGATACACGGAGTGACATATCGTAATATCAATCTATGCCAACTCAACAAACACCATCGGAGACACCTGTAGAGCATCTTTATAATCACCCAGTTACATTGTGACGTTTGATAGCACACAAGGTGTTCCTCCGGTATTCGGGAGTTGCATAATCTCATAGTCAGAGGACCATGTATAAGTCATGATGAAAGCAATAGCAATAAAACTAAACGATCATTATGCTAAGCTAACGGATGGGTCTTGTCCATCACATCATTCTCTAATGATGTGATCCCGTTGATCAACTGACAACACATGTCTATAGTCAGGAAACTTAACCATCTTTGATTAACGAGCTAGTCTAGTAGAGGCATACTAGGGACACTCTGTTTGTCTATGTATTCACACATGTACTAAGTTTCCAGTTAATACAATTCTAGCATGAACAATAAACATTTACCATGATACAAGGAAATATAAATAACAACTTTATTATTGCCTCTAGGGCATACTTCCTTCACTTCCGTACAGGGCTGGACGACAAAGGAGGAGCGGATCAAGTGCCCAACACCGCTGCCTGAGGACCCAGCCACACCCAGCTAACAGAGATGCTGGTCTCGGCGCCCTATCAGGCGCCAGAGAAGAAGGCCAAGAAGAAGAAAGGCAAGGGGTCAAGGGTGGCCCCCACTGTTGGCATTCTGGGAACGGGGGTACCCAGACTTGCCTGCGGCTCATGCGGCGTGGATCAAGGAGTGGCCCGAGACGGCCCATCTTCATCAGCATAGCTCAAGACCCTCGCGAGGCCAAGCCTCATGAGGCGGGGCGACAGGGAAGCCTCCTCAGGCACGGCCTCATCAGGCAGGCTCGCGAGGAGGCGGAGAGATCAAGGCGGGGTACCTCACGAGGTGCCCATGACGCAAGCCATGACGACCAAGGCCGGGTGGGCGCCAGGCGGGCGCCGGCCTAGGCAGAGTCCTTGTTTCCTCTTTGGTGCAAAGGGAGCAAGCGCAGGCAAGAGTATCAAGCAAAGGCAACCGTTTTGGTGCAACAAGACCAAGACCAGCAGAACGGCAGGAAGGAGGTCATCGTGGAGCCCAAGCCGGCGTCGCCAGAGGACCGACTTTAGTCAGGAGAAGTGTACTAGATGTTCCCCTTCAAAATGGCCAATTGTTGGCGCCCTTCCCGCTCAATATTTGGGGAGAGGACCAGGGCCTTGCTCTATAAATAGGACTAGCTACCACAGAGTAGAGGGAGGAGATCTCATCCCATCGGAGAGACAGAGAGAGAGAGAGAGAAGCGACTGAACTCACCCAGGCAGTTCATCGCACCACCAGAAGAACTCCTCCCCTCGCGAGGCAGTTCTTCCTTGTATTGTTCATCATCAGCCCATGAGGCAATCCACCACACCACAAACTGGAGTAGGGTATTACACCACAACGGTGGCCTGAACCAGTATAAACCCTCGTGTCTCTTGTGCTGTTCTCTATGTAGTTTAGATACTTGCAAGGTGACGAGACGTAGGTAGGTTGGAGGTGTGATTCCCGCGTGCACCCCAGAGTTCGAACCTAGAGGGTCTGCCGGAACCCGAAATCCGACATTTGGCGCGCCCGGTAAAGTGCACGGAGCTTGCCCTTCCACCGACCCGCTCTCCGTTAACATCGCGTTTACGCCCCCATGATGGGCAACGCGCCGCCATTCCGGTCGCCGAGCGCCGGCCGCGAGGCGAGGCTCGAGCCTTGGCCCCCGCCTTGCGGCGGGTGCACTGGCCGAACAAGTTCAAGCCGGAGATGCCACCACGCTACAACGATGCGACCGATCCGCTGGCATTCCTGCTGGCGTACGAGGAGGCCGTCCTCGAAGCTGGGGGCGACGATCGGGTGATGGCTAACTGGTTCCCATGGCCCTCACCGGCGTCCCGCGCATGTGGCTGCTCCACCTGCCCACGGCCTCCGTGGCCTCTTGGGGGGAGCTGCGCGACGTATTCCTCGCTCGACGCCGCTGCACCGCACCCCGGTGCGTCGCAGCTCTCTGGCGGCTCGCATGGCGCCACCTTCAAAGCCGCCACGCACGCTAAGCCGTTCGTCCTTCACAGCTCGGCGCTGCTTCCACGCAGCACGGAGCTCCTTCGGGTCAGCCGGCGCCCAAGGCCGATCTGTTCTTCAGCTCGGATGATCACCCCTCCAACTCAGCCTGCTCGGGCGCACTCCCAATGCTGTGCACCCCCACCATCTGCCAGGTGGCCGTCACCAGGACTCTCATCGACGGCGGCGCAGGCCTCAGCGTGCTCTCGGTCGAAGCCTTCAGCCTCCTCCATGTACCGCCGGAGCGGCTTCAGCCCAGCAGGCCCTTCTTGGGCGTCGGAGGCTGTTCCACCGCTCCACAGGGCAAATCCGTCTTCCGGTGACCTTCGGCACCTCGACAACTTCCGCACGGAGCTAGTGGACTTGACATCGCCCCAATCGGCCTCCCATACAGCGCCATCCTCGGCTACCCAGCACTAGCCCAATTCATGGCCGCGACTCATCCAGCGTACAACCTCATGAAGATGCCCGGGAGCAGCGGCGTCCTCACCATATCCGGAGACACCGGGGACGCGTTGCAGGTGCTCAAGCTCGCCTTCAAGACTGCGGCGGCGGCGCAGCCCACCGACTCAGACGCCCCTGAGCCCAAGGGGGCTGCACCGGTCAAGAAGAAGCAGCTTTTTACCCAAGACAAGGCAGAAACCAAGCAGGTACCGGTCGACGAGGACAGATCCATTAATATCACCTTCACCATAGGTGCCAACCTCGAGCCCGAGCAGGAGGAGGTCCTGGTAAGGTTCCTGCGCGCGAACATGAAGGTGTTTGCATGGGGACCTGATCAGCTGGCAGGAGTTCCGAGAAGCGTAATTGAGCACCACCTCAACGTGTGCCCCAACGTGCGCCCGTAGCGTAAAGCGAGGCGGCAGTCCGGCTGAGAAGCGAGCTTTCATCGTCCAAGAGACCCGCAGCTAGAGGCGGGGGTCATTCGCGAGGTCCGCTACCCAGGTTGGTTGGCGAACCCAGTTGTCGTGCAAAAGAAAGGGGGGAAGGAACACATGTGTGTCGACTTCACCAACCTCAACAAGGCCTGCCCACAGGATCCGTTCCCGCTCCCTCGTATCGATCAGATCGTCGACTCCATCGCAGAGTGCGACCTGCTGTGTTTCCTGGATGCCTTCTCTGGCTACCACCAGATCAAGATGGTGATAGAAGGCGTCGAGAAGACGGCTTTCCTGACCCCATGTGGAGTATACTGCTACACATGCATGCCGTTCGGGCTCGCATAACACAGCGCGACCTTTCAGCCGGGCCGATGCACATCGCCTTTGGGTCGGCAGCTCGGAAAGAATGCTTTGAGGCTTACGTCGATGACATTGTGGTGAAGTCTCGGGAGGAAAAACCCTGATACAAGACTTGGAGGAAACCTTCGCGAGCCTCAACAAAGTGGACCTGCGGCTCAACCCGGAGAAGTGTGTGTTTGGAGTCCCCTCGGGCAAGCTCCTGGGCTTCCTCGTGTCCCACCGGGGCATCGAGGCCAACTCAGAAAAGGTCAAAGCAGTCGAGGACATGAGCCCACCAAAGACCCTCAGAGAGATGCAGAAGCTCACCGGGTGCGTGACCGCACTAGGGCCTTCATCTCCAAGTTGGGGAACAGCGCTGCCCTTCTTCAAGCTGATAAAGAAAAAGGGGCCCTTTGAATGCACTGAAGAGGCCGACAAGGCGTTCCAAGATCTCAAAAGGTACTTAACCAGCCCTCCGGTGATGGTGGCTCCGCGCCCTCAAGAGCCCCTGGTGCTTTACCTCGCTGCCACCCCCTACTCTGCCAGCGCAGCCCTGGTGGCAGTTAGGGAGGAGCGTTGGACCAAAGCCGCGGCAACCGCCCGGGTTGGAGCGAAGCAGGGTCAAAGGAGCCTCACAGAGATCACGACCACAGCCGAGAAGGATCAGCCGCAGGGAAGCGACTTCGGACAGAGAGGCCCCTCCCGAGGCGACCAGCCGGCTGGGGCTCCACTGTCTCTCGAGGCGCCCAGCCTCCGGAGGATGCTAGCAGCACCGGCACTCCCAACCTCGTCGAACACCTGTGTGCGCCGTCGACGCGGTGTTGCGGGACGCCGAGGCACGGTACCCCATGCCCGAAACTCCTCCTCGCCATCTTTGGTAGCCTCGCGCAGAGATTCGACACTATTTTCGTGGCCACCCCATCAAGGTCATCTCGCGTACCCCTTGGAAGCGGTGCTCGGGAGCTAACTGGCTGGAAGAGTCGCTGAGTGGAACATCGAGCTGCAAGCGTTTCAGCTAGAATTCAGCACAACCAGAGTCATCAAGGGGCAGCTAAGCCGACTTCGTGGCAGAATGGACGGAGGCGCGGACCTCAAGGCTGAAGAGGATCGATCCCTCTCCCGAAGCGAGGCACCGGGCACGGTTGGGTCATGTACTTGACGGCCAGGCGTTCTCCCGGCCGCAGTAGCGAGGCTGGCGCGGTGCTCGTATCTCCCACTCAAGAAAAAGCTCTATTACGCCGTGCAACTCTATTTCGGAGCGGAGAAAAGGTCTCCAACAACATAGCAGAATCTGAAGGCTGATAAGCGGGCTGAAAGCCCTTGATCGCCACAGGGGTGAAGCGCCTCACCGTCAAGGGTGATTCACAACTCCTCGTCAACTTCTCCAACAAGGTATACGAACCGAGGGACGAGCACATGGAAGCCTACCTCGCCGAGGTCCGCAGGATGGAGAAGAAGTTCTGGGGGCTGGAGTTGCAGCATGTGCCTCGCAGCATGAACCAAGAGGCTGATGATATCGCCAAAAGGGCGTCCATACGACTACCTCAGGAACCTGGTGTCTTCGAGGAGCGGCTCTTCATGCCATCGGCGACGCCATCACTGTCAAGCACGGTGCAGCCTCGAGAAGAGCTCCCCCAGCCACCTGCCATGGGAGCCCCGGTCTGCGGCGGCCCGGCCTCGAGGCGCTTTGCTCTGGCGCTGGAGTCTCGGGATGGGTCTTTGGATCACCGAGCTCGGGAGTTACTGACGCAGGAACCTTGCCGAAAAAGGAGGAGGAAGCGGAGCATGCGGGCGCGGCAGCGGCCACGGCATCTTGCGCCGGGGATGGAGAGCTCTACCGGAGACGGCCGAACGATGTGTCCCTACGTTGCATTCCCAGGGCGCAAGGGAAGGAGCTGCTGGCCGACATACACAGCGGAGACTGTGGGCACCATTCGTCATCACGGACCCTCGTTGGCAAGGCGTTCCGCAGCGGGTTCTATTGGCCCACGGCACTCAATGATGCCGTGGAACTGGTGAAAGCTTGCGAGGCCTGCCAATTCCATGCCAAGCAGATCCATCAGCCGGCGGGAGGTCTGCAAACTATACCCCTCTCATGGCCATTCGCGATTGGGGCTGGATATCCTGGGCCCGTTCCTAGGGCGCCGGAGGCTATCGCTACTGTCGTCGCCGTGGACAAATTCACCAAGTGGGCGAAGTGGAAGCTGTCCGCACCATCCCCTGAGTTCCGCGGTCAAGTTCATCAAGGGCATCGTGAGCCGGTTCGGGGTGCCGAACCGCATCATCACCGACAACGGTTCACAGTTCACCAGTAACCTCTTCAAAACATACTGTGCTAACCTTGGAACGCAGATATGCTACGCTTCGGTAGCACACCCGTGGAGCAACGGTCAGGCCGAGCGAGCCAACGCAGAGGTCCTGAGGGGCCTCAAAACCAGGACCTTCAAGAAGAAGCTGGAACGATGAGCTTCTGTCTGTGCTGTGGTCCATTCGCACGATCGCGACCAAGCCGACTGGTGAGACCCCGTTCTTCCTGGTTTATGGCGCAGAAGCAGTTCTCCCTCACGAGGCCAGACGTCGTTACGCACGGGTCCTAGCGTTCGACGAGGCGCAACAGGACGCCATGCGGGGGACAGACCTCGTGCTGGGGGAGGAGCATCGACGAGAAGCCGCGTTACAAGCAGCAAGGTACCAACAAGCACTGCGACGATACCACTGCCGCAACATTCGCCCCAGGACTCTCGAGGTAGGGGACCTCGTACTCAGACGAGTTCTCTCCAGGGAGGGACTGCATAAGCTCTCTCCCATGTGGGAGGGCCCATTGAAGGTTGTTCATGTTTCCAGGCCCGGCTCCGCGTGCTTGGAGACCCGGGAGGGGGTGCCCGTCCAGAACGCGTGGAACATCCCGCATCTCCGAGGTTTTACCCTAAAAGGCCCGGTGCTCGTGAAGAAGGCGAATGCTGTGAAGCCGCTGCATTTTGGAAATGGCCGGTGCTCGTGAAGAAGGCGAATGCACTGTGAAGCCGCTGCGTTTTGGAAAAGGCCGGTGCTGTGAAGAAGGCGAATGCACAGTGAAGCCGCTGCGTTTGGAAAAGGCCGGTGCTCAGAAGAAGGTGAATGCCTGTGAAGCCGCTGCGTTTTGGAAAAGGCCCGGTGCGTGTGAAGAAGGCGAATGCCTGTGAAGCCGCTGCGTTTTGGAAAAGGCCCGGTGCCTGTGAAGAAGGTGAATGCCTGTGAAGTTGTCGCGTTTTGGAAAAGGCCTGGTGCCTGTGAAGAAGGCAAACGCCTGTGAAGCTCGCCGCCCGTGACACTCTCACGTAATAATGAGTGGGGCTGTACCACGCCCGGAGTCTCTGAGTGCCGCCCTCGGGCCTCGGGGCTCCGCCACGCCCGATGGCAGCACTTAGCTCTGCTATTTGGTGAGAAGACGTCGAAGACTAGATTAGGTGCCGGACGCGGCTTCTTTCATTTGCTTTCTGCAGTTGGCTTGTCTGTTTCTATTTGAAGTTTTACTGAAGTTGTTACCATTTCGAGCTCGTGACCTTTCGTCCGTTTTGCTTATTCGGTTCGTTTTTCTTTCGCACAAGTCTCACGAGGGATGAGCGTGGGCACCATCGCGAGTGTTTTCTGCCCCGGTGATTTGGAACTCCCTTGTCCGAGCCCGCTGCAGGAGCACCCCTCCCAGTCCGAGCCCCATGGGCATCGCGACGCGATCATACCCATTAGGTTGGTCGCCCGCGCTACCAGGGCCGGGGGCTACCCCAACTGACTAACCACTGCAGGACACACGGCACACGACGAGGCCCTTGCCTCGGGAGGCGAGGACCGCAGCAAGCATCCCCCAGGTTAAATGATTTCCACACATGAACACGAGGACGAAAACAGATTGCAGAAATAGTAGAAACAGCGCGCCAATCAAACAGCAACAGTTCAATACGACCCCCTTGGGGCACCATACTACATCTCTTTTTGTGTAGGAAAGAAGGAAAGGCAAAATGGGCGCGACTTGCCCGGCATCGACCCTCGGCAGGGGCTCGTGCTGCCTCCAGAGCTCAGCTGGATCCCGCCTCCTGCTTCACCGAGGCACGGCGCCGGGCCGGCCCGACACCTTCTCCCGGCGGCCTTGACGGCGAGGGGCTGGTCGCAACCACCACCTGGAGGAGCTGCTGTCCGATGGGGAGAACCCGAGGCTTGGCGAACCCGAGCACCGCCAGCGTGCCGCCTTATCGTCATCTTCATCACGGTCGGTGCGAGGCTGGGCAGGCGGCCGCGACCATCGTCTTCGGGGCAGCATCCAGCGTGGCGACCATCTTCCCCAAACACCCTCACGTAGAGGGTGGCATCACCATCGAACTTGAAGTGCAGGGTGCATCGCCGCCCAAACGCCGGCAAACGTATGCCAACCGCGAGTCAGGGCCGCGTTCCCAGAGGCGGAGATCTCCAGCGAAGCCCAGGAGGCCCTGCTATAGCAACCATCTGCCTGGAGCCAGAAGCCGCACCGGGCGCTGGCCGGTAGTTCACCTACGAAGAAATGGGGAAGCTGGAGCCAGGTGCTGGTCGGGTCCACCGACCACACGACTAACTCCGGCAGCACCTCCGCAGAGCGAAAGCGCGCGCTGGGAGGCCGCGCGGTCACAGCATGCCTCCCCTTGGCAGCCGGGCGCTCGCCACCTCTCAGGGCACCGCCTCCATGGCCGCGGGAAGTCACCGCAGGGACCGCGGGATGCTTGCGAGGGCGGCCGCGGCCACGTTTGGTCGGGGGGGAGTCAGGCCCTGCCTGGCGGGCCTTTCCTTTCTCCGCGGCCGAGAACCTCTTCGGAGCCATGGGGACGACAGGCAACCTAGAAGAAGAAGGGGAAGCAAGAAGAGATGGACCGGAAGGGCTCTCGCCGTTCCGTACATATAGCCGAAGGAGGCCAACCGTCGGCCTCCACGATCTCAGGTAATCATGACCCGTTTTGCATGCGAGGACTTGTCAATTAAATGCGATTGCCGGCGTCGTGGGGAAGCGAGGGGCCCGTCCGACCGCCATGCGGCGCCCAAAACCATGAGCTATTAGGGGCCCAGCGGCGCTCCTTTTCCCCTTCGCTTCTGCTAAGGGCCAAGTCCGGCGCGCCTTGGGCCCAGTGGCTCTTGTCGGCGTTCTGAAAGCGGGGTACCAGACTTGCTCGCTGCGGCTGTGGCGTGGCTGAAGGTGGCCCAAGATACGGCCCATCTTCATCAACGCAAGCTCAAGACCCTCGCGAGGGCCAAGCCTCACAGAGGCGGACGGCGAAGCCTCCTCGAGCCGCGGCCTCTTGAGCTGGCTCGCGAGGAGGCGGAGAAGATCAAGGCGGGGTGCCTCACGAGGTGTCCATGGCCGCGAGCCATAGCGACCAAGGTCAGGCGAGGCGCCAGTGAGCGCCGGCCTGGGCGTAGTCCTTGTTTCCTCTTTGGTGCAAAGGGAGCAAGCGCGAGCAAGAGTATCAAGCAAAGGCAACCGTTTTGGTGCAGCAAGACCAAGACCAATGAGCAGGGGAAGGAGGTCATCGTGGAGCCCAAGCCAGCGTCCACCGTCGAGTCTTTGGCGGCCGAGGACCGACTTTAGTCAGGATAAGTGTACTAGATGTTCCCCTTCAAAATGGCCAATTGTGGCGCCCTTCCCGCTCAATATTTGGGGAGAGGACCAGGGCCTTGCTCTATAAATAGGACTAGCCACCACAGAGTAGAGAGAGGAGATCTCATCCCATCGGAGAGACAGAGAGAGAGAAGCGACTGAACTCACCCAGGCAGTTCATCGCACCACCACAAGAACTCCTCCCCTCGCGAGGCAGTTCTTCCTTGTATTGTTCATCATCAGCCCCTGAGGCAATCCACCACACCACAAACTGGAGTAGGGTATTACACCACAATGGTGGCCTGAACCAGTATAAACCCTCGTGTCTCTTGTGCTGTTCTCTGTGTAGTTTAGATCCTTGCGAGGCGACGAGACGTAGGTAGGTTGGAGGTGTGATTCTCGCGTGCACCCCAGAGTTCGAACCTAGAGGGCCTGCCGGAACCCGAAATCCGACACCCACCACAAAGGTCCTTCGCACGCGGTGTCCGGAGAGACCAAAGGCCTCTCTTCCCACGAGGGATACGAGGAAGAAGAGGAGGAGGAAGTGGAAAGCGACTCCTCTCGTAAGGGGAGGAAGAAGAAGAGTGCGACCTCCGAGGACCCGAAGGGGGAGGCACCCAAGAGAGGGAAGGTGATCCTCTCAGACAGTTCAGACTCAGAGTCCGAACTAGTCCTCAAGAGACCCCCCAGGGTGAAGCCCCTGGCCGAGTCGTAAGTATACAGAAACCTACCGTTTATCTTCGGTCTTCCTGTTTCCATCATATAAGTTATTTTGTTATTTGCTTTCCAGTCCTCCCCGCGAGCTCCCGCAAACTCAATTATCGGAGGGGAATTTTCTGCCGCCCGAGATGGCGGAGAGTGGCACGCCCTCCTCGGTCCCCCTCGCCTATAGACGGTATACTATGTATCCACGGTCCTCACTCCATTCAAATCACGGTACCCACATTATCAAAAGATAGGTCTTCATGGCATCCCGGAAACTACGACACTACTTTCAAGAGTGTTCAATTACGGTGGCCTCTGAAGTACCACTCAACGATATAATAAACAACCGCGAGGCCACGGGCTGGATTGCTAAATGGGCTATTGAGCTCCTCCTGTTCGATATAATATACAAACCACGGCGAGCCATTAAGTCCTGAAATCTTGGCTGATTTCGTAGCCGAATGGACGAAAGCCAAACTCCCTAAAAATGCAGCGTGTACTCAATCGGATTATGCACTTGACGTCTCTAAAATGCTGGTTGGTCAGGGGCTAGCGTCGTCCTGGCGTCCCCCATCGGAGATACAGGTCAATACGTACTCCAAATACTATACGAGACTCCAACAACGCAGCGGCGAATCTGAGGCCCTGTTACATGGTCTCCGGATGGCGGTCTCCATGGGCATTCAACGCCTAGAGGTGCGTGGGGACTCGAACCGCAATATCTCAAATAAATGGAGACTTGACGCCAAGAGATCCGAAAATGGCGGCTTATCGCAACGTCGTCCTCAAAATGTCGGCTTGGTTCGAGGGGCTTGAATTCCACCACGTGGCTCGGAAAACAATCGGTGGCGGATATCCTCGCTGCATCGACCAGACTAAGCGACCTTGTCCCACCTAGCATCTTCTTGGAAAGGTTGTTTAAGCCATCCGTGGTATGGGAAGGGACACGGTAACAATAGTCCGGACCCGCCGGAACACCGGATACCGAACATTCGACACAATCGGAGGCTCTGCCACGAAATAACACCTTCAGCCCACGTGATAATGGCTGTCATCGCCCGATGGGCGGAGAACCATTCCTGGCCTACCTAACTAGGCGGGGAACTACCCGAGGACAAAATGAGGCCACGCTGCATAGTGCGTGCGGTCTAAAGCCTACAAGGTCCACAAGGTAGGGCTTTATAAGAAAAGCACTAAGGAGTCCTTCAAAGGTGCATCTCGAAGAGGAAGGGCGGAAACTTTTGGCAGAAATCCATCTTTGGACTCGGGCGGTCCTGCCTTGCCAGCGGCCCTTGTAAGCAAGGTCTTCCGTACAAGTTTCTATTGGTCGGCCAGCCCAGCAGCATTTATTATGACCTTGTTCAACGTTCTGCGTCGGTTGCCTTTTTGCAAACCAAAGGCATATGCCGCCTACCGCTCTCAAACAATCCCCATTACTTGGCCCTTTGCAGTCCAGGGGCTTGACATGAGTCGGCCCCTCAAAGGGGACCCATAAGAAAAAATACCTATTGGTCATGGTGGACAAATTCACCAAATGGATAGAAGCCAAACCAGTTAAAGCGGCTGAATCCGGACCCGATGATAGACTTCATATGCGGGGTTGTACACCGTTATGGCGCCCCCACAGCATCATCACCGATAACGGCTCAAACTTTACAACCGAGTTAGGTAAAACTTTGGTACTGCAGCAACATGGGCATCAAGCTCGATTACACGCATCTATCACCCGCGAAACTAATGGTCAAGTCGGCGAGCAAATGGTCTTATCATGAGCGGCATTAAACCCAGATTAGTCACGGTCCTTAAAGGAATCCAACACCCACTGGTAGAGGAGCTCGACTCCGTACTATGGGGGCTGCAGACGACTCGAAAGTTGCACTATCGGATACACACCGCTTTTTATGGTGTAATGTGTGCGCAGTAGGCGGTATCGCCTCATGGCGACATAATTCATGACTCACCTCGAGTGCGCATGTATGAAGAAAAAGAGGCCGAGCTTGATCGGCAGGACAGTTTGGACGCCCTAGAGGAGGAGCGCGACGTGGTAAAAGCCCGTTCGGCATTCTATCAGCAACAGGCTCGAAGGTATCAAAGCAGGGAAGTACGGGCCAAAACCTATAACGTTGGCGAACTCATTATAGGCCTACCGGAGAAGAAAAAGAACAAACTCAAGCCCAAAAGGGAAGGTCCCTTCATTATTGACCAAGTTCTGACCGGTGGAGCATACCGTTTGCGGGATGCATCGGACAATCGACTCGAGCCAAACCCATGGAACGCAGCCAGACTCCGAAGGTTCTACGCCTAGTGCCGGACTCTATGTTCGTCTCCTTACCCCCGTCCATTTTTTATATACCCGTTATCTATCTTTTATTTCTCTCTTCCTTCCCTTTTTCTTCAAGGCCTTAAAAGGCTAAAATGTGTCTTGACTACACAATCTTGGCGATGCTAGCCCGCGCTCATTATACACAGGGCTTCTTATACTGAAGCTTAATATAACTATTTTCCGGGCTATATGCCCCACACATGTTATTCTTCCGCATGTACCTTTTTTCACCATTATATGCATCGATATGACTTAAGTTTTGGCCAAAATTTGGGTTGCTCTGCTCTTGTGTTTATGCCCTACGTTCCCTGCTTAATTCGGCTAGGGCATAAGGGGAGCACCTCTACGATTATTCGCTGGTCGGCGGATGTGTACCTCAGACTGGGTGAAGTCGAAAGCTAGCGTTCTTAAGGGAATACTCGGTTGGTGAACAAAAGATTACTTTTATTTATTTTAATACATTGCCCCCAGATGTTTATAGCTTGCGTTTCTTTTCGCAGTTCGGACATGCACATTAGGGCATGCGTCTGAGGAAAGGAACCCTTAATCGGAACTATTCTCCTGGAAGATGTTTCTTACTATCCATGTAATATAACATAGCTAGTTGGGTACTTGTCTGCTCAAGCACTTATGACCCCGACGCCTTTGGTTTCCACGCATACCCCGGTTCTTACATAACGGCGGGTATTCGGACACACTCCGGACTGTCGGGTCCAGAGGTCGAAGCGAAAAGGTCTGCCATGACAAATGATTTACAATCTGGCTAGGGACAATACATGTCACTTGAAGTACACAGTCACTTAGACTGACTAAATTCTTCTTCTATACCATCCAACAGGCTGTCTAGCCTACAATCCTGTTGGGAATACTTTGCGGCTAATTCTACTTGGTCATACACCAAAGCGGCGAGGATCTCTTTCCATCGGGCCCACACAGTCCGACCTCGGCCATGTGGTTTGGATCAGCCTTGGTATATCGCATCTTCAAGCATGGCCTGTGCTTCCTTGCACCTTGTCGGTAGGCTGATATCTTCCATAATCGGAAGCGCCGCCGCGCTCCCTTGAGCTTCTCTATAAGGTCCTCCATGCCTCCTGGCGGGGAGGCGGGTGGCCACAAGGCTTGGCAATACCCTGCATCACCTGCCGAACTTGTTCGTGCAGTTGTGAGAGCTTTGGCAGAAGATCACCCGCAGACCCGGGCATCTCCTCCGCGGGACGACCCGTTAGCATACCTGCAGACATAACTCTGTTAGCCGGCTTCTTCGCCGAACTCTTTAAAAGTTCGTTCAAGCAATTACAAAATGCCTCGTCGAAGCCGCTTATTCTCCTTTATGGAGTCCGCAAGCTGGGCTCGAACATCTTTCAGTTCCGCGCCCAACTGGATATTGGTGTCTTAGAGATCGTTTTTCTCCTGCCTAACCCGCGTAAGCACGCGCTCGCCAGCATTTAGCTATCGATTAGCACGTTGCGCATCCTCGCACGGCCTCCGGATTCACTCGAGTCATCTCAACATCTATTGTTAGATTTGCATGCATGCCGCATACTATCCTGTACTGTTATTCTTTGCAATGGAAACAAGTGTTACCAGAGGGGCCTTCTCGGATTCCTTGTAGCGGCAACTGACGGCCCGTAGCTGGGCTTTGCACTCTTCCAAATCTTGAGACAATAGGGTATTCTTCTCTTGAAGAACTCACACAAATAATGATCCTTAAATCAGTTGTGTCAACTGTTTCAAGTCTCAGAGACTCTTGATATATATAATTATCATATTTCATTACCCGTATATCTTTCACATACCGGTGGTGGCTCTGCAAGACCATTTTGAGCAACTTCGGATGTCTGCGTCTCCCGAGTTGAAGGCATCGAACGCCTCTTGGGAGAAACAAGCGTCACGGAGTATGGCACGACGGCGCCTGTGATTCATGGCGCTCTCCACTTCGGAATTTGTAGCGGATAGCCTATCCGCATCCTCCGTAGGAGGAACATCTGGCATTGTCCCCATGTTAGCGTCGGCCTCTAGGTCCGGCTCTGGAGCTCGACTGGTGGAGGCATGACCGACAGCCTCTCCGGATATAGTCCGGCGAGCGTTTTTCCTACTAGGAAACATGGGCGTTATTATATTTGAGAAGATGACCACCATGGAGCGGGGTTTTCTTTTGTACCTCTGCGACGGTGTCTCCGTCCTGACTGCCTTCCTTTTAAGACTACCCGGCTTCGGTGCCCCTTGTTGGTGGGTCACTGCGGGTTCGGCATGGCGTCCCGAGGGCCTTCCGTGTAAAACACCATATGTCTGCGGTAGGTGAAGTACAGAAAAAGGGATCCTTCTTGGAAGTTAGGGCTCTAGTTGTACTTACATGCGATGCAGGGAGCTGTCTAGGATAATCGGCTATGATAGCCACCAAGGTACCGTCACAGCTCAACTGATAGAACGTTCTGTCGATGAGCTCCACAAATTCGTCCGGATCTTCTTCCAGTCCGGGGTTGAGGGCCCGGTTAGGGTCCTCTGGTTGTGGAGACGGGTTGTGGACCTCCCTCACGGCTTTTCACAGTTCCTGTTATGAAATAACAAGGTAAATACTTATGACAAAGAATGCGGAAAGGATTGAAGTAGAAAGTAGCAGCTCACCCAGCTTGGGGGGTTGTACATGGAGAATCCGTCCCGCGGCTTGATACGGGCGAACTCCTCTTCTTCTCCTTTATACAAATCGAACAGTATCTTTGCTAGGGAAGCGACGGAGTCCAGACCTTTACGACCGGAGCGGGTGGCGTCGTCTTCCCCGTTGAAGTGCCACATGGGTTGTCCCCGATATTGAAGTGGTTGCACCCCCCGCATTATACATATGGACATAACCTCGGTTGTTGTCAATCCTGATTTGGCCAGCATATGTATCCGGCCCATCAGGTAAAGGACTTCCCCGTTGTCTTCTTCCTGGGGGCTCCGAGGGCGCCAGCTGCAGCGTTTCTTCAAAGGGGCGTTGTCGAACTCAGGAAGGCCCGTCCGAATAGGATCTGGGAGGGGAACGTCCTCCGTATAAAACCACTCCGAAGGCCAGTCTTCGGACGTCTTCTTCGGTGTACCGGGCAGTATCCTATTCCGGCAAAGGCGCCATATTTCGCTCCGCCCACTTGATATATCGAATTCTTCAGGTATGCAGAGACGCGAGGCGTAATAGCCTCTGCCACAGCTCGAAATGGGCTTCGCAGCCTAGAAACAGCTTGCAAAGAGCGACGTAGCCAGCGATATGTAATATGGAAGCAGGGGTAAAATTAGGCAACTGGAGGCTGTAGAACTCCAGGAGCCCGCGGAGGGACAGATGAATTGGAAATCCGAGTCCCCTCAATAAATAAGGGACAAGGCATACCCGCTCCCCCTTGGAGGGGTTGGGGAAGCTCTCCGCTTGCTCCCCGCCATTGTAGGTGGCGAACCCGGCTCGAACGGGGACCATATACGCTGGAGGGAGAAATCCCTGGGTCTGTAACTCTACTAATTGGCTGTGAGGGATGGAACACTTCTTCAATCGCCGGGATTAGGGCTACGGGAGCGAGAGGAGTAGCTGCGATGGCCAACCATGTTGGAATGGATTTTTTCAGCCGCGCTCCGATGGATACTCGCTATGGTAGGATAGTGTGATCTGGATCTGAGAATCCCCGTCTCTTTAATAGACAGTTTACTCACATGGCTAGGGTGGCAAATGTAAAAATGCCCTGGCTTCTCGCATTCGCTCGACACGTGGAAGATAGCCATTATTGGGCACGGAAGCCAAGGAGTGCAACATTTATGGGAAGTCGGACACTACTCAGCAGGTACTCAGAATTTGGAGAAGAACCCGCCTTGCAATGCCGAAGACAATTTGCGCGTCGGACTCATCGTCATTGAAGCCTGGTTCGGGGCTCACGAGGAGTCCTGGATTAGGGGGTCCTCGGACAGCCGGACTGTTGGACTATGAAGACACAAGATTGAAGACTTCGTCCCGTGTCCGAATGGGACTCTCCTTGGCGTGGAAGGCAAGCTTGGCAATACGGATATGTAGATCTCCTCCCTTGTAACCGACTCTGTGTAACCCTAGCCCCTTCTGGTGTCTATATAAACTGGAGGGTTTAGTCCTTAGGACACAAAAATCATACCATAGGCTAGCTTCTAGGGTTTAGCCTCTACGATCTCGTGGTACATCAACTCTTGTAATACTCATATCATCAAGATCAATCAAGCAGCAAGTAGGGTATTACCTCCATAGAGAGGGCCCGAACCTGGGTAAACATCGTGTCCCCCGCCTCCTGTTACCATCCGCCTTAGACGCACAGTTCGGGACCCCCTACCCGAGATCCGCCGGTTTTGACACCGACAGTGAGCGCCGTGCTCGTCGTTGAACGAGAACAAGATGGACACAGATTCCCGCTCCAGAAGCCAGTATACTACGTATCCACTGTCCTTACACCATGCAAATCCCAGTACCCCCATAATCAAAAGATAGTATACGCGGTCTTCATGGCATCCCGAAAGCTACGACACTACTTCCAAGAGTGTTCGATCATGGTGGCTTCCGAAGTACCACTCAACGACATAATAAACAACCACGACGCCATAGGCCGGATTGCCAAATGGGCCATTGAGCTCCTTCCATTTGATATTACATACAAACCACGTCGAGCTATTAAATCCTTGGCATCGGCTGACTTCGTCGCCGAATGGATAGAGGACGAACTCCCTAAAGAGTACGACACATATTCCAATTGGGTTATGTATTTCGACGTCTCCAAAATGATGGCAGGGCTAGGAGCGGGCGTCGTTTTAACGTCCCCCACTGGTGACGTCGTTCATTACGTACACCAAATACTATACACAGTTTCCAATAACGCAGCCGAATACGAGGCCTTATTGCATGGTCTCCGGATGACTGTCTCCATGGGCATACAGCGCCTAGAGGTGCGCGGGGACTCAAACCTTGCAATATCTCGAATAAATGGAGACTTCGTTGCCAAAGATCCGAAGATGGCAGCTTATCGTTAATGTCGTCATAAAAATATCGGCCCAGTTCGAGGGGCTCGAGTTCCATCACGTGGCCCGAGAAAGTAATCAAGCGCCAGACGTTCTCGCTCGTATCGGCGCCAAGTGTGACCCCGTCCCACCTAATATCTTTCTGGAAAGGCTTTTTAAGCCATCCGTGGTGTGGCAGGGGAAAGCGGCAACACTAGTACGGATCCGAACACAACCCCAGATTCCGAACACACCGATAGGTGGCTCAGCCACCGAAATAACACCGTCAGCCCATCTCATTATGGCAGTCATTGCCCCATGGACCGAACCCTTCTTGGCCTACCTCAATAGGAAGGAACTTCCTGAGGATTAGAATGAGGCTCGCCGCATTGTCCGGCGTTCCAAGGCCTACAAGGTTCACGACGGAGAGCTCTATAAGAAAAGCACTACCGGAGTCCTTCAAAGATGTATCTCCGAGGAGGAGGGGCGGCAGTTCCTGGCTGAGATTCATGCCGGTCTCGGCGGGCATCACGCCGCAGCTCGGGCCCTTGTTAGCAAGGCCTTCCGTACAGGGTTTTATTGGCCGACGGCCCGAGCAGATGCACAGGATCTTGTCCAACGTTGCTCGGATGCCAACTCTTCGCCAACCAAAGATATATGCCCCCCACTGCCCTACAAACAATCCCCATCACTTGGCCTTTTGCGGTCTGGGGACTGGATATGGTAGGACCCCTTAAAGGAGGAAGCCATAAGAAAAAATATCTGCTGGTCATAGTGGATAAATTCACTAAGTGGATAGAGGCCAAACTAGTTAAAACGGCCGAGTCCGGGCCAGTGATAGAATTCATATTCCGGCGTCGTACACTGTTATGGTGTTCCACACAGCATCATCACTGATAACTGCTCCAACTTCACAGCTGACGAAGTTAAAACCTGGTGCGCTAATATTGGCATCAAGCTTGATTACGCCTCTGTCTATCATCCGCAGACAAACGGTCAAGTCGAACGAGCCAATGGTCTTATTATGAGCAGCATCAAGCCTAGACTAGTGCGGTCTTTGAAAGAATCATACAAGCACTGGGTTGACGAGCTCGACTCCGTACTTTGGGGGCTGCGGACCACGCCCAATCGCACTACTAGATACACAACTTTCTTCATGGTGTACGGCGCAGAGGCAGTGTTACCCTGCGACATTATTCATGACTCACCTCGAGTGCGCATGTACGAAGAGAGAGAGAGAGAGAGAGAGAGAGGCCGAGCTTGATCGGCAGGACAACTTAGATGTCCTGGAGGAGGAGTGTGACATCGCGAAGGCCCGTTCCGCATTTTATCAACAGCAAGCTTGCAGGTATCAAAATAGAGAAGTGCGGGCCAAGACTTATAACGTTGGCGAACTTGTTCTACGCCTACCGGAGAAGAAAAAGGACAAACTCAAGCCCAAGTGGGAGGGTCGCTTCATCATCGACGAAGTTCTCACCGGAGGAGCGTACCGCTTGCGTAATGCGTCAGACAATCGCCTGGAGCCGAACCCTTGGAACGCGGCCAGACTCCGAAGATTCTACACCTAAGAGCCGAACTCTTTGTTCGTCCCCTTCCCCCTGTTGTCCCCGTCACTTTTTTCTCTCTTTTTGTTTTTTCTCTTTAGACTTAAAGCTTTCGTGTGGTTAGACCGTGCAACCCTGACGCACACATTTTCAAATACGTACGTCCACTATACCTGGGGGCTTCTTGTACAGAAACTTGCTATTATTCTCCGAGCATCAAGCTCATCACATATGCGTTCTTCCCATATGTACCTTTTCTTCGCCATTATATGCATCTATATGACTTAAGTTTTGGCCAAGCTGGGTTGCTCGGCTCACGTGCTTATGCCCCTCGTTCCCGTTAGTTCGGCTAGGGCATAAAGGGAGCACCTCTGCGATTGTTACTGCCGGGTCATCCGGATGTGTACCTCAGACTGGGTGAAGCCGAAAGCTAGCGTTCTTAAGGGAATATTCGGTCGGTGAATTAAACATGTTTCTTGCATTCGTTCTATCGTGAACCCCCAGAAGCTATACATACTGTGATTTCTTCATCACAGTCCGGACATGCACATCAACGCATGCACACCCAGGGAAAGGAACCATTAATGGAACTATTCTCTCTGGAAGATGTTTCTTACAATTTTAATGTAATATAAAATAACTAGCCGGATACAACTTGTCTGTTCAAGCAACTATGACCCCTACGCCTGGTTTTCACGCATACCTCGGTTTATTTTGCCGCCCAGGTATTCGGAAAGCACTACGCACCTTCGGGTCGAGAGGTCGAAGCGAAAAGGTCGGCCATGACAATCGTTTTATAAATCCAGCTAGAAGGAAAGTACATAGTCACTTAGGACACAAAAACTTCCTGTTCTACACCGTCCAGTAGACAGTCTAATTTACAATCCTATTGGGAATACCTGGCGGCTACTTCTACTTGGTTATACACCAAACTACCGGGAATCTCCTTCCCATCTGACCCTATAGGTCCAACTCGGGCCATGTGATTTGGATCAAGCTTGGTATACCGCGTTTTTACCATAGCCCAGGCCTCTCGTGCACCTTCTCGGCAGGCAGATATCTTCCACAATTGGAAACGCCGCCGTGCTCCTTTGAACAACTCTACAAGCTCCTCCATCCTTCCCAGAGGGGACGCGGAGGGCCACAAGGCTTTGGCAACACTCCGCATTGCCTGTCGAGCCTGCTCATGCATTTGAGATAGCCCTTGAAGCAATTCATCCGACGATCCGGACACCTCCTCTTCAGGACGGCCCGTCAGCATACCTACAAAAACACCTGCATCAGCTAATTTTCATCTCCAAACTGACATAAGGTACAGTCGGTCCCATACATCAATATGCGCCGCAGCTTTTTTATTTTCTTTTCATGGAGTCGGCCATTAAATCCCGCACATATTTTAGTTCTTCGCCCAGCTTTGGTGTTTGAATCACGGAGCTTGTTTTTTCTCCTCTCTCGGCTCGGGTCAACACGCTACAATGCGGCGTGTAGTATTTTTGCCTCTTTCTCTCCTGCTTGAGCGGTTTTCAACTTCTCTTCCAGTTGGTCTGACGACCCTATTATGATATAAGCAATCGTATTAGCACAGCTGGTATAAAATTATTATTCCTCGATAGAGGGGAATATTACCAGATGATGCCTTCTTCGACTTTCTTAGTTCGGCGGTAGCAGCATTTAGCTGTGTCCGACACTGCTCCAGTTCTTGAGTTAGCAGTTTGTTCTTCTCCGTAAGAACCTAGTTATACAACGATCCTTAAATCAATTGTGCCAACTGCTTTCAGTCTCGGGGGCTACTGGCAGGTGGTTATCCTATTCAGACAAAAGAAACCTTACCTGCACATCTGTTAAATGCTGCTTTGCGGCTTTGCTAAGCCCATCTCGAGCAGCTCGGATGTATGCGTCAGCTGAGCTGAAGGCATCAAACGCCTCTTTTGAGAAGCCAGGGTCCCGTAAAATGGCCCTCCGGCGCCGATGATTCATGGCACTCTCCACCTCCGAAGTTGGTGACGACATATCTTCCGAGCCCTCGGTGAAGAGATAGTCACGGTGTCATTCCGTGATCGGCCCCCATCTCTCCTAAGTAGGTCTGCACTCAAGCGGTTGGGAGTACGATCAAGTTGAATTCCGGACATAGTCCGTGAACCTTTTTTCCCCTGACATAGGCAAACATAACAGTTACAGCTGGATGTGACTATTAAAAGTGTATTTTCAAATCCGTACCTCTTCGATGAAGGCCCGGCCTTGTCCTTCCTTTTAAAGGCCTTGCTCGGCGTAGGAGCTGCTCTCTTTGGACTCGCCCCCAGGGTAGCATGACGTGCCGAACGTCTCCCCTTTGGAGCATGAGACAGTGCGGTGGGTGAGGCAGAGCGAGGAAACTCTTTCGGGGGGGATGTCTCCTGATGACTTACGTGGGAAGCAGGAGGAAGACCGAGATAATCGGCGATGATGACCACTTCCATGCCATCGTATCTCGCCTGGTAAAATACTCCTTCCGCGAGTACCACGAATATATTCGGGTCCTCTTCAAACCCAGGATCAAGCTCCCGATTGTGGTTCTCTGGCTGTGGGGCGGGGCTGTGAAGCCCCTCGGAGATTTTTCGCCAGTGCTGTTATAAATAAACGGATTAAGAATTCATTAAAGATGACTCGGGGAGTGGAATAAGTAAAAGCAAAGGGGTTAGGGCTTACCCAACTAGGAGGACTATACATAGAGTATCCCTCCCTGTGCTTGATGTGCATGAACTCCTCTTCCTCCCCTTTGAGCAGTTCAGCCAATATTTTGGCCAGGGCGGCAGGAGTATCTGGACCTTTCCTGCCGCAGTGGGAGGCGTCATCTTCCCCATTATAGTGCCACATGGGAAGTCCTCTGTATTGGAGTGGCTGGAACCCCCGCACTATGGAGGTCGCCATTACTTTGACTATCGTATATCCGGACTGGGCGAGCATCCTTATCTTGCTCAAGAGTTGGCGAACCTCCGCACTATCTTCCTCCTTGAGGCTCTGAGGGTGCCAGCTGTGGCGTTTCTTTAAAGGGACACTTGTGAACTCAGGAAGATCCCTCCGAACTCGGGCTGGAAGTATGACGTCCTCGATATAGAACCACTCGGAGGTCCACTCTTCAGAAGCCTTCTTCAGTGTGCCAGATTGGTATCCGGTCTCGGCGATGCGCCATATTTCGGCTCCGCCCACTTCAAATATCGACCCCTCATGGCTCACAGCGAGACAAAGGCGAATAAGCTTCTCCAGTTCAAAATGGGCCTCACAACCCAGGAATAGTTCGTGATAAGGCGACATAACCCGCAATGTGCGGATGGAGGCCGGAGTAAAGTTGTGCAGCTGGCGGCCATAATGCTCCAGAAGCCCTTGGAGGAATGGATGAATTGGAAATCCCACGCCCCTTAGCAGATAGGGGACGAAGCACACTCGTTCCCCCGCGGATGGATTGGGAAATCCTCCGCCTAGATTTTGCCATTGAAGGAGGCCAACCCTGCTCGAACAGGGACCAGATCCGTAGGGGGGAGAAACCCCTGCGTTTGCAGCTTCACCAGCTGACCGTGGGATATGGAGCACTTCTCCCACTCGCCTCTCTCTGGGCCGCGGGAATGGGAGGAGGAGCTGGGGTGTTGGCCATGTTGGAGTGGTCTTTCCTAGCAGCCTCTGAGGATTTTTCTGCCTGGTGCCGAATGGATCTGAGATCCAATCTCTTTATAGAAGCTCTTTCTCGCATGGCTGGGGTGTTATGTGCAAAAAACACCCTGGCCTCCTGCATTCGCTTGACACGTGGAAGCCAAAGTTGTTGATGCGCAGAAGCCGAGGGGTCCGATATTAAATGGGAGGTCGAATACATCACTTTGAAGTCATCAGGAGAGGAACCCGCCTTGCAATGCCGAAGACAATGCGAACGCTGAACACCTCGTCATTGAAGTCTGGTTTGGGGGCTACTGAGAGAGTCCTGGACTATGGGGTCCACGGGCGTCCGGCACATAGCCATGGGACTGACTGATGGGCTGTGAAGATACGAAGACCAAGATCGCACTCCATGTCCTGGATGGGACTCTCCCTGGCGTGGAAGGCAAGCTTGGTGACTAAATATGTAGATTCCTTACTTTGTAACCGACCTTGTGTAACCCTAGATCCTCCCGGTGTCTATATAAACCGGAAGACTTAGTCCGGAGGAGGCATGCTCATTACCATAGTCATACAGGCTGGACTTCTAGGGTTTAGCCATTACGATCTCGTGGTAGATCAACTCTTGTAACACTCATATTCATCAAGACCAATCAAGCAGGAAGTAGGGTATTACCTCCATAGAGAGGGCCCGAACCTGGGTAAACATTGTGTCCCCTGTCTCCTATTACCATCGACCTTAGACGCACAGTTCGGTACCCCCTACCCGAGATCCGCCGGTTTTGACACCGACAGGGACCCCCAACAATTCGAGCCCTAGCAGAACACCGTTCCGAAGACCAACACGGCTCCGGGATTGGACAAGCAGCCCCCTTCGAAAGAGGGGGGAGGAGCATCAGCTTTGTCGGCAGCCTCTGCTAATCTGGAGGCACCCAACGCTCTGGAGGAAGCACTGCAAAGTGCTTCCGTGGTGGAGGAGCACCGCACCCTGATGGGTGCGGTTATGGAGAAGGTTTAGTCTGCCAAAAACGGAATGTATGAAGCCTTCTGCAGCCTACTGACAGGCTTTGAGGTATGCGATGTAATGTTCTAAAAACCTTTCATATAGAAGACTAATCCTGTATACAGACAGTAGCCCCTGAGACTGTCTGGTTATAGAAGAAACCGGAGAGAGGATCCATATAGTATTCGGGAAAGTAACATACTGTGCAAATATTGTAATAGGCTTCTATGTTGGCGGCAACGACCCAGGCTGCAGAAGTTTCCGAACTCAATCGGAAGGTTCAAGTGGCCGATGAGGAAATCGACCATATTAATAAGTGGTTCGATGATACGCAAGGTATGCGTATGATGTTTAATAACTTCGTTGTATATCATAAGTGATATGTGTATTAAGAGGTTAACTCATAGAATGTTTGATTATGATCGTACACTACAAAAAAAAGACACAACTGTGACATTTTGGGCCGAACGAAATTTTTTTCTGTCATACATATGACACTTCTATGATGATAATTGTGACAAAACCCAGATCATCATAGATGTGGTGGGCTCCTACTTCTATGACAAAATATCATGACGTAAATGGGCTTTTCGTCCTGGCGGGCCGGAGATGCAGCTGCATGACATTCTTTGGGCCGTCCATGACGGAAAAACCGTGGTAGAAGCGTAGGTGAGAGAAAATTTCAGGAGTTCCCTTGCTACGGTGGGAGGTCGGGGCCGAAGCGATGCGCGCTTCTCTCCTGCATACACGGCGATTCGCTGCAGTGCGAAAGGCGTTATCTTCTTGAACCCGAAGCGAGGCAGTGGGCTCTAATCGAACCCGGAAAGGACAGCATTGCAGGGCTGGCGTTCATCAACCCGAGCGATTAACTCGAACCCGACGAGCAATTCGCCCGCTCTGCGCTAAGCTGAAGCCGATCGATGCTGCCTCCGGGATGAGCAGTGAGTGTTGCACGCGGGGGTGTTGGATGAGCAGGTGGCGGTGGCGTTGCCTCTGGATGAACAGGACCCGTGGTGTGGTGGAGGGCTGGATGAGCGATTAGATGGTGGAGGGGTGCCCGTGGAGGGGTGGATGAACAGACCCCGTGGTGTGGAGGGCTGGATGAACGAAGAGAAGGTGGAGGTGGTTGAACAGACCCCGTGGTGTGGAGGGCTGGATGAGCAGTGGAGCGGTGGAGGGGTGCTTGAACAATAGCCGGTGGAGAAGCGCCACGGTGGAGGCTGGATGAACAGGAGCCCGTGGAGGTTGGATGAATAGGAGCCCGTGGAGGCCGGAGGAGGTCGACGGTGGAGATGAACAAAGATCCTCGTGGAGTCCCATTTATGCGGTACACCACACCTCCCGGCGAACGGGACCCCTGCTTCGACCGTAGTGCTCCAACACAAGTCCGCTTTCGTCCGCTTTATGGGCACGCCACACTCTCCCAATCAACAGGACCCCGTTTCACCGTAGGGAGGTCCGCTTTCTCCGCTTTGCGGTATGCCGACCTCCCGATGAACAGGATCCGCTTTCAACGCGGGCCGGTCGAACACAAGGCCGCTTCTCCGTTCTACGCTATGCCGTGCCTCGTTTCCATCGCCTGCTCCGCCCAATCCCTCCCGGCGAACACGACGCGATTCGCTGCCTCCCCATGAACATGACGCATTCCGTTGCCTCTCCCATGAACACGGCTGACGACGCAGCGGTTTCTCCGTTCCGGCCAGCCATGTACACGAGCCCTCGCCAGACGTGCGCGAGTAGGCGTTTGAGACCTCGCCAGATGTACACATACGTGGCAGATTTTCTTTCTTGCACCCCCGCCGCTATAATGCACGACGTGTACATGCTACGCGGTGCGCTTCACTACTTATTATCGCGGCGCCTCTACTATGACACGGCGCCGCTTACATCGACCAAGAGGTACGTACATGTTCGCGACCAGAATGACAATGCTACATACGCTTCGACCAGGTGGGTCCTGACCGTCAGCACTTCCTTGCGCATAAGATGTAGCTGGTGGGTCCCAGCAGTCGAGGCAAATGTTTTTTTCACAAATATGGTGGCCCGTCCGATGAGTCCTCGCTGTCGTGTGGAGGAATAATTATTTTGCACGTAATAAGGAGGCACTTCGTGCGGCCGTCAGGACTCAGCAGTCAGCCTCTCCACGTACAGTCCACGTCCAATGGAAGCCTTTACTTGACCATGTTGACCATGCCACGCCGAGAGCATCAGGGCGGTGGACGACGGCGAGGCCTAGGAAGGGAACGACGCGGAGCCGGGGAAGACGCGGTAGTGGATGCCCACGCGAAGAGGAGTACGAGGGTTCACCGCTTCGCTATGTGAGGCTGCTGCCGCAGAATAACAGGGGTGTGGGTGAGTAGAGGGATGGCCCGCGAAAGCGTGTGGGAGTAGTAGGGGGGTACGAGGCACGCACCGCGCTGGTTTGGGCGGGCCGGAGCAAGAAGACCAGAGGTTGAAGAAGCACTACGGCCATTGGATGGACATCGAACGGTCACCGGAGCTAGAATCGTGCATATTGACTAAGTTGACAAAGCCCTCCGTCCCCCGCTCAACTTAGTAGGCCCCACAAGTCAGCTCACCGCCACTATACTTTGGATCCCAGCTAATCGTGGGGAGTATTCATTTTTTTGTGCCTAATAAGGAAGCACTTCCTTGCGGCGAAGATATAGCTGGTGGGTCCGAGCTGTCAACAAGGTAACGTTTTCGCTAAATACAGAGGCCCTTTCGGTGGGTCCCCTGATGTCGTGTGGAGGAATCATTATTTTATGCGACAATAAGGAGGCATTTCCTGCGTGCGTCAGTGGACCCACTGTGTCGGCCTCTCCACATAAAGTCCACTTTACATGCATGTCGATGCCGTTGACCATGTTGACCGGACGCTACCGAGAGCACTAGGGCGGTGGATGACTATGAGGCCCAGGGAAGGGAACCACACAGTAGGCAGTGGAAGACTCCTGGCAGCTTGTTTCCCACGCCGGAGGAGTACGACTGCACGAGGGTTTACCGGGTCTGCCGTCTGGCCAGCCGAGAATAACAGCAGTGTGGGTGAGTAGAGGGATGGCTAGGCCAGCGATGGGAGGCACGGGGCGGTGAGGCTCATGGGCAGCAGAGCCGGCCAAGGAGGAGGGGAGCAGAATCTACTGGCGCATGTTTGAGCAGTTGAGCAGAAGAGCGGAGATTGAAGAAGCACGACTGACCGTTCGATGGCCATTCAACAAATAACGCTGTGGCCAACCTTTTTTAGGAAAGCCTCAAATTTGTGGAAAATAGCATACAACCCATCTGCCATTATTTCTAATAATTTACAGCCCATTTGCTAATTATTAAGGTTTTTTTTGGAGCCCATATTCTTTTTGATTGCATTACAGCCCATATTGTGGCATCGTTAAAAAATTATAACAAATTTTGCATATTTCAAAAGCGGTCCGAACTGTTTTTAATCCCGAAATTTCGACTCACATTCAAACTGATTTTAAAAATAAATGTACGTATATCAATATAAAATCCAACAAATTCTCCACGCATAAAAATTAATGTAATTTCAAATCTCGAAATGAAAAAAAGATATTTGAAACTAATTGCCGGCTTGATGTGTTTTAAAAATGTACAGCCCATTTCTCATTACTAATGGGCCATTATCTCGGCCAGCCAAATGAAAGCTCTCCTTGTCTTGAAATATTTGCAGCCCAACAGGCCTGACAAAGCGACTTACTTGGCAAAACACAAAAAAACTGGGCTGTGGCCGTGGACCCAGCTGTCAGCCTCTCCACGTACAGTACTCTTCCGACGGAATGTCGTTGACCACGTTGACCACGCCGCGCCAAGAGCACCAAGGCAGTGGACGACGGCGAGGCCTAGGTAGGGGACGACGCGGAGCCGGGGAAGACGCGGCAGTGGATGCCCACGCGGAGAGGAGTACGAGGGTTCACTGCTTTGGCCATGCGGTGGTGAGGCTGCTGCCGCCGCAGGCTCAAGACTAGCGGTGGGAGTAGTAGGCGATGAGGCCTCATCGGCAAGACAACCCAATCGGAGGCGGAGCAAAGCGGTCTCCCCGGCGCTGGTTTGGGCCTGGTGCAAGAAGAGCGCAATATGAAGAAGCGGCAGGACTGCGTTTGATTCAAATCCAACTGTATCACAAGTAGAATCATTTGTTGACTAAGTTGACAAGCTCACAGATGCGCCAACTTAGTAGGCCTGTGTCAGCCTCCCAACCGTGCGCCCCGATGTCGCGTCATGGGAGGAATCATTTTTCAGCGTAATAAGGAGGCGAGTTGATTGCGTGCGGCGTGTGCCAACGGAGGGAGTAGGGTGGGCCGGGAAGCTCATGCAAGATCACAAATGTGCCACAAGAGGAGGAAGCGGCAGTCCTTGCAAGCTAGTTTAAGTAGGCCGAGCAGAAGATCAGAGATTGAAGAAGCACGTCGGCCGTTGGATGGACATCCAACACTAACTACTGCTAGAATCGTGTGTTCACTGACAAAGCCTTGCGTAAACAAGTCAACCTCGAAATCTATGGAATTTATTTTTATAATTTTCACTCATTTTCTAATTTTTATAACTGTACAGCCCATTTGCTATTAATTTTATAATTTTTACTCATTTTCTAATTCATAAGGAATTTATTGCAGCCCGTTTTCCATTTTTAGAATTGCTGGCCATTTTCTGGTCAGTACCAGGGTCAAAAAATTAACTAAATATGTGGGAAATTTTGAAAATTCGCAAATTTTTGCTAGGGAACGAAATATTCTTAATCCAAAAATTAATAGCCATACTAAAACAAATTTAAAAATAAATTAGTACTATGTCATGTTAAATCCAATGAAATACGTATAAGATATCAGTGAAGAATAAAAACAAAAAAACTTATATCCCATTTGCTATAATTTTTGGAATTTTAACCCCTTTTGATATTACTTTTAATGTACATTGACCATACTCTTAAGCCAGGCGAAATGCATCCTTCCTCGTCTTGAAAGATTTGCAGCCCAAGAATTCGGAGAAAACAAATAGGCCTAGCTTGGGTATTCTTCAAAAAGAAATATCGGGCTACCTATTTTCCCAAAGAATCGGTGCATGAGCATTTAGCTTTATTTATTTATTTATTTATTTACTTATTTATGTTTAGGGGACCATGAGCATGTACCTGGGCCGGATTCATGTGAGAGCCTCAATGACAGTTAATTATGGGCTTCTCTATTGGGCCTTCATCAGTGGGCTGCATGTTATCAACAAGTGGAAAATGTGTTCCGAGTTTCAAAAAAAATGTGTTTCGTATGATAAATAGTATGCGCTTCACGTGCAGACGGGGCACTAAAGGATCGAACCTGCAACGACTTCCAAAAACATTGTGTTTGTCGCTCTAACAACACATTTATTCAACCAATGTACGAAATAACCTATTGATTGTACAATGAAAACAGCAGAAGTAGCAAACTGTGGCTGGGGTGCAAATGTGAGCGATAAGCGAGGCCGTAAGAGTGAAGACGCAGCCTTCTCTCCAAACCAAACATCAGCCATCAATACAAAAGGGTTACCAAAAAAGAACAAGTGTATGCATCAAACTAAATAAAGATCCTACTACACCAAGTGTATCGCCTAACTAATCTGCCTCGGTTAGATCGTTACTATTTATTAAGCTGTGGAGATTGGCCGACGGCTTGAACCAGATGGGTGCTCGACGGGGAAACTCAACCAGCAGTGTCAAAGTTCACGATACTTGCGACCCTCTCTCCTACTTTGGGCTGCAGAGCGTGATGCACATATCGGGGTATGGTGCATGCAGAGACGCATGGTACGTTGTGTACACACATTTTTGCCTCGATGAACGAAACCAAGGCCGCCATCATGATCCTTGCCGCTTCGGTTATCTCCTCGTTAATCGGATAATTCAGTCCGGACAAATAGAGAGCGTGTACCAAGGCTACTTACCAGCCTCTAGTCAAAAATTCCTAAGGCCCGTAGAAGCTGGGATCCCGCTCAAAGACCTTGCAAAGGATCGTGATTGTATTCCGTGAAACAACACGTCCGCACGCGTCGAACGATCATCAATCTTTCGCTGTCGCTCGATCGAGCCAGAACCACCAGAATCGCCATGCCGCTTTTCTTTGAAAGGTTCGGGGATTAGGAAGGGTAGGGACACCAGGCGGCCTACAACATCATATCAAATTGGAGTCAAATAAAAAATGCTCTTGGTTTAGTCAATCTTAAGAACAGCATGTTATGAGCATGAATATTTTTTCAGCAAATGTTGATAGTAATATAAGCAAGCCATCATGATATCATAGGAAAGTAACTGTTGGATTTCGGGTTCCGGCAGACCCTCTAGGTTCGAACTCTGGGGTGCGCGCAGAGATCTCACCCCCTACCAACCTGCACCTCATCGCCTCGCAAGGATCTAAACTACTCAAAGAGCAACACAAGGGACACAGTGTTTATACTGGTTCAGGCCACCATTGTGGTGTAACACCCTACTCCAGTGTGTGGTGTGGTGGACTGCCTCAGGGCTGATGATGAATAAAGACAAGGAAGAACAATTTCACGAGGGTCTATTCTTGGCCGGTCTGACGAACTTCTAGGGGAGTTGGTCGCTCTCTCTCTCTCTCTCTCTCTCTCTCTCTCTCTCTCTCTCTCTTTGGATTCAAGATCAACCTCCACGTGTCCCTACCCTGTGGGTGGCTAGTCCTATTTATAGGCGGAGGCCCTGGGCCTCCCAAATATTGAGCAGGAAGGGCGCCAACAGTTGGCCATTTTGAAGGGGAACATCTAGTACACTTATCCTGACTAAAGTTGGTCCTCGCCTCACTGTCGGGTGTCAAAACCGCGGATCTCGGGTAGGGGGTCCCTAACCTGCGTCTAGGCGGATGGTAATAGGGAGACAAGGGACACGATGTTTTTACCTGTGTTCGGGCCCTCTCGATGGAGGTAAAACCCTACTCCCTGCTTGATTAATATTGATGATATGGGTAGTACAAGAGTAGATCTACCACGAGATCGTGAGATGCTAAACCCTAGAAGCTAGCCTATGGTATGATTGTTGTTCGCCCTACTTGACTAAAACCCTCCGGTTTATATAGACACCGGATAGGGTTAGGGTTACAGTAGTCGGTTACAATGGTAGGAGATCTACATATCCAGACGCCAAGCTTGCCTTCCACGCCAAGGAAAGTCCCATCCGGACACGGACGAAGTCTTCAATCTTGTATCTTCATAGTCCGTGAGTCCGCCAACGGTGATAGTTCGCTATCCGACACCCCTAATCCGGAACTCCCTCAAGAGCTCCCGAACCAGGCTTCAATGACGATGAGTCCGCGCGAGATTGTCTTCGCATTGCGTAGGCGGGTTCTTCTCCAAATTCCATATGCTTGTTGAATAGTGTCCGGCTTCTGATAAATGCTGCGCTCCTTGGCTTCTACGCCCAATAATGGCCATCTTCCACGTGTTGAATGAATGTGAAAAGTCAGGGTATCTTTACATTTACCCCCCTCGCTGTGCAAACGAGCCGTCTATAAAAGAGACGGGGATCCAGATCCGGATCGCACCATCTTCCCTTCGCGAGCCCTCATCAGAGCGCCTTTGACAAAAAATCCACTCCATCATGGACAGTCGACGCGGCTCCTCCTCTCGCGCTCCCAGCCCTCAGCCCGGAGATTGGGGGAGATGCTCACCTCAAGACAAATAATTGGTGGTGCTCCAAACCAAGGGATTCCTTCCCCCGGCTTTCTTGATTCCGGTGTGTTCCAGACTCGCCACTTATAAGGGCGGGAAGCAGGCGGAGAGCGTCCCCGATCCCTCTAAGGGAGAGCGGGTGTGCTTCATCTCTTATCCAATGATAGGACTCGAATTTCCAATTCATCAGTTTCTCCGGGGGCTCCTGGAGTTCTACGGCCTCCAGTTGCACAACCTTACGCCTGCCTCCATCTTGCATATAGCGGGCTTTGTGGCCCTTTGCGAGCTGTTTCTGGGCGTCGAGGCCCATTTCGCCTGGGTGGAAGAGATTGTTCTGCCTTGTGCCTCGTTCTCCACGAAGGGTCAATATATCGAGTGGGCGGAGCCGAATTATGGTGCATCGCCGGACCGGATACCTATCCGAACCCAAAGAAGGCGTCCAAGACTGGTCCTCGGAATGGTTTTACATGGAGGACGCCCCGCTGCCGGATCCTGTTCGGATCGGCCTTCCAGAAGTTTAGCAACGCCTTCCGAAGAAGCGCCTGTCGGGCGCTCATGAGCCCCGTGAGGGAAAATGACCGGACGTCCTTTACTTGATGAGCCGAATAAGATTGTCGCTCATGCCGGATTGACCATGATTGGAGTCATGGAAATCTGCATTATGAGGGGAGTTCAGCCGCTCCAATATAGGGGCCACCCCATGGGAGGATGATGCCACCCGTCATGGCCGCAAAGGGCCGGGATCGGTCACCGAACTGGTGAAGACCTTGTCCGCCATGTACAAAGGGGAAGAGGAGGATTTTCTCCGCCCCATCCCATCGAACGGGTTTTCTTCGAGTAATCCTCGGTTGGGTGTTTAATATCCTTGTGGCGATCCGATCCATGTTCCCGTGGTTAAATATCTCATTTCATGGTTTCTACGCAGAACCGCGCCGGGCCGTGGAGAAGATACACATGCCCGCCTCCACAACCAGAGGATCCGAACGGTCCCTCGATCCGCCTCTCAAGAGGACTTCGGATATAAAAAGTCGAGCTGATCGACGGGTGTTCCATCAACTTAGCATCGACAATGCTTTGGTGGCCATTACGGCCGACTACCCCGGACTATTTCCGCCTCCCTGTGTAACCGTGATCAAGTCCGGATACCATGACCCACCCGCTTTTATTTCTAACCGCCAGTATTTGATGGTGTTTCGCAGGGGGTGCCTTCAAGGCAGGAGGCCGAGTTCGCCATGGCTAACCAACAAGGGCAAGACGGCCACGCAGTGCTAAAAAGAAGTGCGGTTCGGATTGAAACGCCGCCGCAATGGTAAGGCGTGCCACCATATCCCTGTGGATTGATTCCGGAAGGCGTATTAACACCAGTGCTCTTTTCGTGAAAGAGCGCTCACGGCCGGATCGTGTCCGGGAGATTGCTAATCGAGCCTCCGCCAGCCAGTGCTCCAACGCCGGGCCCTAAGCGGAGGTAAACACGAGGCTTGCGCCGGATGCTCCTCCGATGCAGGATGCCGACAGATTGTCCGCCACCAACTCTCCGAGGTGGAGAGTGCCATGAATCACGCGCCGCCCGAAGAAGTTCTTTGTGACGCATGTTTCTCCGAGGATGCATTGAATGCCTTCAATTCGGAGATGCACCTGCAAGTGCCCGCTCAAGATGGTCTAGCCGGAGGCACGGAGCAAGTATGTAAAGGACATACGGGTGAGGAATTTTGATGCTTGTATATGCCAAGAGTCTCCCGAGACTTAAAATAGTTAGGATAACTGATTTAAGGATCATTTGGAATGCAGGTTCTTACCAAAAGAATACCCGCTTGTCCTGTGAGGCTGGAAGAGTGCAAGGCCAACTTGAGGTCAAGATCGCCTTTCTAATCGGGAAGCCATGAAGACTCCCTCCGGTAATATATGCCCTTCAAAGTAGAAGTAGTTTCGCAAAGTGCGGCGTGTGCATAACCGACATTAGCACCCAGAGATAGCGCCGGATGGATCCGGACAAGCAACAGCTCCTGCGCCCAGCTAAAGGCCGGGCGAGAGCGTGCTTACGAGGGTGCGGCAAGAGAAAAATAACCTCCAGATGCCAACACCCAACCGGGTGAGGAACTAAAGGATGTTCGTGACTAGTTGTCTCGACTCAGAAGGAGAATCGACGGCTTCGTCACGGCATTTTCAGTAAGTGCTTAAACGAACTTTGAAAGAGTTCGGCGAGGAAGGCGACTAACATAAACATGTATGTAGGTTTGTTCACAGGTCGTCCTTAGGAGGAGATGCCAAGTTCTTCGGGCGATCTTCTTCTTGAATCACGCTGCCTGCACGAACGAAGTTCGCAGGTGATGAAAGGCGCCGCCCAGGCCTTGTGGCCATCTATCTCCCCGCCCAAGGCATTGGGGAGCTGGCGAGCGGCTTCAAGGAGCACGCGGCGCTCCGACTATGGAAGATATCGGCCTGTCAAGGCGCCAGGAGGCTCGGGCCATGGTAAAGACGCTGCACATCAAGATCGACCCAAAGCACATGGCGAGGTCGGACCTGTGGGGGCCTGATGGGAAGGAGATCCTCAGAAGCTTAGTGTACGGCCAAGTAGAATTGGCCGCCAAGTATTCCCAAAGAAGATTGTAAATTAGACAAATTGTTATATGGCATTGAGGAGGAATACAATCACCGAGTTGACTATCTAATTTTAATATGACATGAAAATGTCTTCTAGCCGGATTGTAGATCGCTTGTCATAGCGGACATTTTCGCTTGACCTCGGGACCCAATAGTCCGGAGTGTGTCCGAATACCCTCGCGGTTATGTAAGAACCGGGCATGCATGGAGACAAAGGCGAGGGGTCATTATTGTTGTATCGCATAAGTGCCCAACTAGTTATGTTATATTACATGGATAGTAAGAAACATCTTCCAGGGAGAATAGTTCCGCTAAGGGTTCCTTTCCTCGAGGCATGCCCTAAAGTGCATGTCCCAACTGCTAAGAAAGCGTAAAATCATCCGGGGCAGATGGGTAAATAGTTAAAAATCATCTTTCGGTTCACCGACCGAATATTCCCTTAAGAACGCTTAGCTTTTGGCTTCACCTACCGAGGTACACATCCGGTCAATTCGGCGGAATAATCGCAGAGGTGCTCCCTTTTACCGCCTAGCCGAACAATCGGGAACGAGGGGTAAGCATGTGAGCCAGCAAACCCATCTTGGCCAAAACTTAAGTCATATCGATGCATATAATGGTGAGTAAAAGGTACATGCGGAAGTTTGACACATGTGTTAGGCATAAAGCCCGTATAAATAAGCTTCTGTATGTGCAAACAAAGCGCAAGCCCCCAGGTATAATGAGCGCGGGTAGCGCGTCAAGTATGTGCAAACAAAGCGCAAGCGAGCCTCTAAAGGCTTCAAGAAGAAGGAGGAGGAAGGAGAGAGAAATAAAAGACAGCTAAAGTATAAATTTTGGACGGAGGAAGGAGACTAACTCAGAGTCCGGCGCTAGGCGTAGAATCTTCATAGACGGGCTGCGTTCCATGGGTTTGGCTCGAGTCGGTTATCCGATGCGTTTCGCAGACGGTATGCCCCGCCGGTCAGGACCTGGTCAATGATGAAGGGACCTTCCCATTTGGGCTTGAGTTTGTCCTTTTTCTTGTCCGACAGGCGTAGAACTAGTTCGCCAACGTTGTAAGCTTTGGCCCGTACTTCTGCTTTGATATCTTTGAGCTCGCTGTTGATAAAATGCGTAAGCGAGCTTTTGCCACGTCGCTCCTCCTCCAAAGGCGCCCAGACTGTCCCGCCGATCGAGTTCGGGCTTCTCTTTCTTCATACATGCGCACGCTTGAGGTGAGTCATGAATTATGTCGCAGGGCAAAGTGCTCTTCGCGCTGCATACACCATAAAAAATGGTGTAAATCTGGTAGTGCAATTTGGTGGTCCGCAGCCCCCGGTGAGTACGGAGTCGAAGCTCCTCTACCCAAAGGCGCTTTAGATTCCTTAAGGGACCGCACTAGTCGGGGTTTAATGCCGCTCATGATTAGACCGCTTGCTCGCCGACTTGACCGTTAGTTTGAGGGTGATAGACCGAGGCGTAATCGAGCTTGATGCCCATGTTTTGCACCATAATTTGACCTCATCACCTGTGAAGTTGGTGCCGTTATCGATGATGATACTGGGGACGCCGTAACGGTGTACTACCCCTGATATGAAGTCTATCACCGGTCCGGATTCGGCCCTTTTAATAGGCTTGGCCTCTATCCATTTGGTGAATTTATCCACCATGACCAATAGGTATTTTTGCTTGTGGGTTCCTCCCTTAAGGGGTCCAACCATGTCAAGCCCCCAGACCGCGAACGGCTAGGTGATGGGTATAGTTTTGAGGGCGGTGGGTGGCATGTGGCTTTGGTTAGCAAAAAGCTGGCAACCGACGCATCGTTGGACTAAATCTCGCATCTCCGCCTTGGCCGTCGGCCAATAAAATCCTGTCTGGAAGGCTCTTGCCTTACAAGGGCCCGGGCTGCGGCATGGTGCCCACCCAGGTCCGCATGAATTTCAGCCAGAGGTTTCGCCCTTCCTCTTTGGAGATACACCTTTGAAGGACTCTGTTGTGCTTTTCTTATAGAGCTCTCCTCATGGACTTTATAGGCTTTGGATCGCCGCACTATGCAGCGAGCCTCATTTTGGTCTTCGGGGAGTTCCTGCCTAGTTAAGTAGGCTAGGAATGGCTCCGTCCACGGTGCAATAACTGCCATTATTTTGTGGGCGGAGGGTGTTATCTCGTTGGCAGAGCCTCCGATTGTGTCAGAGTGTTCGGTGTCGCAAGGCGGTTGGGTCCGGATTGTTATTTCGGACTCCCCTTCCCATAGTACGGATGGCTTGAACAGCCGCTCGGGAAGATGTTGGGCGAGACGGCATCGTGTTTTGCGCCGATGCGTGCTAATACGTTCGCCGCCTGGTTGTTATCCCTGCTATATGATGAAATTCGAGCCCTTCAACCGTGGCCGACATTTTTTAGGACCCGGCGTTGCGCAAGACGCTGCCATTTTCGGATCTTTGGCGCCAAAGTTCTCGCTTATTTGAGATATCGCGAGGTTTGAATCCCCGCGCACTCTAGGCGTTTAATGCCCATGGAGATCGCCATCCGGAGGCCGTGAAGAAGGGCCTCGTATTCGCTGCGTTGTTGGAGTCCGTGTACATTATCTCAAGGACGAGTTGGACTGTGTCCCCGGTTGGGGACGTCGAGACGACGCCAAATTCTCAGTGCCGCCAACATTTTGGAGCCGCCGAAGCGCATGATCCAATTGGAATATGCGCCGCTGCATTTTTAGGGAGTTCGTCACGGTCCATTCGCCACGAATCGGCCAACACTTGTGACTTAATAGCTCGTCGTGGCTTATAGGTTATGTCGAATGGGAGGAGCTTCGATGGCCCATTTGGCAATCCGCCCGTCAGCGTCATGATTGTTTATAATGTCGTTAAGAGGTACTTCGGGCTGACTCATGAATCGAATACTCTTGAAAGTAGTGTCGCAGCTTCCGGGATGCCATGAACACCGCGTATGCTATCTTTTGATAATGTGGGTACCGGGACTTGCATGGAATTAGGACAGTGGACACATACTAAACTGGTTTTTGAATAGGGAACCTGTGTCCGTCCGTTTCTCGTTCGACGACGAGCACCGTGCTAACAACTTGATGTGTTGCGGCGATATATAATAGCATTGGTTCGCCCATGGTGGGCGCTGCCAGACCGGATTTTTGCCAATATGGCCTTTATTTCCTCGAAGTCCGTCAGTGGCGGCCTCCGCCCACTCAAAGTGTTCTAAGGTCGCCGAGGAGGCGGTAAAGGGTAACGCCTTTTCTCCCAACGGGAAATGAAGCGGCTTAGAGCCGCTACGCATCCAATAATTTTTGTATTTGTTTGAGGTCTTTTGGAATATCCAATTGTGACAGAGCTCGGATCTTGGCTGGTTTGCTTCAATTCCTCTACCGGACACAATGAAGCCCAAGAGCTTTCCTACGGAATGTCAAGACGATTTTTCCGGATTGAGCTTAATGTCATATTTTCGGAGATTGTTAAGTGTGAGTCTCAAGTCGTCTACTAGAGTTTCGACATGCTTGGACTTGACGACCACGTCATCTACATATGCCTCTACCGTTTTGCCGATCTGGTTTGCTGTGACATGTCCGAATCATGCTACCGATATGTTGCGCCAAGCGCTTTTTAGCCCAAAGGGCATTGTGTTGAAGCACAATGGGCCGTATGGAGTGATGAATGCCGTTGCGACTTGGTCAGCTCCGCCATCTTAATTTGGTGGTAGCCGGAGTATGCGTCGAGGAAGCACAATGAATCGTGTCTCTTTGTGGGCGTCAATAATTTGATCAATTCGAGGGAGGGGGAAGGGATCGTTTGGGCAAGCCTTATTAAGGTCTTTGAAATCAACACGTAGGCGTCGGGATTTGTCCTTCTTTGGTAGCATCACCAGATTTGCTAGCCAGTCCGGATGTTTTATATCTCTGATGAATCCTGCTTCCAGAAGTTTGGCTAGCTCCTCTCCCATGGGCAGTCTCTTGGGTTCGGAAAAACGCCGAAGAGCCTGCTTGACTGGCTTAAATCCTTTTAGGATATTTAGGCTGTGCTCGGCCAATGACGGGATTCTGACATGTCCAAGGGTGCCAGCAAAATGTCCCGCTTTTCTCGTAGAATTCTCGTAGTGCGCGTCTACATCGTGGTTTAATTGTGCCCCAATAGAAGCCGTCTTTTGTGGTCCGCTGGGTGGACTTGGAATTTGACTATTTCATTCGCTGGTTTAAAAGAGGTGGACTTGGATCTTTTATCAAGTATCACATCGCCCCTGTTCACCGTGGAGCGATCGCGATGAGTTCCTCGGCCACTAGGGCTTTGGATAGTGCCTCGAGGGCTAGTGCGGCTGTCTTGTTTTCGGCACGGAGTGCTATGTTCGGATCACTAGCGAGAGTGATGATTCCGTTAGGTCCGAGCATTTTAAGCTTCATGTACCCATAATGGGGTATAGCTTGAAAAATTGTGAATGCCTCTCGCCCTAATAGAGCGTGATATCCGCTGCTGAACGGGGCCACTTGAAATGTGACCTCCTCGGACCTGTAATTGTCCGGTGAGCCGAACACTATGTCCAATGTGATTTTTCCTGTGCAGCATGCTTCCCGGCTAGGGATTATTCCTCTGAAGGTTGTGCTGCTTCGCTCAATGCGGCTCCAGTCTATTTCCATTATTCGGAGGGTTTCCTCATAGATGAGGTTTAATCTGCTGCCGCCATCCATGAGTACCTTAGTAAGGCGAAAGTCGTCCACTATTGGACTGAGGACCAATGCGGCTGGTGCTCGGGCTGTTCAGAATTTGGGTTCATCACTGGCATTAAAGGTAATAGCTGTGTCACTCCATGGATTTATTGTTGCTACTTGGTAGACTTCGCAAGGTTATGGAGTGTTCGCTCGCATGTTATTTGATGCGAAAGTCTCAAGATGCTAATATCTGCACCGGGTATTGTTGGGCTGGGATTCTGAAGCTAGAAGCTCTTCGCCACTTTTGGCCACCTGCCATAGTATCCAACATGCTCGAAGGCTATGAGTTGGAGTGGCGTCCTCTCTGCTATGAATTTTGCAGGGTCCATTGAGCCATCCCTCCAGTATGGTTCCATGCCCTTTAGGGAGTCTTTGTTTTTGGTATTCAACCCGGTGGTTGGTGATGATGCACCCTTTTATTTGGGACTAGGGCTGTGTTCAATGGATTATCCCAAAATTTACTTTCGGTTTTCCAAGCACTCTCCATCACACAAGATTTCTTTTGTACTATGGTCACCAAGTCAAGAAAGCGTGTAATTTCAATGCATTGACGACTTATGGCGTTTAAGGATTCCTTCGTCCGTGCAATTATTGCGTAAGAGTGAGATTAATTGCGCCTCCTCTCGGTGATCCTTTATCCCGTCCATAACCGGGGAGGAATCTCGCCCAAGAATGATGTCTTGTTTGATGGGCTCTTGCCAAATTCGGGATAGATCGCTAATGTTTGGGTTGGCGGTGGAACTAGATCCTAACCCCGTCCAATCTAAGACTCAGGGCCGAGAAGTTTCCGAACTCGGAAGTTTGGGTTTTGGATATTATCCAATGAATCCAACCCGCCACCGACTTTAAGTTCAGGATTTGATCGACATCCGCCCCTCCGCTGGAGTCCGCATGGAGGGTCGGGAACCGGACGTAGCTAGTCCTTAAGATAGAAGAAGAGTCGCCGTGTTGTTCCTCTACCACAGTGGCGTGGTGGGTAGCCCGGGAGAGTTAATCTCTCTTAGATCGGTTTTAGGCCCGATCCGATCATAGTCGATGGCGACTCCTGTATGGCGATGCGATCCAAGAGCTCGTTCACCGAGGAGGAGAGCTCGATCGGATCTAGCTGCTCGGCAAGTTCCGGAAGTTAACATGAAGATTGGTTTCGATGACCCGAGAAGTCGCTGCTGCTGGGCGGCCGAACTGGTGGTCATAAGGAAACCACCTAGCCGAAGAGTCGGGCCGGGCGCCAAGGCCTTTGGCGATAATGTCGCCTTTAAGACGGGATGAGGCATCCTTCCCGACGGTGACGGCACGTAGGAACTCTCAATGAAAGCACCAATGTCGGTGTCAAAACCGGGCGGATCTCGGTAGGGGGTCCCGAATCAGCGCCTAGGCGGATGGTAACAGAGACAAGGGACACGATGTTTTTACCTGTGTTCGGGCCCTCTTGATGGAGGTAAAACCCTACTCCCTGCTTGATTAATATTGATGATATGGGTAGTACAAGAGTAGATCTACCACGAGATCGAGAGGCTAAACCCTAGAAGCTACCCTATGGTATGATTGTTGTTCATTCCCTACGACTAAAACCCTCCGGTTTATATATAGACACGGATAGGGGTAGGGTTACACGTAGTCGGGTTACAATGGTAGGAGATCTACATATCCGTATCACCAAGCTTGCCTTCCATGCCAAGGAAAGTCCCATCCCACACGGGACGAAGTCTTCAATCTTGTATCTTCATAGTCCGTGAGTTCGCCAACGGTGATAGTTCGGCTATCCGGACACCCCCTAATCCGGGACTCCCTCACGTGCCAAAGGCTCTGACGGTGACACCGGCTTGGGCTCCACGATGACCTCCTTCCCGCCGTTGTGTTGGTCTCGGTCTTGTTGCACCGAAATGGCTGCCTTTGCTTGATGCTCTCGCCTGCGCTTGCCTCCTTTGCACCAAAGAGGAACGACGACATCGCGCAGGCTGGCGCCACCGGGCGCCTCTTGGTCATCATGGCTTGGCGCCATGGGCACCTCGTGAGGTACCCCGCCTTGATCTCTCCGCCTCCTCATGAGCCAGCCCGACGAGGCTGCGCTCGAGGAGGCTTCTGTGGTTCGCCTCATGAGGCTTGGCCTCTCGCGAGGGTCTTGAGCTTGTGCTTGATGAAGATGGGCAGGCTTTGGGCCACCCCTTGAGCCACGCCACAAAGCCGCAGGCAGGCAAGTCTGGGGACCCCCGTTCCCAGAACGCCGACAGTAGCCCTGGGGCCCAAGGCGCGCCCGAACTTGGCTTGGTGCGAAGCGCCGCGGGCCCTAATAGCATGCGGCCTTGGGCACCGCGTGGCGGTTGATTGAACGTGGGCGCCCCTGCTTCCCCCCGACGCCTCGGCGACTGCGTGAATTGACAAGTCCCTGCATGCAAGGCGGGTCATGATTACCTGTGATCATGGAGGTCGATGGTTGGCCTTCCCGGTTATAAGTAAATGCACGATGGCGCGTGCCCTTCAATCCGTCTCTTCTCGCTTCTCCTTCTTTCTCCATGGCTCGCCAAGAGGTTCTCGGCCATGAGAAGGGAAAGGCCCGCCAGTGGAGCCCCGACTCTCCCAGCCCAAGCGCGGTCGAGGCCGTCTCGCAGGCACCCTGTGGCTCCGCAGCGGCTTCTCGCGCCGTGGAGGCGATCTCCAGCCAGAGCGACGCAAGGCCAAAGCCGCTGATGGGGCGCTACATTTAGGCCGCTGACCCCCAGGCCACGCTTCCATTCTGTAGAGGTGCTGCCGAGTTTGTCGTGTGGTGGGCGGAACCGACTCAAAGACCGCTCCAGCTTCCCGCTTCCTTTTAGGTGAACTTCCACGGCGCCCGGGCGGCCTCTCGCTCCAGTGACGGTTGCTGCAGCCGGGCCTCCTAGGCTTCAGCCGAGTTCTCCGCCGCCGGAGCGTGGCCCTCGACCATGCTACCGGTCAACGCAGTTAGCTCACAAGGCGAGGTCTCGAGCCGGCGGTGCACCGCCGCACTTCAAGTTCGACGGCGACGCCACCTCTACGTGAGGGTGTTCGGGAAGACGGTCGCCGCTACGTCTCGCCGAGGATCGACGATCACGACCGTGGGCCTAGTTCCGCGGCGACGAGACGAAGATGGCGGCGCTGCGTGGTTGGCGGGCGCCGGGTTCGCTAAGCTTCAGCCGATTTCTTCTTCTGGACAACGGCTCCTCCAAATGGTGATGGTCAGGACTAGCCTCACAGCACTACTGAGGGAGGTAGCGGTTCCGCCTCACTGGCGCCTCGGTGAAGCGCGAGAGGGAGTCCGCTTGAGTCTCCGGAGTTAGTTTGAGCCTTCACATGAAGTTGGTGTTGTGCGAGCCGCTACCGTCTTGTTATTTTCCTTTTCCGCAAGAAAGAGACAAGAGGTAGGGACCCTGGGGCGTGGCTTGGACTGCTACATTTAATTATCATATCGCTGCTACTTTCAGATTAGGGCTTCAGGCCACACGCCTGCGCATAGAAATTACTTAGCTTGGAGGCGACTGTCGTGGTCTTCGCCTCCCGAGGCCGAGGCCTCGCTGAACGCCTTCATGTCCCGCAAAGATTAGCCAGAGAGGTACTTTCCGGCCTCGGTCAAGGTGCGACCGACCCAGTCCTCGTGTTCGTGTCATGCGGTGCCCGTGGGGCACGGATCGAGGGGTGCTCAGAAGCTTGAACCCGTTAGGGAAGCCTCAAACAAGAGGGAACAGAAAACACTCATGCGAGGATGCTCCCGTTGTTCCCTCATGAGACTTGCGCGAGAGAAATCGAGGTAGGAGAGCCGAAGAAGGCAAAGAGTCGCAAGCTAAAGACTCGCAACACCTTCAATAAAAATTCAAATGAGAATGAACAAGCCAACTGCGCAGAAGCAAATGAAAAAGCCGCTGCCATTCCAAGACATAATCTAGTCTTCGGCGCCTTCTCACCAAAGGCGGGAGCTAAGTGCTTCCATCACTGGGCGTGAGGGAGCCCTAGGGCCCGAGGCCGGGCGCCTCCGAGACTCGGGGCGGTACAGCCCCAACTCATTATTACGTGAGAGTGTCACGGGCGGCGAAGCTTCACAAAGCGTTGGCCTTCTTCACGGTGCACCGGCCTTTCCCAAAACGCAACTTCTTCACAAGCATTCGCTTTCACAGGCACCGGCCTTTCTCGTAAAGATAAGCTTCACAGCGCTTGCCTTCTTCACAGCACCGGCCTTTCTCGTAAAGATAAGCTTCACAGCGCTTGCCTTCTTCACAGCAACGGGCCTTTCTCGTAAAGATAAGCTTCACAGCGCCTGGCCTTTCTCGTAAAGATAAGCTTCACAGCGCTTGCCTTCTTCACAGTGCACCGGCCTTTTTAGGGGTAAAACCTTCTGAGGTGCTGGATGTTCCACGCTGCTCGGACAAGCACCCCCTCCCGAAGTCTCCAAGCCGCCGGATCCGGCTCGAAAATGAATAACCTTGAACGGGCCTCCCACATGGGAGAGAAAGCTTATGCGCCCTCCCTAGAGAGAACCCTGCTCGAGCACGAGGTCCCCTACCTCAAGAGCGCTTAGCCTGCTTCACCTACCCTCGAGGTACACATCCGTCAATTCCGGCAAGAATAATCGCAGAGGTGCTCCCTTTACCACCCAGCCGAACAATCGGAACGTAGGGGTAAGCACAGAGCCGTGCAAACCCAGCTTGGCCAAAACTTAAGTCATATCGATGCATATAATGGTGAATAAAAGGTACATGCTGGAAGTGTGACACATGTGTTGGGCATAAAGTTCAGACACTAGCTTCATAAAGAAGCCCCTGTGTATAATGAGCGGGTAGAAGTGTAAAAGTGGACAAAGTTTCGACAAGGAAAATTTGTACAAGCAACTTTTTACAAAAAGTATAATTCTTGGTCGAACCGAACACAAGTTACAAATTTAAAACTTTGAGCATGAAGGCAACTTAGCTGGTTAATGTGTTCGTATTGACGACGCTGTCCGAGCTTGATGCGGGCAAGGTTCCGCCCCCTAAGCCGGTCCCGAGGTGGCGGAGCAAGGAGCTCTCGACACTCCAAGTGGTGGCATAGCACGGCCAATGCAGGACGGCAGAGTGATGCCGAAGTCCCTGCATGGGGTAATGAAGTGTTGACGAAGCCCGTCATTCACCGAGGTGACGCTAAAGGATATAGTCCGCCGATCATTTTCCGTGCACAAAAAAGAATAGTGCAGACGGGGATAATAGTAGTAATAATGGGAATTAAAAAAAAATGTTGCATAATAAATAATTTATGCAAAGTGAGTAGTAAAGAAATATGGCCTCGCTACCAAGTTGATGTCGATGCAGGTCGTCTACGTAATGCAATAAAGGCGCGGCAAAGCCTGGATTCACAAGTCGGTCCGAAATTCCGATGGCGTCGCCGAATCGCGGTAACGGAACTGACCAAACCATCATGCGACCGTCGATAATGCGGCCACCATTTGATAGACCTGTGTACATATGCTGACTAACCAGAGTAATAATTCCTTGGGAAAAAATTAACCCAAACAAGCAAAAAGAAATACTAGGATTTAATAGCACCTGGTTTATTTGTTGTAGCAATCCGAAGGAAGGTGATTCCCAAAATTGGGACTTGATTCGCGCACCCATGCTCCGGGTCGGGCTAGTGACGCATTAAGTGTCCGGAGTAGGTTGATGAAGAGATGTCGGGCCCGGTCCAGCCGAGATGTCGGGAAGTAGGTCGGCGTGATGGACACCAGCTTGAAGAAGCGAGAGTGCGGCTCCTCGCCGATGCGTGTCGTGACGTGGTCGATGTCGCGGCTTGATGAAGGGACCGTGCGGCGATGCTTGGTATGCCCGCCCGGTAATCCGTGGGGCGGCGATGTTGGTGATGATTTATCCTTCGCGATGCGGACTCTTGTTCGGCTTGCCAAGATGATGATCCGAAGAAGTTGAGCTTGGCTCAACAAAGTGACGACGTGTCAGCGCAGTCGGGCAAGCCGTGGAGCAATATTGCCGGACTGGTTTGACACTAAAGCATGATGTTGAAGATCATGTTCAAAAGATCTTAAAGTTAGTGGGATGTGTCTTCGAACGAAACACAATAATTCCATACAAAACTTCCTTCAAAAGGATGTCCGAAATCCGCTCATAAAAAGACGAACTCGGGTCGGATTCGCTTCCGCGTAAAATGATCCGAAAAGTGATACACAAATCGGAAGGTTCCCGGAGTTTGGGCGGTCGGATCGAGCTGAAATTTTGAGGGGTGGTAGATATAGGAATTCCGCAGCCGATCAACGGTTGGATCTTCCAAAGGAAGTCCGAGCTAGAAGCTGGACACCACGCCCTAAACTCGTCCGGATTCTCGTCCAGATTCAATGCGCGCCCGGTATCGGAGATTGCCAGAGATTCCTCCATCGAAACTCGACGAAATTTTCCAGGGTTGTTGTAGACTCAATTCCGCACAATTCCACTGAAGCAATCGTCAAACCGACGCTCGAGGAGGTGCTGACGGCGGATTCGAGTTCGCTGTCCAGAAAAATAGCATGGTCGCCGAGGGCACAGCCGACGTTGAGCCCCGGGCTCCTCGGATGATTCCTCCATGATCTTGATAGAGATCGGAGTTTATGTTGATGAAGGCCTCATACGAACATGACGATCGGAGATAGGGCGCAGTCTTTGGTCGAACCAAGGTGACCAATGAGCCGGTGACGAAGAAGCCAAGTCGCCGATTGACTCAGTAGTCGAGCCATTGATCCTTTCTCCTCCCAACACATAGCGGAACTCTCAATGAAAGCACCAATGTCGGTGTCAAAACCGCGGATCTCGGGTAGGGGTCCCAAGCAAGTGCGTCTTAGGATCAATGGTAACAGGAGGCAACGGACGATGTTTTACCCAGGTTCGCCCTCTCGATGGAGGTAAAACCCTACGTCCTGCTTGATTAATATTGATGATATGGGTAGTACAAGAGTAGATCTACCACGAAATCGTAGAGGCTAAACCCTAAAAGCTAGCCTATGGTATCATTGTTGTAGTGTATCTATCGACTAGCCTGGCCCCGGTTTATATAATGCACCAGAGGCCTAGGATAACAAGAGTCCTAGCCGAATACGCCGGTGGGGGAGGAGTCCTTGTCTTGATCGCCAAGTCTTGTTGATTCTTCCTTGTATGCGGCAATCAGTCTCGATTGGCCATGAGTATACGGCCATGGGGTCCTCGGCCCAATCCAACCGATCGGGAGACGACGCTGCTGAGTACCCCCTAGTCCAGACACCGTCTACCGCGGGTCATGCGGATGGACCACAACACGGATCGAAGCTCGTCAGACCAGCCTCTGCCGCAGGCCTCCTACTTCTTCTTGAATGTCCTCGGTTTTGAGGGCCCTCAGACCTCTGCGTTAAGGCTGGCCCGGCTGACTGATCAAGGTTCCGCAGTGCGCTATCAAGCGTAGCATACCTCGTCCCAAGGTTAGCACCAAGATGTTTTGAAGAGGTTACCGTGAATCGCGAACCATTGTCGGTGATGATGCGGTTCGGCACCGAACCGGCTCAATGATGCCCTTGATGAACTTGACCGAGAACTCGCGGGGATGAAAGTGCGGACGGCTTCCACTATCCACTTGGTGAACTTGTCCACAGCGATGTAGAGGTAACGATAGCCTCCCGGTGCCCGAGGAAGCGGGCTGTGATATCCAGCCCCCGCATCGCGAATGGCCACGAGAGGGTATAGTTTGCGGACCTCCACGCCGGTGATGGATCTGCTGGCATGGAATTGGCAGGCCTCGCAAGCCTTCACCGCCCACGGCATCATTGGTAGCGATGGGCCAATAAAACCCGCCGCGGAACGCCTTTGCCAACGAGGGTCCGTGGATGACGAATGATGCCCACAATCTCCACCGTGTATGTCCGCCAAAGCTCCTTCCCTTGCTCCCCGGAGATGCAACGAGGACACATCATTTGGTAAACGCTCGTAGAGCTCTCCATCCTCGATGCAAAGATACAAGTGGCTTGCCACGCCACACACTCCGCTTCCTCCTCCTTTTCCTCGCAAGGTCCCTTGGCGTCGGAGTAGCTCACGGAGCTCTATGATCCAGATTCCCTCCCGAGGCTCCAAAGGTTAGTAGGAGCAGACGCGCCCCGAGGCCGGGCTACGCATCGCCCGAGGCAGGTGGCTGGGGAGCTCTTCCCGAGGCTGCACCGTGCTTGATAGCGATGGCGTTGCCGAGGGCTTGAAGAGCCGCCTCGAAGACACCGGCTCCCCGAGGTAGCCGCTGGATGCCCGCTTAAGCGATGTCGTCAGCCTCTTGATTGGTGTCGCGGGCACATGTCGCAACTCCGCCCTTAAGCGGCTTCTCCATCTCCGGACCTCTGCGAGGTAGGCTTCCATGTGCTCATCCTCGCCTCGTGATACTTTATTGGAGAAGTTGATTTAGGAGTTGTGAATCGCCCTTGATGGTAGGCGCTTCACTCCCTTAGCAATCAAGGCCTTCGTGCCTGCTATCGAACCCTCATATTCCGCTATGTTGTTGGAGACCTTTTCTCCGGTGGAAAATGTAGCTGCACGGGCATAGTAGAGCTTGTCTTGAGTAGGAGATATAAGCACCGCACCAGCTCCCGCGCCATGTCTGGAGAACGCCCCGTCTAAGTACATGATCCAACCATCCGGTGCCTCGCTTCCCGGGGAGAGGGATCGATCCTCATCAGCCTTGTGGCCCGGCGCCTCCGTCTATTCCGCCACTGTCCGCTAGCGCGGCTCCCTTGATGACTCTGGTGGTGCTGAAATCTAGCTGGAATGCTTGCAACTCGATGTTCCACTCAGCGACTCTTCCAGCCGAAGTTGGGCTCCCGAGCACCCTTTCCAAGGCACGCCGAGACAACCTTGATGGGATGGCCCTGAAAATAGTGCCGCAGCTTGCGCGAAGCCACCAAGAGCGCGAGGAGGAGTTTCTGGGGCATGGGGTACTGCTAGCCTCGGCCCCGCAACACTCGACGGGCAGTACATAGGGTGTTCGGACGAGGTTGGGAGTGTTGGTGTTGTTGGCGTCCTCCGAGGCCGTGGCGCCTCTGAGACAATGGAGCCCCAAGTGGCCGGGTCGCCAGGAAGGGGTCTCTTCTGTTCGAGGCGCATGGCGGCCGGTGATCCTTCTTGGCCATGGTAGTGGTCTCGTGAAGCCCTCTTGATCTCGCTCGCCTTGAACTGCAAGTACTGTCGCGGCCGTCCAACGCCTCCCTAACCACCACCAGGGGGCTACTTGTTGGCGAGTAGGGGTGGTTGCAAGGTAGAGCACCGGGGGCTCTTGGGGGCACGGAGCCACCATTACCGGAGGGCTGGTTAAGTACCTTTTGAGATCTTGGAATGCCTTGTCGACCTCCTCAGTCCATTCAAAGGGGCCCTATTTATTCATTAGCTTGAAGAAGGGTAGCGCTCGTTCCCCCAACTTGGAGATGAAGCGTCCTAGTGCGGTTACGCGCCCAGTGAGCTTCTACATTTCTCTGAGGGTCTTCGGCAGGCTCATGTCCTCGACTGCCTTGACCTTTTCTGGGTTAGCCTCGATGCCCCGATGGGACACGAGGAAGCCCAAGAGCTTGCCCGAGGGGACCCCAAACACACACTTCTTCGGGTTGAGCCGCAGGTTCACTGCGTTGAGGCTCGCGAAGGTTTCCTCCAGGTCTTGTATCAGGGTTTTGGCCTCCCGAGACTTCACCACAATGTCATCGACATAAGCCTCAACATTCCTCCCGAGCTGCGGACCCAAGGTGATGTGCATCACCTGAAAGGTCGCTCTGCTGCGCAGCCCGAACGGGCATGCATGTGTAGCAAGACACTCCACACGGGGTCAAGAAAGCCGTTTTTCCACGTCTTCTACCACCATCTTGATCTGGTGATAGGCAGAGAAGGCATCCAGAAACATAACAGGTCACACTCAAGGTGGAATCGACGATCTAATCGACACGAGGGCGGGAATGGATCCAAATGGGAGAGGCTTTGTTGAGGTTGGTGAAGTCGACACATGCATTCCTTCCCTTTCTTTGGCACGACAACCGGGTTAGCCAACCAATGCAGGTATCGGACCTCGCTAATGACCCTCGCCACTTCTATCTTGCGGGTCTCTTGGATGATGAAAGCCTGCTTTTCAGTGGACTGCTGTCTCGCTTTCTGCTTCACGGGGCGTACGTTGGGGCACACGTTGAGGTGGTGCTCGATTACGCCTCTCGGGATCCCTGCCAGCTGATCTGGTTCCCATGCGAATACCTTCTTATTCACACACAGGAACTTGACCAGGGCCTCCTCCTGCTCGGGCTCAAGGTTGGCGCCTATGGTGAAGGTGGCGTTAGTGGACCCGTCCTCGTCGACGAGTATCTCCTTGGTTTCCGCCTTGTCTTGGGTGAACAACTGCCTCTTCTTGGCCGGCGCCTTCACTTGGGCCTCGAGGCGTCCGAGTCGGCGCGGGCTGTGTCGCCGCCGCAGTCTTGAAGATGAGCTTGAGCACTTGCAACGCATCCTCGGCGTCTCCGGACACGGTGAGGACGCCATTGCTCCCGGCATCTTTCATGAGGTTGTATCTTTGGGTGAGTCGCGCCATGAATCGGGCTAGTGCTAGGTAGCCGAGGATGGCGTTGTCTGGGAGGCCGATGGGGGCGATGTCGAAGTCCGATTATCTCCGTCGCGGAAGTTGTCGTAGTTGCCGAAGGTCACCGGGAGACGGATCTGCCCCAGGGAGCCGGCTGAACCACCTCCGACGCCCAAGAAGGGCCTGCTAGGCTAAAGTCGCTCCGGCGATATGTGGAGGAGGCTGAAGGCTTCAACCGAGAGCACGCTGAGGCCCGCGCCGCCGTCGATGAGAGTCCTGGTGACGGCCACCTATCAGATGGTGGGGGTGCACAACATTGGGAGCGTGTCTTGAGCAGGTTGTGTTGGAGGGTGGTCCTCCGAGCTGAAAGGCAGGTCGGCCTTTGGGCGGCGACCGACCCGAGGAGCCTCGTCTTGCGGAGGCAACACCGATCTGGCGGACGAATGAAAGCAGCGTGGCGGCTGAAGGTGGCGCTGCGAGCCGCCCAGAGAGCCCAGAACGATCGGGCGGCGGGCGTGCAGCGTGGTGAGCGTGGAAGAGGTTAAGCAACTCCTCCCAAGAGGCCACGGAAGCCGGGTAGGTGGAGCAGCCACATCTGCTGGGCACCGTGAGGGCCATGGGAAGCCCGATTAGCCATGACCGCTCGCCGCCTCCTGCCGAGGACGGCCTCCTCGTACACCAAAGCAGGAAGGCGGTGGATCGATCGTCTGCTGTAAGCGCCGGTGGCGTCTCCGGCTTGAACTTGTTCGGCCATCGCACTGCTGCAAGGCTGGGGCCAAGGCTCAGCCCCTCGGCCTCGCGCCAAGGCCTGGCGACGGAGTGGGCGGCGCCGCTCATCGTGAGGGAGAATCATGATGTTGGCGGAGAGCGGGCAGCGGAAGGAGAAAGCTCCGGCGCACCTACTCGGGCGCGCCAAATGTCGGATTTCGGGTTCGGCCGAGACCCTCTAGGTTCAAACTCTAGGGTGCGCCACGGAGATCTCACCCCTACCAACCTGCACCTCGTCAGCCTGTGAGATCTAAACTACTCAAAGAGCAACACAAGGGACACAATGTTTATACTGGTTGGGGCCACCATTGTGGTGTAAGACCCTACTCCAGTGTGTGGTGTGGTGGATTGCCTCAGGGGCTGATGATGAACAGTACAAGGAAGAACAGCCTCGCGAGGGTCTGTTCTTGGCCGGTGCGACGAACTGCTAGGGGGAGTTCGGTCGCTCTCTCTCTCTCTCTCTGGATTCAAGATCAACCTCCACGTGTCCCTACCCTGTGGGTGGCTAGTCCTATTTATAGGCGGAGGCCCTGGGCCTCTTCCCAAATATTGAGCGGGAAGGGCGCCAGTTGGCCATTTTGAAGGGGAACATCTAGTACACTTATCTCGACTAAAGTTGGTCCTCGCCGCCAAAGGCTCTGACGATGACGCCGGCTTGGGCTCCACGATGACCTCCTTCCTGCCGTTGTGTTGGTCTTGGTCTTGTTGCACCGAAATGGCTGCCTTTTCTTGATGCTCTTGCATGCGCTTGCCTCCTTTGCACCAAAGAGGAAACGAGGACACTACACGGGCTAGCGCCCGCCTGGCGCCCTTGGTCGTCATGGCTTGCGTCATGGGCACCTTGTGAGGTACCCCAAAATGATCTCTCCGCCTCCTCGCGAGCCAGCCTGACGAGGCCGTGCCTGAGGAGGCTTCCCCGTCAGTCCGGCTTCCCCATTTAGGCTTGGCCTCGCGAGGGTCTTGAGCTTGTGCCGATGAAGATGGGCCGTCTTGGGCCACCCTTGAGCCACGCCACAGCCGCAGTGCAAGTCTGGGTACCCCTGTTCCTAGAACAACCGACAAGAACATACCGCCTGTAACAGCTTGCTTGTAGCGATGATCGAGTAGGCCAGCAATACGTCCAGCCATAGAAGGAGTCGACGTAGAATGAAGCCCTTGTGTTCAATGGCATCAGAGAACCATGGAGGATGTATGATCTGTGATGGATGTGCAGATTTATCCACTTACCGCAGCGACTGTCGAGATAGGCGAGGACCGCGGTTGAAGAACGCAATTAGCCTGAAGTCTTTATAATTCGCATGATCTTGTGGGCACTTGGCAGATTACAACCTTGAGCAAATCAAACTTGGTATCATGTTGCCTCTTTATGAAGAATCCAAGTATTACGGGCGCGGTGCCAAAGCGGTCAAAGTGTTAATCGAAGGAAGGGGGATCAATTGCCAGGTATAGACCTCCACGGGCATCCAGCTGCCGTGACCGTCGAAGAGCACCATCCAAGACGTGTTCATGCCGACCCAGTACATATCGTTAATGTAGTTGAGGGCGACAGGGATCGGATCGCAGTCAAGGAGGTTGATGCTTTCGCCAGCCTATGATCGTTATCCCGCGTGACACGCCGTTTCAAGATCAGCGGCATCGGCAAGCAAGGAGCTGGCTTAAAAGCTCCGCCTGAGGGCTTTGAGTAAACGGTACAGCCCGACGAGCACGTGGCGAGCAGCATGGTCTTGAGATTGTCCACACGCAGCGAAACAATGGGCTTGATTACCTCGTGGGGAGCGAATTCCAGCCACTCTTTTCGGCGGACGCTGCTTTCGGTTCTGCCATTGTTAGTGCTTGGGTTTCTTGACAAGGGGAGGCGCCTTAGCGGGGATGGAAGATTGGGACGAGATTATGTGCGGACAAAGATGGAGAAGCGAATATGTGATGCGGAAGTGGACAGGTGATGATGACTACAAAGACGCCGCTTGACTTATTTAGACACATACCAGCAGCGTGGGGTCATGTCGATGCCAGACAACGTGCTTGAGTGATCACAGTAATGGTACTCCCTACAGTGCTATGCCCTAACTTGCTAGAGTAGAGTAGTAGAGTAGGACTCTGCTCTACTACTAGCACCGGAGGAGTAGTATATTCTAATCTAAAATAGTTACAAACTTCAATGCTGAGCGTGGGAACGACTACGAACCGTGCTCAAAGACCGTGTCACGTGGTGTTTGGACATGGGCGACAACTTCAACGCCAACGGTGCTGCTCTGCTGCACCGTATGTGTTTCTGTCCTTCCTGTTGAAATCGTGGTAGAATTCATGTTTCTACTCAGATCCTACTACTATGCTAGTCCACATGATTAGTTTCATCTACGTTATAGCTGTCATGATTTATTTTGTGCTTATTCGGATTAAATCTCGTAGTAACTTGCTCATATATTCAATGCGCAAGCGTCCCCTACAGCCACTCCCCTTTCATGGACGGCCTGGTCGATGTTGGAATTTTGCTAGTAGGCCTTTATAAGGTGAGCTCTTCTACCACTTGTATGAGCATGAGAAGAGGAGACGCACACGTGCGCTCCTCCTCCTTCGCCTCGCCACGCCATGCCTCGTCACGGCCAGCGCACTGCTGGTTGCGGGATTGAGCCGAAAGGAGACGAGTTATACTCCCACGACCTACCCGCCCAAGCACTATATAGTTTCTCACCACCGTTCAGATCATTGCGCCGCCAAGCAAGTCTTCTCCATCCCTCCTTTCGGTGTGCACCGGGAGAAGGGACAAGAGCCTCAGAACCCCGCCTCGTGATCCTCTGCAGGAGAGGGGCGATCAGGTTTTTGGGGAGCGCACTCGCGCGACTGCTGGCAGCGATGACTTTGCGAACGACGACTTCTTCCCCGACCTCGGCAACCTCATCCTCGACGACATGGGCAACAGCGTCAACGCCGGCGGTGCTGCTCCCGCTGCACCGTATGTGATTCTATCCTTCTGTTCGAGATCATGGTAGAATTCATGTTTCTAGTATGTGATTTGTTCATATGCTATGCTAGTTCACATGATTAGTTTAATCTCTGTCAATGCTGTCATGATCTATTTCCTATTTATTCGGATTAAATATCATAGTAATTTGCTCATATTTCCAACAATCCAAAAACGATAATAGGCCCTTCGTCCATCGCTATGAGTGCCCGATGCGTTTTTGTGGCTCGCCAATGACATGGTGCATCACCTCACGGATGCGTGCATGATCACCGCCGCTTCTTAGCGGAGAACATCGAGTACGAGGCGTGCTACCTGTTCACCATGCCGAGTCGGCTGGAGGATCACCGCCACTGCTAGTCTCGGAGGACGACGGCGTCTTCCTCTTGATCGTGAGCACCGGCAAAGGCCGCAGTCAGCCGCCGCCCGTCTATGTAATGTGCATCGGGCGACGCCTTGTGAATGACGACACCGACACGCAGGCCGATGTATGGGTGCGTGGTCAGTGTTACTACCCATTGGCGTCGCATGGGCGGCGACACCGGCCTCATCGAAATGACTTGGACTCTGGGGAGCTGGGACTATCCCGCCAATGTGGACTTGGAAAACCCATGGCATCCTATACCCGCCCACGCGGTGCAGGGGACTCCAAGGAGGTTCACCCGACATCGCATTATCAAGTTAAATGTTGATCATTAGTCTTCGCTCAATGTAATCCGCTGTCTAAGCATGTGGAGACTTCCACGCAGGATCTTGCTCTATTGGAGTATCGCACATGAAAAAAAGTGTATCCGTTTATGGTTTAGTCTAGAATCTTCCATGTATGAATTTTTACTACACTACTGGTGAAAGACTTACGATGGAGCATTTCTTACAGCTCCTCCGCCTGGGCTTGCAAGTCATCCTGATTTAATCCCTCCGTCTAGGTGTATAAGGGCATGGTTAATATTACTTAATAGTATAGCCAACTGTTGACTATAGAAAGTGCCATGTCATCTCAGTAGCCAACATGTATAACAATCGATACTCAAAACTAATTCTTAAAGATCATTTCTTGCAAAGCACAATAAGTTTTATTTCTTCACAAGTTTTGGATGCAGGTTGAACAGTTGAACGCTTTTGTTTGCAAAAGATACCTTTTTATCTATTTCACCTGGATGTTTGTGTCCTAGATTCGATCTGTTCATCTACTATGCTAGTCCGCATGATTAGTTTAATCTCTGTTATAGCCGTCATGATTTATTTTGTAGTAAATCTTGTAGTAACTTGCTCATGTATTCAATTGGCGAAACATCCCCTACAGCCACTCCCGTTTCATGGACGGCCTGGTCGATGCCTCCAAGGAGCCCTTCGTCTATTGCTATGAGTGCCCGGTGCCGTTTTGGGGCTCGCCGGCGGACATCGTGCATCACCTGACACAGGCGTGCGGCAATCACTACTGGCCCTTGGCGAAGAACATCAAGTACGAGACATGCTACCTGCTCACCGTGCAGTCAGCCGGAGGATCAGCGCCGCCTGCTAGTCTCAGAGGAGGACGACATCATCTTCCTCTTGATCGTGGCCACCGGCGAGGCTCGCGCAGCCCGCCGCCACATCTCTGTAGTGTGCGTCAGGGGCGGCGCCGCTGACGCTGACACTGACACGAGGCCGATGTACAGGTGCGTGCTCACTATTACTACCCCTCGGAGGTACGTGGGCGGCGACACTGGCTACGCCAAGCATACTTGGACTCTGCCGAGCTGGGACTTTCCCGCCGATGTGGACATGGAAAGGGCACGGTGTTATTTGAACCCCAACGATGTGCACGGGGACTCCAAGGAGGTTCACCTGGACATCTGCATTATCAAGTTAAATGTTGATCATTAGTCTTCGCTCAATGTAATCTATTGTCTAAGCATGTGGAGACTTCCATGCATGATCTTGCTCTATTGGAGTATCGCGCATGAATAAAAGTGTATCCATTTATGGTTTAGTCTAGAATCTTCCATGTATGAATTTTTACTACGGTACTGGTGAAAGACTTATGATGAACCATTTCTTACATATCCTCTGCCCCCTCCCAAGTCATCCTGATTTAATCCCTCCGTCTAGGTGTATAAGGGCATGGTTAATACTTAAATAGTATAGCCAATCAATGGCTATAAGAAACTACCATGTCATCTGTAGCCAACATGTATAACAATGGATACTCAAAAACTAATTCTTGAAGATCATTTCCTGCAAAGCACAATAAGAGTTATTTCTTCACAAGTTTTCGATGCAGGTTGAACAGTTGAACGCTTTTGTTTGCAAAAGATACTTTTTATCTATTTCACTCGGATGTTTGTGAGCTCTAGAGATGAAATAATATCCGAACAAACCTATCCAAATGAACTAACTGAGGCATCTCCATCTTAATTTTCTCTTGCAAGTTGTGCGTGGTCCCTTCATCGTGAAAATGCTCTGGCCGTCGCATTGATTTGCATCCATGGATCGCACCACCATATTTTCAAAGGAGGAGCGAGCTCTATATTTCAGCCAATGCATGCATGATTTGAGGAATTATGGTTGGTCATGCATGTAGAAAAGGGAGGAGAGTAATTTGCATGGGAGGGATTAAAGGAAGGGAGGCCAGCGGCTAGGCATTCAAAGGAGGCTGCATGCAAGATTACACGGGATCCAGATACTAGTCCCAAAATCAGTTCCTCTTTTTGCGGACATGCCTTGGTACGAGAGATTGACAAGTTAGGCCACTGTAAAATGGATGGAGGGAGTAGTAGTACTAGTGTAGAGGGCGGTGCTGCAGAGTCTCACCTCTCACCCCGCTGTGTGGCGGCGATAAAACCGTCATATCACAAAACCCAACACTCCTAGTAATAAGTGGCACAGTAAAATAAAGCGGACAAGCAACCATCACATCCCTCCGTCTTTTTGTATTTCATCTCTCTGCATTTACTTTCTCCGGTTCATCTCACACTCGATCCCTAGCTACTACTCCTAGGGCCGATTCTTTTGGCGGCTTCCCCACTTTTCCCACAAGACTAGTCACGGTGGAGAGTAACAATAAGGCGCCTCACTCATTTATTTGGGATTCTAAACTACTATTCCGTCTGGTTTATTCCCCACCATTGTAATTTGTGCTAAATTTTGACCAAAGATTTAACCGGTTTATTCCTCACCATTGTAATCCCTCCGTCTAGGTGTGTAAGTCATCTTCTGAAAACCAAATAATCCCAAAACACTTAGGCGCGGTGCATTAACTTCTACTTCGTTTCTTGTTTCTTGACATATCAACCAATAAGAGATAAAGAGTGTGCATGCTTTTAATGACTTGAGATATCAAACACGACATGCAGTGGTTAGTTCATTTCATGCAATACTATTAATTACGAAATAAACATTAACGTTTCTCGTTTTCTCCTCCTCCTTGGTCACGGTGCACAGCCTAAGATGACTTACTCACCTGGACGGATGGAGTAGTGCATGTGACATGCAATAACATTTCATTAGTTAAATTTATGATCAAAATTTGACCACAGATTACAATGGGGACCAATAAACCGTGACGGAGGTAGTAGTTATGGGATTACTAATCTAGAAGCCTAAAAGAATCGCCCTGGTACTCCTACTAGTAGTAGTACTCAAGTTGGAATTCCAATTGCACTACACAACTTGTTAGGCAAAAATTCGTCTGACGGGGTGTAGGAAGCGGTTTGGGAGTTTGCATGCCTTTCCAACCGGTGAGATACTCCGTACAAAGTACGACAGAGAAATAACCACGTAGAAGGAAGCTAAAAGTAAACAATCAAACGAGCATTTTGCATTTTTTGCATTGAATCGTTTCACAAGCTTGACTAGTGCTGTTTTTCTACTTTTACAAAAACTGCATCGTAATGTTAAAACATGCATTTGCACGTACATAAGTAATAGTAGTACTCCCTCCGTCTAGGTGTATAAGTCTTCCCTCCTTGGTCACGGTGCACAACCAAAGATGACTTATTGACCTGGACGGAGGGAGTAGCTGATCTGCAAGCATATATCGAGAGAGACGTGTAGTGCGATAGTATATAGTAAAGTTTGTGCTATATGCACGTACTTGCAAAATGCGTCTGAATACACAAGGTTTCCGAACTTTCCCTTTTACATACTTAATTAAGGACGCTTAAAATTCACGAAGCGCTTAATTTATCATTTGCGTCCCAAAACTAATGAGATCGCCTTACGAAACAAAAATTATACTCCTCCTAAAAGCCACGACGCCGCAGGAGGCGCTTGCGGGCGCCACGAGTGCCCCGTGCGCCGCTTTCCCAGCAGACCGACACAACGCCTCTTCCTCAGCCTCGCAACTCGCGAGGTGCTGATTAGCGGCTTGTCGGCGAGCACGATCTCACCGGTGTGGTGATCCCGGCGCCAACAGGTAATCCACCTCGCTGGAAGCGTGCACCCGGTCCACGTACCGCCAAGCGTAGATGAGGCGCTTGGGCCCGACTGCACTCAGGGCGTCGGCACCGCCGTCCTCCGCCACCCTCACGACCCTCGCACGAGCCTCCTGCCAAAGAGCCAATTGCCTGACTCTCTCGGACGCGACATAGGCCTCCTAGGCAGCTTATTCCGCGGTGCGCTTCTCTTCCTCGGCCTTCTTCTCCGCCTCTATTTTGGCGCGCTCTGCTGGACGCAATGCCTCCCACAAGGTGACATCCATTTCTTTCCAAAGCTCCTCAAGTCTGGGGGGCTCGGCGGCGCGCGGCGTTCTCCTCAGAAGCGGGAGCCGACGCGTCCTCCGGCGTCGTCTTTGGCGAGATTAGGAATGCCGACAGCGTCGCGGCGAGGCCGGAACACCGACGTCCGCCTCGACGAGTGGCGGCGAGGAACGGAACGGCGACGCGTCGCATCGCGGCGAGGAGCAGAACACCGACGCGTCCTCCTCGACTAGTGGCGGCGAGGAATGGAATGGCGACGCGTCGCGTAGTAGCGAGGAGCGGAACACCGACGCGTCCTCCTCGACTAGTGGCAGCGAGGAACGGAACGGCGACGCGTGATCGTCCGTCTTTGTGCAGCGAGGAGCTCCTAGGGCTTGGGAGGCGATGCCATGGTGGTCGGCGTGAGAGGGAGGGGAGGAGATAGCGATGAGCGTGAACGTGAGGGGAGGAGATAAGCGATGTCGTGGGAGGCGCAGATTTATAGCCAGCAATGGCACACCCTCGTAAGATATGGGATCGAAGTTGCATCGACTTAATCGCAGGTCCAGTTGCATCACCGACATGTTGGCTTAATTCTTGTTGGGCCCATATGTAAGTGACCGATGCACCGCAGCTAAGTAACAGCTACGTGGGCATATTTGTTGGAGTAAATTACGGGGCGAAGGGGTGGAAATATTGCTGGTCGCAACGGATTGGCCGAGCGTGGGGGGAGGAGAGTCATGCATGTAGATTTTTTCACACGGGGTGGAGTGATGGGACCGCCGGAGGGAGAAGGAGAGTTCGGCAGGCATAATTTTTTCACACATGGAGAGGAAAAGATTTGGAGACAAACGGGCTTCCTGCAGGTATGGGGAACAGTGCATAATAAGTCATCTTGCATGCCGGGCTAGGTATAGTCTCAAGTCATTAAAACATACATGCCCCACACATGTTCATATTTCAAGGTGCACTAAATTATTGCATGCGATGATTAAGGCTGGCCATAATGGTGGTATCTTAGCTGGTATCATGCACACGGGAATAGCAAACATGCTGATGTGGCAAAGAATTAAAGAAGAGAGGGGGGTTAGAGTAACTAGTGTTCATGCATGCATTGGTAAACACATTTTTTTTTGTGAAGAACGACAACACTAGTTGAGTACTTTTGCAGACTTCAAAAACTATTCCACAATGTGTCAACATTCACAATGTCAAATCAATATTTTTACACTCATTATAAAACGTCGTTTTTATACTCATTATAATCAGTACTCCCTCCGTCTAGGTGAGTAAGTCATCTTAGATTGTGCACTGTGACCAAGGAGGAAGGGAAAACGAGAGATGTTAATGTTTATTTGCTAATTAATAGCATTGCATGCAATGAACTAACCATTACATGTCGTGTTTGGTAGTCTCAAGTCATTAAAAGCATGCACACCCACATCTCCTATTGGTTGATATGTGAAGAAACAAGAAACGAGGTAGAAGTTAATGCATTGCGCCTAAGTGTTTTGGGATTATTTGGTTTTTGTAAGATGACTTACACACCTAGACGGAGGGAGTATTGTAGATATTGATATTTTTAGTATAAATTTGGTCGTGGGATTTCATTGATGCCTCAAAGCGTGGAGGAAGCGGAGCTTAGGGCTTGCATTGCCGGTCTCTACATAGGTATTTCTATTCATAATCCTGTAATTTTAGAGACTGGTTGCGCTTTTGTGGTAGCGTCTCTTGCATCGGGGGACTATGACTGGTCTGCTATGCGTGACCTGAAGATGAAAGCGTTGAGCATCTCGAAGTTGATCAACAATCTTGAATTGTCAAAGATTAGCCGTTCGGCCAATAAGGTGGCACACTTAATCGCTAAGTATTGCTTTGACAATAGAATAGATGGTATTCTTGTAAATAACGTACCGCCCTGTGTGGTGAATATTGTATCGCATGACTGTACTGGTGTGGCTGGTTAATTAATATAAGTTGGCGTTCAAAAAAAAGTATAAGTTTGGTCAAACACTTTGCAAACGGTTGACGGGAGTAAAAAGGACCAGAGGGAGTATCATGCATGCGGAGTAGGCAAACAAAATTGCTTGTCTAAAAAAAGGCAAAAAAATTGCTCATTTATAGCCGGTCGAAGTATCAAAGGCCGCGACCGCGCGAGGGAGGCGAAGGTCATGGGAGGCGCGACTGTAGGATTTCAGGTTCCGGCAGACCCTCTAGGTTCGAACTCTGGGGTGCACGCAGAGATCGCACCTCCAACCTACCTACGTCTCGTCTCCTTGCAAGGATCTAAACTACACAAAGAATAACACAAGGGACACAAGGTTTATACTAGTTTGGGCCACCATTGTGGTGTAATACCCTACTCTAGTTTGTGGTGTGGTGGATTGCCTCAGGGGCTGATGATGAACAATACAAGGAAGAACTGCCTCGCGAGGGGAGGAGTTCTTGTGGTGGTGGATCTGGCTAAGGTTCTTCCTCTGGGCTGATTGATCCCTCTGGGCGCCTTTCTTCCCCCCTCACTTGTGGTGGCTAGTCCTATTTATAGAGCAAGGCCCTGGTCCTCTTCCCAAATATTGAGCGGGAAGGGCGCCAACAATTGGCCATTTTGAAGGGGAACATCTAGTACACTTATCCTGACTAAAGTCGGTCCTCGCCTGCCAAAGACTCTGACGCCGGCTTGGGCTCCACGATGACCTGCTTCCTGCCGTCCGGCTGGTCTTGGTCTTGTTGCACCGAAATGGTTGCCTTTGCTTGATACTCTTGCCTGCGCTTGCTCCCTTTGCACCAAAGAGGAAACAAGGACTCTGCGCAGGCCGGCGCCCGCCTGGCGCCCGCCTGGCTTTGGTCGTCATGGCTTGCGTCACGGGTACCTCGTGAGGTACCCCGCCTTGATCTCTCCGCCTCCTCGCGAGCCCGGGACGAGGCTGCGTGCTCGAGGAAGCTTCCTACCGTCCGCCCCTCATGAGGCTTGGCCCCTCGCGAGGGTCTTGAGCTTGTGCTGACAAAGATGGGTCGTATTGGGCCACACCTCGAGCCACGCCGCAGGCCGCAGGCAGGCAAGTCTGGGTACCCCCGTTCCCAGAACGCCGACAGTAGCCCCGGGCCCAAGGCGCGCCTGGACTTGGCTTAGCAGAGAAGCGAAGGGGCAAGTGCGAAGCGCCGCGGGCCCCAACAGCCTACGGCCTTGGGCGCCGCGTGGCGGTTGATTGGACGTGGGCGTCCCTGCTTCCCCACGACGCCTCGGCAACTGCACGAATTGACAAACGAGCGGTACCCGGCCAGGCTTACCCTCTTTGCCTTCTTTAGTCATTGCCTAGATCCCCTTTCTCGCTCTCATCCTTCTTGCTTCTGAAATCCCCAGATCTACTCCAACCCTGCGTCATAGCAAGGCATGGCGCCTCGCCAGACCCCGGCCGGAGCTTGGTACTCGCCCGCTTTGGATTCTCTGAACGTGTCAGAGAAGAGCCTTGCCCGGACGCGCCAAATGATTGCGGCGCAAGGCAACGACGTGGCGGCGGTAGTCAAGGTTGGCTCCGCCCTTCCCAAGGACCAAGGAAGCACCTTCTACCCGCTCTTCGTGAGCGCCATCGCCGCCGGTCTGGTGCCTCCCTTTTCCGAGTTCTTCTTTTCTGTTCTCCGCCATTACAACCTGCAAGCTCTGCACCTCCATCCCAACTCTGTTCTTCTCCTGGCGATTTTCGCCTACTACTGCGAGGCTCATGTTGGGGTAAAGCCCTCAGTGGCCTTGCTTCGCCATTACTTTTACCTCCGGGTTTCTCGCGGCCCCATCACCGCGTGCACGAGCTTTGTCGCGTACTCCAGCTCCAATGCTATCTCGAAGCCTGGGAAGAGGATTGAAGGCTTTCGGAGCAAGTGGGTCATGGTGGATGCTGGGCGCATCCACCCCCGGCTGATCCTGCCCCCGAGGCAGCTCGAGGTCACGACGCTTGGTCTCGCGCGGAGCTCGTCGATCCCCGCGTGAAGCCAATGCTGGAGAGGATGGACGCGGACCTGTGGCCGGGCAACATGGCGACGGCGAAGCTGACCCGAGCGTCACTCCTGAGGGAGTTCCTGGAGCACCGGGTGGCTCCGCTTCGACAACACTCGCTCCCGCTGTGGTGGCTTCGCCCGGCCCCGTTGTCTTGGCCGACGAAGATCTGGTCGCGGTCCTCCAATCCTTGGTTGGGGGAGACGTGGCGAGACTGGAGGGTGCTCATGTACCCCTGTTCCTTCGGGATGACTGGGAGCAGGTGGTGAACTCCATGCCTGCTTTCAATGGGGACGGGCCTGTGCCCGCAGTGGTCCCTGAGGACCTGGCGGCCCGGACGATGCTGAATGTGTCCTCCAGCGACTCCGGCAGAGAGGATCAAGAAGAGGGGCAGGAAGAGGAGCCTGACTCCGAGGCGACCAGCGGGGAGTCGAGAGAGCCCCTCCCCCGGCTCAGGTCCCACGCTCTTCGCCTCATGCCGGCGACGACGAGGATGGCGACGAGCGAGGCGGTGAGAGCTCGCCCCTGATCCCGAAGAAGGACAGGTCGGGGTTGGTTCTCCACGGGCCTGCCCCGGCTCCGAGGCGATCTGCAGACGCGCCCCCTGCTCCTGAGGCTCCCGAGGTTGACCCCAGCAGCCGGCTCTCGGGCTTCAAGTTCGGCCGGAGGTTGCTTGAGTCTGTGGGCGATGATTAGTAAGTGCTTGATTCTCGTTTTGCTTCTCGCTTTGTTGCTGAGGCTTGACGTTCATATTCTTTGGCTAGGTTGGCGCCTGCGGCGAAAAAGCTGAAGGGGGCCCCTGAGGCTTCGTCTGAGGCAGCATTTCCACCCACGGGAGAAGGGTGCGGCAAGGCCCGGGCTTCTCCTGCCCAGTCATCCTCGCGAGGCCAGGCGGGGTGTGCTGGGGCGATCTCAGCCCACGTGGCCCAAGCGACTCTCGAGGCGTCTTCGCCTGACGCCACCGCCGCAGTCATCGGGGCGCAGAAGGTCCCCACTCATGGTGCCGTGATCTCGCTGCCGTCTTCTCCTCCTACTCCGCCAACTGCCATTTCTCCGACTCCGTCTACTGTCCTGGATCGTGCTGCTGCTGAATTGGACCGGCTGCGAGGAGATCTCCAGTGCACCGACCCTCGCCTGGTGGCCGGGCGCTGGGCCGAGCTCTCCGGCTGGGTCCGCTCGATGCTTCAATTCGAGCGGCGCTGGTTCAGGCCGCGACGGCCTTGGACGAGGAAAAGCAGGCCATCCTTCAGGCCAAGGCCACTCGTGATGCCGCCTTGGGGGAGGTTGCGGATGTTCGGGGTCGCTGCAAGGCGCTAGAGAGCGAGCTGCAAGGCCTTCGCGACCAGCTCGCCAAGGAGGCCCGTGACCGCCAGGAGAAGTAGGCAGAGATGAAGGATCGTGAGATCGCCGCCAAGGACCGGATGTCGAGCTTGATGAGCGCCATGGCCGCTTAGATGCGCTGGAGGAGGCGTTGAGGCGAGGAAGATCAAAGCCGACGGCAAGGCGCGGGTCTGGCCGAGGACCGCGTGGGCCTTTTGCGGCTGGAGGAGAAAGCTCGCGCCTTCTTGAAGACGCGGCTTTATGGCCGCCCGGAGAGTCCGCTGGCCGGCGCCGAGGATGGCCCCGCCAAGTGGCGGCCCTTCCTGGTCCGCGCCCTTGAAGATGTCGCGATCGGCCTGGGCCCCACGGCTGAGGCTGAGGCGCGTGTCCTTTCTTCTGCAGCACTGACGCACGTCTTCACCCATGTCTACCTACGTGACTCCTAACGCGACCTTGACAAATTGGAGCTCAGTGAGTGGCGAGCTTGCAGCTGCTGCCGGGCCGTGAAGGGTCAAGCGGAGGCTCATTGGCGAGGTTCCGTGCCTTCAAAGACCAAGCCAAGGCGAGGTGCTGCCGATCCCGAGGCTCCACGAGGCGAAATCCGCCCAACAGCAGCTTCGCTGCCAGCGATGGCGCTGCCGGAAAGTGACCCCTTCGTGGCTCCTGTCCTGCTTTCAGCTCCTGCAACATGCATCATGCCTCGTGGAGGCGTTTAAACTTGTGTTTGGCGTTGTGAAAACAATTATGGACTGTAATATTTGCTTTTGAATTCCTTGAGATTTGCGTTATTCCTTCCTACTTGCTTGTGTTCTACGTCGGCAGAGCCCGGCCCCGCGCATACCTAAGCCGCCGTTAGCCCCGACCGGAAACCAGGACGGGACCAAGGAGTGAGGGGCTATGTGACCAGTTAGGGTCCTCAGACGCGATGCTCAGGAGTCCCCCTTGACGCGCGAATAGCAAGTAGGGAGGGGAGATGTATGAACAGACTTACCGTTCTATGTCGGCAGAGCCCGCCCGCCAAGATACCTCAACCGCCGTTAGCCTTTCTAACTAAGGGGTGAGGGGCTACGTGACCAGTTAGGCTCCTGGGTCGCGATGCTCAGGAGTCCCCCTTGACGTTCAAACGGCCTTCTTACCTTGGCTCCGCTCGGGGAGAGACGTGCGACGAACCAGGCCCGAGGGGCCTGGCTGGGAGGCGTGCGTCTGGGCGTGACCCAAGCGTAGCCCCCGTGCCCAACCCCCTCGCGCGGCACTCCCAAGGGGAGGCGTTACGATGAGGCCGGACACTGAGCTCTAGGCTCCCTGAGGTTGATGCAGCCGGGGGCCACCCTCAGCTTGTTTATCACCAGCCATGAGCATAGCGCTTCCGTATGTGTACGGGCATAGCCGCTCCTCAGCAGTGTCGTCAGCCAGCGCGGAGCATGGTGCTTCCACTGGTGCGTGGGAGGGGGCTCCCCTCCGGGAGGAGCCCCCGGGGCGTGTACAGCCCCGCCCTGACACGTGGCTGGCACGGTAGGGCTTGGCGAGGTGTATCTGGGCACCCGTGAGCCAGCGCGGGACTCACGGGGCCCTACCTCAAGGCGGGTTGCGCCTGGCTCTGGGCCTTTTCTTGTAATGTGCTCCTGCAAATTTGGTTAGATGCCGACGCTCTACGTCCTCGGGTCCCGGCCCTCGAGCGAGCTCAGCCGTCGCTGGTATGCCAGGTCGCGATGCCGTGGACAAGGCCAGGAGGTGAGGGCTGGAGAGCCAGTAAGAGTCCATGAGTCGCGATGCTCAGGTACCCCCCCTTTAACGTGCAAGCCGCCGACATGAAGGAAGAAGGGTGTCGCCACAAGCATCAAGTAATAATCATGGTGGGTCAAACGCACGACTCGAATAAACGCGAGAGGGATACACGCCACTGGGTCAGGCCCGAGTGGCTTGGGGATAATGCAGCCCGAGGGGCGCCCCCAACAAAGCAAGTTAAAACATGAACGAAAGGGATACACACCGCAGGGACGGACCCACGCGGCCTAGGAACGATGCAGCCCTGAGGGCGCTCCCAGCTAAAAAGTGAAGCTCGAAGGATGTCACCTGATGATGTTGAAGATGAAGGGATCTTTGAAGTAGCGGACGCCGCTCGCTAAGAAGCCGATCTTCACGAGCCCCCAGGCCCAGAAGCCTCGGGAGGCTCCGGAGGCGCTGGTGGCTCCTCGCGGACCATCTCCATCTCTGCCAGGACTGCGGAATGCCTGGCCGCCTGAGCCTCCAAGATGCTCCTCATGAGGCGTCAAGACAGCAGCCGTGTTCGGCAAGCCGTAAGGCATGCGAACATAGCTGTGGGGTGGACCTTCGCAGCGTCCCACGCGTGAGGGCCAGAGGCGCTCCTGAGAGGCGGCTCGGTTGAGCCCTGGTATGTCGATGCAGACGCGTAGCCCACCATCCTCGCCCGGATGGGGAGCTACGGCGGGTAAGCGGCGGCTGCCACTCATGACTCTTGACTCCTGCAGCTCCTGAATGATCTCGCTGACGAACTCCTGAGGGTTTGGCCCTCCTTGCCTTGCTCCTGCCTGAGGGAAACGTGCTTTGATACACACCTCCAAGTGGTGCCCGAGCGCCTCCCTCGTGATCTTAGCAAAGTCGATGGACCTCCAGGAGAGAGCCCCCGAGCCTTGCTCGAGGAGGGCGCCGGGCGCGCCTTCCTATGTGACAGAAGGAGGCGCCTCGAACGGCGCGCGACTCTGAGGGGCCTGCCTCCCGAGGGTTATGACCAGGGGATGTCTTCTTCTTCTTAGGGACCACCTCGGGAAGCCCTCCGCTCCTGTGATCTGGGTCTTCAATTGACGCGGCTTGAAAAGCACGCTCCAAGGAACACACTGCGTCTCTCTCTTCACAAGGCACCGTGATGACTCCACCGCTTCCTGGCATCTTGAGGACATTGTAGCCATGATGAGTCACGGCCATGAATTTGGCCAGAGCTGGGTACCCGAGGATGGCATTGTACTGCAGGCGAATGTGCGCGACATCAAAGTCAATGAGCTCGGTCTTGGTAGTTGTCGCGCTTCCGAAGGTGACAGAAGGCGGACCTGCCCTATCGGAATTGTGGAACCATCGCTGACTCTGGAAAAAGGCTTGGTTGTCTGAAGCTGATTGTATGTCACTTGGAGATTGTTGAATGTCTCGACGGACAGGACATTGAGCCCTGATCCGCCATCGATGAGGGTCCTGGTGACTTGCACATTGCTGACGATTGGGGAACAAAGCATCGGGAGGACTCCGGCTGTGGCTGCGCACTTGAGCTGATCCGCTGAGCTGAATGTGATGGCGCACGCTGACCACCTGAGGGGGCGTGTGGCTTCGAGCCTGGGGAGGACTGCATTCACTTCGCGAGCAAACTGCTTGAAGATGCGCTGAGAGGCTGGGGCTTGAGCTCCGCCCAGGATGCAAGCGATTGCGCGCGGCTCCTGGAAGCCCCCAACCCCCTCGTCCTGATGATGGTCTTCATTTCTCCTTGGCTGTGGTGGCAGAGGAGGGAGGCCTGCGTTGCCTTGTGGGCGATCCTCGCGAGGCTGATACCTCCAGCCTCCCTCGCGAGGCTGGTCCTGCCAGCGGTCCTCGCGAGGTCGGTCGCACCACCCTTGGAGTGGGCCTCGGTCTTCCCATTGTCCTCCACCTCTTCCTCCTCCTCGGCCATAGCCCCGGTCGTTGCGCTCGGGGCGTCGGCAGACATCCCGCACGGCCCCGAGCTCTTGGCATTCGTTGGTGTTGTGGGTGTGGAGGTCATGGTACCACGCGATCGGCTGCCCTTGGATGACTCAGGTTGATCCCTTCCTTTCTTGGTGTCCGGCTCTGCTGCAAGCACGGCAGCCCCCTTGCGCTTCACGTCCTTGACCTTGGGTTTTTTCTCTTCTGGGTCGGCAGCCGGCAGCTCGAGGAGGGAAAGGCGTCCTTCCTCACTCGGCGCACTTGGTCGCCAAGTTGAACAGCTCGAGGATGTGCACATGTCTTCATGGATCGCGAGCTCTTCTTTCATCTTGACGTCACGCACACCGTCAGAGAAGGCTGAAATGATGGCCTCCTCAGACACCCTGGGGATCTTAAGGCGAGCGTTGTTGAAATGCTGGATGAACTTCTGCACGGTCTCTCCTGGCTACTGCTTGATGCGGCGCAAGTCACTCATGGCCGGGGGCCGATCGCGGGTGCCTTGGAAGTTGGCGATGAATCGGGTGCGCATCTCGTTCCAGGAGGAAATCGTGCCAGAAGCCAGGTTCAGGAGCCAGGTGCGGGCACCGTCCTTGAGCGCCATGGGAAACCAGTTCGTCATGACCTTCTCGTCCCCGTTGGCGGCTTCGATGCCCAGCTCATAGAGCTGGAGGAACTCTGCAGGGTCGGCCGTGCCATCGTAGCGTGGGGGCAGGTCTGGCTTGAACTTGCCCGGCCAGGCCACGCTGCGCAGCTCGGCGGTGAAGGCACGGCAGCCTGCAGTGGCCACGGGAGGCCTTTGGTGACAGAGGGCTTGATCTTGGAGGTCTCCGTGCGTTGCCGCCAGGAGCAGCGCGGGGTCTTGGCGCGCTGGAGCAGGAGCGCGGTCGTGACGGGCCGGTGCGGGGAGCACTCGGGCAGCTTCTTGGGGACGAGGGATCTCTTGGCAGCTCTTCTCTTGCTGTGCTGGTGCCGGACGGAGCGGGTTCCGTCCAGGGGCCACGCGCCTTGGGGCCAAGGCGCCTTCTTGAGGGGGAGGCGGCTGAGGCGCCCCCGGAGCTTCATCGCCCGCGCAAGGCGGGGCGCGGTGCAGCGAGAGGGATGGCGCAGGGGAGCCCCCAGCGGCGCTGATGAGCTCGGTGATGCGGGCGAGCCACTCGTCATGGAGGTCGTGGACGGGACGGTAGTGCAGCAGTTCCTGCGCCAGGAGCAACGTGGCGTGCGCGTCCGCAGGAGCGCGCCGGGCGTGGGATGAGGAACCGGCTGGAGTCAGCGACGGGGTGGCAGTGCGGCCTTCCCGCCGCACCGAAGGATGCAGAGACGACGCTTGATGCTCGTTCCCCGCTGGGCTGGTGGTGGCGTTGATGGCAGGCGACGGGGAACGGCGGCGGCACCCGACGGGGGCCGTCTGGGCGACGCGAGTAGCGAGAGCGGCCCGGCGCTCGGCGCGGGCTCGACGAGCGTCTGACATGGATGCGAGGGGCGGCGAAAACAGGGCGGCGGAAGGCGGATTCCGGTGCACCCCTACCTGGCGCGCCAAATGTCGGATTTCGGGTTCCGCAGACCCTCTAGGTTCGAACTCTGGGGTGCACGCGGAGATCGCACCTCCAACCTACCTACGTCTCGTCGCCTCGCAAGGATCTAAACTACACAAAGAACAACACAAGGGACATAAGGTTTATCCTAGTTCGGGCCACCATTATCGTGTAATACCCTACTCTAGTTTGTGGTGTGGTGGATTGCCTCAGGGGCTGATGATGAACAATACAAGGAAGAACTGCCTCGTGAGGGGAGGAGTTCTTGTGGTGGTGGATCTGGCTAAGGTTCTTCCTCTGGGCTGATTGATCCCTCTGGGCTCCTTTCTTCCCCCCTCTCTTGTGGTGGCTAGTCCTATTTATAGAGCAAGGCCCTGGTCCTCTTCCCAAATATTGAGCGGAAGGGCGCCAACAAATGGCCATTTTGAAGGGGAACATCTAGTACACTTATCCTGACTAAAGTCGGTTCTCTCGCCGCCAAAGACTCGACAGTGACGCCTTGGCTTGGGCTCCACGATGACCTCCTTCCCGCCGCTCTGCTGGTCTTGGTCTTGTTGCACCGAAATGGTTGCCTTTGCTTGATACTCTTGCTCGCGCTTGCTCCCTTTGCACCAAAAGGACTGTGAGGCCGGGCGCCACTCGGGCGCCCTTTGCTTTGGTCGTCATGGCTTGCGTCACGGGCACCTCGTGAGGTACCCCGCCTTGATCTCTCCGCCTCCTCGCAAGCCACTGGACGAGGCCGTGCTGAGGAAGCTTCTTGGCGTCGCCCATGAGGCTTGCCCTCGCGAGGGTCTTGAGCTTGTGTTGATGAAGATGGGCGTCTTGGGCCACTCCTTGAAGCCATCTTTGCGAGGCAGTGCAAGTCTGGTACCCCGTTCCTGCCGAGCATGGCAATGACGCTTGACGGAATTAAGTGAAGTTACATCCACGCGCCGGCATGGCGTCACAGCAGCGAAGCTATACCGTCAGACCTATGATATGGGTCTAGTAGACATGATATCTAGTGGGTCCCGCATAGTTCTCGAGAACTCTTTGGGGGCTTGCAGCCATTTATCCACCGGGCAAGCCAGCAACCCCATGCCGTTCGCATGCCATACTCGTCCCCGTCTTCTACCTTACAATAGTTCGCTCCCAGTCGTCCCGTCCTTTCACATTAGTTCACTCCCAGTTTTTTTTTGCGGGCTACTACAGTTCAACTTCTCCTAACCCTCCTCCAAAATCCATGGCCTCCCAAATCTCCATGGTCGCCACGAAAGTACCTGTGTTAGAGCCATCACCGGCGGTGGGCCTCATCGTCATCTACACACGTGGATCCGAGACGGTAAAAGCATGGCTTGCTCGCTTCCTACGCATGTTCAACAGTTCAACGGATGAGTGGGTCGCTGGGCTAGATGTTGAGTACACCACAGTCCTGGGACGAGAGAAGGATCTAAAGGACGAAGAGAGGAAGAAGCCAACCGTGATCTAGGTTTGCGTACATAACGTTTGCTTGGTCTACCACATATGCCATGCCGACATTGAGTGCCAGGATTTTAAGAACTTCCTCAAGGACAAAAGAGTGAAATTCGTTACTGTAGGCTTTAAGAACGACAGTGACGTCCTGCGTCGGATAGGTCTCGTTGTAGGCCAGCCCTTCGATCTCCGTATAAGGCAAGCCCGGTGTCCTCCTCTCAACCTTCAATGCTGACCCTGGCAGCAGCCATGATTGATCCTTCAGACGCTTAAACTGAAGAAACCTCATCACGAAGTTTCATCATGCATGGGAGTCGAAGACATTAGATGAAGATCACATCCATGCACGCAGCAATGGATGCCTACCTTTGTTTAAATATCTACAAGGGTTGGATGAAGAAGCGAGCCCAAAGGTCCTGGTTCAAGCAAAGAAGGCCGCGAAGAGGAAGAGGAAAAGGGACGGGGACGAAGTCGAGGACGTGGACTCGGACTCCGAGTAGGTGGCAGTGCCATCGCTCATGCTGGTTCTACTGCAGTGTCAAGCGGACTAGTTGCTTAGTTTATTTTCAATGGTGTGTTGTGCTGAGGCCCCAGCAGAACTATGTTTATGTTCTTTCTCGTTATTTGAACTCTTTAGTACGTACAGTAGTACTAGTACTATGTCTTACTACTATTCTTCTTGCAGTTGGTACTGCTGCTCATATCTTCGTGTTCCTACTGTACTTAATACGTTCGTACTAGTAGTATAATTTGGGTGAGTCGATTTGTGAAAGAATTTCGACGGAGCGAAGGAAGAAGACGGCAGTAGAGGTGGAAGCAGCCCTTCTAGCCATCCATGTTGCATTAAACAGCTCACATGAGTCGACTGACCCAAATTGCTCCTTCAGATTGCAGGATCCACATGGCATTCAAGGTCTTGAAGGTAGATTCCGCGTCCGCACCGGTTTGCGGGCTCGACGCGACGCCGCGATCAAGCTTCCGCCATGACAGCCACCATGCGCGCCTCCTCCGCTGGGCGGAGACGACAATGACACGCTAGTTCCTCCTCGCCGACGTAATGGAGGACGCGCCGTCCTCCTCTTCAGACGCTGCGTGCATAGACGCTGCTCCACCAGCTGCTTTCGCGTGCTTATAGCGGGCGGCATCGCGAGGAGGGACCGCAGACGACGTGAGCGGGCGAGCCTTTGGCTTCATGGCATTGTGGATGATGGCGACCACGGCGGTGATGGGCGAAATTGTTGGCCGGAGCAGGCGGGCGCCGGCATGCGCAATGTGGTGGCATATTGATGAGTGCGCGTGTGGGAGCTTACTTTAGTTTTATATATAAGGTTGGTCAAACTTAAAAGAAAACCGTACTAGTACACGTAAACATTAGACTTAGGCAGCGCTTTTATTAGTTAGTACCACAGCCACGATACGGAATCCAATGCAAGCGCGTGAATCATGTCAGCTGGTCGATCGAATTCAAGGCCACCGTGTCGCGCTGAAGGACATCCAATCGAACCTTTTGTGTGTGTGAAAACAATCCTCGAATATTAATCAACTTTTTTTTCCTGTCAAAGTTCTTGACGCTGCAATATTTCCATATATTTGAATTCAGCTCTAGTTCGTATTTATTTGGATTTGGACGTTTTAGGTGCGCCCTAGTTTTTTTTAATACTGATTTTGTGTGTGTGACTGAGAGAGAACGTGTGTATGTGTCCATATGTGTGTTGTGGCGGAAGGGCAATGTGGAGACGGTGTGCGTGTGATACAGACATAGGGAGGTGTGAATGTGCAAATGATCATTGATACGTCTCCAACGTATCTATAATTTTTGATTGCTCCATGCTACTTTATCTACTGTTTTGGACTATATTGGGCTTTATTTTCCACTTTTATATTATTTTTGGAACTAACCTATTAACCGGAGGCCCAGCCTGCATTGTTGTTTTTTGCCTATTTTAGTGTTTCGAAGAAACGGAATATCAAACGGAGTCCAAACGGAATGAAACCTTCGGGAACGTGATTTTCTCACCGAACGTGATCCAGGAGACTTGGACCCTACTCCAAGGAACAAAAGAGGTGGTCACGAGGGTGGGGGGCGCCTACAGGCGCCCCTGTTGCTCCACCGACGCATCCTTCCTCCTATATATACCTATGTACCCCCAAACGATCGTAACAGGAGCCAAAACCTAATTCCACCGCCGCAACTTCCTCAGTATCCACGAGATCCCATCTTGGGGCCTCTTCCCGAGAGCTCCGCCAGAGGGGGCATCTACCATGGAGGGCTTCTACATCATCACCATAGCCCCTCCGATGAAGTGTGAGTAGTTTACTTGAGACCTTCGTCCATAGCTAGTAGCTAGATGGCTTCTTCTCTCTTTTGGATCTCAATCACAATGTTGTTCTCCCCTCTATCGTGGATATCTATTCGATGTAATCTTCTTTTTGCGGTGTGTTTTTTGTGACCGATGAATTGTGGGTTTATGATCTAGATTATATATGAATAATATTTGAATCTTCTCTGAATTCTTTTTATGTATGATTGGTTATCTTTGCTAGTCTCTTGAATTATCCGTTTGGTTTGGCCAACTAGATTGGTAATTCTTGCAATGGGAGAAGTGCTTAGCTTTGGGTTCGATCTTGCGGTGTCCTTACCCAGTGACAGAAAGGGTTGCAAGGCATGTATTGTATTGTTGCCATAGATGATAACAAGATCGGGTATTTATCATATTGCATGAATTTATTCCTCTACATCATGTCATCTTGCTTACATGCGTTACTGTTTTTAACTTAATACTCTAGATGCATGCTGGATAGCGGTCGATGAGTGGAGTAATAGTAGTAAATGCAGGCAGGAGTCGGTCTACTTGTCTCGAACGTGATGCCTATATACATGATCATACCTAGATATACTCATAATTATGCTCGATTCTGTCAATTGCTCAACAGTAATTTGTTCTCCCACCGTAGAATACTTATGCTCTTGAGAGAAGCCACTAGTGAAACCTATGGCCCCCGGGTCTCGTCTCAGCATATCAATCTCCATCACTTTAATACTTGCTTTGTTTTACCGGTGCCTGTTACTATTGACATTGCATCTCTCTACCAAAAAATACCAAAACTATTCTATATCATCTCTATCAAATCTCACTCGTAAGTGACCATGAAGGAATTGACAACCCCTAATCGCGTTGGTTACAGGAGCTATTGTTTTGTGCGGTGCGAGGGACTTGTGCGTGGCCTCCCATCGGATTGATACCTTGGTTCTCAAAAACTAAGGGAAATACTTACGCTACTTTGCTGCATCATCCTCTCCTCTTCGGGAAATCCAACGCAGTGCTCAAGAGGTAGCAAGAAGAATTCTCAAGGCCACAGGGGAGGCTCACGCAAGAGCAAGTCAAGCACCATACCAAGTACCCATCACAATCCCTATCTCTCGTGATTACATTATTTGCCATTTGCCTCTCGCTTTCCTCTCCCCACTTCACCCTTGCCGTTTTATTCGCCTCTCTTTCCCAATCTCCTCCTCTTTTTCCCGTTTGCCTTTTCCGTTGCCTTTTGTTTGCTCGTGTGTTGGATTGCTTGTTTGCGCGATGGCTCAAGATACTACCAAATTGTGTGACTTCACCAATACCAATAATAATGATTTCCTTAGCACTCGATTGCTCCTCTTGCCAATAATCTGAATCTTGTGAAATCAATACTGCTTTGTTGAATCTTGTTATGAAAGATCAATTCGCCGCCTTCCTAGTGAAGATGCCGCTACTCATCTGAATAACTTCGTTGATTTATGTGATATGCAAAAGAAAAAGATGTCGATAATGATGTCGTTAAATTGAAGCTATTTCCTTTTTTGCTTAGAGATCGTGCTAAAGCGTGGTTTTCATCTTTGCCTAAAAATAGTATTGATTCTTAGAACAAGTGCAAAGATGCTTTTATCTCTAAGTATTTTCCTCCCGCTAAAATTATCTCTCTTAGGAACGATATTATGAATTTTAAGCAACTTGATCATGAACATGTTGCACAAGCTTGGGAGAGAATGAAATTAATGATACGTGAATTGTCCTACTCATGGTTTGAACTTGTGGATGATTATACAAAACTTTTATGGGATTGAATTTTGCTTCTAGAAATCATTTAGATTCGGTCATGGAGGCACTTTTATGGAAATCACTTTAGGAGACACTACTAAACTCCTAGATAATATTATGGTTAATTATTCTCAATGCCATACCGAAAGATCTTCTAATAAAAAAGTGCATGCGATAGAAGAAATCAATGTTTTAAGTGGAAAGATGGATGAACTTATGAAATTATTTGCTACTAAGAGTGTTTCTTCTGATACTAATGATATGCCTTTGTCTACTTTGATTGAGAATAATAATGAATCTATGGATGTGAATTTTGTTGGTAGGAATAATTTTGGTAACAACGCATATAGAGGGAATTTTAATCCTAGGCCTTATCCTAGTAATTTCTCTAATAATTATGGAAATTCCTACAACAACTCTTATGGAAATTTTAATAAGATGCCCTCTGAATTTGAGAGTAGTGTTAAAGAGTTTATGAATTCACAAAAGAATTTTAATGCTTTGCTAGAGGAGAAATTGCTTAAAGTTGATGATTTGGCTAGGAACGTTGATAGAATTTCTCTTGAGGTTGATTCTTTAAAGCTTAGATCTATCCCTCCTAAGCATGATATCAATGAGTCTCTCAAAGCTATGAGAATTTCCATTGATGAGTGCAAAGAAAGAACCGCTAGGATGCGTGCTTCCAAAGATGCCTTTATTAAAGCGTGTTCTTCCAATTCCTATGAAAATCAAGATGAAGATCTAAAAGTTATTTATGTGTCCCCTATTAAATCTTTGTTTTGCAATATGAATCGTGATGAAACTGAATATGATCTTCCCTTACCTAGAAGGCGTTCTAAGAATTCGGAGTTTTTAGATCTTGATGATGAAATTGATAAATGTGGGATTGATAGAAATAAAAACTTAGATGTTGCTAAACCCACTATATTGGATCTCAAGGAATTTAATTATGAAAATTGCTCTTTAATTGATTGTATTTCCTTGTTGCAATCCGTGCTAAATTCTCCTCGTGCTTATAGTCAAAATAAGGCCTTTACCGAACACATTGTTGATGCCTTGATGCAATCTTATGAAGAAAACTTGAGTTGAAAGTTTCTATCCCTAGAAAACTCTATGATGAGTGGGAACCAACTATTAAAATTAAAAATAAAAATTATGAGTTTCATGTCTTGTGTGATTTGGGTGCTAGTGTCTCCACTATTCCCAAAACTTTGTGTGATTTGCTAGATTTCCGTGACTTTGATGATTGCTCTCTAAACTTGCATCTTGCGGATTCCACTATTAAAAAGCCTATGGGAAGAATTAATGATGTTCTTATTGTTGCAAATAGGAATTATGTGCCCGTAGATTTTATCGTTCTTGATATAGATTGCAATCCTTCATGTCCTATTATTCTTGGTAGACCTTTCCTTAGAACGATTGGTGCAATTATTGATATGAAGGAAGGGAATATTAGATTCCAATTTCCCTTAAAGAAGGGCATGGAACACTTCCCTAGAAAGAAAATAAAATTACCATATGAATCTATCATGAGAGCCACCTATGGATTGCCTACCAAAGATGGCAATACCTAGATCTATCCTTGCTTTTATGCCTAGCTAGGGGCGTTAAACGATAGCGCTTGTTGGGAGGCAAACCAATTTTATTTTTAGTTTTTTACTTTTGCTTCTGTTTAGGAATAAATAATCCATCTAGCCTTTGTTTAGATGTGGTTTTATGTTTTAATTAGTGTTTGTGCCAAGCTAGACCTATTGGATCTTCTTGAATGATAGTTATTTGATCTTGCTGTAATTTCCAGAAACTTTGCGCTCAGTGCCCGAATTATTAAAAATCACCAGAACGTGATAAAATACTTATTCCAATTGCTGCTGATCAATAAACAAATTTTCTAGGTCTTCTAATTTTGGTAGATTTTTTGGAGTTCCAGAAGTTTGTGTTAGTTACAGATTACTACAGACTGTTCTGTTTTTGACAGATTCTGTTTATCGTGTGTTGTTTGCTTATTTTGATGAATCTCTGGCTAGTAAAATAGTTTATAATCCATAGAGAAGTTGGAATGCAATAGGTTTAACACCAATATAAATAAAGAATGAGTTCATTACAGTACCTTAAAGTAGTCTTTTGTTTTCTTTCTCTAATGGAGCTCACGAGATTTCTATTGAGTTTTGTGTTGTGAAGTTTTCAAGTTTTGGGTAAATTCTTTTGATGGATTATGGAACAAGGAGTGGCAAGAGCCTCACGCTTGGGGATGCCCATGGCACCCCAAGATAATCCAAGGACACCAAAAGTCAAAGCTTGGGGATTCCCCAGAAGGCATCCCCTCTTTCGTCTACTTCCATCGGTAATTTACTTGGAGCTATATTTTTATTCACCACATGATATGTGTTTTGCTTGGAGCGTCTTGTATTATTTGCGTATTTGCTTGTTAGTTTACCACAATCATCCTTGCTGTACACACATTTTGAGAGAGCCATACATAAATTATAATTTGATAGAATACTCTATGTGCTTCACTTATATCTTTTGAGCTTGATAGTTTTGCTCATAGTGCTTCACTTATATCTTTTGAGCGTGATAATTTTTGCTCTAGTGCTTCATTTAGATCTTTTAGAGCACGGTGGTGGATTTGTTTTAAATAAACTATTGATCTCTCATGCTTCACTTAGATTATTTTGAGATACGTTAATAGCATGGTAATTTGCTTAATATTAATATACTTGGTATTCAAGATATGTGAAACTTTCTTTTGAGTGCGTTGAATACTAAGAAAAGTTTGATGCTTGATAATTGTTTTGAGATATGAAGATGGTGATATTAAAGTCATGCTAGTTGAGTAGTTGTGAATTTAAAGAATACTTGTGTTGAAGTTTGTGATTCCGTGGCGTGCACGTATGGTGAACCATTATGTGATGAACTCGGAGCATGATTTATTTATTGATTGTCTTCCTTATGAGTGGCGGTCGGGGACGAGCGATGGTCTTTTCCTACCAATCTATCCCCCTAGGAGCATGCGAATAATAATTTTCTTTGATAACTTCTAGATTTTTGCAATAAGTATATGAGTTCTTTATGACTAATGTTGAGTCCGTGGATTATACACACTTCTTCTCATCCTTCCACCATTGCTAGCCTCTCTAATACCGCGCACTTTTCGCCAGTATCATACACCCACCATATATCTTCCTCAAAACAGCCACCATACCTACCTATCATGGCATTTCTATAGCCATTCCGAGATATATTGCCATGCAACTTTCCACCGTCCCGTTTATTATGACACGCTCCATCATTGTCATATTGCTAGCATGATCATGTAGTTGACATCGTATTTGTGGCAAAGCCATCGTTCATAATTCTTTCATACATGTCACTCTTGTTTCATTTCATATCCCGGTACACCGTCGGAGGCATTCATATAGAGTCATACTTTGTTCTAAGAATCAAGTTGTAATTGTTGAGTTGTAAGAAAAATAAAAGTGTGATGAACATCATTTTTTAGAGCATTGTCCCAAGTGAGGAAAGGATGATGGAGACCATGATTTCCCCACAAGTCGGGATGAGACTCCGGACGAAAATTAAAAAAAATGAAAAATGAAAAAAAAAGAGGCCATAAAAAAAAGAGAAAAGGCCCAAATAAAAAAATGATGAGAGAACAAGAGAGAAGGGACAATGCTACTATCCTTTTACCACACTTGTGCTTCAAAGTAGCACCAAGATCTTCATGATAGAGAGTCTCTCATTTTGTCACTTTCATATACTAGTGGGAATTTTTCATTATAGAACTTGGCTTGTATATTCCAATGATGGGCTTCCTCAAATGCCCTAGGTCTTCGTGAGCAAGCGAGTTGGGTGCACATCCACTTAGTTTCTTTTGTTGAGCTTCCATATACTTATAGCTCTAGTGCATCAGTTGCATGGCAATCCCTACTCACCCACATTAATATCTATTGATGGGCATCTCCATAACCCGTTGATACGCCTAGTTGATGTGAGACTATCTTCCCTCCTTTTGTCTTCTCCACAACCACCATTCTATTCCACATATAGTGCTATATCCATGGCTCACGCTCATGTATTGCGTGAAGATTGAAAAAGTTCTGAAAATGTTAAAGTATGAAACAATTTCTTGGCTTGTCATCGGGTTGTGCATGATTTAAATATTTTGTGTGGGGAAGATGGAGCGTAGCTGCACTATATGATTTTGTAGGGATAACTTTCTTTAGCCATGTTATTTTGAGAAGACATAATTGCTTAGTTAGTATGCTTGAAGTATTATTATTTTTTGTCAATATGAACTTTTTGTCTTGAATCTTTCGGATCTGAATATTCATACCACAATTAAGAAGATTTACATTGAAATTATGCCAAAGTATCACCCGCATCAAAAATTCTCTTTTATCATTTACCTACTCGAGGACGAAAGGTGAATTAAACTTTGGGGATGCCCGATACATCTCCAACGATCTATAATTTTTATTGCTCCATGCTACTTTATCTACTGTTTTGGACTACATTGGGCTTTATTTTCCACTTTTATATTATTTTTGGGACTAACCTATTAACCGGAGGCCCAGCCTGTAATTGCTGTTTTTTGCCTATTTCAATGTTTCGAAGAAACGGAATATCAAACGGAGTCCAAACGGAATGAAACCTTCGGGAACGTGATTTTCTCACCGAACGTGATCCAGGAGACTTGGACCCTACTCCAAGGAACAAAAGAGGCGGTCACGAGGGTGGGGTCGCCCCCCCCTAGGGCGCGCCCCCCTGCCTCGTGGGCCCCCTGTTGCTCCACCGACGTACTCCTTCCTCCTATATATACCTACGTACTCCCGAACGATCAGAACAGGAGCCAAAAACCTAATTCCACCGCCACAACTTCCTGTATCCACGAGATCCCATCTTGGGGCCTGTTTCGGAGCTCCGCCGGAGGGGGCATCCACCACGGAGGGCTTCTACATCATCACCATAGGCCCTCCGATGAAGTGTGAGTAGTTTACTTCAGACCTTCGGGTCCATAGCTAGTAGCTAGATGGCTTCTTCTCTCTTTTTGGATCACAATACAATGTTCTCCCCCTCTCTCGTGGAGATCTATTCGATGTAATCTTCTTTTTGCGGTGTGTTTGTTGAGACCGATGAATTGTGGGTTTATGATCCAGATTATCTATGAATAATATTTGAATCTTCTCTGAATTCTTTTATGTATGATTGGTTATCTTTGCAAGTCTCTTCGAATTATCCATTTGGTTTGGCCAACTAGATTGGTAATTCTTGCAATGGGAGAAGTGCTTAGCTTTGGGTTCGATCTTGTGTGTCCTTACCCAAAGGATGTGAGAAAGGGTTGCAAGGCACGTATTGTATTGTTGCCATCTAGGATAACAAGATGGGGTATTTATCATATTGCATGAATTTATTCCTCTACATCATGTCATCTTGCTTAAGGCGTTACACTGTTTTTAACTTAATACTCTAGATGCATGCTGGATAGCGGTCGATGAGTGGAGTAATAGTAGTAGATGCAGGCAGGAGTCGGTCTACTTGTCTCGGACGTGATGCCTATATACATGATCATACCTAGATATACTCATAATTATGCTCAATTCTATCAATTGCTCAACAAGTAATTTGTTCACCCACCGTAGAATACTTATGCTCTTGAGAGAAGCCACTAGTGAAACCTATGGCCCCGGGTCTATTCTCATCATATCAATCTCCATCACTTTAATACTTGCTTTGTTTTTACTTTGCCTTTTACTTTTCACTTTGCATCTCTATACCGAAAATACCAAAAATATTATTTGTCATCTCTATCGATCTCACTCGTAAGTGACTGTGAAGGGATTGACAACCCCTAATCGCGTTGGCTGCGAGGAGCTATTGTTTTGTGCAGGTACGAGGGACTTGTGCGTGGCCTCCTACTGGATTGATACCTTGGTTCTCAAAAACCGAGGGAAATACTTACGCTACTTTGCTGCATCATCCTCTCCTCTTCGGGGAAATCCAACGCAGTGCTCAAGAGGTAGGAATCATGCATGAGTGAGACATAGACAGATGCCGATACGTTGTGTATACATGAGAGAAAGGTCTTCTACTTTACTTGTGTGTGTGTGAGAGAGAGAGAGAGAGAGAGGGAGAGAGAGAGACAGAGAGAGGAGCACCCGTAACACAACAACCATCTCTCTCGATTCGTCCGTCCCTCGCACGGTCGCATGCAACACATGCTTCAACGCGCACATTTTGACACCCTCACCCAGCCCCTGCCCACCTCAAGGCCCGCACAATCTCTTCATGAATACCCATTTCTCTCCTTAGGTTTGTTTTCTCTCAATATCTGACACACACAGACACAGAGAGAGACACACGCAGCACAACACACACACACACATACTCCCTCGAGCACACAATTCATCCCCATCCAAGGTTATACGGCGACCACTCTCGCTTGTGCTTCTTTGCACCCCCAACATGCACAATTCATCCCCATCCAAGGTTATACGGCGACCACACCGCGCTAGAGAACGCGGGGTCATTTGGAAGCAGGGTGATGTGACGACGGCTGACTGACTCCTCCCCCCCCCTCTATCTCTCTCTTGCACAAAATTACCAATCCCTCTCTCCCCTGCACATTGTCAATCCCTCAACCCACGAGATCCTTCCCCTCTCGTCCATGTTTTTCCAGCTCTCTCATCAAACATGTTGTTTCTTCTCCTTCCACGTATACAGAATCCAAATGCACACGCATCTCATGTATATTACATGTATGCATCTTTCTCACAGACCTAACTTCTTCCCTCTCTTTCTCTCTCTATCTCTATCTCTCTGTCTCGTTAGGTTTGTCTCCTACTCTATTGTCCACATACATACAATCTTTCCCGCCCTATCTGCTCCATCTTCAAAAGCTCTCTCTGCACGTTTCATTCACACATTGGGATATGTCAAAATGTTGCTTCTATAATGGCTGATGTAGAGTTATGGTTGTTTTTGTTGCATCCTACAAAGTAATAACTATGAAATGCATTTAGATTCTCATTTGACTGGGATTATGTGGGTTTGAGCATGTTGTGAAGTACTATAGACCTTGTATACATCTTGGGATTCGACAATGATTGTAACTATTGAATTGTATAGACCATTACATTCAAGTCAATAGCCTAATATATTTATTTCACAATTTCAACAAATGATTAGTTCACTACAAACTAAGAAAAAAATGTGTACTCCTCCGCTTTTATTTAAGTCCTCACAGATTAGCATTGGTCAAAGTCAAGTTTTGTAAACTCTCAGAAAGCTTATAACAAAAAATATTAACATATACAATAACAAATAAATACCATTAGATTCATTATTGAATGTAATTTCACATCATACATATTTGCTATGGTAAATGTTTATATATTTCTATAAAATTGGTCAAACTTTAGGAAATTTGACTTCAGTCAAACCTAATATGCAGAGTTTACTACTACTACTCGCTAGTTGCTTAGTCAATCACTCAACACGCCACACGCCCACACGGGAGTCCAGTTGTCACAAAATTTTGAGGTCGGCGGAAAATCTCCGCGACCCCTCGATTCGAAAGCAAAGTGGGAAGTTACCATCATAGCCTTCTAACAGGCTTCCACGGATGACGCTTGGTAGGGGCTGTTTTCGTAACTTCAGTTCACCCTACCCAGCCAACCCCACCCCGCACCCAGTAGTACACCCAATACTCCCCAATTTCTATCCCCACCCGCAAAATAGACTTCTCCACTAAGACCGCAGCCTTCATGCTCCTCCCTTTACATCGGCGCACTCGTCCAACAAGCGCATCTCGCCTCATCGACGACCTCAGACGCCGACCGAGCCGGGTCCACCGTCATCATCGTGACACGGAGCCTCTTCCCCGGCATCGTCTTCCACGGTCTCGGATCTCGCTTCCCTGCCGACGCCAGCGCAGGTACCATCGTCAGGACAATGAACCGACTCCCGTTGCCGACCATGACTCCACAGAGGCCGCTGCGACCATCGTTCTCCTCCTCGATTGGTAAAGTGTGTATTGAATCACTTAGCAGTACATGCGCAGTTCCAATTTTGTTCATACCTACCCTTCAAATTTCCTGGGTGTTGTTGTTCCCGTAAAACTAATTGGTTATAGCCTCCATTGTCCAACATAATATCAGCTTGTAATTGTGCGTCGCTCCTGTCGCTACCGTGCTTGGGTAGGTTTTTCATCTGCAACCAGCAGTGTGGCAAATGAAGGAAAGGTTTTTAGAACTAGCAAGATGCCCATGCGTTGCACGCATTAAGATGCATTTGTATGAGTAGTATATCTTGTAGGAGATGCTCTAACATGGCGCATTTAGTGCTTTAATGTTGCCCACAAGATGCGCGAGTATTACTAGTAGTATATTTTTCTTGCCATGTTGAGATGTTAAAACCACGAGTGCGAACATGCAGAGGAGAAATGAAGACCAAACACGAGATATTCGGGACATCTTCAAGGAGCATGGCAAGTTAAAGAGGAGCTGCACCGAACCTCAAAACGAGCTTTGGTAAGTAACACTCTTTCAATTACTTTCGTAGCCTCGTGTTCTTTTGATGTGTATATGTTGTAGTTTCTATTTCTCTTAAGCGTGGTGTTCTTCGATGTGTAATAAGAAGAGTCTTAATCGTCCTAATGCTTTCGCTTTTAGCTTGATGTAGGAAGTGGGTGTTCTCACCTTGTAGTCTGCTTTTTATTTATTTTTCCTTTTGAATTCACTTCTCCGAAGTTCATTTATCCGGCTTCTACTAAATGGATCTAGGTTGCTTTGAGTATTGATCTAAAAAGAAGTAACTTCATGTCGATGCAGTTCTGCGAGGAGGGAAGGATGGTCAACCTCGAGATCATGTTTCCAAAATGAGGCTGGATTACACACAAGGTGCCGCCCCTAATGATGTGGATTAGACACAAGGTGCAAATTCCCGGATGATGCTGGATTACACACAAGCCGTGTGGAGTCGTCACTGCTCGTGTCCTTGTGGCATTAGTAAAGGCTGAAAGAAAGCGTCAGCAGCCCTTGAGAATGTAGCTGAGTTCCTCAAGAAGAGAAAAAGAGCAATCGGATGCTCTCTTCACCCAAGCCAAAGAAGAGATGGAAGAAGCCAGAAATAAGCTAGCAGAGGCAGAGCAAGCTAGGCGTCTCCTGCTATCTAAAACTGTTGTCAATACAAAATTTCCTTCATAATAGCTAGGTTCAAATGTTTGTCCAACAAGATGCTCATGTGATGTCCGTGCATCTACCGATGTGGCACAAAATGTTTTTTGGGTCATGTAATAACAGCAATTACTTTCCAAACAATAATGTAAGAAGCATTGGACATGGTATAGTTCACGCCAAGCCCGACATTCCAAGTTCAACTTCCACATCAAACTCATGTTCACAGATATCTGCACATTCATACATAATGTCCACAACCATGATTCACTTCAAAGCCAAAAAAAACGTGAGGAGAGTTATAAATAAAGAAAATCCTCTACTAGTTCCTACTACCAGTGCGAGCACAACAAGTCAAGACCATGAGTAAATTAATTATATTTTAGTCATTTTTTGTCTTCTAAAATGCACGCAGAGGCTCGCTGGAAGGACGTGTTCTTAGACACCGCTGATTCAATGAAGGCAAAGCGAGGCGGTCTTAAGCTGGTTGCACGCTGCGAGGAGGCGTGCTCACCGGCTCATGCATGAAAGTGCGGCCCTCTTGGCCGCTACTGTTCAATGCATGCGCTTATGAGAGGTCGCGTCTGCGTGTCGGAGCAATCACTCCCTCCAAATCCTTTTTGTTTGGGTATAACAAAATCTCATTTTCTATTCACATTTTACAAGTAAAATTCATGGACAAACTTTGACCCAAAGTACGATGGGGACTAGTAAACCGTAATGGAGGTAGTAGTTTTTTAATCAAAGAAGGGTTTCCCCTTCCGATTTTCATTATCGAAAACCAGCATCTAAATCTAAACCATAGTATTTGCCCTAGAACTACTGTGTTCAACATCTTGCAACATAAACCCATACAACCTCCATCGCAAAAAAAAACAAACAACCATACGCCAAGGAGGTACGTAGTACTATGAATTCCATTTTCGCTCCATACCAATCGCTCTGAAAACTACTTACTACTTATAACGTGCCATTGAAAATCGAAACTCTTAACCCCGCTAGAAAAACGATATTTTAAACGTGGCTACTCGACCGTGGCAACCGGCGAGCCACCGCGCTCCAAGTCGTTTCACTGTGGTCCCGAGTCTCCCGACCATCAACTCCCTACGGATCAAATTATCACGCCGAGCTGACTATTCCTACAAAGGTGCTCCACCACGTACTGCAGTACCGCGAATGCAGCAATCATGCACCTAGGGTTTTAGGGTTTATTTGTTAACGCCGCTTTACGTAACACTCATGTGTGCGTAGTAGCGACCCGACGAATGGATCAAGTCTTCGTGCTCGGTGTCATCCCCGGATCGAATGCCGACACCACACAAGATTTCAAGGATTTATAACAGAGTAGCAATCACACACTTATTACATCGTTGCCCAAAAGAGGACTTATTACAATAAATATGGCTTAAGGCCATCTAATAACGATAACGGCGGAAGACTTGGAAGATAAGTGAGTCCATCAACTCCGGTAAGCATCATCGAGTATAGAACCACGACCTAAAGCACCTTACTGTCGTCTAAAAAGTCTCAACATGAAAGTTGCAGCCAGCGAAACGGGTCAAAGACATGGAATATGCGGCAATGTAACACATAGAGAATAATGAATGATAAGCCTGTACTACATGCATATGTGGCTGGTGGAAAAGCTCTATGGTTACAGCTTTTGCATAAAGCCGCTTTTTCCTCATCGCAAAGGAATAAATTTGTTTAACTATCATGGTGGTTGTTAAACATTGAGAATGGTTGACAAGATCCTCAATCCCAATTAAAAGTACTCATTAAAAACCCAACAATATTAATTAGAGTAACATGTTGAGATTCACATGATATTCAAGTACTAGATACTCAAGATGTCCATAACCGGGGACACGGCTAATCATGATTAGTTTATACACTCTGCAGAGGTTTATGACTTTTCCCCACAAGACTCGATCGCCTCCGCTTGGTTTCTCTCGCACTACATGGTGTTTGAGAGACGGATGACCGAGACATAGTCTTTCGTACATTTGCACCTTACGATGGGTAGACCGTACCACCTACAACCCCTACATCAGCTAGTCTACCACCGTAAGAGTTCACACGACTTAATCAACTATGCCAGAGCCCATAATGGCTTGTGGCTGCACACTAAGTTACTAGCATGAATGATCTTATGATCCCTTTGAGCCCGGGTGGCGGTCCGAAGAAAACAGGCAAGTCCTTATAGAAACCAGGTGCCTCAATCCACCCGGATGTGTGTTTAAGTTGCCACCTTAGATAAACCATTAATAACAATCTCACATCTGTCATGGAATTCACTCACCCAATCCACGCCTACTAGCATAGCATAGCATAATAAGCAAACGAGAAGTAACTCCCAAGGTTTCATAAGTAAAACAGGTAATAGGTACTACCTCAATCTACTTCCCATCTCACAATTTATTTAGATCCTAATCATGCAAGTGTTTGAGGATTGATCTAATGCATAAAAACAAGGTGGTAGAAAAGGTATGATCAAGTGTTACTTGCCTTGCTGACGATCCGCGAAACCTAGAGACTCGAAGTAACAAGCGGCGCACTCCGGGTGATCTATCGCAGACAAACAACAAGCATACAATAAGTACTCATCTAATGCATAGGTAAATCTCGAATAGAAGATCTAACCAAAAAGTTCAACTTAAGAACCCTGGTTGCAAAAAGAATCGAATCAAATAAAGCAACGAAAGTCAAACGACGAAAGAAAACAACTTGGTTCTAGCAAGTTGAAACTAGGTCAAAGTTTACAGTAGCAAAACTTTGTTTAAGTTGATTAGTCGGAACGGCGGTTTCGAGATGAAACTCGTGCGCTTGAATCACCCGATTCCGATAAACGAGCGAGAAGATAGACTAGAAAGAAAATCGGATCTAAATCGCTATCGGAAAAATAGCGGAATAAATCGATGAGAAAGAAAAACGACGAACGGTTGAACGAACGGACGTTCATTAACCAAAGCAAACCGGTGATCACGTTCATAGGACGAACGGTCCGCTAACGCTATAAACAAAACCGAAAGAAAACCGGCGAGAAAAACCGATCTAGGGTTTCTAAAGAAACCAAACGAAAAACCGATCTAGAAAACTGGAACGGAAACCGGAACGATTTAAAAACCGAACCGAGGAAAAGAAAAGGTGACGCGCTGGGCTAGTACCTCAAGAGGCGAGGGCTCCGGCCAAGGCGTTGGTGGCGGCGTGCACTTGGCGGCAAGGTGGCATGGCGGCGGTGGCGGCGGGTGGCGGCCATTCTTCTTGGAGGAGAGGAGAGGAGAGGTGTTGGTTTGATGTGTTAGAGGGGGGGCGTGCTTGGGTATTTATATTGGGGAGGGAGGGTTTTGCTTGGAGTAGGGGACAAGAATTAGAGTAGGATTAGGAATCCTAGGAATAAAAACTAATAACGAACGGGTCCAAATCCTACTAGGATTTGTAAAAGAAAAGGAAACCGGGCGGCTCCTGGCTCCTCGGTGGCGCGCTAGCGATGGCCTTGGCCTCCTGGCCGTCAGCTGGCTTAGCGGCTTGGGCCTTTGACCCAAGGCTATGGGCTCTTTTTTTTAAAATCGGTTTTATGCCAGAAAAATACAGAAAAAAAAAATCTAAACGAACTCCAAAATTAATAAAGTAAACTTTCCCCGACTCCTAAAATGAGTCTAACAAAATGAACTTTACCTCGGGGCCTAAAATGCAATTTTTTTGAAAACACGATTTTTCCCTAAGGCAAATAAACTCCGAGAAAATCCAAAATTTGATTTATTTATTAAATCTTCATTTTTCCTAAATTTTGGGAAAGTCATATTATTCCTCTCTTATTTTTGATATTGGAAAAATTATTTGAAGATAAAATAAATAAATCCGATGATCCTCTTTTCATAGTTTTGAGAGAACTCAAATACAAAATTTCGAATCTACAACTTCTCCGAGGGTCCTTGAGTTGCGTGAATTTCTAGGATCAACAAAATGCAAGAAAATATGATATGCATGATGACTTAATGTATAACATTCCAAATTGAAAATTTGGGATGTTACAAAACCTACCCCTTTAAGATGAATCTCGCCTCGAGATTCGGGTTGGCTAGAAAATAGGTGAGGGTGGTCCTTGAGCAACTCTTCTTCTCTTTCCTGTGTGGCTTCATCCTCGGTGTGGTGGCTCCAATCGAACCTTGCAAAACTTGATAACCTTCTTTGCGAGTAACTCACGGGCATATTCGAGAATCCTCGACCGTTTCTCCTCATATGTTAAATCATCCTTCAACTGAATTGCTTCAAGTGGCAATCAGATCTCTTAACAGTACTTCCGCCATCTCGGCGTGACATTTCTTCAGCTGAGAAACATGGAATACATCATGAACTCCTGACAGTCCCTCTGGTAATTCCAGCTTATAAGCAACTTCTCCCATGCGTTGCAAGATCCTATACGGTCCAACGAAACGTGGTGCTAACTTTCCTTTAACTCCAAATCGCTTAACTCCTCGAAGTGGGGCTACTCAAAGATAAACTCGCTCCAACTTCATATTCTATCGCCTTGCGTTTTGAATCCGCATAGCTTTTCTCGTCTGGACTGGGCTACCTTGAGCCTATCGCGAATCAACTTAACCTTCTGCTCGCACTCCTTGATCAAATCTGGTCCAAACAACTGACGGTCTCCGGCTTCGTCCCATGACAACGGTGTCCTGCACCTCCTTCCGCATAAAGCCTCGAAAGGTGCCATCTTCAAGCTGGTTTGGTAACTGTTGTTATAAGAAAACTCCGCATACGGCAAGTTATCATCCCAACTAGATCCATAATCTAGTGCACAAGCTCTCAGCATATCCTCCAAAATCTGATTGACTCTCTCAGTCTGTCCATCGGTCTATGGGTGGAAAGCTGTACTGAATTCCAGCCTGGTTCCCAATGTTTCGTGCAACTGATTCCAAAACTTTGAGGTAAATTGGGTTCCTCTATCTGATACGATACTCCTCGGAACTCCATGCAAACACACAATTCTGGTCATGTATATCTTTGCCAACCTAGCACCTGCTTATAGGTAGTCTTGATCGGAATGAAATGAGCTACCTTCACAAGCGATTCGACTATAACCCAAATCAAGTCATAGCCTGAACGAGTCTTTGGCAATTTTGTGATGAAATCCATGCCTAGTTTATCCCACTTCCATTCGGGTATTGGCAATGGCTGCAACAATCCTGCTGGCTTCTGATGTTCTGCCTTCACTCTCTGACATACATCGCAAACTGCTACATACTCCACGATATCCTTCTTCATTCCGGTCCACCGTAATGTTTCCTTCAAATCTAAATACATCTTGGTATTTCTGGGTGAATCGAATAGGTGAATCATGTGCTTCTTGCAAAATCAACTTCCGATCTCCGGGTCATTTGGCACGTAAATACGGTCCTCAAACCATAGGGTATCGTGCTCATCCTCACGAAATCCCTTAGCTTTTCCTTCGCTCATTTTCTCCTTTATAGAGGCAACTTCCTTATCTGCCTTTTGAGCTTCTCTGATTTTGTCCATCAACGTAGACTGAATCTCCAATGCTGCTACATATCCTCTGGAACTATTTCCAAACATAGCTCTCGAAGGTCTTCGCTAACTCCTTGGGTATTCCTCCCACCGTTAGTGTATTGACGTGGCTCTTACGGCTCAATGCGTGCGATACAATGTTAGCCTTCCCGGTGATAATGCAATCTCATATCATAATCCTTAATAAGCTCCAACCATCTCCTCTGTCTGAGATTTAATTCCTTCTGCGTGAAGATGTACTTCAAACTCTTGTGATCCGTGTACACATCACAATGATTTCCAATGAGAAAATGTCTCCATGTCTTCAATGCATGCACAACGGCTGCTAACTCCAAATCATGTGTGGCATAATTCAACTCATGAGGCTTAAGCTGTCGTGAAGCATACGAAACAACTCTTCCTTCCTCGCATAAGCACTGCTCCAAGTCCTCGGCGTGAAGGCCGCAATACACCCTCATAATCCTTGGTCCGATCCGCAAAATTAGTAATCGGTGAGGTAACCAATCTTTTCTTCAACTCCTGAAAACTTGCCTCACAATCCTCGATCCATATGAACTTGGTATCCTTTTTCAGCAATTCCACATAGGCTTTGCAATCCTTGAGAAATTCTCAATGAATCTTCGTAGTATCCTGCGAGTCCAAGGAAACTCCGGATCTCTCCAACTGTCGTTGGTGCTTCCCATTTGGTTCTTGTATCAACCTTCGTGGGTCAACTGCTATCCCTTCTCCGGATATAACATGTCCAAGAAATCCAACTTCCTTTAGCCAAAACTCACATTTGCTGAACTTGGCATATAACTCGATGTTCCCTCGCTTCTCCAAAACCAATCGCAAATGTTCCTTATGTTCTTCTTCATTCTTCGAGAAACCAAAATATCATCAATGAACACCACGCATTTAACTTATCCAAAAACTCCATAAACACTTTGTTCATCGTGTTCATGAAATAGGGTCAAGCGCTAGTCGATCCAAATGACATAACGGTATATTCATACAGTCCATATCTCGTGGTAAATGCTGTCTTAGGTATGTCCCGCCTCCCGAATCTTCAATCGATGGTACCACGATCGCAAATCGATCTTGGAAAACATCAGAAGCTCCTTGCAAACGATCAAACAGATCATTTATCATAGGTAGTGGGTACTTGTTCTTGATCGTTACTTCATTTAAACCACGATAGTCTACAACCATCCTTAATGATCCGTCCTTCTTCTCTACTAAAAGTACGAATGATCCCCAAGGCGAAGAACTTGGGCGTATATAACCTTTATCCATTAGCTCCTTAATCTACTTCTTGATTTCGCCAAACTCCATGCGGGCATCCTGTATGGTCGCTTCGATATTGGGCACATGCACCGCAAAAGCTCTATCAAAAACTCAATGTCTCTATCCGGTGGCATTCACGGCAACTCTTCCTAAATACATCAGGAAATCCTTACCACCGGTACTTCTTCCCGCACAACTCCCGATAAGGAATTTACTTGTGCTCTCCTCTCTCATGCCGTGATACATACTTGATTCTCCTCCTTCCGGGTGGTAAGCAAAATTGACTTAGTGGCGCAATCTATGTTTCCTCCATATCGATAACCAATCCATGCCTAATATCACATCCAATCCTTGGGATTCCGTAACTATTAGATCCGAGGGAAAAACATAGTGTCCAATCCTTAATGGCGCCGATCACACCGTATACTAGCCATGTATTCTGCCTCCCGTGAGTTTACTAGCATGGGTGACCTAAGGGCTTGGGTTGGTAATTTGTACTTATCCACAAATCCCCTTGATATGTATGAATGTGATGCACCAAAGATCGAAAAGAACTAGCGCAAGAAATGACTTAACCAAAAACTTATCGAGTACTGCATCGGGCTGATCTTCAACCTCCTCCACGGTAACGTGGTTCACTTGTCCTTTATTGAAAGGGTTTGGCTTCTTTCCAGAGCTTCCATTTCCACCTTGGCCTTCGGGACATTCATTTGCATAATGTCCGTTCTTGGAACACTTGTAACAGGTGACATGACTCAAGTCTTTCTTGGTTGGGGTTGATGGTGTGGTCCGGTTCTGGCCGCGTTGCTTCCTCCATTCCCATTTCCATTTTTGTGGCCATTATGGTTGTGCGAACTACCTCCTCCATGGGTATGCTGAAATGAACTCCCTGCTTAGGGGTATAACGCTTCTGCTGGGCTCCGAGTTATACTTCCCGCCCATACTTCCTCTTGCGGTTCTCAATTTGTCAGCTGCTTTCCTTCAATCATGAGGGCACGGTCTACCAACTCCCGGTAGTTATTGAAACTTGCTACCATCAACTGCATGCTTAATTCATCATTCAGTCCTTCCAAACTTCTCCCGCTTAGTCAGATCTCGTAGTAACGCTATCCGGGGCATAACGTGCTAACTTACTAAAATCATCCACATATCGCCAACAGTCCTTCCTCCTTGGCGTAAGTTGCGAAACTAACGCTTCTTCATGGCCATAGATCCTGCCGAGACATGGGCGGTCTGGAAAGCTTCTTGTCAAACCGATCCCATGTGATGCGGTGTCTCAGGGTAAGTGGTTGTAAAATTCTCCCACCATGTCATCAAGGGTCCTTCAAGCTGGTGTGCAAAGAACTTCACCTTTTCTCCATCCGTGACATCCTGCGGTGGTCAAATCCCTCCCTACCTTACGGAGCCAATCATCCGCTACTATCGGCTCGGTGCTACTAGAAAACACCGGATTCGGCCTTAAGAAACGTGTCAAGTGATCTACAGGTGGTGGTGGCGGTGGGTTGTTGTTGTTGCCTTGGTTCTGTACCAATGTTTGGATCAAAGTGTTCTGCTGTTGGATCAACTGGGTGATCTCTGGCGGGAAAACAAACCCGGGTCGCGCCTCTGGAGGCATCTCGATGGGTTTAGAAAAGATGAGAAATTAAGAAGTAGAGTGAGGTCTAAGGAGAAACACTACCCAAATGTATATGAGCAAATGCACACAAAATCACTTCATTCAATTCAAACAAAGGGCTTACAACGATCTAACTATCGCAAAAGTGCGTGTACTATGATGTTACATGGAGGTAATACTACTAATGTGTGGGGGTCATCTACTAATTTGAACGGTGGAAGACTCCATGATACTGCTCGGCTTCCAAATTTCGTCTTCAAAGTCGGGTTCACTTTGATCCGAATCGGTGTTGTCGATGATGATGTAGTTGCTCGGACAGCCGATGTACTTGTCTTCATTCTTGAGCGCCAATTTCTTCTTGAGTTCTTCAATCTCATACTTAAGATCGTTATTGTGTCTTGCTACAGCCTACGATCTCGTCCATGTAGTCCTTACGTGTAGACTTTAGTTCTTCTTCAAGTTCGATGATCCGTCCCTTCGCATCCTTCAATTCGATCATATCATTGCACATCTGGTTCTCCTGGCATCGAATGTGCTGGTTTAACTCCTGGATGAAAGCTGCAATGGATCCATCCTTCTTGGTGCCGACTATCTCCCATTGTTCATCTCGGCGTCCGCAACTGGATAGATGGTGTCCTTGAGGTCTTCTTGGTAAACTTCTCCAATGCGTCCCATGGTGATATGAGCTGCCATGCTCTTTCCCAGACTCCAGGTTGGTGCACTGAAAACACTATCTATAGGCTTGGTGATTGGGGCGAATGTCCTTCCCGGAATGTGAGCTTGAATCTTCCAGCGCTCTTCTTCAGGCAGAGTGGCGTTGAAAGTCCCGGTGAAACTTGGTAGTCCAATGTTCAGGTACTTGGTGACTTCCTTCAGGTGAAATCCAAAAGGTGTGCCTTCATCTGGTTGGGCGTACTTGATCTTCGCGTCCTTCATCCTAAAAGAGTAGAAAAGATGAGGAGTTAGAAAATGGGAAGAGAGTAGTGATCTATGGTTCTAACTTAGTGGTCGTGGTCTCATACCAGGCTGTGCTCGATACCATCTCTCAGAGCGACCCGACCCGAATGGATCAAGTCTCTCGTGCTCGTGTGTCATCCTCGGATTAGTAATGTCTTGACACCACACAAGACTTTCAAGGATTTATAACAGAGTAGCAATCACACACTTATTACATCGTTGCCAAAAGAGGACTTATTACAATAAATATGGCTTAAGGCCATCTAATAACGATAACAACGGAAGACTTGGAAGATAAGTGAGTCCATCAACTCCAATGCCGCATCACCGAGTATAGAACCACGACCTAAAGCACCTTACTCGTAAATGCGAAAAGTCTGTAACATGAAAGTTGCAGCCCGAAACGGGTCAAGACATGGAATATGCCGCAATGTAACACATAGAGAATAATGAATGATAAGCACATACTACATGCATATGTGGCTGGTGGAAAAGCTCTATGGTTACAATTTTGCATAAAGCCGCTTTTTCCCTCGCAAAGGAATAAATTTGTTTAACTATCATGGTGGTTGTTAAACATTGAGAATGGTTGACAAGATCCTCAATCCCAATTAAAAGTACTCATTAAAAACCCAACAATATTAATTAAGTAACATGTTGAGATTCACATGATATTCAAGTACTAGATACTCAAGATGTCCATAACCGGGGACACGGCTAATCATGATTAGTTTATACACTCTCTGAGGTTTTATGACTTTTCCCCACAAGACTCGATCGCCTCCGCTTGGTTTCTCGTGACTACATGGTGTTTGAGAGACGGATGACCGAGACATAGTCTTTCGTAAGCATTTGCACCTTACGATGGGTAGACTGCACCACCTACAACCCCTACATCAGCTAGTCTACCACCGTAAGAGTTCACACGACTTAATCAACTATGCCAGAGCCCATAATGGCTTGTGGCTGCACACGAAGTTACTAGCATGAATGATCTTATGATCCCTTTGGGCCCTGGGTGGCGGTCCAAGAAAAACAGCAAGTCCTCGATAGAAACCAGGTGCCTCAATCCACCCAGGATGTGTGTTTAAGTTGCCACCTTAGATAAACCATTAATAACAATCTCACATCCGTCATGGAATTCACTCACCCAATCCATGTCTACTAGCATAGCATAGCATAATAAGCAAACGTGTAGAAGTAACTCCCAAGGTTTCATAAGTAAAACAGGTAATAGGTACTACCTCAATCTACTTCCCATCCCACAATTTATTTAGATCCTAATCATGCAAGTGTTTGAGGATTGATCTAATGCATAAAAAAGCGGGTAGTAGAAAAGATATGATCAAGTGTTACTTGCCTTGCTGACGATCCGCGAAACCTAGAGACTCGAAGTAACAAGCGGCACACTCCGGGTGATCTATCGCAGACAAACAACAAGCATACAATAAGTACTCATCTAATGCACAGGTAAATCTCGAATAGAAGATCTAACCAGAAAGTTCAACTTAAGAACCACAGTTTGCAAAAGAATCGAAACAAATAAAGCAACAAAAGTCAAAGCGACGAAAAGAAAACAACTTCGGTTCTAGCAAGTTGAAACTAGGTCAAATTTTACAGTAGCAAAACTTTGTTTAAGTTGATTAGTCGGAACGGCGGTTTCGAGATGAAACTCCAAAGCGCTTGAATCACCTGATTCCGATAAACGAGCGAGAAGATAGACTAGAAAAGAAAATCAGATCTGAAATCGCTTATCGGAAAAATAGCGGAATAAATCCGATGAGAAAGAAAACGACGAACGGTTGAGCGAACGGGCGTTCATTAACGAAGAGAAACCGGTGATCACGTTCATTAGGACGAACGGTCCGCTGCAGCGAGCGCTTGCTAAACAAAACCGGAAAGAAAAACGGCGAGAAAAACCGATCTAGGGTTTCGGAAAGAAACCGAAACGAAAAACCAATCTAGAAAACGGAACGGAAAGCGAACGATTTATGAAAAACCGAACGAGGAAAATAAAGGTGACGCGGGCGCCAAGGCTAGTACCTCGAAGAGGCGAGGGCTCGGCCAAGGCGGCGTTGGGTGGCGGCGGCGGCACTTGGCGGCGGCGGTGTAGAAGCGGCGGCGGGTGGCGGCTAACTGTGCTAACTGGAGGAGAGGAGAGAGGAGAGGTGTTGGTTTGATGTGTTAGAGGGGGTGCTTGGGTATTTATATTGGGGAGGGAGGGTTTTGCTTGGAGTAGGGACAAGAATTAGAGTAGGATTAGGAATCCTAGGAATAAAAACGGAATAACGAACGGGTCCAAATCCTACTAGGATTTGTAAAAGAAAAGGAACCGGGCGGCTCACGGCTCCTGGTGCGGCTGGCTAGCGATGGCCTTTGGCCTCCTGGCCGCCGGGTGGCTTAGCGGCTTGGGCCTTTGGCCCAAAGCGCTCTGACTTAAATCGGTTTCACAAGAGAAAATACAGAAAAAAAAAATCTAAACGAACTCCAAAATTAATAAAGTAAACTTTCCCCGACTCCTAAAATGGAGTCGAACAAAATGAACTTTACTCGGGGCCTAAAATGCAATTTTTTGAAAACACACATTTTTCCCTAAGGCAAATAAACTCCGAGAAAATCCAAAATTTGATTTATTTATTAAATCTTCATTTTTCCTAAATTTTGGGAAAGTCATATTATTCCTCTCTTATTTTTGATATTGGAAAAATTATTTGAAGATAAAATAAATAAATCCAATGATCCTCTTTTCATAGTTTTGAGAGAACTCAAATACAAAAATTTGAAATCTACAACTCTCTCCGAGGTCCTTGAGTTGCGTGAATTTCTAGGATCAACAAAATGCAAGAAAATATGATATGCATGATGACTTAATGTATAACATTCCAAATTGAAAATTTGGGATGTTACAATCTTGAGACAATGAGAGGCCATTGCGTCGTCGCGCCTCTTCTCTTCGTATATGTACTCCACCGTTTGTCTGGTGTCCAAAAAATTATAATAACTACTAGCAATGTGCCAATGCGTTGCCACACGATCAAAGTGGCGGAGCTAGATGCAGATTACGCCTGGGGCTGTGCTATGTTGAGTGATAAACTTCTATGATTTTCTATGCTTTGCATGAAGAAATTACAAAGGAAGTTGTTTCTAGGCACAGGGCTATAGCCCTAGCTGCCCCGAACTGTGCTGCCTCCGCCATCGGATTAATACATATTCACCGATTTGATAGGAAAAAGAGTCTAGCTTTGAAATACATATATCACTAAAAATATGTTATGTTTCACTCAAAATATATTCGTTTGGCGGTTTTGATGAGATAAGGGAGGAATGTTGTTGGTTTCAAGATTCGAGAAGTCGTATATGTCTAATTTCTACTCTTACTAGCAAGATGCCCGTGCGTTGCACGGAACATCAAGATCTTGTGGGAGAAAAGGATGAGCGAGGAAGGCCTTATACGCAAATGTGGTGAAGAGTGCGGAGTAAATTGCCATATCTTCCTTCCTATCCGCCGAGATATAAATCAGGGACGACCTACATTGTGCGGGATGGCAGGCCCACCATCATCACCAACTCTATTTTCTATCCCTACTCTTATAGTAAGCATTGCCGGTGATGATCGTGTGCCTGCCATCCTGCAATATAGGCCGTCCGATCTATATCGGCGGATAGGAAGGAAACTATAACAATTTTGCAAAAGATACCCACACCCTCTCCGCATTTGCAAATAAGGCCTTCCCTCGTTCATCCTTTTCCCCCACAAGATAAACTACTCATACAAATGCATCTTGATGTTCCGTGCAATGCATGGGCATCTTGCTAGTTGTTGCAAAAAGCCCATGTGTGTGTGAGAGAGAGGGAGAGTGGAGGAGGACTTGAGTGCATATGTGACAAAGACACAAAAGTGTGTGTGCGATAGGTATCGACTTAAAATGGGGCGATAGTGTGTGTGTGCACGATCGAGAGGCGTGTCTCAAGAAGGGAAGAAAATCTACATAGATACAAGGAGCGGAGAGATACATGTATGCGATGGTGGAAGCACGAGTGTGCGAGGTGTATAAACCTATCTATAGGCTAGCTAGTCGATAAATGTTTGTGAGAGAAATACAGTGTTGGGGGTCTTGGCGAGAGTTTTGTGTGTGTGAGAGAGAGGCGGTAGTCGGGAAGGGAGTGGAAGCAGGAGTTGTGTGTGTGTGTGTGTGAGAGAGAGAGAGAGAGGCGGTGAGTCGGGGTTGTCTGATCGGTAAACAAATGAGTAATGTCGATGCAGGATGGAGGCGAAAAGGGGACCATAACAAATGTTGTGTCTATGGGAGAGAGAGATAGAGAGTAATTTTAGTGGTATGAGTCATATGTAGAGACATATAGGGTGTGTGAGAGAATCCCATAGAGAGAAAGACAAAGTGAAAGGCAGTGGAGACTGTGTGTTTGGCGGTGAAAAGAAAGCTTAGGTACCGAGTGATACCGGAGAACAGTGAGAGACGTGAGAGATAATGAAAACCGTGTAATGTATAATGATCGGAGAGTGTGACACTTCTCAAGGGAGGCGATCAAGAGACCATGTTTGCGAGGATAGGAGCAACATGAAGTGAGCGCAAGGGTGAGCTGGAGAAAAGAGAGTGATAGCTACTGAAGGAGCATGCATGCGAGAGAGATGGGCGTGAAAGGAGTGAACAAAAAGGGATTCAAATATTTGAATTCGAGATGATGATACATGTAATCCATACTCAGAACCAAAATTGATCTATCAAACATGCATACTCATATGAATTCACACACATCTATGTTATTTAATATGTAGATATTACTGATCCATACATTTTAGTAGAACATAATTTGGTTAAATTTTTCGAATTCAACCTTAAGATTTCGAGATCGTTGTATTTGTAAATCATATTATACATATAAAGGAGCAGAATTCTTTGTTGTGCTTTTGTAAGTATATATAAAAATGATGTATATAGAATGTAATTCCAATTGAAAATGGATCCCGCCCGAAAAAAATAGAATACAAACAGGATTCGAATTGAGTTGGCACGATGGCGTGCACTCTGCAAAATTTGAGCGAAGCGGGGAAAGTCGCGATAACCGCCGAAACCAAAATCTGCGAGATGGAAATCACTACGCCTATCCACCACGCAAAGCCTATCTGCTGGATTTCTATAGGTTTCGATAGGGGTAGGTTTGTAATTTCACCCAAACAGCCTCTCACCCGGATTCATACGGTGGGCGCCAAAACACGATGTGTCCTCGACCGAAATCGACTCCTCCCGATTCATATTCATACACGTGGGCGCCAAAAACAAACTCTTGTCGGCAAATATTCGGTGTATGCGAGATTACCATCCTATCCCCAACCGACTAGTGTTGCTGTGATGTAGTAGAAATTTGAAACGGGGGCTAAGTTTATAAATTTCCTCGCATTTGAGACAAGCGCGCCCTGAATACATGGTTCCCCCCTTCCTCTCTACCTCCCTTTTCCCACTCGTACTCCGTGGGCGCCAAAACACCCTCTCCACCCCACCCTCCACCGTCCGCCGCTGTCCGCCACCCCATCCACCGGCATCCTCCTCCACCATGCCGGAGCTGATACCCCGACGCCGCCGTCCATTACAAGAGATCAACCTCTTTCATCCATGGCTACGGACCGGGATCCTTGCATCCCGTCCTCTCGCTTCATCCCCACCGTCGTCCACCTTAAGCGCCGCTCCTCTGACCGTCGCCCATCCACAGCGCCCGCCGCCACCGTCTACCCTCCTAGATCTGCTTCCACGCCACCGATAGCCATCGCTACCGCAGCACCGTCAAATTCTCAGCGAGATGCATACACGGCGCTTGTGCGAAAGCCAAGATTTTTCGTATCTACTCAACTTATTTATCGCAGCAAGAAAATAGATCGCCACTTTGCTTTACTCTGATTTCTTGTCTGGGTTGCGAAGTAGACTTTGTCCGGTTTGCACCTTCAGATCCCCCCATGGCACGCTCAACACCATACTCCCAATGCTTATGGTTTTCCCCTTTTATATTCCACACTACTTAAATCACAATAGACTAAATTTCAAAATTGGGTCGATCGATTTTTGAGCTCGCGGAGTTCGCGGTCTGCGATCGTAGGGGCTCGGTGGGGGCGATGGTTGTGGGGGCGGTGGTGGGCCTCGTCGAACGAAGAAAACTCGGCCGGGTGGGGCGGGGGGGGGCGGGGGCGGAGGAACACAGGCGGTGGGGCCCGGCCCGTGCGGTGTTACTGTATGGGGCCTTACGATATGTTCCTTGTCGGGAAGGGGAGCGAGGACATCTGCAGTCAACAACTGATAGAGCTGGCATGTACATGATCGATAGGCTTTCAATTACTAGCGGCAATACAACACCGTAATTTCTAGCCAGTTCCACTTTCCCGATTTATATATCCTGGTTATGGTGTACCCCTGTTATGTACACTATGATCTGCCTAGTTCTTTGTGTGCTCTTATTATCATGGTTTGGCAATAAACTCTCTATACAATATATTATGAACCTATCATCTGCCGACTATCCTTACTTACGGAGCCTATTTTTTGTGTACTTGTGCCGGATTATATAAATGCACGCACAATATTACAGCACACATGAGCTCTCTCATCGTAATCGGTGATAGCACACAAGTGTTTACTGAGGCGCCCTATATTAGAATATCATCTTCGTTACAAAGATAATCTCATAGCTATTTATGCTTTCATGGTTCTCGGATATTATCACATAATTACCGTGAATATCGAGAATCCGCGCGATTAGAAGAATATTAGTCGAACACCGCAATGACTTACAAAATTGGCGGCAAGGCATTGAGTGCCATTGGAAGCAATGAAACTCGTACGCTCCCCACACTGTTGATTCTTGTTGAGAATATCATCCTAATGACTATTCTAACCTTGAGGAGTCAAAGGCGGATGGCCTATCCTGTTCACCCATCAAGGTGCTGTTCTAATTTGGCAAGGTTTTATTGATTGCGGCGTATCTTGCATATGTTGTCTTGCATTTCTTCTACTTTGTTGCACCGCCATCTCTTAGTTTACTCATCATATAACTTCCGAGATGCCATGCCCATCCATTATCAATACATATTCCATCTGTCATCATACCGTGTTTTCCACTCAAATGTTGTTCTTGTGCATCGAGGACATCAAAAAGGAAGAGGGTGATTGCCGAACACGAAGGAGCACCGGCAAAGTCCTTGAAAAACATGGTGGTGCTTGGGAGAAATCGAGACAACGCCCCACTTATATTGGTTGTACAACCAAAGGTGACACTGAACGAGGACCCGACTCAGCAGACTGCACCCATACTTCACTTGGCCACACCACTAGCCCCACCACCACGGGACCTGCACTCCAAGCAAAAGACATACCAATTTCATTTGCCATAGCACCATTTGTACCACGAAAAATCCCACTTGACCAAAAAAATGCAATGAAGTCCACCGGCCGCAGACCTATCCCAGCTGCAGAGACAGCCAATTCCTGCAGATTGGAACCCCATTCCATTTATTCCCAGTTTAAAGACAATGCTTTCAATGTTGTTAGGGACTACGTGCATATATTCCCATCATGGGAAGATTATTGTGAAGACAAACACCATTTTCACATCTTCACTGTCCAACTTACGTGTAAGTGCTATTATTCATGGTTATTATTTTCACTGTTTTACTGCTGATTGAACACATCGGTGATTTACATTACATTGTTGTAACTAAGCGAGGTCAATCTTGATAGTCATGGACGAGCAAAAGCTTGCTTGTGCTTTTTCAAGGAAGCATTGTAGCAAGATCGGTGTTACCGAGGAAATCACACTTTGATGGCAAGTCTTTAACGAATTTCGGTGAAGCCTCGTGCTAAATTCAGAAAACATTGAATGGAAAAACCTTGTTATACCTTTGGTCTCGTTCCCGGGATGAGGTAATTCTTGTCTATGAAATCACATGACAATTTGAACTTCTACTTTTCCGCATGTGCCTTACGGATCTTTTTTGCAGGAAATCTGCTCGAAGAAGAATTCGGTTTGACAAGAACGACGGGATATCGCCAAATATGCTGCCGCTGATTTGCTCTTGTTAGTACACATTGTCTGTATCATCACTGTACTTGCATACATACCTGGTTCATTATGTGGTAGCGATTATGCCTGATAGCTTGCTTATCAATTGTTCGCTCCAAATTATCTGATCTGTATGAATGGTTACATTAGTGTAGAATATATCCAATGCCACTGTTTTTTTAGCTCTGCATTGTTCTTGTAAGTACATGCTGTCCTTTATCAGTGTACTTATAATGACAGGTAGTTGTTCATGTACCATCACTCTGCAGCTTATTTTCCATTTTCTACACATTAGATCTATATTTACTCTTACCATAAGGTTGAGTCTTGAAGAAGTTTAGCTGTGCATTGCTCTTGGCTGTACCTTTTTACTGTGTCGCTGCACTTACATTTATAACTACTTGGTTATGTAGCATCACTCTTCATCTTATCTTAAATATTATCCATTTTTTCGTATATTATCACATCTATATTTACTCTTAACAAAATGTAGAATAAAGGCAATGCTTTTAAAGAAGATTCTGTGGTAAACTTCTTGAATTGCCCCCATGGACAAGGCCTTTATAGAGCCTGTCTTCACCAATAATGTAAGTTTGTCCATCTCAAGCCTTCAAACTTTGTTGTATATATTTGGTTAGGCATGACTGCAACAGCTGTTTATTTTTGGTGTTTGCATCAAATTGCTTGTTTAAAGTTTATTATATGTAGTTCATAACAAAAGTTTGTCCTTTCTCAATTTAAGTTTTCAGTTGTACAACCAAGTTCCTTCTTCATACCATGTAAAATTAAACTATACTGAGCAAGTGATCTTCTTTTTGCACTTTGCATGTAATGTACATTCTTCATCCGTAATCCGGTGGTGTGGTGAACCTACCCACTACTGACACAATGTCATATTCTGCAATGTCTTAACTATGAACAATGTCATATCATTCTACTATTATTTAAAGCTGTCTCTTTATTTGCCAATCTAAAATGGTATAAATTATTTGTACACTAACCATTGATACTTATGAGTTCTTGATACGTAATCCGGTGGTGTCATTGAAGCTGCCAACTCCTTCACAATGTCATTTCCTGCCATGTCTTGACCTGAACAATATCATATTGTGTTAATGCAAATTTAAAGCATGTCACTTTATTCGTCAAGAAGAAATGTGATGAATTGTCGAAGACGATACTTTTATGTGCAAAACACATCATACATACGCTTGTTTATCTTTCAGAGTAAGGAAGATATAAGTGTTGAACAAGCATAGTCTCATCATCTTGCTCAGCTGCTGTCGGTGTACTAGAGTAGGGGTACCCTAGTATCCCGAACTTCGTGCCGCAGACGATTGTAGCACCCAGCAGCAAGGCTTGCCGGGAATGCGTCAAGATTCTCTATGGCTCTTTTGGAGCCATACAAGAACAGAGTGTTTTAAGTCAAGGAAACAAGGCCCCGGCAAGAGGAGCTTGCCGGGAAGGCCATCCATGGCACATAGAAAACAAGACCCCGGCAAGAGGAGCTTGCCGGGAAGGCTCGGAGAGCGACAAGCCTCCGGGCGCGACAAGGATTCAGCTCCGATGAGTCACTTGCCGGAGCAGGCAACCTCTCTTCATCTCCGCTCCAGCTCATTCACTAACGTGTCGCCATGGGGCCATTCCAAGCGCGCGTGTCAAGAGAAACTGTCTGCGACCAGCGGAGAGCAGCGTGATGGCGGCGGCAGGATAAACCATCGTGGCGGACGATGGCGCCCGTAATGACCACTTTTGCCTTTGTTTGGGAGACTTAGGCGGGCATTTATTGCCCTTGTCCCTACCGTCGGGGTTAGGTATGATACCTTTGTACCTTTGTGCAAGTAGGTGTACCAACTCTGTTTTTCCATTTGTACCCTCCTCTACGTTGCCACTGTGGTAACCCCTTTGAAGCCTATAAAGGAGGCCCATGTGCAGCGTAGAAAGGGTTCGGCTGGTTCGGTTCAGCTCATCGAAACCGAGAAGACTCTCGAGGCTAGGTTTTGTAGCTCTCATTGCTCCCTAGCAAGAAGCAGAATCAACCGGAGAAGCAGTGATAGGAGTATTATCTCTCCGGAGAGCTCCGAAGCTGGGTAAGCTGCTCGTGTGCCGCCTCGATCTGCTCTTCGATGCGATCTCCGCCCCACCGAACCGAAAGGGACCCGGTCCGGCGGTCCCATAGGTGTCCGTGAATGCACGATCGACCTCCCACGACATCTTTGGCGGCGCCCGGTAGAAGCGTCGAGGTTGTGTGAACCTGATCCGGCGTTCACACGAGCCGCATCTTCATCATCTTCAACCTCTTCATCAACATGCCACCGAAGAAGAAGGCTTCGGCGGCGGCAGAGCCGTCCGCGTCGAACCCACCGCCTCCGAACAATCGGCGGTGGGGTAGACGCCAGCGGAAGAACGGATGTGGACGAGGCCTGACGCCGCCAAGTCAGGACAAGGCTGCGCAGACCTCGGCGTCCGGACATTCACAGCGTCCATCCCAGAGCCGGGCGAGACCGGCGTCGTCATGGTGTCCACAACACCATACGCTTCGTTGGACCAAGGCGGCTGGTGGATCTCGCGATCTTTGGAGACCAGCATGCCGCGTCGACTTATCTTTGGCGCAAGCGAGCACGCGGTCGCCCGGACGGGGAGTGCTCCTTCTAATATCAATAGAAGTCCGAGCATATCCCGCTCCCTGCACCGTTCGCCACCGCCGCCCACCACGCGAGAAGAAGCTTTGGCGCTGACTTCGGCTGCTCTGGACTACCCTCCGACGTCCGACAAAGGTTGGCGAATGGAGGCCACCATCCGTAGTCTCACAACCGCCAACGGCGGCGCTCCCGGCAACCAACTGCGCCGCTGCCGCGGGAAGACGACAAAGGCACGAGCTGGTGGCGGCGAAAACCTGTGGGGGTGCAACCACCATGCACTCTCCGCCTGAAGGCCAAGATCACCAACTCGTCGGATCCACCTTGGCAAGCGACTCCACGCGTCGCCGGACCTGAGCTCGCCGTGATCAGCGCCAAATTCTTCAAGAACGGCAACAAGAAGACGCTCCGACCCGCATCGAGCGCCGGAGAGAAGCGCGACGTCAATCAGACCAGCGCGCTGGGCCCATTGTCGACATGCATGCGCCAGGGGAACCAGGCGACTTGCTGTACGCGGTAGGTTGCCCTGCGTTCACCCGTGAGCTGCGGCAAGTCCGGTGGCCCGACAAGAAAAATTTCAAACCAGATGTGCCAGAGAAGTATGATGGCAGGACACATCCGTCGGAGTTCCTCATCATCTACACCATCGCGGTGCAGGCTGCAGGGGGACGAGACGACAAGATCCTCACCAACTACTTCCATTGGTACTCAAACCCAACGCCGATCTTGGCTCATGTACTTGCCGGACGGCTCCATATCCTCTTGGGCAGATCTGTGCCACCAGTTTGTCGGCGCCTTCACAGGCGGCCACAAGCCTCATGGCTAGGAGAGTGACCTTTATCTGCTCGCCCAAAAGGAAGGAGAATCCCTGCGCAAGTTTATCCAGAGATTCAGCCGCGTGAACTACAACATCCCGGATGTCCACCCTGCCCATGGTGATCGGTTGCGTTCATCGAGCGTCGCGTAACCGCAGGATGAGGAGGAGATGGCGATGTGTAAAGTCAAGGACGTTAGTGAACTATACGCCTGGCCGACAAGTGTGCCGATGAGGAAGGAAGGAGACTCCTCAGGGAGAATGCGTAAGGGATCCGGCGGGGAGACCGCTCCGGCAAGGAAAAGTGGCGGCGGAATAATGTAAGAAAGAAGGGCAAAGATATGCTAGTTGTCGAAAGCGGTCCGGCAATGGAGGCGCCGTAATAAAGCCAAAGTTGGTAACTCCGGCAAGGAGGTTGCCGCTGGCGTCAATGACCCGGTATGGCGTGATCGCCGACAAGCCGGACAACTCCAACAAGCAATATTGCAAGATCCACCGCACCAAGGGCCACGACCTCCAGAGCTGCAAGAAGGTCGAGCAGCTCGTTGAACAGCAGATGGCTGAGTACAAGCGGCGCGACAAGGAGAAGGCCGGGAAGGTGCTTTGGAGGAGCCCGGACAAGCGCCCGGTGGGGAGGGCGCTGGCAAGGCCAAGCAATGGCAGGAGATAGACCTCCCAGCGCGCGACAAGGACGAAGACTGACGGCAGTGTGGATGAAGACATGGATGATGATGAAGCTGATGAGCAGGAGTTTCGTAAAGCCACGAAGGTCCTTCCATTGGCCGGTGGTGCTTCTTCGCATACTTCACACCACCAACTCAAGCAGTGGATGCGGGGAAGTTAATGCAGCGAGAACCATCCGTAGAGTCACGCAAGCCTCTAAAATGGTCCGACGCTTATCATCTTTGATATTGAGGACCACCCGATCGCGCCAACTGCGGTCGGGTGCTTGCCGATGTTGGTCTCGCCAACTATCCGCAACCTCAAGGTCACCAAGATGCTAGTTGACGGCGGGCCGGCTTGAACCTGATCTCCTCCGCGATGCTCCAGAAGCTTCAGATCCCTGACAGCGAGCTCGAAGAAACTGGCACATTCCAAGGAATTAATCCAGGAAGGAGCAAGCCGAAGGGGAAGATCACGTTGCCGGTAACATTTGGCAGCGAGCTAAATTTCAGGACCGAGAGGGTCACGTTCGACGTTGCTGATTTTCCATTGCCCTACAATGGAATACTTGGCCGTCAAGACTTGCCAAGTTCATGGCAGCCTCTCATTATGCATACAACTTACTCAAGATGCCTGGCCCGATAAGTGTCATTTCTGTCCATTGCGACAAGAAAGATGCTCTTATCTGCGCCGACAAGATTTACCGGGAAGCAGCAGCCGCAGCGGTCATGAGACACTTGCGGCTGAAGCTCCCTGGGAAGAAGAAGTCAAGTCCGCAAGAGTTCTGATGCCCACTCCGGCAACCGCACCTCTTGAGTGCTGCGCCACTGCGTCGAGGACGCACCATCGAGCTCCACCGGCAAGTGCAAGAAGAAGGCGATGACAGCTCCACCAGCAACCAAGAAGGTGTCCGCTAAGGAGGATGGCACTGGTGGTACCTTCACCATCAGTGCCACGCTTGACCCTAAATAGGAAAGCGCTCGTTGCTTTCCTTGGGCGAATGTCGGCGTGTTTGCATGGCAACCGTCGACATCCCGGTGTTCCTGTGAAAGTAATTGAGCACCACTTAGCTATACGTCCTCCGCGCGCGACCCGTCCAAGCGTAAAGTCGAAGCAAGCAAAGGAGCGCCAGAATTCATCGCAGAAGAGATCAAGAAGTTGGAAGCAGCAGGCCTTGTCAGAGGAGTGCTCCATCCTACGTGGTTGGCCAATCCTGTAGTCGTGCGCAAAGCAAACGGGAAATGGAGGCTTTGTATAGATTTCACCGATGTCAATAAAGCTTGTCCCAAAGACCCATTTCCCTTGCCGTGCATTGACCAGATTGTTGACTCCACAGCCGGATGTGATTTGCTTTCATTTCTTGATGCATACTCAGGATACCATCAGATCTTCATGGCAGAAGAGGACGAGGAGAAAACCGCATTCATCACTCCATGTGGCACATATTGTTTCATACGGATGCCTTTCGGATTGAAGAATGCTGGTTCAACATTTGCAAGAGTGGTCCATGAAGCTTTTGAGTCACTGATGCACAAAAATGTAGAAGCCTACATGGATGACATAGTGGTCAAGAGCAAAGACAGGGCAACTATGGTTCAAGATTTAGATGAGACTTTTGCAAATCTGCGCAAGATCAACCTCAAGCTCAACCCCGAGGAGTGCGTGTTTGGAGTCCCCTCCGGCAAGCTTCTCGGGTTCTTCGTGTCTCAGCGGGGAATTGAAGCCAATCCCGACAAGATCAAATCCATTGAGCAAATTGAAGCACCAAAGCGCGTCAAGGATGTACGAAGACTTGCCGGTTGCGTGGCTGCTCTCGGCGAGTTTATCTCTAGAAGTTCTGTGAAGCGCCCTGCCATTTTTCAAAATTTTGAAAAAGGAAGGTCCAATGAAATGGACTCCCGAAGCGGAGGCTGCGCTGCAAGACTTAAAGAGATACCTGTCCTCCACTCCAACACTTGTTGCACCTAAGCCCCAAGAGAAGTTGCTGCTATATATAGCGGCAACCAATCAAAATGGTTAGATCTTTGCGTTAGTGGCCCGGAGAGGGAGGCGGAAGATGAGCCGCAACCAAGGCGGATGCATCCGGCGACAAGCAAGGCACATCTCCGACAAGCTCTGGTCCCGACAAGGATGGATCTGCTGCAGGAATGTGAGAATGTGCGAAGAGAAATGGTGCAGCGCCCGGTTTACTTTGTCGGCCCCTATTGCGGGGGCTAGGTCAAGGTACTGCGGTGTGCGAAATTGCTTTTCCGGTCTTCTCATGGCCTCGAGAAAGCTGCGCCATTACTTCCAAGCACCACGAGATCACAGTTGTCACTTTCGCTTTCCGCTGAAGAGGATAATCAGAAATCCGTGGCGGCGTGCAGGATTATCGAGTGGGCCTTTGGAACTGTCAAGCTTTGGCCTCAAGTTTGAAAGCACTTCAACTATCCAAAGCAGAGCGTTGGCAGAGTTCATAGCAGAATGGACGCCAACACCAGATGAAGAGATTCCAGAGACGAGCATCCCCGTCAAAGAAGCAAGCAGAGAGTGGATAATGTACTTTGATGGTGCCTTCTCGCTGCAAGGCGCCGGTCTTGAGCGTCTTTGCTTGTCGCGCCCACGAGAGCACCTCAAGTACGTAGTCCAAATGCACTTTCCCAAGGAGCAAGCAACAAACAATACCGCAGGGTATGAGGTTTGCTTGCGGTCTCAGGATCGCGGTGGACCTTGGGATCAAGAAGCTCATTGTCAGGGGTGACTCACAGCTTGTCATCCGGCAAGTAAACAAGAGTTATCAGAGCCCGTTGATGGAAGCTTATGTTGATGAAGTGAGAAAGCTAGAAGAACACTTTGACGGCCTACAAATGGAACACGTTCCAAGAGCTCAGAATGATATAGCTGATGGCACAATCAAGTGCGCTGCACTTAAGTTACCTCGTGGAACCAGGAACCTTTGTGCTCAAGCTGACTCAACGAACTGTAGCACCATCAATGGGCAAGAAAAAGAAGAGGAAGTTGGTCTCTGGCGACTATTTTGGCAGAGCTCCCCAAGCCGCCGCCAAGAAGGTCCCCAAGATCAACGCCAAGAGTCTTTGAGGATAGCCTCTGCTTTCGACAAGCCCTAGGGTTTGTTTCGTTGAAACAAACGCTCCCGACAAGCTTTGCTCCGGCAAGCTTGCGGGAATATCAACTCCGGCGAACCTCGTGTTCTTGCCGGTAAGCCGGATGTTCCGCGGCAGCCAGATTTGCCTTTAGTCCTTGTTGTCGAGCATAAGCTCCAGCATGGGCACAGAGATTGTTCATTTCCTCCGGATAGGGAACTTCCCAAGAGCAAGAAGAAGCGGAAAGAATAGCCCGGCGATCAAGTATGTACCAGTTTGTTGACAAGACACCTGCTTGTAAGAAGACTCAACGGTGTGAAATTGAAGTGTATTTGCGGGAAGATGGACAGAAGCTGTTGGCGAGAGAGATACCTGCGGAGGCATATGTGGTCACCACATTGGCGCCAAGAACACTTACTTGACAAAGCGTTAAAGCAAGGTTTCTTTTGGCGGCGACCCTCCGAGGATGCAAGCTGCACAAGTAACCAAGTGTGAAGCGTGCGGTTCCATTCCAAGCAGATTCACCAGCTAGCTCAAGCTCTCCGGGCGATCCCTTTATCCTGGCCATTTTCGGTCACGGGGGCTCGACATTCTCGCCCCTTCCCCGAGCTGTCGGGGCTTTGAGTACTTGTAACGTCGCCATCGACAAGTTCACAAAGTGGCCGGAAGTGGAAGCGATGAGGAAGGTGACAGCCACAGTTAGCGATCCAAGTTCTTTAGGTCAATTGTTTGCCGCCGGGATCCCCTAACAGGATCATCACCGACAACGGCACCCAATTCTGAGCCGCACCTTCATGCGATGCGTCCAAGATCTTGGCGCCAAGGTCTGCTTAAACCATTGCTCACCCGAGAAGCAACGGTCAAGCCCGGAGAGGGCAAATGCTGAAGTGCTGCGTGGACTCAAGGACTAGGACTTTCGACAGGCTGCACAAGTCGCGGAAGAAACTGGATTGAGGAGTCAGCGGTGGTTCTTTGGTCGATCGAGCAGCGCCAAATCGAGCCAGCGGCGGACACCTTTGCTCCTAGTCTATGGGCCGAGGCGGTTATCCCCACGGAACTTCGTGTCCCGGGTCACCTCGAGTGCTCGCTTATGATGAGCTTGAGCAAGAGCAAGGCTGCGACAAGATGACGCCTTGCTTCCTTGAGGAAGATCGTCTTGTCTTTGTTCGAGCTGCTCGATATCAGCAAGCTTTGGCGCCGCTACCATAGCCGCAAAGTTAATGCGAAGTCTCGAGGAAGGCGACCTTGTTCTTGGCGCGTTCAGTCCGCCAAGAATTCCAACAAGTTGACGCCTTGAAGTGGGAAGGCCCTTATCGGGTGAAAGCGAGTCACTAGGCCTGGCGCTGTCGCCTGGAGACAAGAAGATGGCGTTCCGGTGAGCAACTCACGGAACATAGAGCATCTTCGTGAAGTTTTACCGTAAATGGGGTTGCCGGAACCTGTTCCGGCAACCACCTTTTGTACAAGTCTTGCCGATGCTGCATGTAATCCTTTGTACAAAGCGGCGCGGAACCCCGTGCATAAGTAAAGCTCATGTGTTCCGCACTTGTCAGCTTTTATGCTTTACCTATTATATTGCATATGTTATCGACACTTTGTGCGGCACCCACACCAGTAAGCACTAACGAGCCATGAGGCTCCATATCTTTATTTTCTCTTCTTTCTTCTCTTCGAAGAGGGGAAGGGATCCTCGCACACAAGTTTGCCGGGGGAAGGAGAAGATAGCGGTGTGGACCAAGTATCGCTCGAGGAGGTCAAGCCTTACCTTAGGGAAGCAAGCAGCTAGAAAAGCTAAGTTGCCGAATTTGAGCAATCAGTTTTAAATTTTTAAGTTATTCTCCTCGAGCGATAAGTACTTTGTATGGAAAACCTGTGCGCGGAGGCACCAACTCGTAGCTAGTCGCGCCCTTACTTTGTTTCGAGTCCGCTCAACAACTTAAGAGAGCTGCAGCTAGTTGCGACAAGGTTGCTTGTCGGAGCTGACTGCCGGCCAGTCACCGACGTTCCGCACTTTTCGGCTTCATGACAAAAGTGCCAGCGCCGACAAGTTCCCCAAAAGCGTGAGGCACAAACATACAAAGGAAGGAATCAAGTAGAGGAAATAACATTGCAATCATTGCCTAAGATAAAGTTATATTACAAAATAACTTGTCGCAGATCTAATAATTGCTTTTCCTAAACATGATCGGCTGATAAGGGAAAGATAAAATTGGCTGCCTAGTCTACACGGTGCGCCCTCAACCCTCTTGACCTTGTTCACCCTGTCCACGATGGGGGCGACAAAGGCCTTGGCGCCTCTACATCAGCATCCCGGCGGCAAGGACTTGAGGGCGTTGGTGAGGTCGAGGCCTGGATTGCGGAAGGCCACCTTCACTCAAAGCACCTTTGGAGAACTTCCGAGCAGATCTGGCAAGCGCGACTCCTCGGCCCGGTCGCTTTGGGATCGCTGCCGGAGTCGCGGAGAGCCGTCAACCACGCCCTTGAAGAATAAGCTGAGCTTGGCGCTGGGTGGAGATGCTTTCGTCGGAGGAGTATCGAGATCTTCCATCCCAATCTCCGTCGGCTCCTTGTCGATGGCAATGGCGGCGGTATCCACAAGACCCTCCATCCCGATTGCATCACGTTCTCTCTGAAGGTGTTACGGGCGGTTGTGGCACTAGTTAGCAGCTCCTCGCGGTCTTGATCTTCTCCGGCAAAGCCACCTCCCGATCCTTGGCGCCTGTCCGGGGGTCTCCATCAAGGTGGTCGGCTTTAGCTCAAGATCTGCCACAGAGTCCTTGGAGGCGTCGAGCTCTTTGATCTTCTCGGCAAGGCGGCCACGCAGCTTCGCCAAGAGTGTGGCGTCCTTCTGCGTTCGTGCTTCAAGCGTCAAGCTCCCTCGCCGCTCTTACGGAGGTTGGCCTCCGGCTGTGTAACTCTTGTCTCCGGCTCTTTCTTGGCGGCCTCGGCGACAGCGGCGGCGTCCCTTTGCTTCCTTGAGCGCTCATGTAGTGATTGCTCAGCTGCAAGCTCTTCCTCATAGCTGTCAAGGTTGATCTTCGCTGCATGACTCGCCTTCTCGCGTAGTTAGCTTCTCGGAACCAGCCTTTCTTGCTCCTCGACCTCAGCCTTCTCAAGGATGAAAGGCTATGCGCTCTTGAGAAGCCTCGCCCGCTCTTACACTATGTCCCGAGAGCTTCTCGGTTGGCGGCCGAGGGCTCTCTGCGCACTTCTCCATGTTGCTCCCGCCCTCGCGACAAGTGCCTCCTAGGACTCCAACTTGGCTTGTCGGCCCGGTAGAGCAGCGGCAAGCTTCTTCAACAGCTCCTCCTCCCTCGGGAATACGCCATGCTACTTGGCGCGTCAACCAGCGACAGCCCAAATGAGGCGAGCAGCTCTCCGTCGAGTCTCCCCTTCGGCCGAGCCCCGAACTTCGACGCCCAGGGAGCTTGATGAAGACCCGTCGCCGGCCTTCGATAAGCGCGCGGGCTGAGGCTCTTCGAACTGACGCTGCATCGGTGGCGGAGGGATCGGCGGTCGGCGTGGCGCTGGCGCTCCTGCGGCCTCGGTCGTCGATCTGACCGCCAGACCCCTCGCCCGCCTTTTGCGGCGGCAGCCTCAATGCGGCCTCTTCGCCCGGCGGATCCATCGGCGCCAGACCTCTTCTTCCATGGGGCGGCGTCGTCAATGTTGTCGCTGGCAGCGTCCTCCTCGTAAAGCAACCTCGGTCTCCATCGGCTCTGCGGCGGATGGATCGGCGATCGATCACCAAAGAAAAGCAAGAACCGTCAAGCAAATGTTCAAAAAGAAAGACAGAAGAAGAACCCAAGGAAAATTTTCGGCCAAGGGATTACCTGCGATGGGATCGGTGGCCGTGGTCTCAACCACCGGAGGATCGCCGGCGCTGCCCCTTGTCGGGGAGGCTTCCCTTGTCGGAGAAGCATCCCTTGCCGGAGAACGTTCCCTTGCGGGGAATTCTCCCTTGGCGGCGTAGTTGAAGAAGATGGAATCTCAGGAGCGGCTTCCGGACCCTCCTGATGAGGCTGCTCTGCTCCTACATAAGTCAACAAGTCAGATATCAGCATAGAAGAAACACCCATGCACGCCTGACAGTGAAAAGTAACCCGACACTTACTGTTTGGGGGCTGTCTTTGAGGGCTGCTCTGAGGAAAGGTTGCGAGGTCCGGCAAGGTGGTCCCGGCGCTTCCTCTGCGATCTCGGCGGGATCATCCTCGGCGACAACCACGAACCTTGGCCCCTTTTGGGCGCTCTCTGGGCGGCGTCCCGAAAAAAAGAAAGAGTTGAGAATGAAGCGATTAGATTCAAGATGAAGCAATAAAATTGAAGAAATACAAGCGCAGCATGGAAGCTTACTCTTCTTCTTCCTCCTCGTCGGAGCTGAGCCGAGAAGATCAAACTCGGCTCGCCTCCCGTGCGAAGAGGCGGAGGAGTGGGTTCCCTTGATCGCTTGGCCCGGGAGTGGCGGCGGCGGCCTGGGAGGATCCCGCCTCGGTTATCGCAGCAGTGTAGAGCGCTCCAGCTGTGTGAGTACTTGCCATGAGTAGAGCTTCGCCGCCGCCGCAGCTGTGGCTGTTAGCCATCTGCCATCTCGTCTCGTCTCCGGCCCCTCTGAAGAGCGCCTCCTTGGCGGGGCAGGGCTCCGTTCTGACAAGCTGCTTGGATGACAGGCGAAGCGTCCTCGGCTGGCTCGCTCGGCTCGACTTGGGCTCGGCCTGCTCCTCCTCGCCCGGCAAGCTCCTCTCGGTCGGCAAAAGGCTTGCCGCCTCGGCTGCCTCTGCCTCCTCCACAGTGAACCCGAAAACGCCCGGTAGTGCGTGAGTGCTGCCGCCTCCTCAACCTTGTGGCAATCGTACCATCTCTTGGTCGATAGTGTCGCGGGTGAGCCCTTACGCTCGTCGTCATGCGGGACAGGCACTTCTTCAAGCTGTCAAGAACTGCCCGCCGCAGCGTCGTCGGAAAACTCTGCCGAGTTGGAGCGATCCCATATGAATCGCACAATGGCATCATGGCGCGGATGCGGTCCGGCGACGAAGTTGTTGCACAAGGGGCGACCCCCTCGGCAACCTAAACCACAAGGGGTGCTCGGGGTCATGCTTGAATAGCTCCTGCAGCATCGCCGTCAACTCCAAGACAGTGAAGTTCCAGTTAAGGCCCGGGCGCAGCCTCATGATGTCTGCCGCATTTTGGAACTCCCAAGCAGGCCTCCCCCTCTCCTGCAAGGGAGCAATGCGGGGCGAAGAAGTCTGCGCCAAGCTGCGCCTCTACGGTGAGTCCGGCAAGCCCTAAGGCGCAAGATCCGGTCACGACAATCTGCAGCCTCGCATCCTCCGGCGTAAGTTACTCCAATTGTTGCCGCGCACTATTGGGATTTGGCGCACGGCAGTGAAGGGCTGCGGGTTATCCTCAATGATCCAGCACCAGTTGCCTCTCCACTCATCCCACTTTATACGGAACTCTCCTTCCAAATAAGCTTCTTTCTTGCCGATCCCGAGACCCAAGCAATCCCTCCGACAGCGGCTCTCCTCTCTCGTAGCGGGGCATGAAGAAGTGAGCGGAAGAGGCGACATTTGGGTGGACTCCGACAAAGTTCTACGCCAAAGGTGTGCAGAAAACCGCCATGGTGAGAACGGGCGTTGAAATTGAAAGTCAAGGAGGCGGAGGCCATATGTGTTCATGATATCACAAAAGAATTGAGAAAGGCGGGCAGAGCCGCAGAGAAGAAAAGCGCGAAGAAGGATACCCGTGAAACCTTCTCGAGATGCAGCGGCGGAGATCACCCTCGTCTTGTGGGTGCGCCAGCGTCTCTGTCGACCGGAAGAGGTAGTACCCCTCCACTTAGCTCCTTGGCGTCGATTTGGGGTCGAAGAGGCCCTCTTCGCCCATAGCGCCGCGAAATGTCGCTCGGCCGACTTCACGCCCTTCCCTTGTTGGCTTTGAGCCATGGCCGGATGGCGGCGGGAGGTGACCGCCCGGCGGTGGAGGCGATGGCGGCGAGGCGGAGCGTTGCTCTCTTCTGGCTTGGGAAGCAGGGGGAGCAAGGGTGGTTTTCGAAGATCAAGCAGCAAATGGCGAGGTGAACGGAATGCCCCTGTTTCCTCTGCTTATAAAGAGGGAGCGGGCGGACGTTTCGCCCTTTCTGGATAAAGAACCTCCCCACGATCTCGCCCATGATCTCTCCCACGACGCCGCGTTGGCGTTCGGCGTGCCGTTCGCGAGGGACGTGGTGGGTCCGGGGTAAGTAACGGCGTGATTTGAGCCGCGCGTGCCCGTGCACTGTTTTGGGCCTGGCCCAACAGCGTTCGGCACCGTGTGTGGCCCAGGCCCGGGGGCTCCTGTCGGTGTACTAGAGTAGGGGTACCCTAGTATCCCGAACTTCGTGCACAGACGATTGTAACACCAACAAGGCTTGCCGAGGAATCGTCAAGATTCTCTATGGCTCTTTGGAGCCATACAAGAACAAGAGAGTGTTTTAAGTCAAGGAAACAAGGCCCCGGCAAGAGGAGCTTGCGGGAGAAGGCCATCCATGGCACCTGACAGAAAACAAGACCCGACAAGAGGAGCTTGCGGGAAGGCCTCGAGAGCGACAAGCCTCCGGTAGCGACAAGGATTCAGCTCGACGGAGTCACTTGCCGGAGCAGGCAACCTCTCTTCATCTCCGCTCCGGCTCATTCACTAACGATGTCGCCATGGGGCCATTCCAAGCATCAGCGTGTCAAGAGGCTGTCAGCCCGGAGAGCAGCGTGATGGCAATGACAGGATAAACCATCGTGGCAGACGGTGGCGCCCGTGGCGACCACTTTTTGCCTTGTTTGGGAGACTTAGGCGGGCATTTATTGCCCTTGTCCCCTGCCGTCGGGGTTAGGTATGATACAACATTACCTTTGTGCAAGTAGGTGTACCAACTCTTGTTTTTCCATTTGTACCCTCCTCTCGTTGCCACCTGTGGTAACCCTTTGAGCCTATAAAAAGGAGGCCCATGCGCAGCGTAGAAAGGGTTGGCTGGTTCGGTTCAGCTCATCCAGAACCAGAGACTCTCGAGCTAGGTTTTGTAGCTCTCATTGCTCCCTAGCAAGAACGGAATCAACAGGACAAGCAGCGGTAGGAGTATTATCTCTCGAGAGCTTCGAGAACACAGGTAAGCTGCTGCGTGTGCCGCCTCGATCTGCTCTTCGTGCGATCTCCGCCCCCCACCGAACCGAAAGGGACCCGGTCCGGCGGTCCCATAGGTGTCCGTGGGTACGATCAGCCTCCCCGACAGCTGCTTGCGCTGCAGCTCCCCAGCAGGGCTAACCTTTCTTGAACTCTATTGAAGTGTTGTTGGTTTTGTGTATTATTTTTTGGCGTGTTTATTTGCCTTTGGTGGCGATCTTTGATGCCCAAAGTGTATGTAATCTATTTGTCTGCTTGTGCTTTATTATCATAGTGGCGAACTTTGATGCCCAGTGGATGTAATATGTTGTAATTTCTTTATTGTATAGTCTAGGTTTTTCTTATTCATGATGCTGCAGTTATTTTTCTGTATATATATATCCTGTCTTCGCAGTAAACCGGCCAAACCGTAAAATTACGGTACATAATCGGGCCGTCATGCAATCACGATGTAGGTTGGGCCTGAAACGTGCCGAACAGCTCACGGGCTGGCAACAGCCCGAAATGAACCTCGACCCATGATTGTGCAAATCAAATCACGGGCTTTTAAGAGGCCAAAAAATTGTCTCGGTCCTTGTTTGGCCCAATCAGATATCGGCTGCGAGCAGGCCAGATGCAAACCGGGTCGTAGTTAGGCCAAACTATATGACAGGCTTTTAACGGGCTGAAATTAATATAGGGCCGAAATGTTAAACGGGCCGTTAACAGGCCAAAACTAATATTAGGCCGAATTACTAAGTGGGCCTTTATCAAGTGGGCCCAAAAGCATAGTGTCTAGTTGACGGGCGAATCGATATGGGCCATAATTAGCCCAAAACCTCTTAAAGGTCGGACCTGATATGGGCGTAATTTGGCCCGAACATGGTAGGCTTTTAACGGGCGGATCACATATGGGCCACTATTAGGCCCGGTGCGTGTGAGCCATTAATGGACCGGATCAAATATGGGCGACATTTGGCCCAAAACATGGTAGCAGTTAATGGGCGGCCTACTAGGGTCCTCAAATCTTGTGGAGCCTCACAAATGGGCCACCCATTAATGTCGGCAAAATCTAAATGGGCCTTTAATTTGGGCGGCCCATTATGATCCAAGCAAGAATTTTGTGGGCCTTTACAGGCCCGACCCATTATGGCACACAAAAATCTCGTGGAGCCTTTAGCTGGGCCGGCCCATTATGGTCCATAAAATCTTGTGGGCATTTAGTTGGGCGGCCATTTTAAACTTGTTGGGCGTGCCACTGTCGATGTATCATAGGCGCCTATACATCCGGTGAGTGGATGACATCTGTCCCGACGATGAGCCGACACGTATTTTCCTCTAGCCAATGATGATTTTACACATGGAAAATCCCCATTGGTCGGGGCTGTTAACGGGTTATCAGATCTGAAACCTGACCCGATAGCTAAACGGCGTTCCGTTACGGTGGATGCCACGTGTCGGTCACCCTTGACGAAAGCACTTCTGTGATGCGCGATTTATCGTCATGGAAGTGGACACTTCCGTGATGGTAATTTTGGTAATGTCATGCAACACTTCTACGACAGCATAGGTATGACTATCTTGATTCTGTCATAAATTTGTCATGGATGTACATGCATGACAAAAAACGCGACCTACTGTGACAAACACGTATCATTACGGAAGTGTATTTTTTTTGTAGTGATAGTTGGCGCAACTGAAGTCGAGACCCTCAAAGGTGCCCTCGTACGGGCCAAGAAAGAGGCAGAGGCAAATAAGGCAGCCGCTGACAAAGTGGCTATGGAACTGAAGACCGAGCAAGCTGCCCTCCACCAACACGAAGCTCGGGTGGCCGAAGTCGAGCAAGAGCTGAAAGATGCCATCAGCAAATGCGATGCACTGGAGGAGAAGACTTCGGCCCAATCCACTGAGCTTGCCAAGGCTCTCCAGGATGCCAGAGAAGCGCGGAGCGAGTCTCGGAGCGCTCGGGGAGAGATCCCTCAGGGAAGCAGATAGCGGCTGGTAAGGCCTTTCTTTTGCAGAGTATCTTTGGAGGTCAGAGGTATGCTTTGCTTACCCGGGTGTGGAGTTCTCCAGGCGCGTTTGCGGATCATCCGAGGAGTGTTGCCGATGCCGCACAGTTCTTCCGAGCTCAAGAGGGAAACTCAACCAAGAAGATGTTTTGGTCACATTTTCTTGCGCCGGAACACCTGACGCCTCTGAACGACCAGCTGAAGCAGCTGTCTGAGCTGCATAGGCTGGCAGGTGATAATCCCCAAGTGCAGGGAATCATCATCGCTATTCCCAAAGGTGGAAGTGATAAGTATGGAGTGTCGAACCCACAAGGAGCTAAAAGGTAAGATCAATATTCTCTCAAGTCCCTATTCGCCATCGATACGACTCTCATTACACCGAATGTTTGCTTCCAACTAGAAACGAGAAATAAAACTACGTTGTGGGTATGAAAAGGATAACTTTGCATAGTATCAGAGAGCTAAAATATAAAAGTAGGTGATGTTATCATAAACATAGAATATATACCTAAATATTATAAATAGCGAGTGTGGAATAATGATGGGTCGGTGTGAGGAATTATCCTAGGCAATCATTAACAAGACCGGTAGTCGTCATTGCAATTTCATATGAGGGAGAGGCATAGGCTAACATAGTTTCTCTTCTTGGATCATATGCACTTATGATTGGATCTCTAGCAAGCATCCGCAACTACTAAAGATCATTAAGGTAAAACCCAACCATAGCATTAAAGCATCAAGTCCCCTTTATCCCATACGCAACAACCCCCTTACTTGGGTTTATGCTTACATCGATCAAAGCAACCCCACTATAAGCGAATCATGAGCGTGTTGCAACACCCTACGGTGGGAATCCCTCACGCTTACTTGCGACACGGAGGGCACAATAGGACACCACCAAAATAAAACATACAACTCATACCAATCTAGATCATCAATCAACCCAAAGACAAAGGATATCTACTCAAAACATCATAGGATGGCAACACATCATTGGATCATAATATGTGGCATAAAGCACCATGTTCAAGTAGGGATTGCAGCGGGGTGTGGGAGAGTGGACCGCGTAAAATAGATGAGGATGGTGATGATGATGGTGATGTTGATGAAAGGCGATCACCCATGGCTATGATTCCCCTCCCGATGGCACTCCGGCGCCACCGAGAGAGAGGAGGAGAAGTTCTCCCCCTTGTGATTCCTCCTCCATGGCCTCCCCTTGGATGGGGAGATGTTCTCCCTCTGGTCCTTGGCCTTCATGGCGATGATGGCCCCTCCGGGATCCTCCTCCATGGCCTCCGCTGATGATGGCCCCCTCCGGCAGGGTGCCAGAGAGGGCCTAGATTGATTTCTCATGGCTCTGAGGAGGCTTGGCGGCGGAACTTCCGTCTAGGTTAATTTACGGAGGTTTGGGTATTTAAAGTAGAGGTTGGCGTCGAGAACAAGTCAGGGGCCCCATGGGTGATCCACGAGGCACTGAGGCGCGCCCGAGGTGGCGCACCCCACCCTCGTGGGGCCCACGGACTCCCCTCATGGAATTTTGTTCCAGTATATTATATATTTTCTAGAAAAAGTCTCCGTTGGTTTTCAGCGCATTCCGAGAACTTTTCTTTCTGCATAAAAACAACACCACGGTAGTTCTGCTGAAAGCAACGTCAGCCCGGGTTAGTTCTAATCAAATCATACCAAAATTATATAAAACAATAATAAACATGGCATGAATACTTCATAATTTATCGATACGTTGGAGACGTATATCGGCATCTAAGCGAATTCTGCGCCGTCTCGGTAGGTAAATGATAAATGAAATAATTTATGAAGTGTGAATGCTAGCAAGTTCTTAAGTTTGATCAATGATAATTTTAAACACTTTTTATAGCATCATTATATATCAAAATAGTAGCTCAACTCATAAAACTTCTCATGATCAAGTAACAAGCTATTCACATGTTAAAGTATAGATCAGAAACTTACTTGAAAACTAACAACCCGTGCTCTTAGTCATCAAACAATTGCAATTCATCTTATTTTCGGGAAGAGTCTATGTAAGAGCTTTTATTCAGCAAACTCCACATACTCAACTATCATTTAATCTTTCACAATTTCTAACACTCACGTGATATTTGTGGGTTCAAAGCTTTAATCAGACACAGAGAAAATAGGGGCTTATAGTTTTGCCTCCCAGCCATTTACCTCAAGGGTAATGTCAACAATAATAGTTCATGATAACTTACATCCAATTAGATATATATATCAGGATCTTTCCAACACAATGTGCTTGCCAAAGGATAAAATGTAAAAAGGAAAGGTGAAGATCACCATGACTCTTGTATAAGGTATAAGATAAGAATAAAAGATAGGCCCTTCGCAGAGGGAAGCAGAGGTTGTCTTGTGCTTTTATAGTTGGATGCACAAAATCTTAATGCGAAAGAACGTCACTTTATATTGCCACTTGTGATAGGGACCTTTATTATGCAGTCCGTCGCTTTTATTGCTTCCATATCACAAGATCATATAAAGCTTATTTTCTCCACACTAATAGATCATACATATTTAGAGAGCAATTTTTATTGCATGCAACAATGACTACTTACTTGAAGGATCTTACTCAATCCATAGGTAGATATGGTGGACTCTCATGGCAAAACCGGGTTTAAGGATATTCGGAAGCACAAGTAGTATTTCTACTTGGTGCAAGGAATTTGGCTAGCATGAGAGGGAAAGGCAAGCTCAACATGTTGGATGATCCAAGACAGTATAGCATTTCAGATATAGGAAAACATAACCCATTAAGTTGTCTTCCTTGTCCAACATCAACTTTTTAGCATGTCATATTTTTATGAGTGCTCACAATTACAAAAGATGTCCAAGATAGTGTATTCATATGTGAAATCTCTCTTCCTTCAATATTCTTTCATGAATTGTACAAGTGACCAATTCTGCGTTTGCTAACTTTCGATAAGTTTACTACCTATACTTATTATGTGTGTAGTCATTAATCCCCATGTTATAAGCATATGAAACGTATATAAATTCAGATTTATGATATTCAATTCATTCAACCATTTACTCACAGGATATACGTGAAGCACGTGAGTAAATCACAAACTACTCCAAAAAGGATATAGGTGAAGAACACTGAGTAGTCAAATAATTAGCTAGCCATGGGAGGACTCTTTTTCATTCAAGATTTCAGATCCAATGATTTTATTCAAACAGCAAGTAAAATTGAAAATACGCTCCAAGCAAAACACATATAATGTGACGAATAAAAATATAGCTCCGAGTAAGGTATACCGATAGTTTTGAAGGCGAAAGAGGGGATGCCTTCCGGGCATCCCAAGCTTAAGTGCTTGACTCTTCCTTGAATATTATCTTGGGGTGCCTTGGTCATCCCAAAGCTTAGGGTCTTTCCATTCCTTATTCTCCTCATATCGATATCTCACCCAAAGCTTGAAAACTTCAATCACACAAAACTTAACGAAACTTTGTGAGATAGGTTAGTATGATAAAGAGTAAATCATTCACTTTGGTACTGTCAAAGACAAGGTTAATAATTGTTCTCACACAATTCCTAATTTACCATATCATTTCTACAATTTATATTGAGAAATATAATCCGTAGAAACTAGAAAACAAGCAAACTATGCAATGAAAACAGAATCTATCAGAAACAGAACAGTCTGTAATGATCTGAACAGCAACCATACTTCTGCTACTCCAAAACTTATGAAACAAATTGGTGGACGTGAGGAATTTGTCTATTAAACTTCTGCAAAAATAATCAACTCAAAAGCACTCCTCTGTAAAAAAAATGGCAGCTCATCTCGTGAGCGCAAAGTTTCTGTTTTTTACAGCAAGATCACATTAACTTTCACCCAAGTCTTCCCAAAGGTCTTACTTGGCACTTTATTGAAACAAAAGTTATAAAACATGATTACTACAGTAGCTTAATCATGTAAACACACAAAAACAGTAAGGGTAAATATTCGGTTGTCTCCCAACAAGCGCTTTTCTGTAGTGCCTTTTAGCTAGGCATGATGATTTCAATGATGCTCACATAAAAGAAGAGAATTGAAACATAAAGAGAGCATCATGAAGAATATGACTAGCATATTTAAATATAACCCACTTCCTATGCCTAGGGATTTTGTGAACACATAATTTAGAGGAACAAGAATCAACTAGCATAGGAAGGCAAAACAAGTATAACTTCAAAACTTTAAGCACATAGAGACGAAACTTGGTATTATTGCAACTCCTACAAGCATATATTCCTCCTTCATAATAATTTTCAGTAGAATAATGAATGAATTCAAAAATATAACCATCACATAAAGCATTCTTTTAATGATCTACAAGCATAGGAATTTTTCTACTCTTCACGTAAGCAAAATTCTTCTCGTTGGGAATAGTGGGATCACTAATTCCTAAAGTTGACACTCTTCCAAACCCGCTTTAGATGATAGTATTATTCATACTCCGAAAGATATAAGTGAAGTTCATGGAGCATTCTACAATTAATATAGACTAACCAATATCCAAGCTCAAAATATATAAGTGAAGCACACGAAGCATTCTATAAAACCATACTCAAAAGATTTAAGTGAAGCACAAAGAGCAATTCTATAAGATCATACTTAAAAGATGTAAGTGAAGCACATGAAGTATTATATAAATAAACGAAGGGCTATCTCATAATAGCATGGTTATTAAAGGAAAAACAAAAACACAAAGGACACAAATCATGTGAACAAAACAAAAACCGAGGTATACCGATATTTGTTGAAAAAGAAAGATGAGATGCCAACCGGGGCATCCCCAAGCTTAGATGCTTGAGTATCCTTTGAAATATTTACTTGGGGTGCCTTGGGAATCCCCAAGCTTGAACTCTTGCCTCTCTATATCCTTCTCATATTGATAGCTCCTCGATCTTCGAACACTTCATCCACACAAAACTTTAACAAAAACTTTGTGAGATCCATTAGTGTAATAAAGCAAATCACTACCTTTAGGTACTGTTGCAAACTTATTTAATTTCATATTAAAACTATATATAATGAATTCCATCTTCAACATGGTTCATACCCCCCGATACTACCCATAGATTCATCAAAATAAGCGAACAACACATAGAAAACAGAATCTATCAAAAACAGGACAGTCTGTAGTAATCTGGAAGTTTAGCAAACTTCTGTAACTCCAAAAAGTTCTAAAAAATATGAAAATTAAAAAAATTTGTACGAAAGTAATGTGCAAAAAGTTTCAGACCCATTAACTTTCCAGTAAAAAACGTAAATTCACGCGCTACAGCCAAAGTTTCTTTTTTGTACTGCACAAAGTAAACAAGCAATCTAATCATCCTAAAACCAAAGCTTGGCACATTATTTTTATAATACAATGGATATATACAAGGGGATAATTATTTACAGAGAAAGTTCCATGAAAAATTCTACATTGTTTCCATGAGCATGAACACAAGTGCTCAAGGTCGACCCTCACTTCTTCAATGCATAACATTCCAATCACTTCTCTTTTTGAAAAACTTTTTAGTCATGAGAGGCAAGTAAATTTTTTTGTATTTTCATTCTTTTAATTTTTTTTATGTTTCACCCACAACTAAACAGAAACAAAAAGGAAAAACAAAATCTACTTAGTGAAGAAAGCAAACAAGCATACACGAAAATATCAACCCCACGCTATTGCTCCCCGTAATCTGCCAGCGCTAGAAAAGAGCTTGATAATCCCCAAGTGCAGGGAACCATCGTAGCAATTCCCAAAGGTGGAAGTGATAAGTATGGAGTGTCGAACCCACAAGGAGCTAAAGGTAAGAACAATATTCTCTCAAGTCCTATCTACCATTGATATGACTCTACGTACACCGAATGTTTGCTTCCAACTAGAAACGAGAAATAAAACTATGTTGTGGGTATGAAGAGGATAACTTTGCATGGTATCGGAGAGCTAAAATATGAAAGTAGGTGCTGTTATCATAAACTTAGAATATATTTGTCGGTGTACTAGAGTAGGGGTACCCTAGTATCCCGAACTCGTGCACGGGCAATTGCAGCACCCCGCGGCAAGGCTTGCCGGTACCGCCAAGATCATCCGTGGTTCCTTTGGAGCCATTCAAGAACAAAGTATTTAAGCCTAGGAGACAAAGGCCCGGCAAGAGGAGCTTGTCGGGAAGGCCAACAAGGCACCTAGGAGGCAAGGCCCCTGGCAAGAGGAGCTTGCCGGGAAGGCCCGGAGATCGACCAGCTTCCAGGCGCGACAAGACGATGGACGCGCCAAGGCGCTTGCCGCGGGAAGCTACCACTCTTTTACTACGCTCCAGCTCATCCAACAATGTGTCGCATACAGGACCCTTCCAAGCGCGCGTGGCGAGAAGCTGTCTTTGACCGAGGTGCGTGGTGGCAGCGAATGACAAGATTTCCATCGTGGCGAGCAGTGGCGCCCACAACGGTCCCTTTTGCACTGTTTGGGTGACTTAGGCGGGCATTTAATGCTTTTGTCCCCTAAAAATCGAGGGTTAGGTATGATGCCTTTGTACAGGTAGCTGTACCAACCACAAGTTCTTTTCCTTTTTTACCCTTGCCTATGTTGCCACCTGTCGGTGACCCCTTGAACATATAAAAGGAGGCCCGTGTGCAACGTGAAGCGAGGTTCGAGAGTTCGATCCATTGAGCAGAGAATACTCACGCTAGGTCTTGTAGCTCTCGGCGCTCCCTAGCAAGAACACAATACAATCGGACAAGCAGCGGTAAGTGTTATCTCTCCGGAGAGCTCCGAAGCTGGGTAAACTGCTGCGTGTGCTTAGCCTCGATCGCTCTTACGTGCGACCTCCGCCCCCCACCGAAGAAAGGGACTCGGTCCGCCCGGTCCCATAGGTGTTCGTGGGTCCGATCAACCTCCCGACATCTTTGGCCAGCGCCAGGTAGAAGCGTCGAGGCTGTGTGAACCTGATCCGCCGTTCACACGAGCTGCATCTTCATCATCTTCATCGACATGCCACCGAAGAAGAAGGCTTCAGCGGCAGTGGATCCGTCCACGTCGAACCCACCACCACCGGGGCAAACGGGTGGTGGGGTAGACACTGGCGGAAGAACGGACGTAGACGAGGGAGCCCACGATGCTGCCAAATCCAAGGACAAGGCTGCACAGACCTCGGCGTCCAGACATTCACCGCGTCCATCTCGGGGCGGCAGGACCGGCAACATCATGGTATTCACAATACCATACGCTTCGTTGGACCAAAGATCGAGTTGGTGGATCTCGCGATTGCTCAAGACCAGCATGCTGCGTCAACATGCTTTGGCGCGGCGAAACGCAATCGCCCGGACGGGGACTGCTCCCTTCTAACATAGATAGAAGTCCGAGCATATCCGCTCCTCGCGCCCGTTCGCCATCGCCGCCCGCCACTCGAGCAAGGTAAGCTTTAAGCGCGAGCTTCAGCCACTCTGAATTACCCTCCGGCGTCGGACAAGATCGACGAATGGAGGGCCACCATTCGAGTCTCATCGGCTTCGCCAGCGGCGACACTCCTGACGGTGAGTACGCCAGCTGCCGCGGCGGGACTGCCGAACGCGAGCCGATGGCGGCGAAACCCGTGGGGTGCAACCACCATGCACTCTCCACCCCAAAGGCCAAGGTCGCCGACTGCCGGATCCACCTCGGCAATGACTCCACCGCATCGTCAATCCACGAGCTCGCCGCGATCGTGCGCCAAGTTCTTCACGAGCAGCGGCAAGAAGACGCTTTCGAACTGCGCATCGGCGTCGAAGAGAAGCGCGGCGTCAATCAGACCAATAGCGCCGGGCCCTCTGTCGACATGCATGCGCCCGAAGAACCCGAGCGACTTGCAGTCTGTGATAGGTTGCCCTGCGTTCACCCGTGAGTCTGCGGCAAGTCCAGCGTGGCCCAAAGAAAAAATTTCAAGCGACATGCCGAGAGAAGTATGGCGGCAAGACGCATCCGTCGAGTTCCTCGATATCTACACCATTGCGGTGCAAGCTGCCGGGGGCGAGGCGACAAGATCCCGCCAACTACTTCCACGGCTGGTACTCAAGCCTAATGTCGGATCCTGGCTCATGCACTTGCAGGACAACTCCATATCTTCTTGGCGGATACATGCCATCGGTTTGTCGGCGCCTTCACGGTGACCACAAACCTCATGGCCAAGAGAGTGACCTTCATCGATCGCCCGAAGAAGGAGAGAGCCCTAGCGCAAGTACATTCAGAGATTCAGCCGTGTACACTACAACATCCCGGATGTCCACCACCGCCATGATGTCAGCCGCGTTCCATCGAATGTGCGGAACCGCGAGATGAGGAGGAGATGGCGATGTGCAAGATCAGGGCGTCAACAAGCTATATGCCCTAGCCGACAAATGTCCACGTCTTTGAGGAAGGGAGAAGACTCCCGGGGAGAATGTAGAAGCAGGAGGATCTGATAGTGAGGAAGCTGCCCCGGCAAACAAAAGTCGGCGGCGGAACAACAGAAAGAAGAAAGGCAAAGAAGTGCTAGTTGTCGAGCAGTCCAGCAATGGGGGTGCCGCCAAGAAAGCCAAAGTTGGTAGCTCCGGCAAGGAGGTTGCCTTGAGCACCAACGACCAGTATGTGGCGGTCGCCGACAAAGGACAGCTCCAACAAACAATCTTGCAAGATCCACCGCACCAAGGGTCATGACCTCCGGAGCTGCAGAAGGTCGAACAGCTTGTCGAAGCGAGAAGGCTGAGTCTGGCGGCGCGACAAGGAGAAGGCCCAAGAAGGTGCTTTGGAGGAGCATGGCAAGACCTCCCAGCGGCCGACAAGGATAAAGATGACGACAAAGAACGAAGACATGGATGATGGCGAAGCCGATCTGTGAGGAGTTCGAAGAAGCCACAGAGGTCTTGTGCGTTGGCGGTGCTTCTCTGCATACTTCACACCGCCCGAATCAAGCGGTGGATGCGGGAAGTCAATCTGTGCGCAGAACCATCCGTCGAGTCACGCAAGCCTGCGAAATGGTCCAGCACGCCTATCATCTTTGATATTGAGGACCACCCTGATCGCATAACTGCGGTCGGGTGCTTGCCGATGTTGGTTTCACCAACTATCCGCAACCTCAAGGTCACTAAGATGCTAGTTGACAGTGGGGCCGGCTTGAACCTGATCTCCTCCGCGGTACTCCAGAAACTCCAGATCCACGGCAATGAAGCTCGAAGAGACCGCACATTCCAAGGAATCAATCCGGGAAGGAGCAAGCCCGAAGGAAAGATCACGTTAGGTAACATTTGGCAGTGAGCTGAACTTCGTGGATCGAGAGGGTCACTTTTGACGTTGCTGATTTTCCATTACCTTACAATACTGGGATACTTGGGCGTCCGACTCGCCAAATTCATGGCGGCCTCTCACTATACATACAACTTCTTTGAAGATGCCGGGCCGATAAAGCGTCATCTCTGTCCTGGCGACAAGAAGGATGCTCTTATCTGCGCCGACAAGATCTACAAGGAAGCGGCAGCATAGCAGATCACAAGTCACTTGCGGCTGAAGCTCCGGGCGAAGAAGAAGTCCAAGTCCGGCAAGAGTTCGATGCCCACTCCGCAAGCGCACCCCTTGGTGCTGCGCTACCGTCGAGGCGCACCATCGAGCTCCACGGATGGCAGCTCCACCAGAGACCAAGAAGGTGTCCGCCAAGGAGGCCGGCCTTTGGTGGTACCTTCACCATCGGTGCCACTCTCGACCCTAAATAGGAAAGCGCTCGTTGCTTTCCTGCGGGCGAAACGTCGGCGTGTTTGCATGGCAACCGTCGACATCCCGGTGTTCGAGAAAGTAATTGAAGCACCACCTAGCTATACATCCTCATCGCGGCCCGTCAGCGAAGAAAGTCGTGAAGCGGGCGGTGGGCGCCAAGAATTCATCGCGAAGAGATCAAGAAATTGGAAGCGGCCAGGCCTTGTTAGAGGAGTGCTCCATCCTACGTGGTTGGCCAATCCTGTAGTCGTGCGCAAAGCAAACGGGAAATGGAGGCTTTGTATCGACTTTACCGATGTCAATAAAGCTTGTCCCAAAGACCCATTTCCCTTACCGCGCATTGACCAGATTGTTGACTCCACGGCCGGATGTGACTTGCTTTCATTTCTTGATGCATACTCGAGATACCATCAGATCTTCATGGCGAAGAGGATGAGGAGAAAACCGCATTCATCACCCCATGTGGCACCCTCTTTGTTTTATACGGATGCCTTTCGGGTTAAAGAATGCCGGTTCAACATTTGCAAGAGTAGTCCATGAAGCTTTTGAGCCACAAATGCAGTAAATGTAGAAGCCTACATGGATGACATAGTGGTCAAGAGCAAGGACAAGGCTACTCGATTCAAGATTTAGATGAAACCATTGCAAATCTCGCCAAGATCAACCTCAAGCTCAACCCCGAGAAGTGCGTGTTTGGAGTCCCCTCCGGCAAGCTTCTCCGGGTTCTTCGTCATCTCGGCCGGGAATTGAAGCCAATCCACGACAAGATCAAGGCCATTGAGCAGATTGAAGCACCAAAAGCGCGTCAAGGATGTCTGAAGGCTTGGCGGTTCGTAAGCTGCTCTCGACAGGTTTATCTCTAGATCTCGCTGAGCGCCGCCTTGCCGTTTTCAAAATTTTGAAAAAGGCAGGTCCAATGAATTGGACTCGAAGTGGAGGCTGCTTGCTGCAGGACTTAAAGAGATACCTATCCTCCACTCCAACACTTGTCGCACCTAAGCCACAAGAGAAGTTGCTTTGCTGTATATAGCGGCAACCAATCAAGTGGTTAGTGCTGCGTTAGTAATGGCGGAGAGGGAGGCGGATGATGAGCTAGCAACCAAAAGGCGAGATACATCCGGCGACAAGCAAGGCACTTCACCGACAAGCTCTGGTCCCGAGCAAAAGATGGATCTGCCAAGGAGAGTGTGAGAAGGTGCACAAGAGAATGGTGCGGCGCCAGTTTACTTTGTCGGGTTCCCTCTTGCGAGGCTAGGTCAAAAGGTACTACGGTGTGCAGAAATTGCTTTTCGGCCTTCTCATGGCCTCGAGAAAGCTGCGCCATTACTTCCAAGCACACGAGATCACAGTCGTCACTCGCTTTCCGGCCCGAAGAGGATCTTTGCCAAAATCCGAAGCAACGAGCGGGATTGTCGAGTGGGCACTAGAACTGTCAAGCTTTGGCCTCAAGTTTGAAAGCATATCAACTATCCAAAGCGAGCATTGGCGGAGTTCATAGCGCAGAATGGGCGCCAACACAAGATGAAGAAAATTCGAGAGGCGAGCATCCCGTCAACAAAGCGAGGCAAAAGAGTGGCTGATGTACTTTGATGGTGCCTTCTCGCTGCAAAGCGCGCGGTGCGAGCGTGCTGCTTATCGCACCCACGGAGAGCACCTCATGTATGCGTAGTCCGGATGCACTTTACCAAGGAGCAAGCAACAAACAATACCGCAGTATGAAGGTTTGCTTGCCGGTCTCGAGATTGCAGTGAGACATTGGGATCAAGAAGCTCATTGTCGGGGGTGACTCACATGACTCGTCATCCGCCAAGTGAACAAGAGTTATCGTGAGTCCGATTGATTGAAGCTTATGTCGATGAAGTGAGAAAGCTAGAAGAGCACTTTGGCCCGGCTGGAGATGGAACATGTTCCAAGAGCTCGTAACAACATTGCCGATGGCTGTCAAGTCTTGTTGCACTTAAGCTACCTGTGGAACCGGGGACCTTTGTGCTCAAGTCGACTCGACCATTTGTAGCACCATCAACTGGGCGAGAACAAGAAGAGGAAGTTGATTTCTGGCGACTATTTTCCGCCAAACTCCCGATACGCCGCCAAGAAGGTCCCCAAGATCAACGCCAAGAGTCTTTGAGGAGCGCTGCTCCGACAAGCCCTAGGGTTTGTTTACGTTGAAGCGGGCGCTTCCGACAAGTTTTGCTCGGCAAGCTTGCCGGGAACTTCAAGCTCCGCTGAACCGCGGGTTCTTGCCTTTAGAAGCTGATGTTCCAGCGGCAGCAGTGTGCCTTTAGTCCTTGTTGTCGAGCCGCGAGCTCCGGCCTTGGGCGCAACAGATTGTCCATTTCCTTGAGACAGGAGAACTTCACGAAGAGCAAGAAGAAGCGGAAAGAGTAGCCCGGCGAATAAGTATGTACCAGCTTTGTCGGCAGCACACTGCATGTAAGAAGACTCAGCGGTGTGAAATTGAAGTGTATTCACCGAATATGGACGGTAAGCTGTTGGCGAGAGATACCGGAGGCATATGTGGTCACCACATTGGCGCAAGAGCACTTGCCGGCAAAGCGTTCGGCAAGGGTTCTTTTGGCCGACAGCCCTCCGTGATGCAAGCGCACAAGTAACCAAGTGTGAAGCGTGTGCGTTCCATTCCAAGCAGATACACCAGCCAGCTCAAGCTCTCCAGGGCGATCCCTTTATCCTGGCCATTTTTGATGCAGGGCTCGACATCCTCGGCCCCTTTCCCGGTAGCCGTCGAGGGCTTTGAGTACTTATGCGTTGCAATCGACAAGTTCACAAAGTGGCGGAAGTGGAAGCGATGAGGAAGGTGACAACGATCGTGATCAAGTTCTTCAAATGTCGATTGTTTGCCGCTTCCGGGATCCCTAACGGGATCATCACCAACGGCACCCAATTTCACGAGCCGCACCTTCATGCAAAGACGTCCAAGATCTTGGCGCCAAAAGGTCCGCTTTCGCCATTGCTCATCCGAGAAGTAACGGTCAAGCGGAGAGGGCGAATCTTTGAAGTGCTCGCAGCGGACTCAAGACCAGGACTTTCGGCAGGCTGCACAAGTGCGGAAGAAAGCTGGATTGAGGAGCTGCCGGTGGTTCTTTGGTCGATCGGGGCGGCCTTCAAATCGAGCCACTGGCCAGACACCTTTCGCTCTAGTCTATGGAGCAGAGGCAGTTCTCCCCACGGAACTCGTATACGGGTCACCTCGAGTGCTCGCTTATGATGAGCTCGAGCAAAAGCAGTTGCGACAAGATGACGCGCTGCTCCTTGAGGAAGACCGTCTTTAGGCTACTGTACGAGCTGCTCGATATCAGCAAGCTTTGCGCCGCTACCACAGCCGCAAAGTTAATGCGAGAAGTCTCGAGGAAGGCGACCTTGTTCTTCGGCGCGTTCAGTCCGCCAAGAATTCCAACAAGTTGACGCCTTGAAGTGGGAAGGCCCTTACCGGTGAAACGAGTCACTAGGCACAGCGCTTCGCTTTGAGACCGAAGATGGCACTCCGGTGAGCAACTCTGGAACATAAAGCATCTTCGTAAGTTTTACCCGTAAGAGCGCGGTTCTTGGAACCTGTTCCGGCAACCACCTTTTGTACAAGTCTTGCCGATGTTGCATGTAATCCTTTGTACAAAGCCGGGCGCAGACCCCGTGCATAAGTAAAGCCAATGTGTTCCGCGCATCTTGTCGAGTTTCATGCTTTTTATTCATTATATTGCATGTGTTATCTGACACTTTGTGCAGAACCTACTCCGGTAAGCAATAACGAGCCATGAGGCTCCATATCTTTATTTTCTCTTCTCAAAGAAAGGAAGGTTCCCTCGCACACAAGTTTGCCGGGGGAAGGAGAAGATAACGGTGTGGGACCAAGCGTCGCTTGAGGAGGTTTAACCTTACCGGGGAAGCAAGCAACGGAAAAGCTAAGTTGCCAAAGTTTGAGCAATCAGTTTTTAAATTTTTAAGTTATTCTCCTCGAACGACCGCACTTTGTATGGAAAACACATCTTGGAGGAACCAACTCGTAGCTAGTTGCGCCTTACTTTGTTTCGAGTCAGCTCAACAATTTAAGTGAGCTGCGGTTAGTTGCGACAAGGTTGCTTGCGGGCACCACGCCAAAGAAGCTGTCGACGTCTCCGCACTCAAATTTCGCATGACCAAGGTGCCTACACCGACAAGTTCCCTAAAAGCGTAGGGCAAAAACATACAAAGGAAGGAATCAAGTAAAGGAAATAACATAGCAATTACTACCCAAAATAGAGTTATATATTACAAAATAGCTTGTCGCAGCTCTAATAGATTGTTCTCCTAACATAACTAGCAGCGACAAGGAAAAGATAAAATGGGCGGCCTAATCTACGCGGTCGCCATCAACCCTCTTGATCCTGCTCACCACATCCCACGATGGGAGCGACAAGGGTCTTGAGCGCCTCTACATCAAAGCATCCGCGGCAAGGACCTAAGGGCGTTGGTGAGGTTGAGGCCTGGATTGCGGAAGGCCACCTTCGCCAAGCACTTTTTGAGAGCCTCGCGCAGATCTGGCGCGACTCCTTGGCCAGCTGCTTTGGGATCTCTTCCCGGAGTCACTGGAGAGCCGTCACCACGCCCTTGAAGAACAAGCTGAGCTTGGCGCTGGGTTGGAGGTGCTCGTCGGAGGAATATCCAAGATCCACCATCCCCAGTCTCCGTCGGCTCCCTATCGATGGCGGGCGGCAAGATCCACGAGACCCTCGGTCCGAGGTTCCATGTTATCCCCGAAGTATTTTGGGTGACAGCGGCACTCGCCCGTGACGCCTCGTCGGCCTTGATCTGCTCCTGGCCTCATCCAGCGTCTTGAGTCGGTGGTCAGCTTCAACTCCAGATCCGCGTTGGAGTCCTTGGCGGCACTGAGTTCCTTGCTCCTCTCGGCGAGACGGCCCTGCAGCTCGCCAAGAGTGTAGGCGTCCTTCTCGCACTCATGTTTGAGTGCAGCAAGTTCCTCGCCGCTCTTCTTGAATTGGCCTCGGTACAGGTGTCACCTCGTCCCCAACTCCTTCTTGGCGGCCTCGGCATTCGATGCAGCATCTTTTGCTTCCTTGAGAGTCTCGCCAAATGATTGCTCGCCGCAAGCTCCTCCTCATGGCTGTCAAGATTGACCTTCCACTGCACCAGCTCGCCCTCCCGGCCGGACAGCTTCTGGCGGCAAGCCTTTGTTGCTCTTGACTTCCAAGCCTTCTCAAGGATGAAGGCTTTGCGCTCCTCGGCAAATCGCCTCCGCTCCTCTGCGGAGACCGGAGAGCTTCACGATTGATGCTCCGGAGCTCCTCCGCGCTTCTCTATGTCCACGCCGCTGCTGCGACAAAGCGCTTCTCGGGAGGCCAGCTTGGCTTGCCGGGCGCGGTAAAGTGACAAAGACCTGCGGCAAACTGCTCCTCCTCAGCTCGCCATCACTGCTGCTGCTCGACGCGTCAACCAACGTCAGCCCGGCGGAGGCGAGCAGCTCTTCGTCGAAAGTTTCCCCTTCAACCGGCGCCCTGGAGCTCGAAGCCCAGGGGAGTTTGTTGAAGACGCCGTCGCCGGCCTTCAAATAGGCGCCGGTCAGGGCTCTTGAGCTCGACGCTGCTATGTGGCGGAGGCATCGGCGGTCGGTGTAGCGCACAGCCAGCTCCCTGCGCCCCCAGGGCCGTCGGTCGCGATGCCCAGACCCCTCACCAGCTCTGCGGCAGCAGCCAGCAACCTCTCCGCGGCCGGATTCGTCCGCGCCCGGCCCCTTCTCCGGCGACCTCGGTCTCCGCCGGCTCCGTGGCGTATGGACTCAAGACCGGAAAGGAAGAAAAGTCAAGCAAATATTCAAAAAAAAGATCGGAAAAAGAAGCCAAGGGAAGTTTTTCAAGCAAGAAGAATACATGCTAGGATCTGATCGCCCTTTGCCGGAGAACTGCCCCTTGCCGGAGATTTCTCCCTTGCAGGGAATCCTCCCTTGGCAGAGTAGTCAAGCAGATCGCTTGTCGGGAGGCGGCTTCCTGCCCTCCCCCTGGTGAGGCTGCTCTGCTCCTACACAAACCAGAAGTCGAGATATCAACAAAGAAGAAACACCTGTGCACGCCTAATAGCAGGAAGTAAAACCATATACTACTTACGGCTGGGGGCTGTCTTTGAGGGCTGCTGGAGGAAGAGTTGCCGCGTCCGGCAAGATGGTCTCGGACACGCCTCCTGCTGCCGCGGGGGGATCATCCTCGATGACAACCACCGGAGTCTTGGCTCTCTTCGACGCTCTCTGGGCTAGCGTCCTGAAAAGGAAAGGGTTCAGAATGAAGCAAATCAGATGCAAGACAAAGCAACGAATTTGAAGAAATACAAGTACAACACAGAAGCTTACTCTTCTTCCTCCTCGTCGAGCTGGTAGCGGAGAGATCAAATTAGCTCGCCTCCGTGCGACGAAGCGGAGGAGTGGGTTCCTTTGGCGCTTACGGAGTGCAGCAGCGATGGCACTGGAGGGCCCGCTCCGATCGCCCCAGAAGCGTGAGGTGCTTCACAGCAACGATGCTTACAGCGGTGGGCGCGTCGCACGACGATCGCCCGTCTGCCGCCAAGTTTCGTCTCCAGCCTTGCGAAGACGCCTTCTTGGTGGAGCTGGGGGTCCCGCTTGCGGCAAGCTGCTAGATGGAGGAGGCGCCCTCGTGGTTCGCCGACTCGGCTTCGCTCGACAGGCTCCTCCAGCGCGGCAAACTCTCCTCGCTCGACAAGGCTTGCCGCTGTCTTGCCTCTGCCTCCTCCACGGTGAACCCGATTCGCCCGGTATCAGATTGCCGCCGCTTCTTCCAACCTGGTGGCGATGCACATCTCGTCATCGATGGTGTCGCGGTGAGTCTCTTACGCTCATCGGTAGCGGATCGGCACTTCTTCCAAGCTGTCGAAGAACACCCGCACGACGTCATCTGGCAGGCTCTTGCCAGTTGGAACGATTCCATGCGAAGTCACTAACAGCATCATTACGCGGATGCGGTCAAGCGAGGAATTGTTGCACAATGGAACGACTCCCCTAAACCTTTGAACCATTCGGGATGATCGTGGTCGTTCTTGAACAGCTCGAAGCATCGCATCCAACTCCAAGACAGTGAAATTGAAGTTAAGGCCGGGCACAGCCTCATGATATCCGCCGCGTTACGGAACTCCCAAGCAGGTCTCCTCCTCTCCTCGGCAAGGGGATGCGCGTGGCGAAGGAAAATTTGGCGCCAATCTAGCGCTTACAGTGAAGTCCGGCAAGCACGAGGCGCAAGATCCGGGTGACAAGAATCTTCAATCTAGCATCTTCCCGGCCGCCAAGTTGCTCCAATCGCTGCTGCACTATTGGGGTTTAGTATTTGGGGCGATAAAGGGCTGCGGGTTCTCCTCTACAATCCAACACCAATCTGCCCTCCACTCCTCCCACTTGTCGCGGAGCTCTCCTTCCAGATAGGCGTCTTTTCTTGCCGATCCTTGAGATCCAAGCGATTCCTCCCAAAGGGGCTCTCCTCTCTCAACTCGAGGCATGAAGAAGTGGCGGAAGAGGGCTACGTTTGGGTGGACTCCGACAAAGTTTTCGCAAAGATGTCCAAAAACTGCCATGGTCAGGACAGCATTGGGGGTGAAATCAAGGAGGCAAAACCCGTAGGTGTTCATGATATCGCAGAAAAATTCACAGAAGGGCGGGCAGAGCCCGCAGTAGAAGAAGAGCGCGAAGAAAGGGTACCCAGTTGGGGCTAATTCCGAAGCAGCGGGAAGTACCTTTTGCCAGCAGCTTGAATCGCCAGCGTCTCCGTCGACCGACGAAGAGGTAGTAGTTCTCCCTCGGCTCCCCTTCTTGCGAAATGGCTGGGGAGATGGCCCGCTCCTTTCGCGGCCGCCCATGAGCTCACGCCTCGGCCGACTTCACGCCCTTCCCTTGTCGGCTTCGGAGCCATGCCGAGGTGGTGGGAGAGATCGGCGCGTTGGTGGCGTTGGTGGTAATGAAGTGGAGCGCCTTCTCTTCTCGACTTGGGAAGAAGGGGGAGCAGCGGTGGTTTCGAGATCGAGCAAGAAGCTGGCGAGGTGGGCGGACTGCCCTGTTTCTCCGCTTATAAGAGGGAGGGGCGGGACGTTTGCCCTTCCGGATAAAGAAACCACCCACGATCTCTCTCCCACGACGCCGCACTCGACACGCGCTGCCGTTGTGGAGGCGTGGTGGGTCCGGGGGTGAGTTATGGCGTAAACCAGGCGCGTGTGCCCGTGCCTGTTTTGGGCACAGCCTGGCAACAATGCCGACTGCAGTGTGTGGCCCGAGCAGGGGCTCCTGACCGGTGTACTAGAGTAGGGGTACCCTAGTATCCCGAACTCGTGCCTGAACAGTGCAGCACCCAGCGGCAAGGCTTGCCAGCGACCCAAGATCATCCGTGGTTCCTTTGGAGCCATTCAAGAACAAAGTATTTAAGCCTAGGAGACAAGGCCCGGCAAGAGGAGCTTGCCGGAAGGCCAGCCAAGGCACCTAGGAGGCAAGGCCGGCAAGAGGAGCTTGCGGGAAGGCCCGGGCGAGCGACAAGCTTCCGGGCGCGACAAGCGATGGGCGGCAAAGCGCTTGCAGCGAGCTACCACTCTTTTCCTCCGCTCGGCTCATCCAACAACGTGTCGCCTGGGACCCTTCCAAGCGCTGCGTGGCGAGAAGTCAGGCAGCCGGTGCGTGGTGGCAATGGCGACAAGATTTCCATCATTGCGAACTGTGGCGCCCCTGACGGTCCCTTTTTGCACTGTTTGGGTGACTTAGACGGGCATTTAATGCTTTTGTCCCCTGCCGTCATGGTTAGGTATGACGCACTGTACAGGTAGCTGTACCAACCACAAGTTCTTTTCCTTTTTTACCCTTGCCTATGTTGCCACCTGTCGGTGACCCCTTGAACATATAAAAGGAGGCCCGTGTGCAGCGTGAGAGCGAGGTTCGAGTTCGATCCATTGAAACGGAGAATACTCACGCTGGAGTCTTGTAGCTCTCGGCGCTCCCTAGCAAGAACACAATACAATCGAGACAAGCGGCGGTAGGAGTGTTATCTCTCCGGGAGAGCTCGAAGCTTCTAGATGGCCCCTCGTGTATTAACCGCCTCGATCGCTCTTCGTGCGACCTCCGCCCCCCACCGAACCGAAAGGGACTCGGTCCTCCGGTCCCATAGGTGTTCGTGGGTCCGATCAGCCTCCCCGACAATATTACTAAATATTACAAATAGCGAGTGTGTAATAATGATGGGTCGGTGTGCGGAATTATCCTAGGCAATCGTTAACAAGACCGGTAGTCGTCATTGCAATTTCATATGAGGGACGGGCATAGGCTAACATACTATGCACTTATGATTGGATCTCTAGCAAGCATCCGCAACTACTAAAGATCATTAAGGTAAAATCCAACCATAGCATTAAAGCATCAAGTCCCCTTTATCCCATACGCAACAACCCCCTTACTCAAGTTTATGTACATCACTCAAGCAACCCCCTATAAGCGAATCATGAGCGTGTTGCAACACCCCTCATTTGAGAATCCCTCACGCTTCTTGGCGACACGGCGGGCATAATAGGACAGCACCAAAATAAAACATACAACTCATACCAATCTAGATCATCAATCAACCCAAAGACAAAGGATATCTACTCAAAACATCATAGGATGGCAACACATCATTGGATCATAATATGTGGCATAAAGCACCATGTTCAAGTAGGGATTATAGCGGGGTGTGGGAGAGTGGATCGGGTAAAATAGATGAGGATGGTGATGATGATGGTGAAGTCGATGAAGACGCACACCGTGGCGATGATTCCTCCCGATGGCACTCCGGCGCCACCAGAGAGAGGAGGAGAAGTTCTCCCCTTTGCTTCCTCCTCCATGGCCTCCCCTTGGATGGGGAGAGGTTCTCCCTCCGTCCTTGGCCTTCATGGCGATGATGGCCCCTCCGGGATCCTCCTCCATGGCCTCCGGTGATGATGGCCCCCTCCGTCAGGGTGCCAGAGAGGGCCTAGATTGATTTCTCGTGACTACAGAGGCTTGCGGCGGCGGAACTTCCGATATAGGTTAATTTCTGGAGGTTTGGGTATTTATAGGAGAGGTTGGCGTCGAGAACAAGCCAGGGGGGCCCACAGGTAGTCCACGAGGCACAGGGGCGCGCCCAGGGGGGTGGGCGCCCCCCCACCCTCGTGAGGCCCACGAGACTCCCCTCTGTTAGATTTTTGTTCCAGTATTTTTTATATTTTCCAGAAAAATTCTCCGTTGATTTTCAGCGCATTCCGAGATCTTTTATTTCTGCACAAAAACCACATCCCGGTAGTTCTGCTGAAAACAACGTCAGTCCGGATTAGTTCTAATCAAATCATACCCCAAATCATATAAAACAATAATAAACATGGCATGAATACTTCATAAATTATCGATACGTTGGATACGTATCAGCAGGCTTGGCCATGAAGTACCTAATAGTCCAACTCTGGTCGGCCGAGCCACTTCCTAGTAGCTACTTCGATTTAGTGAAGCGACTTGTCGATGCGCGACCGGGGATTGATGTTGTGAAGCGCTCAACCTGCATAGAGGGTGCCCGGATGGCCTTCGCCCGAATCAAGATGCAATGGGCAAATATGAAGGGCACCGAAGTGGCAACCGCAGGCCCGCCCGAAGGCAAAGATCATCGGAAGCCGGAAAGGTACTTCGATGACGTCCTAGAAGTAGCCCAAGTCATAGAGGGTCAATGTTCTAAGGAAGTAATATTTGATTGAATGTGTTCGGGTTGTACAAACTATGTGATGAACCCATGTTGTTTATATATCTATATTTGCGCCTGTTGTTTCAAGCAATCTTTCCTCCTGTGCGGCTTTTTATATATCTGAAAGTTACCAGTCATTGGCTTCGGCCCCCATGTAGATGCTACAGGGGTGTTCGGAGTAACGCGTGACCACAGTTTATCCAACGTCTTGGTTGATGGAGGAGGTGTCCGCGAGGTGAACCAGGCAATCGGACTATGCGGCTTTATTACTTTCACTTAGCCATAGGAGTTTGACTGTGGAGCTAAGTACTAGCCCCTTGTGCGTGTGCGGCTATCTAGACTACGGTGCCTTTTCCACGCGGCTGGACGAAGACCAGCCCCTCTCTAACGATTTGTAGTATAATACTAAGTCGCCGAATCGCTGACCAACTCTCACCTATCATGACAGTCAGTTTTCGTCTTTTTCTACTGAGATACTTGACCAGACGAGCGAGAAATACAATTGTAGTAGTTCTCCCTTTACTACCTTAGCCGAACGAGCGGACCATAAGGTGGTAAGCACAGGAGCCGGGCAACCCAACTATAGACCAAAGACATGATTCGGAGCCGATGCATATAATGCAATATTCGGGACACCGAAGAGTTCCCTATAGGTGTTTGGACTTAAAATGTGCAGGGCTAAATACCGCCCCCGGTGTTAAGGCTGGACTAAGGCCCGTGTGGCAGTCTGAAGTAGGGAGGGAATACAGATGATAATATAGAATAAAGTGAATGCCAAACCAAAGTGGTGATCAACTACTTCCTTTATACCCTGATTAATACGTCGAGTCGTGTTTATTACAGATAATGCCGTAAATATCGAGGCTATTTTACATGCCAAAAGCTTTACACAGGGCCTAAAAAATAGTGGTCTGAAGATCCAATGATGCCCTGCTGCACGTCTGCGCCATTTCTCCTTGGCGACAAATCCTTGTAGAGGAGGAGTTTGATCGTGTCGGCTAAAAAGAGGGACCTGGAAAAGAGCCCCCGCACGACCGTAGATAAGGTAGGTTTCTTAACGAACCTATAGTGGGAAAAAGGAAAATTTGAGGTCCGAATAGGGTCGAGCCATACTATGGACCTTCTCCGCAGTGTGCCTCCGGCACTGCCCAAGGTATTTTAAGTGCGTAATTATGTACCTTGCGATGCGTATGACTTAATATAACCTTAGCAGGCGTCGGAGGCTGAGCTTCTATTCAAACTCCAGTTCCACTGAGCTACCGCATTGTAACACGGGTCGCACACGTTTATTAGTTTCATGGGTCTTGATGACTGATGAGTTGCGGCTTGATAAGGCCGTCCTGTACTTCGGCTGCTAGGGCCGCTGTATGCTCCTTGGTACGGAGGGAGCGCTCCATATTCCCATTTACTGTAATGACGCCATGAGGTCCATGCATTTTTAGCTTTAAATAAGCATAGTGCAGGAACGCATTAAAGCGAGCAAAAGTGGTTTGTCCGAGCAGTGCGTGATAACCACTGCGAAAAGGGACGATGTCGAAGATCAATTCTTCACTTCGGTAGTTGTCTGGGGAGCCGAATACTACTTCCAGTGTTAAGGAGCCCATACAATGGGCCTCCACGCCGGGTATCACTCCTTTCAAGGTAGTTTTGCTAGGCTTGATTCGTGACGGGTCGATATCCATCTTCCGGACAGTATCCTGATAGATCAAGTTGAGGTTGCTGCCGCCGTCCATAAGGACTCTAGTAAGATGTTATCCGTCGATGATAGGATCGAGTACCAGGGCCACCAAACCTCCGTGACGGATACTAGTTGGGTGGTCCCTGCGGTCAAAGGTGATCGGACAAAGCGGACCATGGGTTGAATTTTTGAGGGCAGGACTCTCTGGCGTGAAGCGTCCTTAGTCTGCCGCTTGTGCTCCCTATTGGGGATGTGGGTGACATAGATCATGTTCACCATTTTCACCTCGGGGGGAAACTGTTTCTGTCCCCCAGTGTGCGGCGGGCATGGCTCATCATCGTCCTCGCTTTGAGGTCCTTTCCCCTTATGTTCGGCATTTATCTTACCGGCCTGTTTGAAAACCCAACAGGTTCTGTTGGTGTGGTTGGTAGACTTATCAAGGGTGCCATGAATTTGGCAGGGTCTTTCCAATATTTTGTCCAAGTTAGATGGACCGTCCCTATTGCCTTTGAACGGCTTCTTCCACTGACTGGATTTTGAGCCACATAATCCGATGCTGACCGTCGTATCCTCTGTTTCTTCGTTATTGTTTCGACACTTGTTTTTGTTGCGTCGTGGCCTGCCATTGGCATCCCTGGCCTCCGAGGTGCCGAGGTCACTGGTGTTGTTGCTTCTACGAGCCAACCAGTTGTCTTCACCTGCGCAGAAGCAGGTCATAAGTGCAGTAAGAGCTTCCATGGTCTTCAGCATTTCCTGACCAAGGTGCCAGGCGAGCCATTCTTCACAGATGCTATGCTTAAATGCCGCTAAGGCTTTGGCGTACGGACATTCCACGATTTGGTTCTTTTTAATTAAGAACCGATTCCAGAGTTTGCGAGCTGACTCTCTGGGCTGCTGGATGATGTGACTCAGGTCATCCGCGTTCGGTGGCTGGACATATGTGCCCTGAAAGTTGGCCCAAAAAGCATCCTCTAGGTCTTCCCAACTTCCAATGGAGTTCTCTGGGAGGCTGTTCAGCCAGTGCTGTGCTGGTCCTTTCAGCTTTTGAGGGAGGTATTTAATGGCGTGGAGGTCATCTCCACGAGCCATGTGAATGTGGAGAAGAAAATCTTCAATCCATACGGCAGGATCTGTCGTTCCGTCCTATTGCTCGATGTTCACGGGTTTGAGCCCTTCTGGAAATTGGTGTTTCATTACCTCATCAGTAAAGCACATGAGTGCGGCACCTCTGAATCTAGCGACATCACGACGGAGTTCGGATGACATCTATGTTCGGTGTTGACCCCGAACTTGGTTATGTTTATCGTGCCAGGCTTGATGGCTGTCGTCTCATACTGGGGAACGTCCTCTTGATCCATAGATTGATCTGGTCTGGCCGGCCCTATTGGTCAGGTCCTGACATAGGTCATACGTGTAGCCCAGAGCCGCTATCTCCTTGCCTCTATGGCGAGGGGTGCGGGCTGGTGTTCAGCATAGTTAGCCGCTTTATCCCGTCCACGTGGTGGTCGTTCCAGTTGGTCAGCATGATTGTATTTTGACGGTATTGGCTCCAAGGCTTCGTCGTCGAACTGTGGCAGTAGCCTGCATTTGGGATAAATTTTTGTTTGGCGCTCGAATCCATATCCTTCTTCGGCGGCTAGGACCTTAGTCCATCTGTCGTTCAGCGTATCCTGTTTGGCTTGGATCTGCTGTTGTTTCTTTTTCAGGCTCCATGCAGTGGCAATGAGCTATCTCTCGAAGCTTTCTTGTTCGAGGGGTTCTTTGACCCAGAGGCTAACATCCTCTTTGGAGACATGTAAGTAGTTACTATATTCCGAATCCTCATGATTGGCGGGTTCTTCGGGGCTATATTGACCCTCTTCCCTTTCGTCCTACTCAAACGCAGGCTCAACGGGGTGATCGAGATCTCCAGCGTTGTCCGGAGTGTTATTATCTCCGGTTTCCGTATTGCTTTCCCTTGCCCAACGCGATCGTGAGCGGCGCCGCTGACGCCGGTGTTTTGGTGGTTCGTCGACGGGCTTATCCTCACCTGGATCTTGAGTGGCATCGTCGTCCTTCTTCTCAGATGTGTCCAGCATGTATACATCATAAGTAGAAGTGGCCGTCCGACGCCCAGTAATGGGCGGGTTTTGACCTGGTTCGGCTTCGACATCGTAGTCCATGCCGTTGATGTCCTCGGAAGTGTAGTCTAGTATGTCAGTTAAATCCTCCACAATGGCTATTAAGTGGGTGGTGGGTGGGGCGTAAAATTCCCTACTCTCAGCCCCCAGTTCAAGCTGGGGGTAGTTCGGAGGTGACACTTCTGATGATGGCGAGATATTTTATTAAGTCCGGTGTTTCGTTTAAAAGCGAAAGCTGGACAAGCGTCTGAGGATCTGCGGAGTTGGGCTTGGTGATAACTGATGCAGCTTGAAGCTACGTCGATATTTCCACAAAGAGGAAGGGATGATGTAGCACAACGGCAGTAGGTATTTCCCTCAGTTATGAGACCAAGGTTATCGAACCAGTAGGAGGACCAAGAAACACAACGTAAATAGCACCTACACACAAATAACAACTACTCGCAACCCGACGTGTAAAAGGGGTTGTCAATCCCTTTCGGGTAGCGGCGCCTCAAGATAGGCAAACGGACGTGAATAAATTGTAGTAGATTGATAGATCGAACGCCAAATAAAATAAATAAGAATAAAACGCAGCAAGGTATTTTTGTATTTTTGGTTTAATAGATCTGAAAATAAAAAGCAAAGCAAAAGTAGATCGCAAAGGAAAATAATATGAGAAAGAGGCCCGGGGGCCGTAGGTTTCACTAGTGGCTTCTCTCGAGAAAATAACAAACGGTGGGTAACTGATGGGCAATTGATAGAACTTCAAATAATAATGATGATATCCAGGCAATGATCATTATATAGGCATCACGTCCAAGATTAGTAGACCGACTCCTGCCTGCATCTACTACTATTAATCCACACATCGACCGCTATCCAAAGATGCATCTAGTGTATTAAGTTCATGGAGAAACGGAGTAATGGAATAAGAACGATGACATGATGTAGACAAGATCTATCTATGTAGAGATAGACCCCATCATTTTATCCTTAGTAGCAACGATACATACGTGTCGGTTGCCCTTCTGTCATTGGGATCAAGCACCATAAGATCGAACCCACTACAAAGCACCTCTTCCCATTGCAAGATAAATCGATCAAGTTGGGCAAACAAAACCCAAATATCGGAGAAGAAATACGAGGCTATAAGCAAACATGCATAAAAGAGATCAAAGAAACTCAAATACTTTCATGGATATAAAAAGATAGATCTAATCATAAACTCAAAGTTCATACGATCCCAACAAACACACCGCAAAAAGAGTTACATCATATGGATCTCCAAGAGACCATTGTATTGAGAATTCAGCGAGAGAGAGGAAGCCATCTAGCTACTAGCTACGGACCCGGAGGTCTACAAAGAAATACTCATGCATCATCGGAGAGGCACCAATGGAGCTGGTGAATCCCATCCGTGATGGTGTCTAGATTGGATCTGGTGGTTCTGGACTCTATGGCGGCTGGAATTGATTTTCGTCGACTCCCCTAGGATTTCTGGAATATTGGGGTATTTATAGAGCAAAGAGGCGGTCCGGGGGAACCCGAGGTGGGCACAACCCACCAGGGCGCTGGGCCTCTGGCCGCGCCACTGGTGGGTTGTGCTCTCCTCGAAAGCACCCCAGTAGCGCAGCCTTGGCCCATTAGGTGTCTTCTGGTCCAAAAAATCTCCGTAAAGTTTCGTTGTATTTGGACTTTGCTTGGAATTGATTTCGTGCGATGTAAAAAACATGCTGAAAACAACAACTGGCACTTGGCACTATGTCAATAGGTTAGTACCAACAAATGATATAAAATGATTATAAAACATCCAATCATGATAATATAACAGCATGGAATAATCAAAAATTATAGATACGTTGGGGACGTATCAATAACCCCTTGGCCGAGCTCAATGGACGCAGACCTCGAGAGTTCGGAGTTGATGTCCAGAGGCAAGTCCGGCTTCCCGATGACGAGTAGAGTCCCGTTTGACTCCGGGTCCGCCAATGACGTGGTTGCATCTGGGTCTCCGGCTAGAAGCTCAGTGATGGAAGAGAGTCCGGCGGGGTTTACACTCCTATCTTCGGACGAAGCGATCTGCCCTGGATCTAAGGCCGAGGCGGACATGAGCATCGACCCCTGGACGGGATTTGATAGTAGATCTGAAGGGACTTCTTCATATGGGTGGGCAGCGGCGGCCGAGGCCGTGAACCCCTTGAAGATCAGGTCTCCTCGGATATCGGCCTACGTGGTTCAAGCTTCCAAACCTGATCTGGTGACCAGGGGCGTAGCTGTTGACCTGTTCAAGGTGACCGCCTGAGTTGGCACGTAGCACGAAGCCGCCAAACACAAAGAGTTGGCCAGGGAGGAAGGTCTCCCCGGCAACAGCGTCCTCATTGATGACAAGGCGAGCCATTGATTCTTCTGTCGACAACACAATGGAACTCTCAATGAAAGCACCAATGTTGGTGTCAAAACTAGCAGATCTCGGGTAGGGGGTCCCAAGCTGTGTATCTGAGGTTCAATGGTAACAAGGGACACAATGTTTTACCCAGGTTCAGGCCCTCTTAAAGGAGGTAAAACCCTACGTCCTGCTTGATTATATTTGATGTGTATAAGGGTTATAAGAGTTGATCTACCTCGAGATCGTAATGGCTAAACCCTAGTTATCTAGCCTATGATTAATCCGATTGCCCCTACGGACTAAACGCCATGGTTTATATATACACCAGAGGGGCCTAGGGTTGTGCAAAGTCACTTTACAAGGGAAGGAAACAAGACATCCGGACACCAAACTTGCCATCCACGCACATAGGAGTCCTATCCGGACACGGGGGATAGTCTTTTGCTTTATCTTTACGTCCCATTAGTCTGGCCCATACAGAACAGACCAAACACCTGAGGACCCCCTAATCCAGGACTCCCTCACTAACCATAACATTAAACTTTTGGATCCAAATCAGTCCCTTACGAAGTAGCGCATAAACTAGGGTTTAAGCTCATCACTCTCACAACCCATCGCCTAATAACTACTCCACAATGCATTCCCTTAGGCCCAAATATGGTGAAGTGCCATGTAGTCGATGTTCACATGACACCACTAAGGGAATCACAACATACATACCATCAAAATATCGAACACATATCCAGTTCACATGATTACATGCAACAAGATTTCTTCCGTGACCTCAAGAACAAAAGTAACTACTCAGAAATCATAATCATGCTTAAGATTAGAGGGGTATTAAATAGCATAATGGATCTGAACATATAATCTTCCACCAAATAAACCATATAATAATCAACTACAAGATGTAATCAACACTACTAGTCACCCACAAGCACCAATCTAAGGTTCCGGTACAAAGACTGAACACGAGAGATGAACTAGGGTTTGAGAGGAGATGGTGTTGTTGAAGATTGGCCTCCCCAAGATGAGAGAGTTGTTGGTGATGATGATGATGATGATTTCCCCCTTCGGGAGGGAGGTTCCCCTAGCGGAATCGCCCTGCCGGAGGGCAAAAGTGCTCCTACCCAAGTTCCACCTCGAGACAGCGGCGCTTCGTCCCGAAAGTCCTCTCCTTATTTTTTTCCAGGTCAAAATGACTTATATACCAGAAGAGGGGCGCTGGAGGTGAGCCAAGGAGGACACAATCCACCAGGGCGCGCCTGGGCTCCCTGGAACACCCAGGAGGGTTGTGCTCACCTGGTGGGACCCCTATGGTACTTATTTGCTCCAATAATTCTTATATATTCCATAAAAATTCTCCGTGAAGTTTCAGCTCATTTGGAGTTGTGCAGAGTAAGTGGCCTGATGTAGCCTTTTCAGGTCCAGAATTCCATTTAAGTATTCTCCCTCTTTGTGTGAACCTTGCATATTATGAGAGAAAAGGCATTAGAATTACTCCAAAAAGCATTATTATACATAAAAACAATATAAATAAAAGTAGGAAAACTTGATGCAAAATGGATGTATCAACTCCCCCAAGCTTAGACCTCGCTTGTCCTCAAGCGAAAACCAAAATCGAAAAACATGTCCACATGCTTAGAGAGAGAGGTGTCGATAAAACAAAATACGGACATAGAAGCATCATGTATGTTATTATAACAGCAACAAACTTTAACATAAAACTTTATCATAGAACTTTTATCATATAACTTTTATCATAGACTTCTCATGAACAAGTAACAATTCATCACAACATCGAAGTATAAAGCATAAACTCTATTGAAAACGAACAAACTATGTTCTCAGTCAACTTTGCAACTACAATTCATCATCTTTTCAGGAAGGCTCATGTATCGGAGCCTTTTTGGCAAGTCCACATACTCAACCACCATATAGTCTTCTTTGATTGCTAACACTCACCGCATACACATGAGCAAAAAGTTTTAACGGACACATAGAAATATAGGGGCTTATAGTTTTCGCTACCCAATATATTCACCTCAAGGGTGATGTCAACAATAACTACTCATGCTACCCATATCCAACTGGACATATGTGCCTAGATATTTCCTCACCACATGATGCTTGCCAAAAGAGAAAATAAAAAGGAATAGAGAGAAAAACTTTGACTCTTGCATAAAAGTAAATACATAAAAGTAAAAGATAGGCCCTTCACAGAGGGAAGCAGAGGTTGCCATGCACTTTTTGTTTGTATGCTCAATTTCTTAGTGCAAAAGAACGTCAAGTTATATTGCCCCTTATGATAGAAACCTTTATTATGCAGTCTGTCGCTTTTATTCTTTGCAATCAGAAGTTCGTACAACGCTCAATTTTCTCTTACACTAAATGATCCAACACTTTTAGAAGCAATTTTTATTGCCGTATTGCACCGATGAAAACTTACTTGAAGGATCTTACTCAGTCCATAGGTAGGTATGGTGGACTCTCAAAACAAGATGTGGGTTTAAGGGTTTTTGGATGCACAAGTAGTATCTCTACTTAGTGCAGAATTTTTGGCTAGCAAAGATGGGGGTCAAGCACCACATGTTGAAGGATCTATGCCAATATAACTTCTATGTGAATATGAACAAACATAACTCATAACATTGTCTTCCTTGTCCAATGTCAACAATTTTGGCATATAATATTTTGATGGGGCCTCACAATCACAAAAGATGTCCAAGATAATGTATTTGCATGTGAATCTTCTCTTCCCCTATTAATTCTTTCATTGACCGATGCTATGTTTGTAAATCTCCAATAAAATTTTCTACTTATACTCTTCCTTATGTGATGTCATTACTTACCATAAGATAGCACATGATCTTTTTCATTTATTTCCTTTCTTTTTATTGAACAAGAAAGTAACAAATTCAAACTAAAATTTATTATATATCTTGCACACAATTACAAGGATAGATCACTAAGCAAACACTCGAAAAGAAAGGATCAAACTAAACTTTTATTCATCTATAGCAAAAGATAACTATGGATCAAACTAAGATAAGTAAAGGCAAACGATAGTGGAGGTGATACGATATCGGGGCACCTCCCCAAGCTTGGCACAAGCCAAGGGGAGTGCCCATACCCGATACTCAATTTTCCTTTGGTGATGAAGAAGGAGGTGGTGGTGGTGAAGTAGTAGCAATCTTATCCTCAGGTTTCCATGGCAAGGGCTCGCCATCATAAGAGGAGGAGTGAGTCTCACAGGTCCCTGCAACTGGCAGCCAAACTCATACCTTTAAACCTTGCCTCATATTCAAAGACTTGGTTTTGGATATCATATATCTAGCTTTGGAGAAAGTTGTTTTGCTCGTTGAAGGTGAAGACGATGTCCTTCATGGACTTGACATCCACCTTGAGATCACGGGTATAATCCGTGATCATGAGGTGATTGGCATTGAGTCCACATTCCACCATCCCCTTGCACCCAAAGACCTCCTGCTCCATAGCTTCAAGCCTAGCCTCCACGGACCCCGTCCCTTTGGGGCCTTGCACATCGCGGATGTGGAGCACCCCCTCACGCATCTCGATAGCGTGAGGGAGCTGCATCTCCTCCCACAGATATGGGTTGATGACGTTCTTGAAGAACTTGTCCTTGGAGGAGCTCGAAGCGGCCATGGTGAATTAGATCTGCCAGAAAACAGCAAGAAAAAGAAAACAGAAGATTTCTCTGTGATACAGTGGTCAATAGGTTTGGGGGTATATAAAGATTTTTATCTTGGGAAACAAGCAAAAAGAAGAAAAACAGAGTCCGGAAGGTACCCGAGGTGGGCACAACCCACCTGGGCGTGCCAGGCCAGGCGCGGCCTGGTGTCTTGTGCCCACCAGGGGTGCCTTCTTGGTTTTTTATTATTTTCCTAATTTTTTATATATTCCAAAACTGATAGAAAATATTTTTGCGGATTTTTCGGAGTTCGTTTACTTACCGTATCACGTACCTCCTCTTTTTTTCATGATTCTCGAGTGTTCCGGAAGGTTTCCTTTATGTGTTCTTCCGGTGTCATAGTTTGGATAATATTACATTCAACATTAATGGGCGTACGTGAGATATAATGTTTTATTCTTTGCCCATTGACAACCTTCGGGTTAGTACCCTTGGCATTATTTATTTTTATGGCTCCAGATCGATAAACGTCCTCGATAACTGATAATCCCCAAGTGAAGGGAATCATCGTAGCAATTTCCAAAGGTGGAAGTGATAAGTATGGAGTGTCGAACCCACAAGGAGCTAAAGGTAAGATCAATATTCTCTCAAGCCCTATCTGCCATCGATACGACTCTCATTACAATCGAACGCTTGCTTCCAACTAGAAACGAGAAATAAAACTACGTTGTGGGTATGAAGAGGATAACTTTGCATGGTATTGGAGAGCTAAAATATAAAAGTAGGTGCTGTTATCATAAAGTTAGAATATATTACTAAATATTATAAATAGCGAGTGTGGAATAATGATGGGTCGGTGTGCGAAATTGTCCTAGGCAATCGTTAACAAGACCGGTAATCACTACTGCAATTTCATATGAGGGAGAGGCATAAGCTAACATACTTTCTCATTATTGATCATATGCACTTATGATTGGAACTCTAGAAAGCATCCGCAACTACTAAAGATCATTAAGGTAAAACCCAACCATAGCATTAAAGTATCAAGTCCTCTTTGTTCCCATACGCCATGTCCCTCTTATCCGTGTTTGTGTTTCTGTCACTCACGCAACACAGACAATAGGCAAACCATGGACATATTGCAACGCCCTACAACGGGAATCCCTCATGCTTGCGCGACACAGAGGGCACCATAGGACAGCACCAAAGTAAAACATACAACTCATACCAATCTAGATCATCAATCAACCCAAAGACAAAGGATATCTACTCAAAACATCATAGGATGGCAACACATCATTGGATCATAATATGTGGCATAAAGCACCATGTTCAAGTAGGGATTACAGCGGGGTGCGGGAGAGTGGACTGCGTAAAATAGATGAGGATGATGATGATGATGGTGATGTCGAACCCACAAGGAGCTAAAGGTAAGATCAATATTCTCTCAAGCCCTATCTGCCACTGATACGACTCTACATACACCGAACGTTTGCTTCCAACTAGAAACGAGAAATAAAACTACGTTGTGGGTATGAAGAGGATAACTTTGCATGGTATCAGAGAGCTAAAATATAAAAGTAGGTGTTGTTTTCATAAAATTAGAATATATTACTAAATATTATAAATAGCGAGTGTGGAATAATGATGGGTCGGTGTGCGGAATTGTCCTAGGCAATCGTTAACAAGACCGGTAATCACTATTGCAATTTCATATGAGGGAGAGGCATAAGCTAACATACTTTCTCATTATTGATCATATGCACTTATGATTGGAACTCTAGCAAGCATCCGCAACTACTAAAGATCATTAAGGTAAAACCCAACCATAGCATTAAAGTATCAAGTCCCCTTTATTCCGATACGCCATGTCCCTCTTATCCGTGTTTCTGTTTCTGTCACTCACGCAACGCAGACAATAGGCAAACCATGGACATATTGCAACACCCTACAACGTGAATCCCTCACGCTTGCGCGACACGGAGGGCACCATAGGACAGCACCAAAGTAAAACATACAACTCATACCAATCTAGATCATCAATCAACCCAAAGACAAAGGATATCTACTCAAAACATCATAGGATGGGAACACATCATTGGATCATAATATGTGGCATAAAGCACCATGTTCAAGTAGGGATTACAGCGGGGTGCGGGTGAGTGGACCGCGTAAAATAGGTGAGGATGATGATGATGATGGTGATGTTGATGAAGACGATCACCGCTGCGATGATTCCCCTCCCGATGGCACTCCGGCGCCACCGAGAGAGAGGAGGAGAGGTTCTCCCCCTTGTGCTAACTCCTGCATGGCCTCCCCCCTAGATGGGGAGAGGTTCTACCTCTGGTCCTTGGCCTTGATGGCGATGATGGCCCCTCCGGGATCCTCCTCCATGGCCTCCGGTGATGATGGCCCCCTCCCGGAGTGCCGAGAGGGCCTAGATTGATTTCTCGTGGCTACAGAGGCTTGCGACGGCGGAACTTCCGATCTAGGTTATTTCCCGAAGGTTTTTGTATTTATAGGAGGAGTTGGCATTGATCTCACGTCAGGGGGACCCTCGGGGAGTCCACGAGGCAGGGGCGCGCCCAGGGGGTGGGCCCGCCCCCACCCTCGATGGGCCCACGGGACTCCCCTCGGTAGATTTTTGCTCCAATATTTTTCATATTTTCTAGAAAAATTCTCCGTTGATTTTCATCGCGTTCCGAGAACATTTATTTCTGCACAAAAACAACACCACGGTAGTTCTGCTGAAAACAAATACCGGTCCGGTTAGCTCTAATCAAATCATACCAAAATCATATAAAACTACTGTAAACATGGCATGAATACTTCATAAGTTATAGATACGTTGGAGACGTATCAGCATCCCCAAGCTTAATTCCTGCTCGTCCCCGAGTAGGTAAATGATAAAAGAAATAATTTATGAAGTGTGAATGCTAGAAAGTGCACAAATTTGATCAATGATAATTTCAATCACCTTTTCTAGCATCATTATATGTCATATCAGTAGCTCATCTTCATAAAACTTTTCATGATCAAGTAACAAGCTATTCACATGTTAAAGTATAGATCATAGACTTTCTTGAAACTAACAAGCTATATTCTCAGTCATCAAACAATTGCAACTAATCTTATTTTCAGGAAGGGTCTATGTCAGAGCTTTGATTTAGCAAACTCCACATACTCAACTATCATTTAATCTTTTACAATTGCTAACACTCACGCGATATTTATGGGTTCAAAGTTTTAATCGGACATTGAGAAAGATAGGGGCTTATAGATTCGCCTCCCAACCTTTTACCTCAAGGGTAATGTCAACAATAATAGTTCATGATAACTTACATCCAATAGTATATATATATATATATATATATATATATATATATATATATATATATATATATATATATATATATATAGGACAAATGTTTCCTACAAGCAAGTGGTAGTTACCACCACTTGCGTTTGCATATGTTGTATGTAGTATCTATCGAAACCCGAGAGTATGTGCGTGTAGTATGTAGTATATAACAATGATTAGGTAGTATATATACTAATTTTAGGTAGTATGTACCATGTTTTGAGTATGCTCTTTTTACATACAAATATATCGTATTTCATAAATATAACAAAAACTATGGGCTCATATGCAATTTTTTTCATGTAACTTGCGTTGAAAAATCTTAAATATAGTATATGAACATATTTAAAATAATAAAATAGTATATATAGTACCACATGATATTATATTAGATATGTGGGGTAACTACCACCGGGTGGTAGGATGGATTTTCCCTATATATATATATATATCAGGATCTTTCCAACGCGAGGTGCTTGCCAAAGGATAAAATATAAAAAGGAAAGGTGAAGATCACCATGACTCTTGCATAAGGTAGAAGATAAAAGTAAAATATAGGCCCTTCGCAGAGGGAAGTAGAGGTTGTCATGCGATTTTAAGGTTGGATGCACAAAATATTAATGCAAAAGAACGTCACTCTATATTGCCACTTGTGATAGGGACCTTTATTATATGCGGTCAAATCGCTTTTATTGCTTCCATATCACAAGATCGTATAAAGCTTATTTTCTCCACACTAATAGATCATACATATTTAGAGAGCAATTTTTATTGCATGTACAGATGACAACTTACTTGAAGGATCTTACTCAATCCATAGGTACGTATGGTGGACTCTCATGGCAAAACCAGGTTTAAGGATATTCGGAAGCACAAGTAGTATCTCTACTTGGTGTAAAGAATTTGGCTAGCATGAGGGGGAAAGGCAAGCTCAGCATGTTGGATGATCCATGACAATATACTTTATTTAGGATATAAGAAAACATAACCCATTAAGTTGTCTTCCTTGTCCAACATCAACCTTTTAGCATGTCATATTTTAATGAGTGCTCACAATTACAAAAGATGTCCAAGATAGTATACTTATATGTGGAATCTCTCTTCCTTCAATATTCTTTAATGAATTGTTCAAGTGACCAATTCTACGTTTGCTAACTTTCAAATAAGTTTACTACCTATACTTATTTTGTGTGAAGTCATTACTCCCCATGGTATAAGCATATGAAACGTATATAAATTCAGATTTATGATATTCAATTCATTCAACCATTTACTCATAGGATGTACATGAAGCACGTGAGTAAATGACAATTACTCCAAAAGATATAAGTGAAGGACACTGAGTAGTCAAATAATTAACTAGCCATGGGAGGATTATTTTTCATTCAAGATTTCAGATCCAATGATTTTATTCAAACAGCAAGTAAAATTGAAAATACGCTCCAAGAAAAACACATATCATGTGACGAATAAAAATATAGCTCCGAGTAAGGTATACCGATAGTTTTGAAGACGAAAGAGGGGACGCCTTCCGGGGCATGCCCAAGCTTAGGCGCTTGAGTATTCCTTGAATATTACCTTGGGGTGCCTTGGGCATCCCCAAGCTTAGGGTCTTTTCCCTCCTTATTCGTCATATCGATATCTCACCCACAGCTTGAAAACTTCAATCACACAAAACATAACGGAATTTCGTGAGATAGGTTAGTATGATAAAGAGTAAACCATTCACTTTGGTACTGTCAAAGAAAAGGTTAATAATTTTTCTCACACAATTCCTAATTTACCATATCATTTCTACAATTTATATTGAAAAATATAATCCATAGAAACTAGAAAACAAGCAAACTATACAATGAAAACAGAATCTGTCGAGAAGCAATGCAGTATTAATGATCTGAACAGCAACCATACTTATGCTACTCCCAAAAATTATGAAACAAAATGGTGGACGTGAGGAATTTGTCTATTAATCTTCTGCAAAAATAATCAACTCAAAAGCACTCTTCTGTAAAAAATGGCCGCTAATCTCGTGGTAGCAAAGTTTCTGTTTTTTACAGCAAGATCGCATTAACTTTCACCCAAGTCTTCCCAAAGGTCTTACTTGGCACTTTATTGAAAAAAAAGCTATAAAACATGATTACTACAGTAGCTTAATCATGTAAACACACAAAAACAGTAAGGGTAAATATTGGGTTGTCAGCCACCAAGCGCTTTTCTTTAATGCCTTTTAGCTAGGCATGATGATTTCAATGATGCTCACATAAAAGAGAAGAATTGAAACATAAAGAGAGCATCATGAAGATTATGAATAGCACATTTAAATCTAATCCATGTCCTATGCCTAGGGATTTTGTGAGCACATAATTTATAGGAACAAGAATCAACTAGCATAGGAAGGCAAAACAAGTATAACTTCAAAACTTTAAGCACATAGAGACGAAACTTGGTATTATTGCAACTCCTACAAGCATATATTCCTCCCTCATAATAATTTTCAGTAGCATCATGAATGAATTCAACAATATAACCATCACATAGAGCATTCTTTTCATGATCTACAAGCATAGAAAATTTTCTACTCTCCACATAAGCAAAATTCTTCTCATTCGGAATAATTGGGATCACTAATTCCTAAAGTTGACACTCTTCCAAACCCGCTTTAGATGATAGTATTATTCATACTCCAAAAGATATAAGTGAAGTTCATGGAGTATTCTACAATTAAGATAGACTAACCAATATCCAAGCTCAAAATATATAAGTGAAGCATACGAAGCATTCTATAAAGCCATACTCAAAAGATTTAAGTGAAGCACAAAGAGGAATTCTACAAGATCATACTTAAAAGATATAAGTGAAGAACATGAAGTATTCTACAAATCAATGAAGGGCTATCTCATACTATCATGGTTCTTAAATAAAAAGAAAAACGCAAAGGACACAAATCATGTGAACAAAACAAAAACAAAGGTATGCCGATATTTGTTGAAGAAGAAATATGGGATGCCAACCGGGGCATCCCCAAGATTAGATGCTTGAGTATCCTTTGAAATATTTACCTGGGGTGCCTTGGGCATCCCCAAGCTTGAACTCTTGCCTCTCTTTATTCTTCTAACATCGGTAACTCCTCGTTCTTCGAACACTTCATCCAGAAAAACTTAACAAAAACTTTGTGAGATCCATTAGTATACTAAAGCAAATAACTAACTTTAGGTACTGTTGCAAATTCATTTTAATTTAGCACTTTATCTACTGTATGCCAACTTCACCATGGTTCATACCCCCTGATACTACCCATAGATTCATCAAAATAAGCGATCAATACATAGAAAACAGAATCTGTCAAAAATAGGACAGTCTGTAGTAATCTGGAAGTTTAGTACACTTTTGTAACTCCAAAAATTATAGAAAAAATATGAAATTTAAAACATTTCTACAGAAGTAATGTGCAGAAAGTTTCAGACCCATTTGACATAATAATCCTAAAACAAAAGCTTGGCACATTATTTTTATAATACAATGGATATATACAAGGGGATCATTATTTACAGAGAAACTTCCATTAAAAATTCTACATTGTTTCCATGAGCATGAAGACAAGTGCTCAAGGTCGACCCTCACTTCTTCAATGCATAACTTTACAATCACTTCTCTTTTTGAAAAACTTTTTAGGCATGAGAGGCAAGTAATTTTTTTGTATTTTCATTCTTTTAAATTTTTTTGTATGTTTCACCCACAACTAAACAGAGACAAAAAGGGAAAACAAAATCTACTTAGTGAAGAAAGCAAACAAGCAAACACGAGAATATCAACCCCACGCTATTGCTCCCCGGCAACGGCGCCAGAAAAGATCTTGATAATCCCCAAGCGAAGGGAATCATTGTAGCAATTTCCAAAAGTAGAAGTGATAAGTATGGATTGTCCAACCCACAAGGAGGTAAAGGTAAGATCAATATTCTCTCAATCCCTATCTGCCACTGATACGACTATACGTACACCGAACGTTTTCTTCCAACTAGAAACAAGAAATAAAACTACGTTGTGGATATGAAGAGGATAACTTTGCACGGTATCGGAGAGCTAAAATATAAAAGTAGGTTCTGTTATCATAAAGTCAGAATATATTACTAAATATTATAAATAGAGAGTGTGGAATAATGAGGAATAATGATGGGTCGGTGTGCGCAATTGTCCTAGGCAATCGTTAACAAGACCGGTAATCACTATTGCAATTTCATATGAGGGAGAGGCATAATCTAACATACTTTCTCATCTTGGATCATATGCACTCATGATTGGAACTCTAGCAAGCATCCGCAACTACTAAAGATCATTAAGGTAAAACCCAACCATAGCATTAAAGTATCAAGTCCTCTTTATTCCCATACGCCATGTCACCTTATCCGTGTTTGTGTTTACATCACACACGCCATACGCAGCATAATAAGCAAACCATGGACATATTGCAACACCCTACAGCGGGAATCCCTGCGTGACACGGAGGGCACCATAGGACAGCACCAAAGTAAGACATACAACTCATACCAATCTAGATCATCAATCAACCCAAAGACAAAGGATATCTACTCAAAACATCATAGGATGGCAACACATCATTGGATCATAATATGTGGCATAAAGCACCTTGTTCAAGTAGGGATTACAACGGGGTGCGGGAGAGTGGACCGCGTAAAATAGATGAGGATGATGATGATGGTGATGTTGATGAAGACGATCACCGCGGCGATGATTCCCCTCCCGATGGCACTCTGGCGCCACCGAGAGAGAGGGGGAGAGGTTTTCCCCCTTGTACTTCCTCCTCCATGGCCTCCCCCTAGATGGGGAGAGGTTCTTCCTCCGTCCTTGGCCTTCATGGCGATGATGGCCCCTCCGGGATCCTCCTCCATGGCCTCCGTTGATGATGGCCCCCTCTGGCAGGGTGCCGGAGAGGGCCTAGATTGATTTCTCGTGGCTATAGAGGCTTGTGACGGCAGAACTTCCGATCTAGGTTATTTCCTGAAGGTTTCTGTATTTATAGGAGGAGTTGGTGTTGACTTCACGTCAGGGACCCTCGGGGAGTCCACGAGGCAGGGGCGTGCCCCAGGGGGTGGGCGCGCCCCCCACCCTCGTGGGGCCCACGGGACTCCCCTCCGGTAGATTTTTGCTCCAGTATTTTTCATATTTTCTAGAAAAATTCTCCGTTGATTTTCATCGTATTCCGAGAACTTCTATTTCTGCACAAAAACAACACCACGGTAGTTCTGCTGAAAATAGCGTAGTCCAGGTTAGTTCTAATCAAATCATACCAAAATCATATAAAACTATTGTAAACATGGCATGACTACTTCATAAATTATAGATACGTTGGAGACGTATCAATAACATATGATTCTTCCCACTTGGAGAGGAGTTTTCCTGCAAAGAATCTGAAATGAGAGTTGTACAAAAGAACACATTCTCCAACTTTAAACTCACGCTTTTGGATTCTCTTATCATGCCATCTTTTAACTTTTTCTTTAAATAACTTGGCATTTTCATAAGCTTGGGTTCTCCATTCATCTAGTGAGCTAATATCAAATAACCTCTTTTCACCGGCAAGTTTGAAATCATAGTTGAGTTATTTAATTTCCCAAAATGCTTTATGTTCTAACTCAAGAGGCAAATGACAAGCTTTTCCATAAACCATTTTATAAGGATACATACCCATAGGATTTTTATACGATGTTCTGTAAGCCCAAAGTGCATCATCTAATTTCTTTGACCAATTCTTTCGGGACCTATTGATAATTTTTTGTAAAATTAACTTTATTTCTCTATTGCTAAGTTCAACTTGACCACTAGACTGAGGGTGATAAGGTGATGCAATTCTATGGTTAACATCATACTTAGTAAGCATTTTACGAAAAGCACCATGAATAAAATGTGAACCACCATCAGTCATTAAATATCTAGGGACTCCAAACCTTGGGAAAATAACTTCCTTAAGCATTTTAATCAAGGTGTTGTGATCAGCACTACTAGTTGGAATAGCTTCTACCAACTTAGTAACATAATCAACAACAACCAAAATATGAGTATACCCATTAGAGGACGAAAAATGTCCCATGTAATCAAATCCCCAAACATCAAATGGTTTAACAGCAAGTGAATAATTCATAGGCATTTCTTAATGCTTACCGATATTTCCAATTATTTCACATTCATCACAAGATAAAACAAACTTACGAGCATCCTTGAAGAGAGTAGGCTAATAAAAACCAGATTGCAATACCTTGTGAGCAGTTCGATCTCCCGCATGATGCCCTCCATAAGCTTTAGAGTGACATTTTTGTAGGATTTGTCCCTATTCATGCTCAGGTACACTATGTCCAATAATACCATCTACTCCTTCTTTATAAAGATGTGGGTCATCTCAAAAGTAATGTCTTAAATCATAGAAGAAATTTTTCTTTTGTTGGTATGTGAAACTAGGTGGTATGTATTTAGCAACAATGTAATTAGCATAGTCAGCATACCAAGGAGTGTTGTGAGAAACATTTATTGCAACTAATTATTCATTAGGAAAACTATCATTAATAAGTTGTGGCTCATCAAGAATATTTTCTAACCTAGACAAGTTATCAGCCACGGGGTTCTCTGCTCCATTTCTATTAGTGATACGTAAGTCAAATTCTTGTAGCAAAAGAACCCACCTAATGAGTCTAGGTTTAGCATCTTTATTTTCCATAAGATATTTTATAGGAGCATGGTCGATGTGAACATTCACTTTAGAATCAACAATGTAAGATCTAAATATATCACAAGTAAACACCACTACTAAAAATTCTTTCTCAGTAGTAGCATAATTGCGTTGGGCACTGTCTAGAGTTTTACTAGCGTAATGAATAACATTTAATGGCTAAAAATGTATTTTTGCCGTAATTTCTACAAACTTTATCGGAATAGGGCAAATAATATACCGTTGAAAAGCTATGGAAAATGCGAAACTTTTTCATATTGATGGTTTCCTCTGATTCCTAGTCATTTTCAAATAATTTTGAAAACAGCGAGATCATTCGTTCTGCCTTTATCGCGAAACAGATTCTTCAAAAATGCACCGCATGAAGAACTTGAACTTCTCGGCATGTCTACTTGAACGTCACTTTGTTTTTCACGTGCTTTTTTGCTCATAGCTGTCCATCCACTCACTGGAATTGAGCATGTGATGTACTGATGGAAAGTTGCGGTAAACACACAACTTTCCCGTGTTGATCATTTTTTCATACTCGCGACGGTTTTAAAAGTTTTTCATCTGAAATTCATTTAGTGTAGTAGTTGAACTTCCTGCTGTTTTCATGTTGAACTTCTGTGACGTATTTTTCGTATGTAATTTTCTCATCTATTCGTAAGTGTTACACAAATGATATTTCTTTGTATAAACATCTCTCACAATAATTTTTTTAACTTTATCTAACCGAGACCTTGAACTTATAACAAAAAAAATTTGGGCCTTGGCTTTTAATTCATTTTTCTCACATTAAACACACACCATGTGGTACATGAACTTTTTCCATTTTTATAATTTGAATTTTTATTTTCTTTTTGAAATCAAACTGCTCCCAAATAATAACTGAACTTCTTCCTGGATAGAGAGAATTGTTTTAAAATGCAAAAAACAATTTCTTTTTTGTGTTTTTGAACATGGAAATACGAGGCGAACCTCTCTCGCAAGAATTTTTTCACTTTCCTAGACAGAGCACTTGAACTTCTGTCAACAAACCTTTTAAGCTTTTATTTTTATATTCTTTTATTTCTCACCTGAAATGCATTCCTTATAGTACTTGAACTTCTCGTTGTTTTCACTATGAAGTTCTGTCACATTTTTGTGTATACGTCGAATTACAGACAATTGAAGGTCGAAAGTCATTTTTTGCCATTTTAAAACATGTAATTGGAGGTCGAACGCCCCGCAATATAAATTCTGAACCGTGCACGGAGGTACACGTGAACTTCTTGCAACAAATTTGAGCTTTTTTATATACTTCGAACCTCTCTGTTATTTCAAATTAAACTTCCTAGTCTCATTATTAGAAAAAAATATGTTTTCAAGTAAGCATCAAACATTTTTTTTAAATTGAACCTTGTATTTTTATTTTTCCTAGAAATGGAAATAATTTGATTTTTCTGTCAACATCAAACTACTCCTTTTATTTTAATTTGAACTTGTTTAATTTTATTCTTTAGTGACGAAGAAAACCTGTGTTTTTTATAAATATTGAACTTCTCTTTTTTTATAATTTGGACTTCTTGGTTTATTTCTTTTAGCATCAAAAATATAGTAGTTTTGTCATTAATATTAGACACCCTCCACATTATTTTTCTAATTAATTTTTCTAAACTATTTTTTTGTTATTTTAATTTGTGCTTCCGTTGTGGAAACTTGTTGAATAGGTGGAACTTTTTGAACTTTCCCGGTTTGTGCACTTGAACTTCTAGCAACAAAAAAAAATTGGACTTCGCCTTTTTACTCGTATTTTCTCATACCAAAGACACACCATGCAGTACGTGAACTTCCGTCTATTGTCAATTTGAACTTCTCCCTGTTTCACTTTAGTAATGAAAAAACTGAGTTTTTTTATAGACATCCAAACCGCTTTAACTTTTTTTTCAACTTCTTTTGTGTGCTTTTTAGAAATATGAAGATTTGAAGTTCTTCATTTTATTTCTTTTAGTACAAAGGAAGTGTGAGTTTTTATAAATAGCGAACTTCTCTATTTTTGAAATTTGGACTTCTTGGTTTTATTCTTAGAAAATATATAAGTTTATTCTTACATCTTTTTCAGAAATGCACCTTTGTACTATATGCGAACTTCAACTTTTTTTATACAAGAACTTAAATGTGAATTTAAATTTATTTTAGAATTGGGGAAACTTCGTATTTTATAAACTTTTTTGAAATGTTATGTTATTTAATTTGACCTTTCTTGGATTTTTTAGAAACATGAAAAATATTTTTTGCAATAAAAGTCAAAGTACTTTTTTGACCACTTTGTTTCGATAAGCATCTATCAATTTATGATTTTTGCTGGAGTTTTAGTGTTTGAACTTCCAGTGGCGTTTATATTGAACTTCTGTGAATTTTTGTGTTTGAGTCAGCAAATACGCATTCATATTTTCATTAAGCAAAGGAATTGCAGCACTGATGTTGTAAAAAGCAGCAAACACAACAAAGCAGCAACATACACATTCATATTTCTCAATCTCTCACTCCGTATAATGCAAAAGATGCACACATTTCAACAAAATTTTAACTTTTGTTTACCACAGCCGCAAGAAGTAGCGACAGTACAACCAAACAAAAAATCTTATATATTAATTGTTAATTCCCTCCGATACAACCATATCGCTAGATTCTGTTTCAACAAGAATATCAAAGTTAATACTTATCGGGTCAAACAGACATCTGAGGATCCATCGCTCGATATAATCAGCAACCCGCATAGTCCCCTCAGCTTCTCCCCTCTGTCTTCCATCCTCTGCTCCGCCTGCCGTAGTTGCAACCATCGAGATGGCCTGCTTCCCTTGCAACCCTCTCCCCCACCTTCCTCCAGGCACTGCAATCGTCCCGCCTGGTCCGCTTCATACTCGCCGTGGATATGTGGTGCTTGGTGGTGAGCTCCCGATGGTATGCGACGAGTGGGCCATTACCACACTCGTTCCTGATGTCTCTGCTGAGGAGTTCCATGGCGCCATTGCTCTGATCACCAACTACTTGGAGGGGCGCGGTTGGCGCATAAACTACTGCCTCGGCGTGAATGCAGTAACTTTGCGCTTATTCAGCTTTACTACGCATGTTCGCGAGACACTGCTATCGATCTTAGTCCGTTTGATTGGGGAATTTGTTCTTAGAATCAGCAGACAGAGATGTAGGTTTAAATTATCGCAAAGCATTACTTTCACGCATGATGTTTGGATCTTACTTATGAACTACCCTCTTGAGTCTTTGGGATGTGGGGGTCATTGGACGACCTGCTTTCTCCTTATGGCCGTTTTTTGATTTGGAATAAAGATCATAGGGACAAATCAAGGGTCGTTGTTAAGATCAGAGTTATGAATGTGGATACTATTCCCATTAGCCTGGTAGTTCTGAGAAACCTTGATGATGTGGGCTATGGCGATTCCTGGACCTGTCCAACATACATACTGTCTCGGGAGCTGATTGGACAACAGGGAGGGGATGAGGACCCTCTGCCACCTGATGGTGGCAACCCTCACCCTCTTCCTCATATTCATGGAGGGTTTTGGCATGATGAGGTTTTAGGAATATCCCCATGGATCGGTAGTGATTAACCCCACAATGAGAATCTTGGTGCCCCTTATGAAGATGTTCATGCTGCTCATAATGACAATGTTAATCTCTTTGTTGAAAATCAAACTACTGGCATTGATCGAATTCTTTGAACATGTGGAGTCTCTAGCTAGGGCGGTTTCTCAGGAGCCCATTCCGATCCACTCTAATACTCATTATGTTGCTCCACATGAGACTCTAGGACCTGATTATATCCCAATTAATCTCACTCCCCAGCCCAACACTCAGAATGCTCCCAGCCCCGTGTTCATTCCCATGAACTGCATATGAATTACAATGACATACCATCCTCCAGTAGTGCCCAGCCTGTGCAAGCAAGCAACATATCAGTTGAAGGTGAATCTGAGCACATTAAGGTTCTCCAGGAGCTCATTGGTAATATTGTTACTAATGGACAAGATATACTCCCAAAGCTTGGAGGCAGCAAGATTGTGAATGCATCTTGCAATGTGGTGGATGTTGTGGGTACTAATGGCAACAACAAAAGATGTTTCTTGCAGATTCAGACAATCCAGGATTGTCGGTGTACTAGAGTAGGGGTACCCTAGTGTCCCGAACTCGTGCACGGGCAGTTGTAGCACCCCGCGGCAAGGCTTGCCAGGTGATCGCCAAGATTGTCCGTGGATCCTTTGGAGCCATTCAAGAACAAAGTGTTTTAAGCCAAGGAGACAAGGCCCCGGCAAGAGGAGCTTGCCGAAGGCCGCCAAGGCACGCAGAAGACAAGACCCGGCAAGAGGAGCTTGCCGAGAAGGCTCGGAGAGCGACAAGCCTCCGGCGCGACAAGGATTCAAATGACAAGGCACTTGCCGCGGCAGTAACCTCTTCATCTCCGCTCCACTCATCCACCAACGTGTCGCCATGGGACCATTCCAGGTAGCGTGTCAAGAGGTTATGCAGCCAATGGAGAGCAATGGTGATAGCGGCACGACAAGATAGCCATCGTGGCAGGCGGTGGCGCCTGCGGACGGCCACTTTATGCACCTTTGTTTGGGTGACTTAGACGGGCATTTATTGCCTTTGTCCCTGCCGTCAGGGTTAGGTATGATGCACTGTACAAGTAGCTGTACCAACCGCAACTCATTTTTCCCTTTTCACCCTTGCCTACGTTGCCACTTGTTGGTGACCCCTTGAGCGTATAAAAGGAGGCCCATGCGCAACGTAGAAGGGGTTCGGTTCAGCTCATTCGAAACCAGATACACTCAGGCTAGGTTTTGTAGCTCTCATCGCTCCCTAGCAAGAACACAATACAATCAAACAAGCGGCGGTAGGAGTATTATCTCTCCGGAGAGCTCAAGCTGGGTAAACTGCTCGTGTAACCGCCTCGATCTGCTCTTCGTGCGATCTCCGCCCCCACCGTGCGAAAGGGACTCGGCCCGCCGGTCCCATAGGTGTTCGTGGTCCGATCAGCCTCCCGACATCTTTGGCGGCGCCGGTAGGGGCGTCGAGGCTGTGTGAACCTGATCCGGCGTTCACACGAGTTGCATCTTCATCATCTTCATCGACATGCCACCGAAGAAGAAGGCTTGGCGGCAGCAGAGCCGTCAGCCGAACCCACCACCTCCAGAGCAACAGCGGTGGTGGGGTAGACGCCGGCGGAAGAACGGACGTGGACGAGGGAGCCCACGACGCTGCCAAGTCCAAGGACAAGGCCGCGCAGACCTCGGCGTCCAGACATTCACCGCGTCCATCCCAGGAGCCGCGGGACCGACAGCGTCATGGTATTCACAATACCATACGCTCGTTGGACCAAGGCCGAGCTGGTGGATCTCGCGATCTTTGAGACCAGCATGCATCGCCAACATATCGGGCGCGAAGCAGGCACGGTCGCCGGACAGGGACTGCTCCTTCTAACATAGATAGGAGTCCGAGCATATCCCGCTCCTCGCGCCGTTCGCCACTGCCGCCCACCACTCGAGAAGAAGCTTTGGCGCAAGCTCAGTTGCTCCTGGATTACCCTCCGACGTCCGACAAGGTTGACGAATGGAGGGCCACCATCCAGAGTCTCATCGGCTTTGCCAACGGCGACGCTCCGCGGCAACCTACCACGTCGCTGCCGCGGCAAGATTGCCAGGCACGAGCTGGTGGCGACGAAACCCGTGGGGGTGCAACCACCATGCACTCTCCACCCAGAAGGCCAAGATCACCAACTCGTCGGATCCACCTCGACAGCGACTCCACCACATCATCGGATCCACGAGCTCGCTGTGATCAGCGCCAAGTTCTTCAAGAATGGCAACAAGAAGACGCTCGAACTTGCATCGAGCGCCGGAGAGAAGCGCGACGTCAGTCCGACCAGCGCGCTGGGCCCTCTATCGATGTGCATGCGCCAGGGGAACCAGGCGACTTGCCGTACGCGGTAGGTCGCCCTGTGTTCACCCGTGAGCTGCGGCAAGTCCAAAGGCCGACAAGAAAATTTCAAGCGAGATGTGCGAGAGAAGTACGATGGCGGGGCGCATCCGTCGGAGTTCCTCAGCATCTACACCATCGCGGTGCGAGCTGCAGGGGACGAGACGACAAGATCCTCGCCAACTACTTCCCGGCGGTACTCAAACCCAATGTCGAGATCCTGGCTCATGCACTTGCGGACAACTCCATATCCTCTTGGGCAGATCTGTGCCATCGGTTTGTCGGCGCCTTCACAGCGGCCACAAGCCTCATGGCCAAGAGAGTGACCTTCATCTGCCGCCCGGAAGGAAGGAGAGTCCTAGCGCCAAGTTCATTCAAAGATTCACCGTGTGCACTACAACATCCCGGATGTCCACCCCTGCCGCGGTGATCGGTAGCGTTTCATCGAACGTGCGGAACCGCAGGATGAGGGAGGAGATGGCGATGTGCAAAGTCAAGGACGTCGATGAGCTGTATGCCACAGCCGACAAGTGTGCACGCGTCTTTGAGGAAGGAAGGAGACTCCGGGGAGAATGCGAAGCAGGATCCGACAGGTGAGGAGACCGCCCCAAGAAAGAAAAGCCGGCGGAACAATGTAAAAAAGAAAGGCAAAGATGTGCTAGTTGTTGAGCAGTCCGGCAATGGAGGTGCCGTAATAAAACCAAAGTTGGTAGCTCCGGCAAGGAGGTTGCCTTGGTATGTGATCTCGAAGCGTGGCGGTTGCCGACAAGCGGGACAACTCAACAAGCAAGATTGCAAGATCCACCGCACCAAGGGCCATGACCTCCAGAGCTGCAAGAAAGTCGAGCAGCTTGTTGAACAACAGAAGGCTGAATACGAGTGGCGCGACAAGGAGAAGGCCCAGGAAGGTGCTGGAGGAGCTGGCAAGAAGTGCCCCGCCGGGGAGGACGCCGCGGCAAGGCCAAGCAGCGGCAAGGAGACAGACCTCCCCGCGGCCGCGACAAGGACCGAAGACGACGGCAATGATGAAGACATGGATGATGATGAAGCCGATGAGCAGGAGTTTCAGAAGCCACAGAGGTCCTCTGCGTTGGCGGTGGCGCTTCTGCGCATACTTCACACCGCCAACTCAAGCGATGGATGCGGGAAGTTAACGCAGCAGAACCATCCGTAGAGTCACGCAAGCCTCTAAATGGTCCAAAGACGCCTATCATCTTTGATATTGAGGACCACCGATCGCATAATGCGGTCGGGTGCTTGCCGATGTTGGTCTCACCAACTATCCGCAACCTCAAGGTCACCAAGATGCTAGTTGACGGCGGGCGGCTTGAACCTGATCTCCTCCGCGGTGCTCCGAAGCTTCAGATCCTCGACAATGAGCTCGAAGAGACCGCACATTCCAAGGAATCAATCCGGAAGGAGCAAGCGAAGGGGAAGATCACGTTGCGGTAACATTTGGCAATGAAGCTAAACTTCGTGGATCGAGAGGGTCACGCGTTCGATGTTGCTAATTTTCCATTGCCTTACAATGGGATACTCGGCAAATCCGACACTCGCCAAGTTCATGGCGACCTCTCACTATGCATACAACTTGCTCAAGATGCCGAGGCCCGATAAGCGTCATCTCCGTCACTGGCGACAAGAAGGATGCTCTTATCTGCTACCGACAAGATCTAATGGAAGCAGCAGTCGAAGCAGATCGCAAGACACTTGCCGCTGAAGCTCCCGGGGGGAAGAAGAAGTCCAAGTCCGGCAAGAGTTCTGATGCCCACTCCGGCAAGCGCACCTCTTCGGAGTGCTGTGCTACCGTCGAGGATGCACCATCGAGCTCCACCGGCAAGTGCAAGAAGAAGACGATGGCAGCTCCACCAAAGAACCAAGAAGGTGTCCGCCAAGGAGGACGGCATCGGTGGTACCTTCACCATCGGTGCCACGCTTGACCCTAAATAGGAAAGCGCGCTCGTTGCTTTCTGCGGGCGAATGTCGGCGTGTTTGCATGGCAACCGTCGACATCCCCGGTGTTCCTGTGAAAGTAATTGAGCACCACCTAGCTATACGTCCTCATGCGAGACCCGTCAAGCGAAAGTCGAGAAAGCAAGCGGTGGAGCACCAAGAATTCATCGCAGAAGAGATCAAGAAGTTGGAAGCGGCAGACCTTGTCGTAAGAGTGCTCCATCCTCACGTGGTTGGCCAATCCACGTAGTCGTCTGCGCCAAAGCAAACGGGAAATGGAGGCTTTGTATCGATTTTACCGATGTTAATAAAGCTTGTCCCAAAGACCCATTTCCCTTGCCGCGCATTGACCAGATTGTTGACTCCACGGCGGATGTGATTTGCTTTCATTTCTTGATGCATACTCGAGATACCATCAGATCTTCATGGCGTAAGAGGATGAGGAGAAAACCGCATTCATCACTCCATGTGGCACATACTGTTTCATACGGATGCCTTTCGGATTGAAGAATGCTGGTTCAACGTTTGCAAGAGTGGTCCATGAAGCTTTTGAGTCACAGATGCACAAAAATGTAGAAGCCTACATGGATGACATAGTGGTCAAGAGCAAAGAGAGGGCAACTCTGGTTCAAGATTTAGATGAAACTTTTGCAAATCTGCGCAAGATCAACCTCAACCTCAACCCCGAGAAGTGCGTGTTTGGAGTCCCCTCCGGCAAGCTTCTCGGGTTCTTCGTGTCTCAGCGGGGAATTGAAGCCAATCCCGACAAGATCAAGGCCATTGAGCAGATTGAAGCACCAAAGCGCGTCAAGGATGTACGAAGGCTTGGCGGTTGCGTAGCTGCTCTCAGCAGGGTTTATCTCTAGGTCTGCTGAAGCGCATACTGCCATTTTCAAAATTTTGAAAAAGGCAGGTCCAATGAAATGGACTCCGAGCGGAGGCTGTCAAGAAGACTTAAAGAGATACCTGTCCTCCACTCAACACTTGTCGCACCTAAGCCACAAGAGAAGTTCTTGCTATATATAGCGGCAACCAATCAAGTGGTTAGTGCTGCGTTAGTATGGCGGAGAGGGAGGCGGAAGATGAGCCGCAACCAAGGCAGGTGCATCCGGCGACAAGCAAGGCACTTCACCGACGAGCTCCGGTCCCGGCAAAGATGGATCTGCTTGAGAGTGTGAAAAGGTGCGAGAAGAGAATGGTGCAGCGCCCAGTTTACTTTGTTAGTTCCCTATTGCGAGGCTAGGTCAAGGTACTCTGGTGTGCAGAAATTGCTTTTCGGCCTTCTCATGGCCTCGAGAAAGCTGCGCCATTACTTCCAAGCACACGAGATCACAGTTGTCACCCGCTTTCCGCTGAAGAGGATACTGCAAAATCCAGAAGCAACAGGCAGGATTGTCGAGTGGGCACTGGAACTGTCAAGCTTTGGCCTCAAGTTTGAAAGCATTTCAACTATCCAAAGCAGAGCATTGGCGGAGTTCATAGCAGAATGGACGCCAACACAAGATGAAGAAATACCAGACGAGGCATCCCGTCAAGGAAGCGAAGCGAAGAGTGGATAATGTACTTTGATGGTGCCTTCTGTGCAAAGGCGCCCGGTCTTGAGCGTCTTGCTTGTCACACCCACCGGAGAGCACCTCAAGCACGTAGTCCAGATGCACTTTCCCAAGGAGCAAGCAACAAACAATACCGCAGAGTATGAGGGTTTGCTTGCCGGTCTCGAGATCGCGGTAGACCTTGGGATTAAGAAGCTCATTGTCAGGGGTGACTCGCAGCTTGTCATCCGTCAAGTAAACAAGAGTTATCAGAGTCCGTTGATGGAAGCTTATGTCAATGAAGTGAGGAAGCTAGAAGAACACTTTGACGGCCTGCAAATGGAACATGTTCCAAGATCTCAAAATGATATTGCTGATGGCCTGTCAAAGTGCGCTGCACTTAAGTTACACAATGGAACCGGGGAACCTTTGTGCTCATCTTGACTCAACCAAGCTGTAACACCATCAACCGGCAGAGCAAGAAAGAGGAAGTTGATTTCTGGCGACTATCTTCCGGCCGAGCTCCCCGAGTCCGCCGCCAAGAAGGTCCCCAGATCAACGCCAAGAGTCTTGAGGAGCGATGCTCCCGGACAAGCCCTAGGGTTTGTTCCGTTGAAACAAACGCTCCCGACAAGTTTTGCTCCGGCAAGCTTGTCGGGGAACATCAAGCTCGGCTGAACCGCAGGTTCTCGCCAGAAGCGGATGTTCCGCAGCAGAATGATGTGCCTTTAGTCCTTGTTATCGAGCCGCAAGCTCCAAAGATGGGCACAAGATTGTTCATTTCCTTCGTGAACGGGAGAACTTCCCGAAGAGCAAGAAGAAGCGGAAAGAGTAGCCCGGCGATCAAGTATGTACCAGTTTATCGGACTGACATCAGTATAGAAGAAGACTCAACGGTGTGAAATTGAAGTGTATTCACGGGAAGATGGGATGAAGCCGCGGCGTGAGATCCACGGAGGCATATGTGGTCACCACATTGGCGCAAGAAGAGCACTTCTTAAACAAAGCGTTCGGCAAGGTTTCTTTTTTTGGCCGACAGCCCTCCGTGATGCAACTGCACAAGTAACCAAGTGTGAAGCGTGCGGTTCCATTCAGCGAGATACACCAGCCAGCTCAAGCTCTCCGGGACGATCCCTTTATCCTCGCCATTTTCCTGCAGGGCTCGACATCCTCGGCCCCTTTCCCCGAGCTGTCGGGGGCTTTGATTACTTGTACGTCGCAATCGACAAGTTCACAAAGTGGCCGGAAGCAGTGAGGAAGGTGACCGCACAGTCAGCAGTCAAGTTTTTTAGGTCGATTGTTTGCCGCTTCGGGATTCCTAACAGGACCATCACCGACAACGGCACCCAATTTACGAGCCGCACCTTCATGCAGTACGTCCAAGATCTTGGCGCCAAGGTCTACTTTCGCATTTGCTCATCCGAGAAGCAGCGGTCAAGCGGAGAGGGCGAATCTTGAAGTGCTGCGCGACTCAAGACCAGGACTTTCGGCGTGCTGCACAAGTGCGGAAGAAACTGGATTGAGGAGCTGCCGGTGGTTCTTTAATTCGATCGGGACGACGCCGAATCGAGCCATCGGCGGACACCTTTTGCTCTAGTCTATGGAGCGGAGGCAGTTCTCCCCACGGAACTTCGTATCACGGGTCACCTCGAGTGCTCGCTATGATGAGCTCGAGCAAGAGCAGCTGCGACAAGATGACGCTGCTGCTCCTTGAGGAGAAACCGTCTTGAAATTTCTTTATGCTGAGTCGATACCCGACCAAGCTTTCTTGCGCCGCTACCATAACCGCCAAAGTTAATGCCAGAAGTCTCGATGAAAGGCGACCTTGTTCTTCAGCGTGTTCGATCCGCCAAGAATTCCAACAAGTTGACACCGAAGTGGGAAGGTCCTTACCGGGTGAAACGAGTCACTAGGCTGGCTGTCCGCCTTTGAGATCAAGATGGCGTTCCGTGAGCAACTCCTGGAACATTGAATATCTTCGTAAGTTTTACCGTGAGGGCGCGTTCTTACGAACCTGTTTCGGCAACCACCTTTTGTACAAGTCTTGCCGATGTTGCATGTAATCCTTTGTACAAAGCCGCACAGTACCCGATGCATAAGTAAAGCTCATGTGTTCCGCACACCTTGTCAGTTTTATGCTTTGTCCATTATATTGCATATGTTATCTGACACTTCGTGCAGCACCCACTCCCGGTAAGCACTAACGAGCTATGAGGCTCCATATCTTTATTTTCTCTTCTTTCTTCTCTTCAAAGAAAGGAAGGGTTCCTCGCACACAAGTTTGCCGGGGGGGAAGGAGAAGATAACAGTGTGGACCAAGCGTCGCTCGAGGAGGTCAAGCCTTACCGGGAAGCAAACGACAGAAAAGCTAAGTTGCCAGAGTTTGAGCAATCAGTTTTAAATTTTTTTAAGTTATTCTCCTCGAACGATAAGTACTTTGTATGGAAAACCTGTGCGCGGAGGAACCAACTCGTAGCTAGTCGCGCCCTTACTTTGTTTCGAGTCCGCTCAACAACTTAAGAGAGCTGCAACTAGTTGCGACAAGGTTGCTTGTCGGAAGTGGCACCGCCAGAGGCTTTATCGACGTTCACTTTTCAGTGCTTTCGCTGGCAAAGTGCCAGCGCAAACAAGTTCCCTAAAAGCGTCTGGCACAAACATACAAAGGAAGGAATCAAGTAAAGGAAATAACATTGCAATCATTGCCCAAGATAAAGTTATATTACAAAAATAACTTGTCGCAGATCTAATAAATTGTTTTCCTAAACATGATCAGCGGCGGCAAGGGAAAGATAAAATTGGCGGCCTAGTCTACGCGGTCACCATCAACCCTCTTGATCTTGCCCACCTTGTCCACAATGGGTGCGACAAGGGCCTTGAGTGCCTCCACATCGGCATCCGTGGCAAGGACTTGAGGACTCCGGCGAGGTTGTGGCCTCGATTGCGGAAGGCCACCTTCATCAACACCTTCGGAGGGCTCCTGTGCAGATCTGGCGCGATTCTCGGCCACCTGCTTGGGATCTCTTCCCGGAGTCGCTGGAGAGCCGTCACCACGCCCTTGAAGAACAAACTGAGCTTGGCGCTGGGTTGGAGGCGCTCATCGGAGGAGTGCCCAAGATCCACCATCCCCAGCTCCGTCAGCTCCTTGTCGATGGCGGCGGCAGTGTCTACAAGACCCTCCGTCCAGTGCATCACGTTCTCTCTGAAGGTGTTCTGGGCGGTTGTGGCACTCGTCAGCAGCTCCTCGTCGGTCTTGATCTTCTCCAACAAGGCCACCTCTCGCTCCTTGGCGCCATCGTGGTCTCCATCAAGGTGGTCGGCTTCAGCTCAAGATCTGCCACTGGAGTCCTTGGTGGCGTCGAGCTCTTTGATCCTTTTCACGAGGCGGCCAGCAACTCGCCAAGAGTGTAGGCGTCCTTCTCCTTCGTGCTTCAGCGCGGCAAGCTCCTCGCCGTTCTTCTGGAGGTTGGCCTCCAGCTGCGTCACCTTAGTCTCCAACTCCTTCTTGGCGGCCTCGGCAGCTGTGGCAGCGTCCCTTGCTTCCTTGAGAGCTCCGCCAATTGATTGCTCGCGCACGGCAAGCTCTTCCTCGTGGCTGTCAAGATTGGTCTTCCGCTGCGCCAACTTGCCTTCTTGCGCAGATAGCTTCTCGGCGGCAAGCCGTTGCTGCTCATCGACCTCAGCCTTCTCAAGGATAAAGGCTGTGTGCTCTTCGTAAGAGTTGCTCCGCTCTTACGCTATGTTAGGAAAGCTTCTTGGTTGGTGCCCGGGGCTCTTCTGGCGCTTCTCCATGTTCGCTCCGCCTCGCGACAAGTGCTTCCGGGACTCCAACTTGGCTTGTCGGTGCGGTAGAGCGACAACAGCTTTCTTCAAGCGGCTCCTCCTCGAGACTTCGCCCGGCTGCTGCTTGGCACGTCAACTAGCGACAGCCCAGCAGAGGCGCAGCTCTTCGTCAAAGGTCTCCCCTTCGACCGGCGCCCGAGCCTCGGGACGCCAGGAGCTTGATGAATCTGCCCGTCGCCCGGCCTTCAGATAGGGCGCTGGCTGAGGCTCTTCGAGCTCGACGCTGCATCGGTGGCGGAGGGATCGGCGGCGTAGCGCTGGCGCTCCCTGCGGCCTCGGGGTCGTGGTCACAAGATCGCTGCACCCTCGCCCGACCTTTGCGGCGGCGGCAGCCTTGGCGGCCTCTTCACGGCGGATCCATCGGCACCAGCCTCTTCCTCCATGGTGGCGACGTTGTCAGTGTTGCCGCGCGCGTCCTCCTCGCCGGCAACCTCAGTCTCCATTGGCTCTGCGGCGGATGGATCTGATGACCAGAAAAAGAAAGAACAGTCAAACAAATGTTCGGAAAGAAAATCAAAAGAAGAAGAACCCAAGGGAAATTTTCACGCAAGAGGATTACCTGCAAGGGGATCTGCAGCCGTGGTCTCGATCACCGGAGGATCACTGGTGTTGTCCCTTGCCGGAGTAGTCTCCCTTGCCGGAGAACGCTCCCTTGCCGGAGAATCCTCCCTTGGCGGCGTAGTCGAAGTAGAAGGTATTTCGGGAGTGACTTCCGGGCACTCCTGATGAGGCTGCTCTGCTCCTACACAACCCAACAGTTAGATATCAGCAAAGGAGGAGCACCCATGCACGCCTAACAGTAAAAACTAAACCCAACACTTACGCTGGGGGCTGTGCTGGGAGCTGCTCTGAGGAAAGGTTGCCGGATCCGGCAAGGTGGTCTCAGGCGCATCCTCTGCGTCACGACGGGATCATCCTCGATGACAACCACCGAGTCTTGGCCTTTTGGACGCTCTCACGGGCGGCGTCCGAAAAAGGAAAGAGTTCAGAATGAAGCAAATCAGATTCAAGATGAAGCAATAAAATTAAAGAAATACAAGCACAACATAGAAGCTTACTCTTCTTCTTCCTCCTCGAGAGCTGAGCGCGAGAGATCAAATTCAGTTAAGCCTCCCGTGCGAAGAGGCGGAGGAGTGGGTTCTCTTGACCGCTTGGCGGGAGTGGCAGCAGGGCCTGGGAGGATCCCGCCTCGATTATCGCAGCAGCGGTGGTGTGCTCGCTGCAACTGATGCAGTGAGAGCACGTCATGGCGCTTCGGCTGTTGGCCCGTCTGCCCTGCCTGCCTCGCCTCCGGCCTTGCGGAGACGCCTCCTTGGCGGAGCCGGGGCTCCGTTCGCGGCAAGCTGCTGGATGGTGGGGAAGAAGCACCTCGGCTGGTTTCGCTCGACTTCGGCCTCGGGTTCGGCAAGCTCTTCCTCACCAGCGAACTCCTTCGCTTCGGCAAGGCTTGCCGCCTCTGCCTATCTGCCTCCTCCACGGTGTACTTGAAGACGCCACGGCCAGCGAGCGCCGCCGCCTCCTCCAACTGGGTGGCCAATGCGTCTGCATCTCGTTGTCGCAGGTGTCATGGTGAGCTCCTTCGCTTCGTCGGAGCGGATCGGCACTTCCTCCAAAGCGTCAAGAACTGCCGCGCGATGTCGTCCCGCAGGCTCTTGCCAGGTTGGAACGATCCCATGAGAATCGCAGCGGCATCATAAGCGCGGATGCGGTCAAGCGAAGAGTTGTTGCACAATGGGGCGACCCCTCGGCAACCTAAACCACTCGGGGTGATCGGGGTCATGCTTGAACAGCTCTAGCAGCATCGCATCCAACTCCAAGACAAGAAGTTCCGATTGAGGCCGAGCGCAGCCTCATGATGTCCGCCGCGTTTTGGAACTCCCAAGCAGGTCTCCTCCTCTCCCGCAAGGGAAGCGATCTGCGGGCGAAGGAAATCTCGCCAACCGCGCCTTACGGTGAGTCCGGCAAGCACGAGGCGCAAGATCCGGTCATGCAATCTTCAACCTAGCATCTTCCGGCCAAGTTGCTCCAATCGTTGCAGCGCACTATTGGGGTTTGGCGCCGCAGCAATCGAAGAGCTGCGGGTTCTCCTCAACGATCCAACACCAATTGGCTCTCGACTCATCCCACTTACTGCGGAACTCTCCTTCCAGATAAGCTTCTTTCTTGCCGATCCTGGAGACCCAAGCAATCCCTCCGGCAAGTGGCTCTCCTCTCTCGGCGCGGGGCATGAAGAAGTGACGGAAGAGGGCTACGTTTGGGTGGACTCCGACAAAGTTTTCGCAAAGGTGTGCGAAAACTGCCATGGTGAGAACGGCGTTGGGGTGAAGTCAAGGAGGCGGAGGCCGTAGGTGTTCAAGATATCGTAGAAGAACTCGGAGAAGGGCGTGCAGAGCCCACAATAGAAGAATTGCGCGAAAAAGGGGTATCCAGTTGGGGCTAATTCAGAGGCAGCGGCTGGGAGTTCCTTGGTGCGCGGATGAGCCCGTGTCTCCGTCGACCAAAACAAGTAGTAGCCCTCCTCAGCTCCTTTAAGGCCGAAATGGGGGAGACAACCCGCTCCTTTCGCGGCCTTGTGAGCATTGCCTTTGGCCGACTTCACGCCCTTCCTTGTCGGCTTCCGGAGCCATGGCGGAGGCGGTGGAGGTGACCGACGGCGTTGGTGGTGACGGTATGGCGGCGAGGCGGAGCGCCGCCTCTTCCTCGCTTGGGAAGCAGGGGGGAGCATTGGTGGTTTTCGAGATCAAGCAGCAAATGGCGAGGTGAACGGAATGCCCCTGTTTCCTCTGCTTATAAAGAGGGAGGGGGCGGACGTTTCTCCCTTTCCGGATAAAGTAATTCCCCCACGATCTCGCTCACGATCTCTCCCACAACGCCGCGTTCGACGCGTGCCTTTTGTGGAGGACGTGGTGGGTCCGGGGTGAGTTACGGCGTGATCTAGGCCGCGTGTGCCCGTGCACTGTTTTGGGCCTGGCCCAACAGCGCTCGGCATCGTGTGTGGCCCAGGCCCGGGGGCTCCTGTCGGTGTACTAGAGTAGGGGTACCCTAGTGTCCCGAACTCGTGCACGGGCAGTTGTAGCACCCCGCGGCAAGGCTTGCCAGGTGATCGCCAAGATTCTCCGTGGCTCCTTTGGAGCCATTCAAGAACAAAGTGTTTTAAGCCAAGGAGACAAGGCCCGGCAAGAGGAGCTTGCGGGAAGGCCGCCAAAGGCACGCAGAAGACAAGACCCGGCAAGAGGAGCTTGCAGGAAGGCTCGGAGAGCGACAAGCCTCCGGCGCGACAAGGATTCAGCCGCGGTAAGGCACTTGCCGCGGCAGTAACCTCTCTTCATCTCCGCTCCAAATTTCATCCACCAACGTGTCGCCATGGGACCATTCGGTAGCGTGTCAAGAAGGTTATGCAGCCGGCGGAGAAGCGTGATAGCGGCCCGACAAGATAGCCATAAATGGCGGTGGTGGCGCCCGTGACAACCGGTTTATGCACTTTGTTTGGGTGACTTAGACGGGCATTTATTGCCTTTGTCCCCTCGCCGTCGAGTTAGGTATGATGCACCGTACAAGTAGTTGTACCAACCGCAACTCATTTTCCCTTTTTACCCTTGCCTCACGTTGCCACTTGTTGGTGACCCCTTGAGCGTATAAAAGGAGGCCCATGCATAGCGTAGAAGGGTTCGGTTCAGCTCATTCAAACCAGATACACTCGGGCTAGGTTTTGTAGCTCTCATCGCTCCCTAGCAAGAACACAATACAATCGGACAAGCGGCGGTAGGAGTATTATCTCTCAGGAGAGCTCAGGAAGGAGGTAAACTGCTCGTGTGCCGCCTCGATCACGCTCTTCGTGCGATCTCCGCCCCCACCGAACCGAAGGGACTCGGCCCGCTGGTCCCATAGGTGTTCGTGGGTCCGATCAGCCTCCCCGACAAGGATGAACCTCCCAAAAATTCCAACTCTGTCAGATCACTGGCCAGGATTTTGCTGAAGTCCAGAAGCCAGCACACAGGCAGAAAAAAAAGAAAATTGTTGATGATTCTTTCAGCAGGAGGAGCAACAGGATTGCTAAGCTCACTAAGGGATTCAAGGGTCAGGCTGTTGCAGAAGCCAACATAAATGAAGTCAGGATGGATCACAAGATCAAAGCAATGTCCCAAAAAATGAAGAAGGCGATCACTTGTCAATTTGGGTCCCCAGCTTGATGTCAGCAATTATAAATAAGCGGGCACCACCTCCTCCGTAAATCCCTATGAAGACTCTGCGGGCCATTGGCCTTTGGACCATGTAAGATGGCTCCTCATGAGGTGTCCTCTAGTGCCTGCAATATGACAGTTCGATGAATAGAAACTGCTATTGCATTGTGGGTTTTGTTGGCTCCCTTAAGCACGCCAACCGGTTATGATTTCCATGCTTTATGTTTGCTTTTCTGTTATTTGGATGCTGCGTGCATCAGCTATCGCTTTGGGTTGTAATAATTACTCTATGTGCTACCTCATCCTTTGTGAGCTTCTTGTCAAGAACTCGCTTTTATATGTGTCAGCTCTATATGGTGATCTACCCATCCATGCACCTCCCATCATCTTGTAGCTACTATTATATCTTTGACACAATCTGCTCCGGTTATATCACCAATCATTTTGGTTGTTCATATTATGCTTTTCATAATATGATCCAATGCTACCACCTATATTATTTTTCATGAATAGGAGCTGGAATATCTTAAAGCTGGAATGTGAGAGGTATTAACTCCACAGCTAGATGGAATGATATTAGAAAGAAAATTGAGGAAAGTGCTTGTTGTATCATGACCTTTCAAGAAACCAAGAGAGATATATTTGATGACACATATATCAAGAATTTTTGCCCCAAAAGATTCAACCAATCTTTGTTACTCACCCTCTAATGGCAGCTCCGGAGGATTGATTACTATTTGGAATGGTAATATTTTGAAAGGCAAGATAATATCCAAAAGTTACTTTCAGATCACCATTGAGTTTACATCTAACTTTGGATAATTCATGTTGGTTCCTCACTAATGTATATATGGGCCCAAGCTGCAATGAAGGTAAAATGGAATTCATTGGTGGCTTATGAATTTAAATATGCAGCAATCCAAGTTATGGATGATTGTTGGTGACCTTAACTTTATAAGAAGCCCTGATAATAGGAATAAACCAGGTGGTGATCCTGTCAGTATGTTGACTTTCAATAATATTATTGTCAATTTGGATCTAGTTGAAATCCCCCTTAAAGGAAGATCCTTCACATGGAGCAATAAACAAGATCAGCCTCTTCTGGAAAAGCTAGATTGGATTTTCACTAGCCCCATTGGACTACTGCTCATCCATCTACTATGGCCTTCCCTTGGCTAAAATCACATCGACCATGTGCCTATCAAAATCCTAATTGGCGACAACATCCCCAAAAGCCAGATTTTCGGATTTGAAGAATATTGGACTGAATTTAGTGGATTTCTTGAAAGCAGTGGAGAAACATTGGTTGAATTCAACCCATTACTCGATTACGCTAAAAATATAAACTCAAAATTCAAGGCTATCAGAAGAGGACTGAAAGCATGGAGTAAACAATACTCCCAACTAAATAAAATAATTGATAATTGTTGTTTCTATGTGAAAATTATGGATGGCATTGAGGAACAAAGACTGCTATCTAGGATTGAAAGGAATTTTAGAGCTTTACTTGTCAAACATACAAACAAGTTATTGGAGGCTAAGAGAATATATTGGAGAATTAAGGCAAATATAAGATGGGCTAACTTGGGTGATGAAAATACCAAATTCTTTCATGCCATTGCTACTTATGTGTTCAGGCACAACTACATCACTTATCTTATGACTATGGATGGCCAACAAGTTTTTGAACATGACCATAAAGCTGCTATTATATGGGAATCTTTCAAAAATAGAATAGGCACTGTTTCCACATATTCACAAAACTTTGATATATCACATCTTGCTATGGAAGAGGATTTACATGATCTTGATAGACCATTTTCCAATGAAGAAATAGATGATATCATTAATAAAATGCCCAATGATAAATCCCCTGGCCCTGATGGTTTCAATGGACTATTCATGAAGAAATGTTGGCACATCATCAAGCAATATTTCTACAAATTCATTAATGATTTTTATAATGAAGTTGTATCACTTTCTCCTGTCAACAGTGCCTATATAACTCTGATACCTAAGAAAGATAATCCTGAATCACCTGATGATTATAGGCCAATTTCTCTTGTAAGTATGCCAATCAAAATACCTACAAAACTCCTTGCCAATAGAGCCCAACAGATTATTATTTCTAGAGTTAGCAAGAATCAATATGGATTCATCAAGACAAGGAATATTCAGGACTGCCTTGCTTGGAGTTTTGAATACATACATATGTGTCACAAATCCAATAAAGAAATCATCATTTTTAAGATTGACTTTGTAAAGGCTTTTGATAAAGTAAATTATATGGCCATCTTGTTCATGATGAAGCATCTGGGGTTCAGCAGCAAATGGATTAGATGGGTAACTGCTATACTATCCACTGCTACTACTTCTGTCCTTCTAAATGGTATTCCTAGTAAGTGCATACAATGCAAATGTGGAGTCAGACAAGGAGATCCTTTCTCCCCTTTACTATATGTTATGGTTGGAGAATTATTACAATTTTTGGTAAATGATGCATGGAGGAATGGCCTACTTTCTTTGCCCATTGAAACAAACTATACTGAATGCTACCCTATCATACAATATGCTGATGATACACTTGTTATTCTGCCAGCTGATGAGGTACAAATCAGGAAGTTTATTGAGATCCTTGATAAGTTTTCTAATTTCACTGGGCTTGTAGTAAACTACAGTAAATCCTCTATGGTACCTATCAATATCTCTGATGAAAAAGCCATGGAACTGGCCAACACCTTTAAATGCAAAAAAGAAGCTATGCCATTTACATATCTTGGCCTGCCTATGGGATCTACTAGGCCTAAAGTATCTGACTTGATGCCAATGGTATCTAGCCTTGATCATAGGCTTGCTGGTATTGCCACCATGATGTCATACTCAGGGAGACTTGTTCACCTGAAATCCATTGTTGCAGCTCTGCCTATCTTTGCTATGTGCTGCATCAGAGTTCCATTCACCATACTGGACCATTTTGAAAAATCAGGTAGGAACTTCCTATGGTATGGCAAAGATATCAATAAAAAAGGGAACTGCCTTCTAAAATGGGATAATGTATGCTTGCCAAAAAAAACAGGTGGTCTGGGAGTGCTAGATCTAAGAGTTCAAAACAAAACTCTGCTTACTAAATTCCTATTCAAATTCTTTAACGGGCAAGATATTCCTTGGGTTAACCTTATTTGGAACAATTACTATGACAATGGTGAGGTACCTAGTTTCCCTACCAGGGTGGGTTCTTTCTGGTGGAGAGACCGCTGCTCTATTTTGAGAGAATTTAAAGACATGACCATAAGCTATGCTGGGAATGGTAATACAATCATGCTATGGTCAAATAAATGGTGTTCTCAAATACTCTCTCAGGCCATGCCTCAACTATTCTCTTATGTAAAAAAAATTGAGATCACGCTTGCATCTGCCAGCAATATGGAAGAGGATGAATTCTATGACTTATTCCATCTGCCAATGTCTACTATTGCAGTACAACAGAGCATCAACCTAAGAATGTTGATAAATAACAGAGATAGCCAGCAAATACCTGATTCATGGAAGTTTTATTGGGGTGGAACAAAATACTCTAACAAGAGAATATATCTTGAATACATGGGAAATCCTGCTGATGCTCCTAAACCCTTCCAATGGATTTGGAAATCCTGTACCTTACCCAGAAAGAAATTCTTTTTTTGGCTTCTATTGCAAGATAGATTGAATACCAGGGATCTATTAAACAGGAAGAATTTCTACATTGAGACAAGTAAGTGTGAGTTATGTGATGATGAGCCTAATGAACATCTAATGCACCTATTTTTAAGTTGTGATTACAGCCAAAACTTCTGGATGAACATTGGTTACCAATGGGATACTGATCATAATCTGATGGAGATGCTATTGGAAGGAAGAAAACAAGATACTTATGGATGTTTCAAAGAGTGCTTAATTGCTGGTTGTTGGAGTTTATGGAAGCACAGAAATAGCATAATATTTGATCACAAAGTTAAGAATATGGCTCTCTGTATAGCCATGTTTAAAACGCACTTCAGCATGATCATAAAGAAGGCCAAACCTGGTTTGAAGGAGGGCATGCAGAGCTGGCTTGACACTTTGTAGATTTATCTTTTCATGTTTCCTTCATCATCCACCCTGTAAATCCACTTGTAATTGTCCCACCTTATTAATGAAAATGAGAATTACAGTGGGGGTCTTCCCCACTGTTTGTTGCTCAAAAAAAATTGTTAATTCCCTTTTGCTCCAGTACAACAATGGCAACCTACTAGTGGAAGCGAGCTTTTTTCATAGAGCATGTAGTAACAGCACCGAGGAAAGTAAAGCGTACAACAAAAACTCTATTTTCTCTCACTATTGACATAAATTATAGCGACCAAAAGCACAAAGAGACGCCGGACTCCAGGAAGGTTGACGAGCAACGGGATGGCACCTCCTGACCTCGGCATGGACCTTAGAATTTTGAAACACTCTACAACACAGAGGAAGAAAGGCTCGGATGTGGAAGAAGAAGCCAGCGACACGATGAAGTTCAGATTTGCCGTGGGAAGAAAGACAACGACAGCTACAGGGAAACCGGCAACACGGCTAGAAGGAGGGCATCGAGAGGACCAGGCGAGGGAGGTCGAGCAATGCAGCGGGGTGGCTGGGTTGCGCCAGTTGTGGGGCCCAAGGCGCCGGCGGCAAGGGTGGTTGGTGGAAGTCGAGTGCAGCCCATTTGACCTCAACACTGCGGGTGATTGGTGCGGTTGGTTTGCGTCGGCTGTGGTGCGCAGGATGTGGTGGCCGTGACGCTGCTGCAGAGGTCCACCGCCCGTGATGTGTGGTGGGATCTAGGGCTACCGGCAGGGGCGGCAAGTTGGGATCTAGGGCCGAAGGCGGCATGTTGGGATCCAGGGCCGGCAAAGGCATCTTTGGGATCCATGGCGATTGCGCATGGGGATCTGTGGCAGCGCAGATGGGGATCAGCCGCCAGGTGGCGGGAGGCGCCACTGGGTTGAGGGGGGCGGTGACGAGGCCGGAGTGGCAGTGGCGGAGGCGCGCGGTCGGGGCGGCGACGAGGCCGGAGTGGCCTGGCGGAGGCGGCTGGGGTTTGGGGCAGCGACGAGGCCGGAGTGGCCGGTGGCGGGAGGCGCGCTGGGATCGAGGGCGGCGACGAGGCCGGAGTGGCCGGCGGCAAGACGTGCATCATGCTTGGTGTGGACGGCGTGGGAGGAATGTCGAGGTCGGGGGCAGGGGACAGGCAGAGGTGGCCGGGCGGCGGAGGCGCCGACTCGGCAATGAGGCGCACGGAGCAGGCGCGGCGGTTGTGGTAGAGGCGAGAGCTCAGTATTTGGATCGGAGAGGTTGGGGATCGGGGACGAGGTGGGGGGCGCGGGCGTGGCCCTTTTTTTCCTCTATGAGTTAGGGAATTCGGGAGGACCTCTGCACGCCCTATATAGACCTGACGTGATCCAAATAGTTATTCTAATCCTGGGATTAGAATAGTGTTGTCCTATATAGGGCCTCACAGGCCCCTCCTGAACTTCACAAAACAAGAAAAGGACCCCCGTCTTATCTCCCCACACCCCACCTTCTCTGTAACCACCGCCGCCAGGACCCACCTCCCCGCGCCGCTGCCGTGACCAAACTCCCCGCGCCGCAGGCAGCGTACCTCCGCCGCTGCGACCCACCTCCCCGAGCCGCCGCCCACGTACCACCGCCGCCGAGATCCACCTCCCCGCGCCGCCGCATGCGCATCTCTGCCGCCGTGAATGACCTCGCCCCGTCATCACCACCGCGCCCCAGCTCCACCGGCCCCGCCGACTCCTGGATCCACTTGCACCGGCGCTGTCGCCCCAGCCTCCATCTTCCACTGTCGCTCGTGCGTCGTGGCCTCCTTCCCGGACCACCCCGCCGACTCAGATCATCGCCGGCCTTCTTCCCCTGCTTCCACCGCGGAGGTGGCCTCCGTCTGCCGTCAACCGCCGCCGCAACCTGCCCCAGGGCACCCCCGCGACCTTCCCATGGCGCCCCTGCGACTTGCCCTGATCCTGCGTTCTTCCTTGTCAATGGCATCGAGCAAGCGCTGCCGGTCCTTGTGAGTGCGTGCGGGTGGCCAGGCTACCTGTAGCGCGAGCCCCCAGCCAAATCCCACTCGCCGCAGCCGACCACGACCACGACCACGACCATCTGCGGCAACCAGAGTTGCTCTCTGTTTGATTTTTTGCCACCAGGTTCAGAGTGACTGCTTGTTTGGTTTGCATGGAAGGTGCTCGTCCAAATGCCCGTCGGCATACTTTTCATTCCTAAAAAAATTACTTGTGTTCCTGATAGTTGTAACTCTGAACGTGCATGGTTAACTGATGTGAAGCTTTTCGGATTTGGAATTACGATCTTCAGTTTGTTTTTATTTGTGGTCATTTCTTAGTTTTATGTTCTATACAAACTAAGGTGGCCATGCTCACATGTATTAATAGTAGAACTGTACAAAGATGCATGTAAGTTAAAGTGTCAGATGTTCAGAGGTGAAAAAGAAACGAAGAAAGTCAAAAACAAAACATTAGAAGTTCAACTTGAGAGACCTCATCTAAAAACAGTAGATTAGAGTGAGTTGGAGCAGCTGTACTACTAATGATGCAATCTAGTGAAGAATGAACACTAAGCAGAATATTCAGATACCCACTCCTAAAAGATCATAAAGAAGGGGGAAAAGAAAATGAAGTTGTAGTGAAGAAAAAGGCCACCGCTTCTCACGTGGCCCTCCATTGACTCCGCTTCTCAATTACTTATATAATTATTAAATGTAACTTATTAAGAAGAATATTATTCTATATAAAACAAGGCTATGTTGTAAAATAAAAACATGCACACATTAGTGCATGTTGTTAACTCCAATACAACCTTGCTCAAAATGGATTTTTTATCTCCTTTTATTCTGCAATGAAGATTCTTTGGGTGATGATCTACTAGCAGAAAGAAAAAGTAACAGCTATACTTCCGACGCACAACAAATATACAATTCAAAAACAGCATGCAAAATGGGGGACATTGCTAACGTACCGATGAAAACTAATGCAACAAAACCAGGGTGTTAGCGTTCTAGTGTTTTTCAATCACTTTCTTTCGGTACTTCACTTGGGCAAACATGCTAGAACTTCGAATATAAAAATAAAAATTTCACATAAAGTAAAAACTTGATGCTATTAAAAAAATGTGGCAAGCTTTATATTCTTGATTATTTTATACTCCCTCCGTTCCAAAATAGATGACTCAACTTTGGACTAACTTTAGATAAAGTTAGTACAAAGTTGAGTCATCTATTTTGGAACGGAGGGAGTATATGTAAAATTTTCCTGGTTTCTAAAAAACCCAGAAGTTCAAAGTAAAGTAGGAGCGGTTCAACTTTAAGTACGAAATTCAAATTTCCTAGTGACTAAAGAATAAAACCAAGAAGTTCAAATTAAATAACAAAGAAGTTCAAGAAAATTTAAAAACGGATTTTCCTCATTTCTAAAAAAACCTATAGGTTGAAATTTAACTAATGGATAATTTCATTGTTTATATCAAAAAACCAAGAAGTCCAATTATTAAAAAAAATGAGAAGTTCAAAAATACAAATGTAAAAGCTAAAAAATAACAATGGATGAAGAAGTTAAAAAAAGTTCAACTTAAAAAAGCCTTTCAAAAATAATATATAAAGGATTTTCCCCATTAAAAAAAATAGAAGTTCAAATTAAAATAACGGAGTGGTTCGATGTTTATAAAAAAATAGAATTTTCCCGTTACTAACCAAAAACTAAAAAGTTCAAATTTTAAAAATGGCGAAGTTCAATGCCTATAAAAAAATCAGAATTTTCTCCTTATTAAAAGAATAAAACTCAGAAGTTCAAATTTTAGAACTCTTGATGGTTAGATGTGTGTTAAAACCATGTGAGTGTGTGTGTGTAGGTGTGTGCCAACACAAAAGTTCGGATGAGGAAAAGGTAATAAAATGAAACCAAAAAAGGAACACAACATCGAAATATCCACAAAATGGAACGTCAAATTAAAATAACAATTTTTTTTCAAAAAATGTAATTAGAAAAATGGATTTCCTCGTTTCCAAACAGATCTAGAAGTTTGAATTAAATTAACAGACCAGATCAATGTTTACTAAGAACTCAGATTCTAACCGAGAAATCGAAAATCAAACCAAGGTGAAGTTCAAATTAAAATAAGATAGAAGTTCAGAGTATATTAAAACATAGGATCTACATGTTAAAAAAACAAAAAAATGCCAATTTGTCATTTTTTAAGCAACTCATGAAACGAAAACCTAGAATTTCTAACGGTTATTTCAATTAGTGTTTTAGAAGTTCAAATTGAAGACAACCAACGGTTCAACTACTACATAGAGTGCGTTTCATATAGGGAAAAATAATAAAAAGACAAAGTCTAAAAAGACTTTTGCTAGAAGTTCACGTGGTCAGCCCAGGAAGTTCAGAAGTTCTTGTAAAGGAGGTTCATTGTATTTGCTAGAAGTCCAAATTAAAGTATGAAGTTCAATTTTAAAAAACTTCATGTACTACATGGTGTGTTTAATATGAGAAAAAAGAATTAAAAGGCAATGCCCAATTTTTTTTTTGTTATAAGTTCAAGTCCTCGGTCGGAAAAAGTTAAAAAATTTATTGTGAGGGTGGTTTGTAGAAAAGAAATATCATTTGTGTAACACTGATGAATGGATGAGAAAATTACAAACGAAAATACATCACAGAAGTTCAACATGAAAACAACAGGAAGTTCAACTACTACACTGAATGAATTTCAGATGAAAAACTTTTAAAACCGTCGCGAGTATGAAAAATGATCAACACAGGAAAGTTGCGTGTTTACAGCAGCTTTCCATCGGTATATCACTCGCTCAATTCTGGTGAGTGGATGGACATCTACAAGTGAAAAAGCACATGAAAAAGAGAGTGACGTTCAAGTAGACATGTCGAGAAGTTCAAGTTCTTCATGCGGTGCATTTTTCAAGAATCTGTTTCGCGATAAAGGCAGAACGAATAATCTCGCCGTTTTCAAAATTACTTGAAAATGGCTAGGAATCAGAGAAAACCATCAATATGAAAAAGTTTCGCATTTTCCATAGCTTTTCAACGGTATATTATTTACCCTATTCCGATAAAGTTTGTAGAAATTACGGCAAAAAATACATTTTTAGCCATTTTTAGAATTGACTTAAAATCACAAGGAATTGGGAGAAACAATATATACCAAAAAGTTTGCATTTACTCAAGCTTTCCAACGCCATATCATTTGCTGCATTCGGACGTACGGTTAAAAAATTAGCTCGTAAATACGAACTCGGAGGAACATCTACCGTTTTTTAAATTACTATTAAACCGTTCAAAATTAGAAAACACTTAAAACATGAAAACCTAGCGCATTTTCATAAGCTTTCCAACGCCATATCATTTGCCTCAATTGGATTAGATGTTTAGAAGTAGCATAAAAAAGACGAACTTGGCTGTTCGGTTTGTGAAATTCTACGATTTTCCAAATTACTCTTTAACCATAGGAAATTAGAGAAAACTATCAACATGTGGAAGGACCAATTTTGCAGCACCTTTCCAATGCCATATTATTTGCCTCATTCCGATAAACGGTTTAGAAATGTGATCGAAAATACGATTCACATTTTTTGTATGAAGAAAAAACGGTTTTAAAAAATGCTCTTAAACTGCCTACATTTTCCAAAAACTTAATTTGGTTCATGATAGTGGTGTCCATAGCTTTCCAATGGTATATCGAAAGCCCCATTTGGGCAATGTTGGTGGAAGTTCAACCTAGCACAGGGGGAAGTTCAGGTCGAACAACTCAGGCAGTAAAATTGCAAAAAATGCAAGTTCATCACGACCCGAGAGCAAAATCCGCCAACGAGTGAGATTCCTATTTAAAACGGGCATTTAGTTGCTAAAAACCGTTTCTAGATTACACTTACATCATATAGAACACGACTAACCAGAATAATTCGCGCGGGGAGACACGGTTGCGAAGATAGCCCGAAGGTCGGGTTCCTACAGAGGGAAGTTTAGGCGTGTAACTCAAGAAGTTCATGTTGTTATCAGAATTTTATATATATATATATATATATATATATATATATATATATATATATATGTATATATATACATTCTGTCCTCTACAACATTCACTTATAGCTATGTCTTCAAACTTGCCATTTTCTGAACTAAGTGAATGTGATCGGACCCTAACCCCTTCTGTGCTTCTTCCTCAAATTCTGTCTATCTAGTCATATGCATTCTGTTGAAACTTGTCAAATGTCTTCACAGCGTCCTTGTCAGCTGAAGATACAGAGACACACATTTAAACCCGCTTTCAATGCTATATCTCCTTGCCTGAATACCGAAGAAGCCGGAACGACCACCCGACAAACCAGGCGTGCGTGGTAACATGGAACAACTTCCAATGAGTTGCATGCATGCCACGTGTCCATCAGATGTGAACCGCCAGGGGCACCTGCGTAATTACGCTATGCATCCCTTTACCTTATAAATACACACCCAAACGCGGTCATTATCTCCTCTTCCACCTCGCCACCTTGCTCAAGCCCTAGCGCCACCGCTAGCTCACGTCGACGCTGGAGACGAAGCGCTTAGCTTCCGCGACCTCTTCGACACCGTCCTCACGCCGGCCGCGGACCTCGTCTTCTCCGCCGCGCCAAGTTAGGGCGCGGGAGATTGGACTGCTCGGTCTCCCTTCTGCCTCGTATAGCAGTTCGTCTGTGTTAAATAAAAATCTCACTTTTTACAGCCTTTTCGATCTGTCAAATCTATCCACTTCAACCAAAAGTGGTTTCTACATTTCCAAATCTGGACCTGTCTCTTTCTGAATCTCATATCTTGCAAAGTATATTCACTTATGCTTCATAACTAGTTAGATTCCTCACTTGTACTTATTCATAGATTCGTACAAATCTGGAACCAACTCACTTCAAATAAGTGAATTTCTTCGCACTATGAGGTCAATGTATTCAAACTGATTTATCTTCAAAATCTTCTGAGAATGCATATTACCTCTTCCCCTTCCCTCACATCTCTAATGCTGTCACAGGTACATGTCCGTGGGAGAATCCTTGGTTCTCATAGTCTGCATTCATTTGCAGAATTCTTACAGCATCATATTGACTCCCCTGAAGCTAGTTCTTGTTGACAAGTAGACGGAAGCCTTTAACTGTTTTGAAGCCTCACTGTCTGAATATTATGGCTTCTGAGAAATCTGCAAGGAAGGGTGGCAGGCAGCATTGTGGCAATACCGCTCTAGATCTTCCGTGGGATCTGTATGAAATGTACAAGACTGATCCTGAGGAGAACTATAATCAACGCAAGACCAGGATCCAATGGACCCGAAGATATTGGGCTGAACAGTGGTTCAAGTACAACTTTGTCACACCTAAATATGCTGAGAAGAACGCTATCAAGCGCCCGTGGGGCGATATTCTCTACAGGAATCTGCAACCCAAGTCGAAGCCTGAAGCTGTTGCCCAAGGCTTCTATCCTTGCATGGTCCGAGGACCTCAGCCAGAGCATGCGGACCCATTGTCTCTTCTATGGTGTCGTGATGACAATCTCTTCAAGTGCAACTTTTAGTTCGCAAAGGAGTCAGCTGCCAAGAACAGGAAGGATCTCGGAATCCACTTCAACCCTGGTCCGTCTGCTCCAAGGCTGGATGGCACATGTGATGTCAATCCTAATGTCATGGGCCCCTTCCATAGCTTCGATGGGCTCCTCTCCCACATTGCTGCTCAGAGGGCCATGGTGGAACAATCTGCTGATGATGCAGACTCTGAAGATGTTCCTGCACCACCAAAGCAGAAGAAAAACTCAAAAGCTTCAAAGCCCTCTGCTGCACCAATAGCTTCACCCGTGAATCCAGTGATGACTGCACCTCCTGAACCCAGTGTGCAGTCTAAAGACTTGTCTCGTGTCTCCAAGAAGATTAAGAATACCAAGAAGCCCAAGAAGATCTCAGGGCATGACCTAACTCCTGTTGCTGTTCTGCGCAATAAGGAGAACACCATTGATCTGTCCAGTGATGAAGATCTTGGTGATGAAGCTCTAGAGATGCAAATCAAGAGCAAGCAAGAGGCTGAGATATTTAATGATCTGCCTCTCTTTGATGCTGATATTCTGAACAACTTCATTGATGAATGGATTGAAGACCAAAGCATCAACATTGATGATCTGTAGCTGCCAGTGGACAACAGCGTCACGTTTCACGAAGCCATTGCCAATGAACTGGCCTTGGCTCAGAAAATCGTCGAGCTCAATAACAAGATTGATTATGAGAAGGCACACTTCAAGAAGCACATGGCCAAGCTCAGTGTGGCTGATGTGAAAATCTTCAAGAAGATGATGAATGACCTCAAGGCCGAGTTCACCAAGAAGCGTGAAGAAGCCAAAGGCTCACGCGAGCGCATGAAGTACTATGGGCAGAAATGTGTGCAAGCGCACAATGAAGCTAAAAAGAGAAAGGCTCTTGGGCGTCCTCGCATCGACCCCAGGATGGCTGCCAAGCAAAAGAAGAAGTCTGCTAAAGCCCAACCCGAAGCTCAACGGCAGGAACGACCAATCATAGTCTTCCCTGCCAGCATGACTGGCTCGAAGCCAAAGGTCCCCTTAGCAGCTTCTGAAATGAAGAAGACAAGGCCCGAAGCCGAAGCCAGAAAGAGGAAGCTCAAGGACACCTCTGATGTTGCTCCCTCCAAGAAGAAATTAAAGACAAAGGCTTCCAAGTCTTCGAAGAAAGAGCGTGCTGCTGCCTCGGAGCCCCTCATAGTTGAACCCATCTTAGTTGCTCTCCCTGCCTCAACCAACCAAGAACGTCACCTGGTGATTCATGAGCCTGCTTCCACAGAGGCTCCAGAGAGTGAAGAAGTTCTAGCTGTTGACCCCAACGTAGCTGAAGACATTAGTCGTGACCACAATGTAAATGATGATGAAGTCCTTCCTCAGCTCGAGCCCCAGCCGGTATCATCGCCTGCTCCCATGAGTAGTGAACTTATTAGCATTGGTCGTACATTGACGCCAATTGCTCAAGATGACTCATGGGCTAAGCGACAACAACAAGACACCCCTGTGCAAGACGAGACACCTCGTAATCCACCTGCTCAAGTCACCTCTTCGGTGCTTGATGATGACAACTACATGGAGCCGACCACCCCCTCTCCAAAGGTGTCGCCAGCGTTTTGCAGACTTCATAAAGGCCTCAGGCCACACATCTCCATGTCAAGCATTCCAGAAGAGGAAGTGGAACACAACAGCTCAGTAGCACGTCAAGTGTTTCCTGAAACCACCCCTTCCGTGTTTGCCTCTTAGTCTGAAGCCAAAGCTGCTGAAGACATTCCGGCTGCATCAGTCGAAGACAAAGAAGAAGAAAGAGAAGCCACACCCCTGCCAGTGATCCAGTCCTTCAAGAGAATGTGATCATGACCGACCCTCCAGTTATTGAACAGATGGAGGTTGAGAACAATGAGGCTTCCACCGACAATGCCGCTGAAGCCAATGACACTGTCATGGCTGAAGATAATGTGGAGCCCGAAGCCAATGTGAATACTGACACCACTATGACGCCAATCATCTCAGATGGTGCCGCTCCCCCTCCAATGCCTCATATTACGGAACGCGCATTCAATCGTGGTGACTTGGTGACTGTCAGATAGCCCATCATGTGGAGCAGAGGCCTCAAGTTCAGAAGCCAAAGCCCAGATTGCCAAGGCTTCCAAGTGCTGCAACAACACAGGGCTCATTCAGCGTGCTCAGCTTTAGAGAGCACAATACATTCTTTGACAGCGCCAAGAACCCGTACAAGAAGCCTAAGATCTCCTTTGACAGGTTCTGGAGCCATCAGCAGCGAAGCTATTACTCGTGCATCTTAATACAACCAAGACCGGATTTTTCCGCATAAGCGTCTGGACTGTGATGCTATGGCTGGGCTGCCATGCCTTGAGGTGGCCCTTGACTGCTTTAGGGATGTTGGGCTTCTGCCTTTTGTGACTGACAAGGAACATTGGAACAAAGAGCTTCTGCTGCAGTTCTATGCCACCCTACACATTCGAGGCTACAACAGGGATCCGAAGACTTGGATCCTTGAGTGGATGACAGGTGATGATCATCATGAAGCCAAAGCTCAGGATATCATCAAGCTTACTTCCCTGCCCACTCCAGATGAGTTGTACGAACCTGGTTGTCAGCTTCATCAGAACAAGCTGCAAAGCATCTTCAAGAAGCCAGAGCCAAATATGAGCCAAATGTTGAGCATGATGAAGCCATTGCCCCATGTTGCTGCATACCCGAAGGAATTCTTTGTTGAGGATCTTGCGTACTTGCCATGCACAGTATATCATATTCTGAGGTGTACTCTCTGTCCTATCAAAGGCAATTCCTCTGAAGCTAAACTTGAAGGTGCCATGAAGACATTGGTTTTTGATATTGTCAATAGCATCAGATTCAATACTCGGGATTTCTTCATCCGATAGCTTGCTGCTTCTGGGATTGATCTATTTGGCCTGAAATTCTATGTGAAAGTGCCAGTTATCGACTAGAGGGGGGGGTGAATAGGCGATTTTTATGAAAGTCTTCAAAACGTGGAAGTTTCGAAGACAAACAATAGAAATGACCTAATTGATATGCAGCGGAAGATAAACTACAACAAGCAAACCATAGTCAAGTATGCAATAATGTGAAAGTACAAAGACTAATAGCAGCTTAGTAGTAAGGATCGGGATGGAAGATAGTATGAAGCCAACCAACGATAGTAGTCAAGCAATGAAGTCAAACAGAATCGACAAATAGGCAATGACTTCCACGAAGACAAACTCTTAGTAAAGGGAGGGAGAGGATAGAACCAGTCACTTGTTGAAGACCACGAGATTTGTTGGACCGGCCGATTCTTTGTGACAAGCTGTGCGTCTAGTTAGGGAGGCTGAGATTCAACTCAGAAGACCGCGTCTTCACCTTATTCCCCTTGAGCTAAGGACACACAGTCCTCACCCAATCACTCTGGTAAGTCTTCAAGGTAGACTTCCGAACCTTCACAGACTTCATTCACCGGCGATCCACAATGACTCTTGGATGCTCATAACGCGACGCCTAACCGGCTGGAGGATTCACAGTCCTCAAGTGTAATAAGTCTTCTGGTCACGCAGAAAGAAAGACTTCAGTGATGCCTAACACTCTATGGCTCTGGGTGTTTGGGCTTTGTCCTCGCAAGGATTTCTCTCTCAAAGGCTTGAGGTGGGTTGCTCTCAAACGACAAAAGCCGTGCACTAACTCGAGCAGCCACCAATTTGTGGTGTAGGGGTGGGCTATTTATAGCCAATAGGCAACCCGACCTGATTTGTCCGAAATGACCCTGGGTCACTAAGGAACCGACACGTGTTCCAACGGTCAGATTTCAAACACACACGGCAACTTTACTTGGGCTACAAGTAAAGCTGACTCATCCAGCTCTCGATAAGATTTGCTCTCATTGTCTTCGCTCGAAGACATAGGATTTTGGTTGAGCATCACTTCAGTCATTCTGACTTTGTTCACTTGGACCCCACTTAACCGTACAGTGGTTCCTACGTCTCAACAAAGAAGAAAAGGAAACAACGAAAGCGACCACGATCTTCAAGGCTCCATAGTCTTCACTCAATGTCTTCTCATGTCATAGTCTTGATTATGAATATCTTCACATACCACCATTGTCATCAATGTCTTCATACATTTTAGGGGTCATCTCCGGTAGGTAAACCGAATCAATGAGGGCACTACACGTGTTATCCTGCAATTCTCACAAACGCATTAGTCCCTCAACCAAATTTGTCGTCAATACTCCAAAACCAACTAGGGGTGGCACTAGATGCACTTACAATCTCCCCTTTTGGTGATTGATGACAAACTGGTTGAAGTTTTCAACGAGGGATAAAAGTATGTGAAATTGTAAAGAGATGAGGTATTGTCTTCATAAGTGGCAAAGGCTCCCCGAAGATGTGCATATAAGTAATTTGCTTTTGGAATGCAAATGCACATGGCAGGTTGTACTTGTGGAGATCCTCTTCAACTTATGAAGATAATTCATCATGCATGAAATGATATAACTAAGAGAATGACATGCATAATGAAAAATGGACGTCTGCAGAATGATCTAAGTGCGGAAGTTATCTTCGCACATGCGGAATTTATCATCGCATCACAGAAAAGCAAATAAGTAGCAGATGACCATTGAGTTTAAGTGTTACAACTCAAAGAGCCAAATGTATCAAAAGCGAGAGTTGTAAACACTAGGAAAAATATAAAGCAACCGCCCATATGAACCCGCTTGAAGACTATCAAACTCATATGCTTCTCCCCTTTTGTCGATGAAGACCAAAAGGTTTGAAGACATAGAGCATCTACTCGTTCCCATGAGGAGTAGGTGAAGCGGCGAGGTTGTCGTTGTTGTTTGGCGGCCAGCAGATGAACTTGGTGCGATGTCGATGCGTGCGAAGTAGAGAAGCGGTGAAGTAGCATCGTCTTCATCATCGATCACTTTGGCATTCACAGTTGTGGCGGAGGAAGAATAGTCAGAGTCTTCAAGGGATGGAGTTCGACGTAGGACAGCATTCCATGGAGGAGTGGAGTCAAACTTGAATCTTTCAGTGAAGCCATCGTCTTGAAGATCTGCTTCAGCACTGAGCAGCGTCAAACTCTTCCATGATCGCCGACAGGTCTCGTGAGTGACAAAAAGAATTCTTGGTGGCAAGATTTGAATGCGATTGGCGTCCACCAAGAGGCTTTGCATCTGTCGCTTGAGCCAAGTGATGCTTGTCTTGTTTACGATGCAAGTGCCACAAGAAGTTCTCGATCATTTAGGACGCGAGGCGCTTCTTAGGCCCTTGGGAAATTGTGCTCTCATTAGCTTCAGTTTTGCGCGGTGAGGCGGGCAAGTGTTCCCAGCCATTGGATAGACACGAGTTACTGCTTGGACTCCTTCCATGGGTTAAGTGAAGCTTTGGTGATTAGCATTTTGAAGACAAGAGGCTTCTTGGCGGGGCTCGGGGTATATGGCTTCAACTGACATATCAACCTCTGGTAGAAAGATCGGATGATTGCGGCGAGAGGGCTGATAGTTGATAGCGAGTGTAGCTTGATGAGGCGCATGACCCATGGAGCATAGAATTTCAGGCCAAAAGGTCGAACCAGACGCAGCAGATTGCGGATGAAGAATTCTTGTGTATTGAAGCTGATGCCATTGAGGATGTAAAGACCAATGTCTTCATGGCTCCTTCAAGTTTTGCAGATGATGAATGCCCTTTGATAGGCCATAGAGTTCTACTGATGATGTGATATATTGTGCGAGGCAGGTACTCAAGGTCATCAACAAAGAACTCCTTTGGGTATTCAAAGGTCGGTGGCAAAGGCTTCATCATGCTCAACATCTGGCTCATGTTGGGCTCGCTTATGGAAGATGCTCTCAAAGGCATTGCGATGGAGTTGACAATCGAGGTTTGAATAGCTCTCTGCAGGAGTGGGTAGGCCTGTAAGCTCAATGGCGTCAAGAGCTTTGGCTTCATGATGAACATTTCCTGTCATCCACTCGAGAACCCATGTCTTTGTATCCTTGTAGTAGCCGCGAATGTGGAGGGTAGCATAGAATTGAAGCAAAAGTTCCTCATTCCAATGTTCTTTGTCTGTCACAAAGCTGAGCAGACCTGCATCACGAAAGCAGTCAAGTGCTTCTTCTAAGCATGGCAGTCCAGCAATGGCTTTAGTGTCGAGGCGCATATGAGGGAAAATCGCCCTTGATCATCTGAACGCAGGAGTAATAAGCCGTTCTTGATAGCTCCTAAACGATCGATGATATTCTTGGCATTGAGTAGGGGTTCTTTGCTCTGTCAAAGAAGGTGTTGTGGGCTTTGAAGCCATTTGCATTGAAGGACCACAGCAGAGGTGGTAGTACACAGGAACCTTGGCAGTCTTGGCTTTGGTTTCTGGACCAGAGGCCTATGCTCAACATGATAATCAAACTGAGGACCAGAGGCATTAAGCGGAGGGACCAGAACGGACCATTTGACAGTGATCAGCTGACCATAGTTGTAGGCTTGCTCAATTTTATGGGGCCTTGGTATGGAACAGAGCAAAGTGGCAACAACAGAGGCGTCAGGTTGCACAACAGATGCTTCAGGAGCAGTTGCATCATTGGCTTCTGGCACATCGGTTAGTGCGGGCTCCACATTTGCTTCAGCCATGACTACGTCATTGGCTTCATTTGTGTTGGTGGTGGCAGCCTCAAGATTTTCAACCTCCACTTGATGAGTTGGAGGGTCGGGCACTGGTACGTTCACTTCAGGAACAACTTCTTCAGTAATGGGGGGAGTAGGGACACGTTCTTGTTCTTGGTTGTCATCGACTGATGCAGCCGGATTGTCTTCAGCAGCTTTGGCTTCAGACACGGAAACATTCACAGTCGGAGTGGCTTCAGAAAGCTGCCAGCGTCTGACAGATTGGTGGTGCACTTCTCCTTCTAGAACGCTCGAAAGAGGGACTTGAGGGCTTGGTCCTTTGCGAAGCCTGCGTAATGCTGGCGACGCCTTTGGAGATGGAGATGGAGTTGGCTGGGCCTCAAAGTCAGCCTCTTCTTCTTGCACAGGTGGTGTGACTTGTTGTTGGGGAGTACTCGGGGAGTCTTGTTGTTGTGGGTGATCAGCCCATGATGCATCCTGAGCAATTGGCGTCAGAGGACGACCAATGCTAATGAGTTTGCTGTTCGTGAGAACAGGCGATGATACCAAGTTGTGTTCGATCTGAGGAAGAACTACATCATCTTCAACATTGTCATTGTGACCAATGTCTTCAGCTTCATGAGCCTCTGTGGAAGAAGGCTCATGAACTATCATCCGTCGTTCTTGGTGTTCAGATGCAGGGCGAACCATTGAGATAGGTTCAACAACTAAGGGCTCTGTGGGAGCGGCCCAATTCTTCTTGGTTTTGCGCTTCTTCTTGGAGGGAGCAACATCAGAGGCTTCAGGATTTTTCCTTTTTTACGGCTTCAAATTTCGGCGATCCTCGTCTTCTTCAGTTGTGAAGCGGTTGATCTGACCTTTGGCTTCGAGTCAGTCATGCTGCTTGGGAAGACTATGCGAGGTTCTTCCTGCCTTGATGGTGCAGATTGGTCAGTTGATGGCTTCTTCTTCTTTGCAGCCATTCAGGGTCAATGCCGGGCGACCAAGAGCCTTACGCTTCTCAGCCTCATTGTAGGCTTGCACACACTTGTCAGCCAGACTCTTCATGCGCTCACGAGAGCCTTTAGCTTCTTCGCGCTTCTTGAGAAAGGCTTCTTTGAGCTCGTGCAGCATGATCCTGAAGTTTTTGACATCTTGCACACTGAGCTCTGCCACAAGCTTCTTGAACTGATGAAAGTGCTAGTTATCGACTAGAGGGGGGGTGAATAGGTGATTTTAACAAAGTCTTCAAAATACGGATGTTCGAGTATGCAGCGGAAGATGAACTACAATAGGCAGACCATAGTCGAGTATGCAATAACTTGAAAGAACAAGACTAATAGCAGCTTGGTAGTAAGGATCAGGATGGAAGATAGTATGAAGCCAAACAACGATAGTAGTCAGGTAATGAAGTCAAACAGATAAGGCATATAAGCAATGACTTCACGAAGACTAACTCAAAGTAAAGAGGGGAAGGGATAAAACCAGTCACTTGTTGAAAACACAGGATTTGTTGGACCAGTTCCAGTTGCTCTGACAACTGTACATCTGGTTAGGGAGGCTGAGATTCAACTCAGAAGACCGCGTCTTCACCTTATTCCCCTTGAGCTAAGGACACACAGTCCTCGCCCAATCACTCTGGTAAGTCTTCAAGGTAGACTTCCGAACCTTCACAGATCGCGTTCACCCAGGCAATCCACAATGACTCTTGGATGCTCGAGCAGACGCCTAACCGGGCCGGAGGATTCACAGTCCTCAAGTGTAATAAGTCTTGTGTCCTGAGACAAGAAAGACTTGATGATGCCTAACACTCTTTGGCTCTGGGTGTTTGGGCTTTGTCCTGTAAAGTTTCTCTCTCTCAAAGGCTTCGAGGTAGGTTGCTCTCAAGCGACAAAAGCCGTGCACTAACTTCTGAGCAGCCACCAATTTATGGTGTAGGGTGGGCTATTTATAGCCACTAGGCAACCCGACTGTTATGTCCGAAATGACCACAGGTCACTAAAGGAACCGACACGTGTTCCAACGGTCAGATTTCAAACACACGGCAACTTTACTTGGGCTACAAGCAAAGCTGACTCATCCAGCTCTGGATAAGTTTTGCTCTCATTGTCTTCGGCTCGAAGACATAGGATTTAGGTTGAGCATCACTTGATCATTCGACTATGATCACTTGAACCCCACTTAACGATGCAGTGGTTCGTATGACTCAACAAAGAAGAAAGGAAGCAATGAAAGCGACACGATCTTGGCGCTCCATAGTCTTCACTCAATGTCTTCTCATGTCATAGTCTTCAATGTGAATATCTTCACATACCACCATTGTCTTCAATGTCTTCATACATTTTTAGGGTCATCTCCGGTAGGTAAACCGAATCAATGAGGGACACTACTGCGTTATCCTGCAATTCTCACAAGCGCATTAGTCCCTCAACCACATTTGTCGTCAATACTCCAAAACCAACTAGGGGTGGCACTAGATGCACTTACAATCTCCCCTTTTTGGTGATTGATGACAAACTGGTTGAGATTTTCAACGGGGATAAAATATGTGAAATTGTAAAGGATAGAATTGTCTTCATAAGAGGCAAAGGCTCCCCACGAAGATGTGCATATAAGTAGTTTGCTTTTGGAATGCAAATGCACATGGCAGGTTGTACGTGTGGAGATCCTCTTCAACTTATGAAGATAATTCATCATGCATGAAATGATATAACTAAGAGAATGACATGCATAACGAAAAATGGGCGTCATAGAATGATCTAAGTGCGGAAGTTATCCTCGCACATGCGGAATTTATCATCGCACGAGTAAAGGCAAATAAGTGGCAGACGACCATCGAGGTTAAGTGTTACAACTCAAAGAACCAAATGTATCAAAAGCGAGAGTTGTAACCACTAGGCAAAATATAGTGCAACCGCCCTTATGAACCTGCTTGAAGACTATCAACTCATATGCTTCTCCCCTTTTGTCAAGAATGACCAAAAGGTTTGAAGACATAGAGCATCTACTCGTTCTCTTGAAGTAGATGATGCAGCGAGGTTGTCTGGCGGTGCGAGGCGAGCTTGGTGCGATGTCGATCTGCGTGCGAAGTAAGGCGGTGAAGTTGCATCGGCTTCATCATCGATCACTCTGGCATTGGCAGTTGCATGGAGGAAGAAACAGTCGAGTCTTCAAGAGATGGAGTTCATCGTGGGACTGCATTCCCTGGAGGAGTGGAGTCAAACTTGAAAGCGTTCGGTGAAGCCATAGTCTTGAAGATCTGCTTCAAGCCTTTGGCGAGTCAAACTCTTCCATGAGCACCGACAGGTCTCGTGAGTGACAAAAGAATTCTTGGTGGCAAGGTTTCGAATGCGATTGACATCCACCAAGAGGCTTTGCATTTGATGCTTGAGCCAGAAGTGATGCTTGTCTTGTTTCTGATGCAGCGCCACAAGAAGTTCTCGATCATTGAGGACTCGAGAGCGCTTCCGAGGCCTTTGGCCAATCGTGCTTCCAGTGGCTTCAGTTGATGCACGATGAGGCAGACGAATATTTCCAGCCATCGGATAGAACCAGGCGTGACAGCTTGGACTCCTTCCATAGGCTGAAAGTGAAGCTTTGATGTTCAGCATTCGAAGACTAAGAGGCATTTTGCCGTGTTCAGGGTATATGGCTTCAGCGGACATATCAACCTCGGTAGGAAGATCACATGATTGCGGCGGATGGTTGATAGTTGATGGCGAGTGTTGCTTGATGAGGCGCATGACCCATGGAGCATAGAATTTCCGGTCAAAGAATTGAGATCCGGATGCGACCAATTGTCGGATGAAGAATTCTTGCGTGTTGAAGCTGATGCCATTGAGGATGTAGAAGACCAATGTCTTCATTGCTCCTTCCGATTTTGCGGGCGATGAATGCCCTTTGACTGGCCATAGAGTTACTTTGATGATGTGATATATTATGCGAGGCAAATACTCAAGGTCATCAACAAAGAAGTGCTGAGAGTATTCAGCGTCATGTGGCAGTGGCTTCATCATACTCAACATTTGACTCATGTCGGGTTCTGGTTTATGAAATAGGCTCTCCAAGGCATCACGATGGAGTTGACATCTAGGTTCAAACAGCTCTCTGGGAGTGGGCAGGCCTGTGAGCTCAATGATGTCAAGAGCTTTGGCTTCATGATGAACATTTCCTGTCATCCACTCGAGAACCCATGTCTTCGTGTCTCTGTAGTAGCCACGGATGTGGAGGGTAGCATAGAATTGAATCACAAGTTCTTCATTCCGGTGCTCTTTATGCATTTCTGAAACCAAGCAGACCTGCATCACGAAAGCAATCAAGTGCTTCTTCTAAGCACGGCAGTCCGATGACATTGGGTTCAGCGTCACGTGAGCCGTCGTACGCGGGGAAGCGAGAGGACCCGAGGTTGAAGTCTAATCCCAATGACTTCTTGTTTTCCTTTGCGAAGCCTTTGCGTCTTTGGAAGTTGCGCTTGAAGAGATTATCGTCCACGACACGAGCAATGGCGTTGGGTCGGCATTCTCGGGCTGAGGTCCACGGACCATACAAGGATAGAAACCTTGTGCAATAGCTTCAGCCCTGTTCTTGGGTGGAAGGCCTCTGAAGAGAATATCACCCCAAGGGCTTTTGATAGCGCTCTTCTCAGCATATTCCTTGGTGACGAACTTGTACTTGAACCATTGTTCAGCCCAATAGCATCGAATCCATTGGATTCGTGTCTTCTTGTTGAGCATAAGACTCCTCGAGGATACGTATTGTAAAGTTCTGCGAGGTCATCGGCGGATCCTTTGAGGTTTCCCCACGGCCGTCACCGCCCTTCTGACTGATTTATGCAGCAGCCATGAATTTCAAACTGAATGGCTTCAATACGTTCAGAAGGCTTCAAGGGCTTGCGTTTGCTTTGAATGAGACAGGCGGCCGGGAGAATTAAGTTGGTGCTGCAAGAATTACGCAAGCGAATCACAGACTATGAGAACCAAGGGATTCTCCACGGACATGTACCGTGTGACATTAGAGATGCGAGGAAGGGGAAGAGGTCATATGCATTCTCGGAAGATTTTGAAGATAAATCAGTTTGAAGACATTGACCTCACGATAAAGACATTCACTTATACACTTTGGGAGTTGGTTCCGATTTGTACGAATCCGTGAATAAGTACAAGTGGGGAATCTAACTAGTTGTGAAGCTTAAGTGAATATACTAGGCAGTACGAGATGTAGACAAAATAGATCTAACATAGTATGGGCAGAAACCAATTTTGGCGAGTAGGATGAATCTTTAAGATCAAAAAGATGGTAAAAATGGAGTTATATTTATCACTCGACGAACTGCTAGACGGGAAGAAGAGGAAGCCGAGCAGTTCAGTCCACCGCGCCCTAACTTGGCGACAGAGGACACCTACGGCGGCGACGGAGAGGACGATATTCGCGGCCGGCGTGAGGACGGCGTTGGAGAAGTCGCGGCAGCTAAGCGCTTCGTCGCCGGCGTCGTCGAGAGCTACCGGTGGCGCTAGGGTTTTGACGAGGTGGAGAGGTGGAAGAAGATTTTCTTTACCGCTTGAGGACATGTATTTATAAGCGGTGTGCGGCACTGCGCGCAATTCTGGCGAGGTGCCTGGCGGTTCACATCGGAGGAACGCGTGGCAAGCATGCAACATGCAATGAGATGTCCCACGTTCCCCACGCACGCCCAGGTTTGTCGGATGGTCGTTCCGGCTTCTCCGGATTTCAACGATGGGATGAATCATTTAAAAGCAGACTTAAGGTTCGTCTCGTGTCTTCTGGCTGACAGGGCGCGGAGAAGACATTCGGCAGATTTCAATAGAATGCATATGATTTGGACGAGATAGAGTTTGAGATAGAAAGCATAGAGATATTATGGTCCGATCACATTCTATTAGTTCAAAAGATTAAACTTGGTAGACATAGATATAAGTGTATGTTGTAGAGGACAGAACAATATATATATATATATATATATATATATATATATATATATATATATATATATATATATATATATATATATATTAGACAAGAACCAAATCAACATAGTGAAGAAAATCGGGAGGATAGGTTGAAGTTGAAGACAAATCAAATGCTAAGATATTGTAGAAATAACGCCATGAGTGAAACACTTCAAACAAAGAAATTTGGTGGTGGCGTTACCCACCGTATAGGAAATATTAGACCTGAACCACGGCGCACAATTATCGTGGCGCTCCGAAATCAAATTCCACATTAATTTATTCACACTCAGAATGTAAGTCTTCATTTATTGAAGATATACGTTACTTCGTGTGTTACGCATCTAAGTCATCAACATGCATAAGTGTTAGGATGTGTGCTTGATCACAGGACATTTGAGGATTCCAAGATATTCAGCTCACACCGTAACTTGCAAAACCTTTTCTCATCCAAGGGCTTCGTGAAGATATCTGCCAGTTGTTCTTCAGTGTTGACGTGAATGATGTCAATATCTTTCTTCATGACATGATCCCGGAGAAAATGATGACGAATCTCAATGTGCTTTGTCTTCGAGTGTTGAACTGGATTGTTGGCTATCTTGATGGCGCTTTCGTTGTCGGAGAAGAGAGGTACTTGTTTCAGATTGATGCCATAGTCCTTGAGAGTTTGCTTCATCCATAGAAGCTGAGCACAGCAAGATCCAGCAGCAATGTATTCAGATTCAGCAGTTGAGAGTGATACAGTTACGCTTCTTTGAAGACCAATGACAAGTGATCGTCCCGTAAAGTGACATGTGCACGATGTAGACTTGCGATCCACCTTGTCACCGACATAATCAGCATCCGAAAATCCAACCAAATCAAATTTTGAGCCCTTTGGATACCATATTCCTAGTGTTGGGGTGTGAGCCAAATATCGAAGAATTAAACTTCACGGCTAAGTGATGCGATTCTTTTGGTGCCGCTTGGAATCGAGCACACATGCAAACACTACGCATAATATCTGGCCTAGATGCACATAGGTAAAGTAAGGAACCAATCATGGGCGGTATACCTTTTGATCGAACTCTTTACCATTGTCGTCGGGACCCAGATGGTGTTTGGCTGGCATTGGCGTCGTGTATCCTTTGCACTCTTGCATTCCAAACTTCTTCAAACAATCTTGGAGGTATTTTTCTTGAGATATAAAGATGCCATTCCTTTGCTGATGAATTTGAAGACCAAGGAAGAACTTGAGCTCTCCCATCATGGACATCTGATATTGTTCTTGCATCATGTATGCAAATTCATCACTATACTTCTGGTTGGTGCAGCCGAAGATAATGTCATCCACATATATTTGGCATACAAACAGTTCACCATCATATGTCTTCGTGAAGAGTGTGGGATCAAGGGATCCAGGTTTGAAGCCTTTGCTCTTCAAGAAGTCTTTGATTGTATCATACCAGGCATGAGGAGCTTGTTTGAGGCCATCTGATTGCCTTATTTAGCTTGTACACCATATCGGGATGTTTTGGATCTTCAAAGCCGGTGGTTGAGCGACATATACTTCTTCTTCAATCTTGCCGTTGAGAAATGCACTCTTCACATCCATTTGATATAGCAAGATGTTGTGGTGGTTAGCGTGGGCTAGTAGTATGCGAATGGCTTCAAGCCTAGCTACGGAGCAAATGTTTCATCAAAGTCAATTCCTTGACTTGAGTGTATCCTTGAGCCACAAGTCGTGCTTTGTTTACGGCGACTTGACCATGCTCATCTTGCTTGTTTCGATATATCCATTTGGTGCCAATAATGTTATGCTTCCGAGGGTCGGGGCGGCTTGACAAGTTCCCAAACATTATTTAGCTTGAACTGTTGAAGTTCTTGTTGCATAGCTTGTATCCATTACGATTCCATAAAGGCTTGACAACTTTCTTGGGTTACGATATTGACACAAAAGAAAAGTGCCCACAAAATTTGCTAGCTGTGTTGCTCTTGAGCGAGTAAGCGGACCAGTGCATTGATGCTATCGATTATCTTCTCAATCTGTACTTCATTTGCAACTCGAGGATGAACTGGACGAAGACTTTGCTCTTGCGATCAACATCATCATTGGAAGGATTGTCTTCAGTGAGCATTGTCTTCGGAGTTGGTTAGGTGCAGAAATGATAAGTTCCTCTTCAGGCTGTGCTTCAGAAGGCATGATTTAACCAGTTCCCATTAGCTTGATAGATTCATTCGGTGAAGCTTCATCTAGTGCGTTTGGCAGCAACTCTCTTTGTGAACCATTGGTTTCATCAAATCGCACGTCCACTGTTTCGACGATTTTGTAGAGATAGAGGTTGAAGACTCTGTAGGAGTCGCGAGTCCTTTCCAGAATCGAGCATGAAGCCTTCATGAGCTTTGGGTTCAAATTTTGACTTGTGATGGGGATCCTTGATCCAGCACTTAGCCCCAAATACTCTGAAGTAGCCGACATTTGGCTTCTTGCCAGTAAGGAGCTCATAGGATGTTTTGTTCAGAAGCTTATGGATGTAGACACGGTTGATGACGTGACATGCTCTATCAATAGCTTCAGGCCAGAACTTTCTTGGTGTCTTGTACTTGTTGAGCATTGTTCGAGCCATCTCAATGAGGGTTCTGTTCTTCCGCTCCACGATGCCATTTTGCTGCGGTGTGTATGGAGCAGAAAACTCATGAGTGATTCCCATTGTATCCAAATAGAGATCAAGTCCGGTGTTCTTGAATTCAGTGCCGTTGTCACTTCTGATGTGCTTGATCTTGACGCCATAATTGTTCATTGCTCGATTTGCGAGCGTCTGAAGACATCTTGTACTTAGGACTCTTAGAGAATTATGTGCACCCATGTGTATCTTGAGTAGTCGTCAACAATGACGAAGCCATAGAGAAAAGCAGTTGTTGTGAAGGTAGAGTAGTGAGTAGGGCCAAATAAGTCCATGTGTAACAGCTCGAAGTGTTGAGATGTCTTCGTGATTGTCTTGAGGGTGCTTTGCCCTAGTCATCTTTCCGGCTTAACAGGCACCACACAAATGATCCTTCTTGAACTTGACATCTTGATGCCTATGACATGCTTCTTCTTGGCGGTGTGTGTAAGTTCCTCATGCCGTAATGCCCTAGCCTCCGATGCGAGCCGACGTTCGAAGCTTTTGTAAGAAGACATACGACAAAGGCGTGGTCCGGTGAAAAATCTACCATGTATAGATCATCTTTTCTATAACCTTCAAAGACTAGAGACTTGTCAGATTCCATTAGTACAAGGCAACGATATTTTCCGAATATCACAATCATGTTCAAGTCACAAAGCATTGAGACAGCCGTCAAGTTGAAACCAAGGGATTCAACAAGCATCACTTATCCATGTGTTGATCCCTTGAGATTGCAACTCTACCTAGACCCAATACCTTGCTTTTACCAAAGTGTCGGCAAATGTGATGTGACTCTTATGCGATGGGCGTAAGGTTGAGCCCATGAGAAGACTTCGATCACAGTCATATGATTAGTGCATCCACTGTCCATAATCCATTCTCAAGCATGTGGTGTCATACACTCTGATGCGATTAGGGATAGGCTTCACCAAGAGAATTGTGAAGCATAAACATTTAATGACGAGCAAGTGGATTATTGAAGCTTAAATCAAGATTAGGACTAATAGGATGAATGGCAATCGATTCAGGAACAGAATACATGGTGAGACCATTTGGGCATTTGATCTTGTGCCCTACAAGTTGTTTTAGGTCCCCAGCAATGACATCAGACGCCTTTGATTTTCGGCTGGAGACCCTTTCCTGCAAAAGAGAGTTAATTCTTCTTAACCACCCACATCTTCAGGGTGGCTTAGAAGCGATGAGTCTAAGTGCAGCATCGAGAACTTCGGCTTTGGAGCCCTAGCAAATAGCCTTGCAGGAGATGAATGATACTCATATGAATAAGCGAGAAAAAGTTCTTAGTTTTATGAGCGTGGCGGTTTGAAGACACACGCTCATATTCATAAGTTTGAGTACGGTTTCCCTGCAAAACATTGGCGTTAGGGTGAATCAGGTGAGTCCTCTGTCTGTATGAAGCTTTTGGACCATATGACACCTTTGGTTTGGGGTTTGTCTTCTTCCCAGGGGGTGTCATGATGACATTCACAGGAAGATATTCAAGACAGCTTTTGGGAACCCAGATCTTCTTCATAGGAGGTCCATTCCTGCGATTAGTACCAATATACACGGCAAACACTTCACCATTACGATTCTTGAACAGCTTATAGTTTGGATCAAAGAATTCATCAATGATAATAGGGTTAGCACGAGGTAAATCCAAATAAGGTGGATGGATCCACTGAAGGTCCTTTTGCAAAGAACCCATGTGGTTTTGGGATACCGCTCGGGCTTCGATGGGAACCATCAACATTAAATTTCCTCTCGAACCCAACACCCTCTTTCCTAGGGTTTTGGGTTCGTAATGCGCTTTTTGAGGACATCACAAAGTGTCGATGCCCTTTCAGACTTTTATACATCCTGTTTCAAGCAATGTCTTCAACCTAGCATTTTCATCGGCGATAGTAGTGGTATCCTCCTTGGAGGGGTTAGTTACCACATCAGTAGTTGAAGACAATGCAACGATGCGAAGTGGAACATTCAAATGCAGGTAGCGTTATCACGCTCAATGCATTTTAGACATGGTGGTTCAAATCCATCCTGAACGGAACTGATCTGTTGAGCGACAAGTGACTCATTCTCTTTTTGAAGATCTTCATGAGCCGCTCTCATTTTCTCAAGCTCTTGCTTCCTTTGAAGATAATCATAGGAGAGCTTTTCATGAGTGGTTGAGAGCGTTTCATGAAGACTTTCAAGTTCTTGGTACTTAGTATGAAGATTTTTATGTCTTCAACTAAGGACGTGAGCGTGTCATTTCAGCGTGCAACGAGGTCATCGCTTTTGTCTAACAGTTTTGAATATGTTCTATAGCCTTTTGTTGTTCGGTTGCAATTTTAGCAAGTGTTTTGTAGTTGGGCTTGGATTCACAATCGAGTCATCTTCACTTGATGTTTGAAAGTAAGCATCACGCATTGATTTTTACCTTGGTACCACGTGCCATGAAGCGATGGAGGTGGGAGCAGGTGCGTCCTTGTCATCAACTTCAGCGTTGGTGTGGAAGTCATTGTCTTGATGTTGAAGATGGACTTGGCAACATAGGTTGTGGCTAAAGCCGGACTTTGCAACGCCGAGTCGGACTCCTCTTCAGACTCCACCTCCACCTCCTCGAGCGAGACTCCTCCTCAGAATCCATTTCTTTGCCAACAAAAGCACGAGCCTTGCCAGATGAGCTCTTCTTTTGATATGAAGACTTTGATGAGGACTTGGAAGAAGACTTTGAAGATTTCTTCTTCTTCTTCTTGTCATCAGAATCATATTCCTTGCTCTTCTTCTTCTTCTTCTTCTCATTGTCCCATTGTGGACACTCAGAGATATAGTGTCCAGTTTTCTTGCACTTGTGACAGGTTCTCTTCTTGTAGTCATGAGTGGAAGCTTCATCATTTCTTGAGCTGGATCGTGAAGACTTTCTGAAGCCTTTCTTCCTAGTGAACTTCTGGAACTTCTTCACAAGCATGGCAAGTTCCTTTCCAATGTCTTCAGGATCGTCAGAACCGCAGTCAGATTCTTCTTCAGATGAGGAAACAACTTTTGCCTTCAAAGCGCGAGTTCGGCCATAATTGGGGCCATAGATATCTCTTTTTCTTAGAAGCTGGAACTCATGTGTGTTGAGCCACTCAAGTATATCGAACGGATCGAGTGTCTTGAAGTCGAGGCGTTCTTGTATCATGAGGGCAAGGGTGTCAAAGGAGCTGTCAAGTGATCTTAGTAGTGTCTTGACGATTTCATGCTTGGTGATCTCGATTGGCGCCGAGAGCATGAAGCTCATTTGTGATGTCGGTGAGGCGATCAAAGCGTGGAGCTGGACATTTTCATTGTCGTTTCTCTTGAAGCGGTTGAAGAGGTTGCGAAGAACACCGATCCTTTGATCTCTGCTCGGGTTGAGACGCATACGTTGACCTTGGATAGCCATCCCAGACTAGCTTTGGCGTTTCGAGCACTCACATAGCCATACTGCCCTTTGGTCGATGACCACAGATGATGTTCTTTGCAGTGGAGTCCAGTTGAATGAACTTCTTGACATCAGCAAGGGTGACACCTTCACTAGTTTTGGGAACGCCATTCTTGACGACATACCAGTGGTCGACATCAATGGCTTCAAGATGCATGTGCATCTTATTCTTCCGATGAGGGATAGTCGGTTCCATCAAACACGCAGGGCAAGCAGCGGAGACTTTGATTATCCCTGCGATCCGACATAGCTAAAACTCCGGTGGTTAAACCGAATCACCGCAAGAACAAGGGAGTACCTTGCTCGATACCAATTGAAAGTGCTAGTTATCGACTAGAGGGGGTGAATAGGCGATTTTAACAAAGTCTTCAAAATACAGATGTTTGAAGACAAACAATAGAAATGACCTAATTGATATGCAGCGGGAGATGAACTACAACAGGCGGAGACCATAGTCGGTATGCAATAACTTGAAAGAACAAGACTAATAGCGTGACTTGGTAGTAAGGATCGAGGATGGAAGATAGTATGAAGCCAAACAACGATAGTAGTCGGTAATGAAGTCAAAGCAGATAAGGCATATAAGCAATGACTTCACGAAGACTAACTCAAAGTAAAGAGGGAAGGGATAGAACCGGTCACTTGTTGAAGACCACGAGGATTTGTTGGACCAGTTCCGATTCTTTGTGACAAGCTGTACATCCGTTAGGGAGGCTGAGATTCAACTCAGGAAGGCAGCGTCTTCACCTTATTCCCCACGAGCTAAGGACACACAGTCCTCTCCCAATCACTTTGGTAAGTCTTCAAGGTAGACTTACGAACCTTCATAGATCTGCGTTCACCGGCAATCCACAATGACTCTTGGATGCTCATAGCAGCGACGCCTAACCGGTGGAGGATTCCACAGTCCTCAAGTGTAATAAGTCTTGAGTCACCTGAGACAAGAAAGACTTCGGTGATGCCTAACACTCTTTGGCTCTGGGTGTTTGGGCTTTGTCCTCGCAAGGATTTCTCTCTCTCAAAGGCTTGAGGTGGGTTGCTCTCAAGCGACAAAAGCCGTGCACTAACTCTGAGCAGCCACCAATTTATGGTGTAGGGGTGGGCTATTTATAGACACTAGGCAACCTGACCTGTTATGTCCGAAATGACCACAGGTCACTAAGGAACCGACACGTGTTCCAACGGTCGATTTCAAACACACACGACAGCTTTACTTGGGCTACAAGCAAAGCTGACTCATCCAGCTCTGGATAAGATTTGCTCTCATTGTCTTCGCTCGAAGACATAGGATTTGGGTTGAGCATCACTTCAGTCATTCTGACTTTGTTCACTTGGACCCCACTTAACAGTACGGTGGTTCCTATGACTCAACAAAGAAGAAAAAGGAAACAACGAAACGACACAGTCTTCGCGCTCCATAGTCTTCACTCAATGTCTTCTCATGTCATAGTCTTCAATATGAATATCTTCACATACCACCATTGTCGTCAATGTCTTCATACATTTTTAGGGGTCATCTCCGGTAGGTAAACCGAATCAATGAGGGACACTACCTGTGTTATCCTGCAATTCTCACAAACGCATTAGTCCCTCAACCAAATTTGTCGTCAATACTCCAAAACCAACTAGGGGTGGACTAGATGCACTTACACTATGCTCCATGGGTGATGCGCTTGATCAAGCTTCATTCAACCATTGACTATCAACCCTCAGCGCACAACCATATTGTCTTTCCGCCTGATGTTGATATATCTATTGAAGCCATCTTCCCCGAGCCAGCAAAGAAGCCCCTCCACCATCAAAATGCATAATTCCAGAGCTTCACGCAGCCCATTGAAGGGATTCATGTGCCAAATGCTGCAACTCCTGCTTATCCTCTGGCTAGCAACTTGGGTATGACGCACCGAGCCAACACTAAAGCCAGTGCCTGCACCATAGTTCAAAGGCCTCAGAAGTGTCCCAGTGTACTCAATGACCGAGATCTTCTGGTGGCTTTGTGTCAAAAGCAGGATAGACATCATGACTGGCTGAGGCATCAGATGCAGAATATCTTGGTGGATGTCAATCGCATTCGCAACTTGGCCACCAAGAACTCCTTTGTTGCTCATGAAGCCTGTCAGCGGTCATGGAAGAGCCTCACATTGCTCTGCTTTGAAGATGATCTTCGCGAAGATGGCCTCACAGAGAGCTTCAAATTTGACTCCCGGCCTCCCCAAAATGCAAGCTGGCGTCGCACTCCATCTATTGAAGATTCTAAACATTCATCTTCGGCTGCAACTGTTATTGCAAGAGTCGTCGATGAAGAGGATGACACCACTTCACCAACTTTGGCTGCACTGCATCATGATTCTGCGTCAGGCCCGTCTACACCACCAAACTCCAACGTCGGCCCTGCTCCTTCTTCTACTCCAACTGGGAACGAGTAGATCCTCTATGTCTTCAAACCTTTTTGGTCATTACTGAGAAAAGGGGGAGAAGCATATGTGGTTGATAGTCTTCAAGCGGGTCCATATGGGTGGTTGCATTATTTTTTGCTAAGTTCTTACAACTCTTGTTTTGAAACTATTTGGCTCTTGAGTTGTAACACTTAAACATGATGGTCAAATGCACTACTTTTCTTTTGCTACTTTGTGATGCGATGATAAATTCTGCATGAAGTCATTCTGCAGACGCCCATTTCTCATTATGCATGTCATTATCTTTGTTATTCTTATATATGCATGATGAATTGTCTTCGTACGTTGAAGAGGATCTCCACAAAGTAAAACCTGCCATGTGCATTTGCATTCAAAAGCAAACTACTCATATGCACATCTTCAAGGGGGAGCCTGCAACATATGAAGACAATGCCTTAATCCTTAACTTTCACATACTTTTATCCCCGTTGAAAACTTCAACCAATTTGTTATCAATCACCAAAAGGGGGGAGATTGTAAGTGCATCTAGTGCCACCCCTAGTTGGTTTTGGAGTATTGACAACAAACTTGGTTGAAGGACTAATGTGTTTGTGAGAATTGCAGGATAACACAGGTAGTAGTCCCTTATTGATTCAGTTTACCTACCAGAGATGACCCCTAAAATGTGTGAAGACATTGAAGACAATTGTGGTTTGTGAAGACATTAACGATGAAGATTATGACATGTGAAGACATTCACTTGAAGACTATGGAGTAGGGATTGCACCCGCAGGGTTTGGGTACGGGTGAAGTCACCCCATACCCTTACCCGTTCCCTCTGAGCTTACCCATCACCCTTACCCATACCCATCAATGGGTACAATTTTTTCCCATACCCGTTACCCGATAGGGTATATGGGTACCCATGGGTTAAATTACCCATGTTTGTAAAGCATCAGTTTGAACAACTCATAGTCATAAAAAACAACATATAATTATAATTATAAACAACAATAGATTATAACAACAAAGCACACTTTTAAACAACAAGACATCATAAACAACAACATATTTAATAAACAAAATCACTTACTCATAAACAACAACACATCAAAACATCATAGTCAAATATTTTGGGCACAGAAATTCACTAGAAAGTGTAGAGTTAATTTTGAGTTCATATAGATTTTATATGGGTACATGGGTATGTGGGTATGGGTTATATGATCCCATACCGTACCCGCTCTATCCAATGGGTTTAACATTTCCCTATTTATATACCCATGGATAATGTTTTATCCCATACCCTTACCCTAATAGGGTTTTTACTCGCAGGGTACGTGGGTAATGGGTACCCATTGCCATCCCTACTATGGAGTGCGAAGACATTGTTGTTTTGTAGTTTCCTTTTCTTCTTTGTTGAGTCATAGGAACCACCATACTGTTAAGTGGGGTCCAAGGGAACAAAGTCAGAGTGACTGATGTGATGCTCAACCAAAATCCTATGTCTTGACGAAGACAATGAGAGCAAATCTTATCGAGAGCTGGATGAGTCAGCTTTCTTTGTAGCCCAAATAAAAGTCATCGCATGTGTTTGAAATCTGACCGTTGGACACGTGTCAGTTCCTTAGTGACCCAGGGTCATTTCGGACAAATCAGGTGGGGTTGCCTCCTGGCTATAAATAGCCCACCCCCTACACCATAAATTGGTGGCTGCTCAGAGTTAGTGCACGACTTTTGTCGTTTGAGAGCAACCCACCTCCGAAGCATTTGAGAGAGAGATCCTTGCGAGGACAAAGCCCAAAACACCCAGAGCTACAAAGCGTTAGGCATCACTGAAGTCTTTCTGTTCGCGTGACCTAAAGACTTGTTACACTTGAGGACTGTGAATCCTCCAGCCTGTTAGGCGTCGTGTTCTGAGCATCCAGGAGTCATTGTGGATCGCCGGTGAACAAAGTCTTTGAAGGTTTGGAAGTCTACCTTGAATACTTACCAAAGTGATTGGGCAAGGACTGCGTGTCCTTAGCTCAAGGGGAATAAGGTGAAGACACGGTCTTCCGAGTTAAATCTCAGCCTCCCTAATCAGACGTACAGTTCTCACAGCAACTGGAACTGGTCTACCAAATCCTTCTCTCCACCAAGCAACTGGTTATATCCTCCACTTCCCTTTACTTTACAGTTTGTCTTCATGAAGTCATTGCTTGCTTGTCTGATCTGTTTGACTTCACTGAGTGAAGACCATTCACTGTTTGGCTTCATACCGTCTTCCATCCTGATCCATTCTACCTAGTGTTAAAGTATGATTTCATGTATTTGGTATGGCTGCATGTATAGTTGGTAGGCTGTCCTTTAGAGTTATCTCCAGCCGTTTGTGCATATTACGGTTGTTAGGAAAGCTTCCTTTCTTGCCTTGCAAGGCTATTGTAACATGTACGCATCATATATATGTAACATGAGCAGATCGCCCCATGTGTGGCGTTTTCCCTCAACTCTTTCTTTCTCCTGGACCTCGCAATCTCAATCTGTTGCAGCCACAACCTCTTGACAATTAGATGACACACGCCATGTACCTTGCGGCGGAGTTCCATACCCTCGTTCAGGGCGACCTCTCCATCACGGCGTACTGCCATCGTCTCCAGTCCCTCTCCGATGCTCTCCGCGATGCCGGTCAGTCGGTCACCGATCAGACCCTCGTCCTGACCTGCCTACGTGGCCTCAGTCCGCGCTTCGCCAATGTCGTGGCCATGGTGATGATGCAAGTTCCCTTTCTATCGTTCTTGCAGACGCAGTCACTACTTATCCTCTGTGAGACCCAGCTCGCCACGTCGTTGGCACCGCACACCGCCCTCTACAGCAGCTATGGGCAGGGCTCCGGGAGCGGCACCGGCGGCGGCAACCCCAGCAACGACCGCAACTTCAGCAGCAGCGGCCACGTCCTGGACTCCCAAGCTGCTCCTGCTGGTCCGTGGGTCTACTTCAACCCTCTCACAGGCCACGCACATCAGCTGCAGGTCCCAGCGGGTGGACATGGTCTCGTTGGCTCACGTCCTGGTGCTCCTTCACACATGTCTGCCTACGAGCCTACGTATGCACCTGATCCACAGGCGTACCTCACGCCTGTGTATGCTCCTAATCAACAGGCGTACACCATGCCGTTGGCGCTGTTGCCTGGCTAGGCCTACGACACAACCATCCGCCGCCCGCAACTCCATACGGTAGCAGCACACCAGCTGGGGATTGCTCCGTTCTCATGGGAGCGATGAATAATGCTTCTCGACTGTCCTCCGCCCCTGGTGATTGGATCATGGATTCGGGGGCCAGCTCACACATGGTTTCCCACCCCGGTATAATTTATTTTCCTTCACATACTCCTTCCTCCTCCCATTTCACTGTCGGCAATGGAGTTTCTTTACCTATCACCTCTACTAGTAGCCCTTCCCTTTCTACTCCCCATCGTACTTTCGATTTAAACAATGTCTTAGTCGTTCCAGATATTATTAAAATCTCATCTCTACTCGCCAATTTACTATTGATAATTCTTGTTCAGTGGAATTTGACCCTCTTGATTTTCCCATCAAGGATCTTCGAACTAGGCGGGAGAACGCATGCTTCAATAGCACCGACCCGCTCTACAATCTTTGCTCCCATGCCGCTGCACCATCCTCCTTTGCACTCCTCGCGTCGTCGGCTTCCACCAAGCTATGGCATCGCCGCCTAGGTCACCCCGGTCGTGATGCTATGTCACATTTATCTAGATATTTTGCTATTCCTTGTAATAATGCAGCCAATACAGTTTGTCATGCCTGCCAGCTTGGCAAACATGTTCGCTTGCCATTTTCTCACTCTCGCACCTTTAGTGTCGTGCCTTTTCAGTTAATTCGCTGTGATTTATGGACATCTCCTGTTCCAAGTAATTCTGGACTGAAATATTATCTTGTTATTGTCGATGATTACTCCCACTACATGTGGACTTTCCCACTTCGCCACAAATCTGACACCACTGACACCATAATCAACTTCGTCGCCTTCGCACACACACAATTTAATCTTCCGCTAGTTGCGATGCAAGCTGATAATGGCACTGAATTCGTCAAATCTACATTGAAGGACTTCTTCTCCCGCCACGGTATCCACCTTCGTCTCTCATGCCCATACACCTCTCCCCAAAATGGCAAGGTTGAGCTTGCAATTCGCACCCTTAATAATATCACGCGGACCCTCCTCTTTCAAGCACACATGCCTCCGTCCTATTGGGCTGAGGGCCTTGCCGCGGCTACCTATCTTCTCAATCGACGCCCATGTCAGCCAATTGGATTTTCTATTCCCTACGAGCTTCTCTATCCCCGACCAGCATCCTATATTGACCTCCATGTCTTTGGATGCCTATGCTACCCGAATCAATCTGCCATAGCCCCACATAAACTATCCCCTCACACGTGTGCATGCTTCTTCCTCGAGTACCCTTCGTCCCATCGTGGTTATCGCTGCCTTGATCTAGGGTCACGTCGCATACTGATATCCTGACACGTTGTTTTTGATGAAACAATATTTCCTTTTGTTGGCACTAATTCTAGAGATGCCTCCCTAGACTTTCTCCTAGACCCAACTCTTTCTCAGGCCATCACACATGTACAACCCAGCATGCATGCTCCAATAGATGTACGTGCAACTCCAGCCCCAGCCACACCTAACTCCCACACGCATTCATGCTCACCAGCGCCATCCCCCGCTGCCTCCACTCCTGCCCGTAGCATGCCTGAGCCGGCCACTCCATTCCCACCGGCTGACTCGCCCACAGCTTCCCCGCCGCCGCCTTCGCCTCCGCCTCCCCCGGCACACGGTCCGCGTGCCGCCGCTAGCGCTTCTTTCCGCACGACCCCGGCTATAAACACACAGCCGATGCTTACGCGTGCTAAACATGGTATTCATCAACACGTGGATCGCTTAAATCTCTCTGCCATTCACGAGTCCATCTCTCCAATTACAAAAACATACTGTGGGGCACTTCATGATCCACATTGGCGCGGTGCCATGGCTGATGAATTTAATGCATTAATTCAAAACCGTACGTGGACTCTTGTCCCCTGTCCGGCTGGTGCTAATGTTGTTTCAGGAAAATGGATATTCAAGCACAAGTTTGCCTCCGACGGTGCTCTCGCTCGGTACAAGGCACGATGGGTGGTCCGTGGCCTCTCTCAACAGCCGGGCGTTGACTTTGATGAGACTTTTAGTCCCGTCGTCAAGCCCGCCATCATCCGCGTCGTCCTTAGCATCGCTGCTTATCGCGTGTGGCCCGTACACCAACTCGACGTCAAGAATGCCTTTCTCCATGGCACCATTGACGAGGAGGTGTACTACCAGCAGCCGCCTGGCTTCATCGACCCGGTTCACCCTCAACATGTTTGTCGTCTTCACAAGTCACTCTACGGCCTCAAGCAGGCTCCTCGGGCGTGATACCAACGCTTCGCCCACTATGCTCATCGCATCGGGTTCGTCGCGTCTCTTTCTGACGCGTCCCTCTTTGTCCTTCGGCTCGGTGATGAGCTTGCGTACCTCCTGTTGTACGTCGATGCCATCATACTCACCGCCTCTACTGAGCGTCTACTACGGCACATCACCGACCTCTACATACACTACAAAAAAAAGACACATCCGTGACATTTTGGGCCGAACGAATTTTTTTTGTCATAGTTATGACACTTCTATGACGATAATTGTGACAAAACCCGGTATCATCATAGATGTGGTGGGGTCCTACTTCTATGACAAAAAATCATGATAGAAAATGGGCTTTTCGTCCTGGGCGGGCCGGAGACGCAGCTGCATGACATTCTTTGGGCCGTCCATGACGGAAAAAACCATGGTAGAAGCGAGGGCGAGGAAAATATCGGGGTGTTCCCGGTTAGGGTGGGTGGTGCAGGCCGAAGCGATGCGCATTTCTCTCGTGACGCGCACGCAGCGTGGAGTGCGGCGTTGAGCTCTAATCGAACCCGGCGATTGCCGCTGGCTACGCATTCAACCCGAACCGGCGATCGATCAATGGCTGTTAACTGACCCCGATCGAGCGATTCCTTCGCTACTGCTGCTAACTGAAGTCGATCGATCCTGCCTCTGGATGAACAGTTAGAGTTGCTGGGGAGGGTATGGATGAACAGTTCCCGGTGGGGGTGGATGAACAAGACCCCGTGGTGTTGCCTCTGGATGAACAGGACCCCGATCGGTCGAGCCGGGTTGGGGCTAGATGAACAGGACCCGTGGAGGGCTGGATGAACAGCACGGTGGAGGGCTGGATGATGAGCGATTGCCCGTGGAGGTGTGGTTGAGCGAGGCCCATGGAGAGGGCTGGTTGAGCGATGGCGGTGGAGCGGCGTGGTGGAGGCTGGATGAGCAGGAGCCGTGGATGAACAATCGCAGTGGAGGCGGAGGAGGTCGACGGTGGATGAATAGTAGCCCATGGAGGCTGGAGGGTCGGCGGTGGAGATGAACAGTATCCCTGAGTCCCGTTTTGCGATGCGCCACACCTCCCGATGAACAGGACCCCCTTTTTGACCGTAGCGCTCCAACACAAGTCCGTTTCCTTCGTTTTGCGGTACGCTACACCCCTCCCGATCAACAGGACCCCGTTTGACCGTGGAGAGGTCTGTTTCTCCTACATTTTGCGGACGCCGGACCCCTCCCGATGAACAGGATCCCGTTTGACCATGGGCGGTCGAACACAAGGCCGCTTCCTCCGCTTCTGCGATGCCAGCCTCGTGTCCATCGGCTATTCCGTCCAAGCCCTCCCGATGAACACGGCGACGCATTCCGTTCCGACCCAGCCGGTTGGCTCCCCATGAACACGATGACGACGCAGTTTCTCCGTTCCGACCCAGCCATGTACACGAGCCCTGGCCGTACGTATGCGCGAGTAGGCGTTCGAGACCCTGCCCGTATGTACGTACGTGGCCGTATTTTCTTTCTTGCACACGGCGTTATGCGTGCGTGTACATGCTACGTCTTGGCGCCTCTACTACGACACGTCGCGCCTCTACATCGACCGGTATGTACGCATTACCGTTCGCGACCAGAATGACAACGCTACGTACGCTTCGACCAGGTGGGTCCCCACTGTCAGGCACTTCCTTGCGTGCGAAGATGTAGCTGGTGGGTCCCAGCTGTCAGGAGGGCGTATCATTTTTTTGTTTTGCCTGGACTCACTTCCTTGCGTGCGAAGATGTAGCTGGTGGGTCCCAGCAGTCAGGGGGAAACATTTTTTTCACGAAATACGGTGGCCCGTCCGGTGGGTCACCACCGTCAGTGGAGGAATAATTATTTTGCGTGTAATAAGGAGGCACTTCCTTCTTTGCGGGCCGTGGACCTAGGTATCGGCCTCTCCACGTCTGATACTCTTCCGATGGAAGTCGTTCCTTGATCATATTGACCACGCCACAGCCGAGAGCACCGAGGCGGTGGGACGGCAGCGTGGCCTAGGAAGGGGCGGCGGAGCCGGGAAGATGTGGCGGTGGAAGCCCGCGCAGAGAGAAAGTCTGAGGGTTCACCGGTTGGCTGCGGTGTGAGGCTGCCGTCGCCGCATGACACGGCCATCGGTGGGAATAGTAGGGGTGAGGCCTCGTGGCAGCACCTGGCCGACCACGGGAGGCAGGAGCATGCGCACACGACCGGCGCTGCTTTGGGCGGCCGGAGCAAGGCACCGAGAGGTTGAAGAAGCACTACGGCCATTGGATGGACATCATTATGGTCAATGGAGCTAGAATCATTCATATTGACTAAGTTTACAAAGCACTCCGCCCCTCATTAACTTAGTAGGCCCACAAGTCAGCCACCCACCAAGGTGGGTCCCAACTAAAGGGGAGTTATTCATTTTTTGTGCGTAATAAGGAGGCACTTCCGGTGGGTTCGAAATGACAATGGGGAACGTTTTTCACGAAATCTGGTGGCCCGTCCGGTGGGTCCCAGCGATCGGGGAAGCGTTTTTTAGCCAAATACGGTGGCCCGTCCGGTGGGTCCCTATTTGTCAGTGGAGGAATAATTATTTTTCATGTAATAAGGAGGCACTTCCTTGCGGCTGCCGTGGACCCGGTATCGGCCTCTCCACGTCTGATACTCTTCCGATGGAAGTCGTTCCTTGACCACGTTGACCACGCCACACGCCGAGAGCACACAGGCGGTGGACGACGGTGAGGCCTAGGAAGAGGACGACGCGGAGCCGGGGAAGACGCGACAGTGGATGCCAATGCGTAGAGGAGTATGAGGGTTCACTGGTTCGCTGCGGTGTGAGGGTGTCGTCGCTGCAGAATAACAGGGGGTGTGGGTGAGTAGAGGGATCGCCTTGCCAACGTTGGGAGTAGTAGGGGGCGGTGAGGCCTCCGCCGCATCGCAGCCGGCCACGGGAGGCAGGAGCACGAGGCACGACCGGCGCCGGTTTGGGCGGCTGGAGCAAGAAGACCGAGAAGGTTGAAAAAGAAGCACTACTGACCGTTGGATGGACATCGTCACGGTCCTTTGGAGCTAGAATCGTGCATATTGACTAAGTTGACAAAGCCCTCCGTCCCGTCAACTTAGTAGGCCCACAAGTCAGCCTGCCACTATATTGGGTCCCGGCTAGCGGGGAGTATTCATTTTTTGTGCGTAATAAGGAGGCACTTCCTTGCGTGCGAAGATATAGCTGGTGGGTCCGAGCTGTCGGCCGTCAGAATGCGTTTTTCACGAAATCTGAGAGGCCCTTTCGGTGGGTCCCGGATGTCGGTGGAGGAATCATTATGTTGCGGCGTAATAAGGAGGCATTTCCTTGGGTGCGGTCATGGACCCATTTGTCGGCCTCTCCATGTACAGTCCACTTCAGATGCATGTCGGTCGTTGACCATGTTGACCAGGTCGCGCCGAGAGCACCAGGGCGGTGGACAATGACGAGGCCTAGGAAGGGAACGGCACGGAGGCAGGGAAGAGTGGGCAGTTGTGTCCCACACGGAGGGGAGTATGGACTGAGGTTCACTGTTAAATGCTGTCGTCACGGAGAATAACAACAGTGTGGGTGAGTAGAGGGATGGCTAGGCCAATGATGGGAGTATGGCGGGCGGTGAGGCACTGCACGGCAGCCTGATCGGCCGTGGGGAGGAGGGAGCAGTGCAGTCCCGCCAAAGACTTGTTTGAGCGGGCGAGCAGGAAGAGCAGAGATTGAAGAAGCACGACGGCCGTTGGATGGACATCCAACAGTCACTGCTTGTGCATCAACCTTTTTTTAGGAAAGCTTCAAATATGTGGAAAACAGCATACAACCCATCTGCCATTATTTCTAATAATTTACAGCCCGTTTGCTAATTATTAAGGTTTTTTTTTGAGCCCATATTCTTTTTTTAGCATTACAGCCCATATTATGGCCACGGTTAAAAAATTATACGAAATTTTGCATATTTCGGTGCGGTCCGAATTGTTTTTAATCCCGAAATTTTGAGTCACATTCAAACTGATTTTAAAAATAAATGTATATCAATATAAAATTCAACAAATTGTCCATGCATAAAAATTAATGCAATTTAAAATCTCTAATTGAAAAAAAGAAATTTGAAACTAATTGCCGGTTTGATGTGTTTAAAAAATGTACAGCCCATTTCTCATTACTGATAGGCCATTTGCTCGGCCAGCCAAATGAAGCTCTCGTCGTCTTGAAAGATTTGCAGCCCAACAGGCCTGACAAAGCGACTTGGCAAATCACAAAAAGACTGGGCTAGCATTTTCAGAAAGAAAAAAAACTACAGGGCTGGTCTGTGGTAAACATAAAAGAGAAGGCTGTCTAGACAGGCCAGAGTGCCCCGCACAGCCCAGTTGACACCCTACTTCCGTCTCTAAAACAAATTAGATAAATGCCACTCCAATTATGGCAATTCTTAAAAATGCCACTGCAATTTCCAAACTTTGAAAAATGCCACTGCAATTTTTGCAAACTTTGGAAAACGCCACTGCAATTTGCAAACTTTGAAAAAACGCCACTCTAGACTTCAAAAAAGCCACTGGAAATGGCATTTTTCAAAGTATGGAAATTGCAGTGCATTTCTCAGAAACACCAGATTTCGAGTGGCATTTATCAAATTAACCCAAAACAAAAATAAGCTGAAGTGAGCTGCTTTGGGTCCACGGTGTCACCGCTCGTTGTGCAATTCTCTCGCTTATTGACTACGTTGAGAATGGCATGGGACCGAATGTCGAATCCATTAGGAGGAGCCATTTTTGATTGGCTTGAAAGAAGGAGGCACTTGCTTGCGTCTTGCCATGACCTTGGCGGGTCCTCGCTGTCATCCTCTCCATGTACAATCATCTCCCCTGATTGTGTATGCAGCGTCAACCTGGTAGGCCCACAAGTCAGCCTCTAAACCCGTGGCGGACAAATACAACCCATTTAAAAAATAACAGCCATTCCAGACGTTCAAACGGAAAGTTCAACATTCAGAGCAAAGTAACAGGTCTAATCCACATATAGAGTACTGAACTTCCACGTTGACAACCATCATAGCCAAGTTAACTATCTACTCCCACTAATACTCTAGTAGCGTACAAGTACTAACTTACTCTTAGCTAACTAGACGATGTCGGCCGCCATCTGCGGTACACGCTAAACGCCAGCACTGGCGTCCTCCGCCTTGCCTCGGACTTGCCAGAGGTGCGACAGGGCGCGTTGCTCGCGCGCGTTGGCCCTTTCCATGCCGGCGTGGTCCGCTGAAGCTTCGGTTTCTAAGCGGGAAACCCACTTGACGAGCTGGTAGTAAAATCGGCGTTCTTGACAGCGTCGTGCCCGACAGCCTCCATGGCTATTTGTTGCGCCCGGCCTCTCACGTAGTCGGCCCGATTCGCGGCGCTCTGCCGCGACTTCGAGCGTCGGTCTTGTTGCTGCTCCATGTCGGCTGGCGGCGCAAATTAGCGATACGCTGCTCCTCCGCCAAGCGGTCGCGCTCCAACAACTCCTGCTCCTCCGCCAGGCGGTCGCACTCTAGCAAGTCCTCGATCTCCTGCATTGCCATCTAAAGACCAATAGAATGCCTCCTCCCTCCATCTGCCTTCCGGTGAAAAACCAAACACTAGTTCCGGCGGTGACCGCCTCCGGCCTCGCCTATCACGGACGGGCGGGGGCATGGCGGACGTGGCTAGAGCGAGGATAAGTGGCGAGCGACGTCGGGCCGGTGGGGGCTTATGAGGATAAGGCAAGTTGGGTCACGGTGCCACCATAGAAGGACGGAAGCTTGATACTTATAGGCGGAAGGTAGCGGCGGTCATCGCCAATTCAATTCATAATTAAGCAGGCATGGCTTAGCGCGCCAGCTTGCCTTGGAAAACTAGAGAAACTGAAATTATGACCGTGTCGTCCCGTCCCGTCCCTGCTGGTTCGCACGCCGGCATGACGGTCAAACGAGTGCACTCGAATCATCTCCTTTCTTGTCAATAATGATTCCACAGATTTAAAAGGCCCGCAACAATTAAAACGCATCTTTTTCGCATCAGTTGGCTGCCTTAATTACGGCTGGCTGCATCGAGCACTCAAAAATCGCTTTCATGACCCGATGTATCTGGCGGCATACAACGAGTCGCGACCGAGGGCATTAGTTGATGAACTTTAGCCGGGAGATAAGGCATTTGCGAGCGTTTTTCTTTGGCGGTTTCTTCAGATTCGCATGGCATTTTCTTCAGAGCAGATTGTCAGTTTCTTTAGAGGTAGGCATTTTTATTCAAAAAACTACCACTTCGGATCTTTCGTCGCAACTAAAACTGCCAGGAGCGCATTAGTAGGCTAGCTTGTGATCGATCAGTAACTTGTAAACACTGAGCGAACAGAAATGAGGAACTGTTAATGCATCTCAATGATTCATAGATCATATACAAATATGTAGCTCCAAAAGCAAAGATCAGCCACTTCGGATCTTGCGTCACAACTAAAACCAACTAGTACGATTCCCATACATAAGATCAACATGCTAATACATCTCAATGATTCATAGATCATATACAAATATGTGGCTCCAACAGCAAAGATCTAGAAAAACATACATTACGCCTACTAACATGGATGCTTCTCTTGGCACATTCAAGATGCATGGTGAAAGACAAATTTGTTTGTGAAGTCTACAATTCCTCTTGCAAGTGTAAGTGGTTTCACCAATAGCTAGAACCATGAGAATGAACCACACATGATGGAGGAACATCCTTTGCAATATGATTTGGTCTTCTTCTCGATCACACAGCAGAGACTATTTTCGAATACAAACTTTAACTTAGGCAAAATGATGCCCATTGTATAATCAGACCAAAGCAATGAAGCACCTAGTGTTGGCCAATAAATAGTGCATTACTACTTTTCATGCGGTCCATGAAGTGACTATCCAACCTTTACGTGTCTATTTTCAAATGGCGGCGCATGCGATGACTATACTATTCTCTTTGTGCAGTTCAACCAAAATTGCGGTCACTTTGTGTGTTTACCAAATAACTGTGCAGGCGAGACATCTCTGTCGCACAAATATCAAGCAGCTAGTAAACATATACCCCACCTTGTATTTTCGGTTTAAACATGTCTCTTCCGCTTAGCATCTGTCATGTTTTGCACTGGACAATTTGATACAGTCATGTTTTGCCCTGGACAATTTCATACTGAATTGATTTGCTGGTTCGGAGCAGAAATATAGTGCCTATTCTTCATCAGACCAAAGATATCCATGTTCGCAATGGTGGAAGAGGTGAAATCAATACAACCAAAATTGAGCATCCAATCATTGAATCCTGTCCTGCACCTCCAATGTAGGTCCACCACCTTAATAAATTCACATGCAAACCACTAGTATTACTATCTAATGACAAGACAAAAAGAGTAGCAAGATAGTAGCAAACCATGTACCTTCGTAATGAACAGCTCATAGTGCCACCAATTGGATATAAAGGTTTGGAAGAAAACATGCTCCTAATGTTGAACCAGTTGGACTTTTTGTGCAGTTCCACCAAAATCGAGCATCCCTGTTTGCATAGATATTGAAAGTGTGATTACTATAAAAGTGGCACTAGTTGAAGCATAGACTCACAAATATAAGCATTCCAATTTCTTAGTGGGAAAAGGTAGCAAGACTGTTTCTAACCACCTGTTTGAAGGAATAAATAAGGCAACATCGGCTGATGTCAGAAAGGCATATATAGTTCTTTCTGAAAGAATGATCGATTCCTAACCTTTCCTCTTCTTTTAAGCATATTTTGTGCAGTTCAACTAAAATAAAATGCCATCACCGCCTTGACAATTCAGTGACACTGTACAAAAGGAAATGACTTAACATTACATCATGATGTCAGGTATGTAGTCAACATGCATTAGAGACAAACTTACAGACCTCCTCCGACAACATAATGAACATTAATTTTAACAAAGGTGAGACTAGCTTTACTGGGATAATTTGAGTGAACTCTACACCCTCTATTCCTTAATATAAGACGTTTTCGCGGTTCAATTTATAGTACCCAAACGTCTAGTATTTAGAAAAACAGGTAGTAGTTTTCTTGAGCACATATCTGGGAAAGCTTGCCACACTTTATTTATGTCCATACGCTAATGCAACACCATTCAAAATTTCGAATACTACAAATATACACTAATCTAGTGCAACAGTAGAGTAGTTATTATATTACAAGTATAGTACAATGGTTTTACTGAACATATTTCAATAAACTCTAGCACTGGAAGATTTCTATAAGAATTAAAAATAAAAAATGTAAAGGTAAAACGTTTCAAAGATTGGTATACTAGCTGCGCATGAGCATTAAACCAAATACAAAAGTCTGAAAGTAACTAGCATTATTAACTAATGACAAGATAAAAAATTGCGAAACCATGTACCTCCAAGGTAAATATCATTTAGAACTTGGGGGACCTTAAAAATTGCTATCCCAATCTTGATAATCGATCAAACATAAAAACTTGATTGAACGAATCAAGAGAACAGCCGGAGGAGGAGGTGCCCACTCTTGACCTTTCCTCTTGTCTTCATAATTTTTTGTGCAGTTTAACCAAAATAAAATGAGATCAGCGTCTTGGCATTTTCGTGACACTGTAGAAAAAAATTAACATATCTCATGAAAGTGAGGTATGTAATCCATAAGCATTAACAGTGCAAAATTCTAAAGGTAGTAACAAGTTTCATCATTGGTATCTTTGGCTGTGAAACAGATTAGAATGCCTTAGCTGAAAAATCTTTAATACATCCACAATCAATGACTAACCTGAAATAATCCAAAGGACATTAAATGGCATTGCTTAAATTTATCGGTGGCATTAGACTGAGTGCGGCAATAGTTAAATGTGGCATCACTTTAGCAAGTAGCATTGCTTGACTTGACTGCTGGCGTTATACTAACAGCAAAAAAGTGACAATAAGAGCATGGGAGGCCCATACGGGCAGGGGGGCACCAGTACGATGTACCTCCATTGACGCATATGGTGGTGAGGGAGGTATGGTTTCCCAGAGCAACAAATATCCAGGCAGCATATGTGGATTACGTCCCATTTTTGTTCTGTTTAGCCACCTTTTTCCTATGTGAGGACAACAAACCGATCAACCTGGTCATTCTCTATTGCGTTGTCATGCCTTTCTACCCTTCTTCAACCAAGAGACACGAGACTTGTTCCTTAGCTACTGATTTCCCCCTTTTCAACCTAGATGCGGGTTTGATGCCTACTCTCTTGGACAAGACAGCTCTCCCTTCCTTTCCTTATTCAACCCGGACATGGATTAGTCTGCATGAAGTAGGGTTTCCTTTAATAGTGCAAATAAAGGTTTTCGTGCGTGTGACCATCAGAAAGCGAGAGGATAGCAAATTGAGAAGATGGTGGAGTGGAAATAGATCCACATGCGGCGACGTGGCGAGATGGGGCAATAGAACAAAAGGTATGGTTCAAAAGAGGTAGCATACCTGAGGGTCGGCGGGAAGTGGCTTCGCTCGTGGTCGTCGTCCTCCGCACTCACTACGGCAGCAAGCTTGGGGACGGAGGCCATCCCACGCGGGTGCTAAGTCTGAGAGGACAGCCTTGTCGTCAGTGCATGACCTCGCTGGCCGACAACGAGTGCGTCAACGCTGCACGTCCTTTTTTCTTCCATGGCGGATCTGTGACCACCGTGAGGAGGAGAGAGGCCGTCTTTTTAGATCTGGAGAGAGGGTGATAGTGTGAGAAGCAAGTGGGCAGCCCTTAGCAAGAAAGCTCAAGCTCCGGCCTATATATCTTTTTATACTACTAGTACTAGAGGTGGAGTAGTGGTAGAGTAGTTTATATTTTCTCTGCAAAAGCATCAGCTTACTCGTGCTTCAAAACTGAACGGCACGCCATTAAAAAAAAAGGTCGATAACTAATGCGGCACCTCAGGCCAACGCGGCCAGATCGCATTTTGCACGAGAAATTACACACCATGTTTCGTTGACATATGGTCACTGAGGGAGTCCCAGATTAGGGGGTGTCCGGATAGCCGAACTATCACCGTTGGCCGGACTCCTGGACTATGAAGATACAAGATTGAAGACTTCGTCCCGTGTCCGGATGGGACTTTCCTTGGCGTGGAAGGCAAGCTTGGCAATACGGGTATGTAGATCTCCTACCATTGTAACCGACTCTGTGTAACCCTAACCCTATCCATGTCTATATAAACCGGAGGGTCTTAGTCCGTAGGAAAAAACAACAATCATACCATAGGCTAGCTTCTAGGGTTTAGCCTCCTTGATCTCGTGGTAGATCTACTCTTGTACTACCCATATCATCAATATTAATCAAGCAGGAGTAGGGTTTTACCTCCATCGAGAGGGCGAACACAGGTAAAACATCGTGTCCTTGTCTCCTGTTACCATCCGCCTAGACGCACAGTTCAGACCCCCTACCCGAGATCCACCGGTTTGACACCGACATTGGTGCTTTCATTGAGAGTTCCTCTGTCTCATGTCGCCATCGTGAAGGATGCCTCGTCCGTCTTTAAAGACGGCACCATTGCTAAAGGAGCTTTGGCCATCGGCCAAACTCTCCGGCTAAGCGGTTTTCTTATGACCGCTGTTCGCCGCCAGCGCCGATGACTTCTCGGGTCATCAAAAGCAATCTTCACGTCAACTCGAACTTCGCCCGGCAGTTAGATCCGATGGAGCTCTCTTCCCTAAACGAGCTCTTGGATCGCGCCGCCACCGGGAGTCGCTATGCACTACGACCAGATTGGGCCTAAAACCGATCTGAGAGAGATCAACTCTCCCGGGCTACCCACCACGTTCTTTGTGGTAGAGGAACAATATGGCGACCCTTCTTCTATCTTAAGGACTAGCTATGTCCGGATTTCTGACCCCTCCATGCCGGATTCCCGCGGAGGGGAGAACACCACTCAAGCCCTGAACTTAAAGTCAGGCAGCGGGCTAGATTCATCGGACAACATCCAAGAACCCAAGCTTCCAAGTTCGGAAACTTCTTGGCCCCTGAGTCTTAGATCGGACGGAGTTCGGAATTTAACTCCACCCGCCCACCCAAGCATAAGCGATCTATCCCAAATCCGGCAAGAGCCCGCTGAAACAGTACATCACTACTGGGCCAGATTCCTCCTGGTCATGAACAGGATAAAGGATTGCCGTGAAGAGGACGCAATTTCATTCTTCTGCATTAATTGCACGGACGAAGCGAATCCTCAACACCGTAAGTCGCCACGAAATTAGACGCTTTGGTCGACTTGGCGTCCATAATGCGAAAATCTTGTGGCGATGGAGAGCGCCTGGAAAACCGAAATCAAATTTTGGGATAATCCGGCCTTGAACACAACCTTAGTCCAAATTAAAAGGGTGCATCATTACCAGGCACTTGGGTTAAATACCAAAAAGCAAAAACCCTCTAATGGGCATGGAACCGTACTGGAGGGATGGCTCAATGTACACTGCAAAACTCATAGTACAAAGGGCGCCACTCCAACTCCTGCAGCTTCTGTTAGGAGGATCCGCGAGGACTTAGCCATCCTCGAGCTACCTCGGCAGCTCACTTCTACGTTGCCAGGCTATGGTTGGAAGCCCCCTGACGACCCACATATAAAGATCAATACAGATGCAGCAGTCCATCTTGATGATGGGAATGTAGGGCTGGGAGGTGTTGCTCGTTCTACATCGGGCTTCAAGGGTGCATGGTGTAAGCCAGTTCCAGGTGTCATAGACCCTCTAACTGCGGAGGCTCTTGCGCTGAAGGAAGGAGCGATATTTGCTACACTTCGAGGCTACATGCATGTGATCATGGAGACCGACTGTCTAGAGGCCGTTAACCTCTGGAATTCTTGCTATACCGGCCGCTCGGTCATAGCACCTATTCTGTTAGAAATTGGAGAGCTAGCTCCTAGTTTTATCTCTTTTTCTATTCAACATGTAATAAGAACAGCAAACGGTCCTGCACATCTCTGTGCTAAGCATGGGTTGACGCTACAGATCGTGAAAGCTGGCTAGACTCTACTCCTAGCTTCCGATCAAGAGCCTATTGGCGGACATTCGGCCGAATGCGTTTGTTGAATAAAGCTCTCACAAGTTCCATGCAAAAAACTCATAGCCTTAGAGCATGTTGGATACTACGGCGGGTGGCCAAAAGTGGCGAAGAGCTTCTAGCTCGAGCACCAGCCCAACAATACCAAGATGCGATATTAACAGTCTTGAAACTTTCGCATCAAACAATATGCGGGAAGCGAACACTCCATAGCCTTGCCAAGTCCACCGAGATAGCAAACAATAAATCCATGGAGTGACCACGGCTATTACCTTTAACGCCAAGGATTTAACCTAAATTCGAACAGCCCGAGCACCAGCCGCATTGGTCCTCGGTCCAATAGTGGGCCGGCTTCGCCTTACTAAGGTACTCAGGGATGGCGGTAGCGGATTAAACCTCATTTATGAGGAAACCCTTGAAAAATGGAAATAGACTGGAGCCGCATTGAGCTTAAGCAGCACAACCTTTAGAGGAATAATCCCCAGTCGGGAAGCATGTTGTACAGGAAAAATCACACTGGATGTGGTGTGCGGCACGCTGGATAATTACAGGTCCGAGGAGGTCACATTCCAAGTGGCCCCGTTCAACAGCGGATACCACGCTATATTAGGGCGAGAGGCATTCACAATTTTTCAAGCTATACCCCATTACGGGTACATGAAGCTCAAAGTGCCCGGACCCAACGGAATCATCACTCTTGCTAGTGACCCGGACATAGCACTCCACGCTGAAAATAAAACAGCCGCACTTGCCCTTGAGGCACTATCCGAAGCCCTAGCGGCCGAGGAACTCACCGCATTGCGCTCCACGGTGAAATGTGGATGATGTGATACTGGATAAAGAGATCCAAGTCCACCTCTTTTAAACCGCGGACGAAATAGTCAAATTCCAAGTCCATCCAACGGACCCTACAAAAGCGGCCTCCATCGGGCACAATTAAACCCTGATGTAGACGCCGACCACGAGAATTCCTACGCGAAAATTGGGACATCTTTGTTCGGCACCCTTCGTGACATGCCAGAATCCCACGCCGGCCGGCCGAAAGAGCCTAAATATCCTAAAAGGATTCAAGCCGATCAAACAAGCTCTTGGCGTTTCTCTGAGCCTAAGAGACAGGCCATGGGAGAGGAGCTAGCCAAACTATTGGAGGCCGGATTCATTAGAGATATAAAACATCCGTACTGGCTATCAAACCTGGTAATGGTACCAAAGAAGGACAAATCCTGGCGCCTGTGTGTCGATTTCGAAGACCTTAACAAGGCTTGCCCAAAGGATCCCTTCCCCCTTCCCCGCATCGATCAAATTATCGACGCTACCGCAGGACAAGATTCATTGTGCTTCCTCGACGCATACTCTGGCTATGACCAAATTAAGGTGGCAGAGCCAGACCAAGCCGCAACGGCATTCATCACTCCATACAGCCCATTCTGCTTCAACACAATGCCCTTCGGGCTCAAAAACGCCGGCGCAACATATCAGCGCATGATTCAGACATGTCTGGCAAACCAGATCGGCAAAAGAGTGGAGGCATACGTAGATGACGTGGTCGTCAAATCCAAGCATGTCGAAACTCTAGTAGATGACTTGAGGCTCACATTCGACAATCTCCGAGCATATGACATTAAGCTCAACCCGGAAAAATGCATTTTCGGCGTACCAGACGGAAAGCTCTTGGGCTTCATTGTATTCGGTAGAGGAATTGAAGCAAACCCAGCCAAGATCCGAGCTCTGTCACAATTGGATATCCCAAAAGACCTCAAACAAATACAAAAATTGACAGGATGCGTGGCGGCTCTAAGCCGCTTTATCTCCCGCTTAGGAGAAAATGCATTACCCCTTTATCGCCTCCTGCGGTGCACCGAACACTTCGAGTGGACGGATGCCGTCACGGCCGGACTCAAAGAAATCAAAGCCATATTGGCAACAAATCCGGTCCTGGCCGCGCCCAACATGGGCGAACCAATGCTATTATACATCGCGGCAACCCATCAAGTTGTAAGCGCGGTGCTCGTTAACCGAGCGAGAAGCGGATGGACACAAGTTCCCTCTCCAAAACCAATTTACTACGTGTCCACCGTCTCTAACTCCATGCAAGTCACGGTACCAAGCATTATCAAAAGATAGCATACACGGTGTTCATGGCATCCCGAAGCTGCGACACTACTTTCAAGAGTGTTCGATAACGTAGCCTCCGAAGTACCTCTTAATGACATTATAAACAACCGCGACGCCTTAGCGGGCCGGATTGCTAAATGGGCCATTGAGCTCCTCCCAATCGACATAACCTACAAGCCACGGCGAAGCTATTAAGTCGCAAGTTTGGCCGACTTCATCGCCGAATGGATGCCGAACTCCCCAAAAAGAGTACGGCGCATATTCCAACCGGATCATGCACTTGACGGCTCCAAAATGTTGGCGGCACAGGGGCTTAACGTCATTCGACGTCTGGCAACCGGAGATACAGTCCAATACGTACTTCAAATAATGTACACGGACTCCAACAACGCAGCCTAATACGAGGCCCTTCTCAAGATGATCTCGGATGGCGATCTCCATGGGCATTCAACGCCTAGAGATCCATGGGATTCAAACCTAGCGATATCCCAAATAAATGGAGACTTTGATGCCAAGGATCTGAAAATGGCAGCTTATCGCAATGCCGTCCTAAAAATGTCATTTCGGTTTGAGGGGCTCGAATTTCACCATATAGCCCGGAGAACAACCAGGCAGCCAGAGACGTGTTGGCATGCATTGGCTAAAGCGCGATGCCGTCCTCCCAACATCTTCCTAGAGAGGCTCTTCAAGCCATCCGTACTATGGGAGGGAGAGTCCGGAAATAACATCCCGGACCCAACCACACTACTCCCACACCGAACATTACGACATAGTTGGTGGTTCTGCCAGCGAAATAACACCGTCAGCCCACACAATAATGGCAGTCATTGCCCCATGGATGTAATCCATTCCTAGCCTACCTAACTAGGGCGGAACTTCTCGAGGACCAAAACGAGGCCCTGGCCGTGAGTGCGGCGATCTAAAGCCTATAAGGTCCATGAGGGAGAGCTTTATAAGAAAAGCACAACCAGAGTCCTTCAAAGGTGTATTTCCGAAGAGGAAGGGCGGAATCTCCTTGCTAAAATTCATGCCGGACTCGGTGGGCACCATGACGCAGCCCGGGCCCTTGTAGGCAAGGCCTTCCGTACAGGATTTTATTGGCCGACGGCCCGGGAAGACGCTCAGGACTTAGTCCAACGATGCGTCGGTTGCCAGCTCTTTGCTAATCAAAGCCACATGCCACCCACCGCCCTCAAAACTATACCCATCACCTGGCCGTTCGCATGTGCAGGGGCTTGATATGGTTGGACCCTTAAAGGAGGAACCCACAAGCAAAAATACCTATTGGTCATGGTGGATAAATTCACCAAATGGATAGAGGCAAGCCTGTTAAGACGGCGAATCCGGACGGTGATAGACTTCATATCGGGGTAGTACAATCGTTACAGCGTCCCCATAGCATCATCAGCGATAATGGCACGAACTTCACGGCCGACGAGGTTAAACTCGGTGCAAAAACATGAGCATCAAGCTCGACTACGCTTGATCTATCACCCTCAAACTAACGGTTAAGTCGAAGCGAGCAAATGGTCTAATCATGAGCGGCATTAAACCCGCACTAGTGCGGTCCCTCAAGGAATCTAATACGCACTAGGTAGAGGAGCTCGACTCCGTACTGGAGCTGCGGACCACGCCTAATCGCACTACGGATTCACACCATTTCTTATGGTGTACGCGCGAGACAGTTTTGCCCTGCGACATAATTCATGACTCACCTCGGCGATGCGCGTGTATGAAGAAAGAGAAGCCGAGCTCGATCGGCGGGACAGTTGGACGCCTTGGAGGAGGAGCGCGACGTGGCAAAAGCTTCGTTCGCATTCTATCAACAGCAGGCTCGAAGATACCAAAGCAGAGAAGTACGGGCCAAAGCCTACAATGTTGGCGAACTAGTTCTACGCCTGCCGGACAAGAAAAAGGACAAACTCAAGACCAAATGGGAGGGTCCCTTCATCATCGACTAAGTCCTGACCGGCAGAGCGTACCGTCTGCAAGCACGTGATCGGATAACCGACTCGAGCCAAACCCATGGAACGCAGCCCGTCTCCGAAGATTCTACGCCTAGCGCCGGATTCTGAGTTCGTCTCCTTCCTCCGTCTATATTTTATACTTTAAGCTGTGTTTTATTTCTCTCCTTCTTCCTCCTTGAAAGTGCGTTATATCGACTAGAGGGGGGGTGAATAGGCGATTTTTATGAATTCTTCACTGAGGAATTTGCCGGAGAGGAAATTCCTTAGTGAAGAAATACTTGCAGCAGAATAAGTACTCAGAAGTAAGCGTGACAGATTACAAGCATAGTCATCATGATGAAATGAAGACAATCACGTAGCATCTTGAAAAGCGTAATCACAGGATAACACAAGATGAAGACAAACAGATGAAGAAATAGAGCTGAGGAAATTGAGAAAGTCTTGATCAAAGTCTTCAAACACAGATATGACAAACACTCAACACGCTTATGAGGAAATGAAAGGGTTGAGGAAATAGAACCAATTAGGTTGGTGAAGACAATGATTTGGTAGACCAGTTCAATCTGCTGTCTCGGTTATACGTCTGGTTGGAGCGGTGAGTATTTAAACTCGAGGACACACAGTCCGGACACCAACCATCCGAAAGCACGCAGCTCGGGACACCAAGTCCTCACCGTATTCTCCTTGAACTAAGGTCACGCAGACCTCGTCCAATCACTCGTGGTAAGTCTTGAGGCAACTTCCAAACCTTCACATACTTGGTCACCGCAATCCACAATTCCTCTTGGATGCTCTAGACCTTGGCGCCCTAACCGTCTGGAAGAAGCACAGTCTTCAAAGGTAACAAGCGTCGGATCCACATAGGATCAATTTCTTGATGATGCTCAATCACTTTGGGTTTGTTGGGGTTTGGTTTTTGGGTTTTCCTCACTTGATGATTTTCGCTCAAAGTCCTCTCGGAGGATGGGTTGCTCTCAAATGACAAGTGTCAAGTTCTCTCGAGCAGCCAACCAGCTAGTGGTTGTAGGGGCGGCTATTTATAGCCTAGGGAGCAGCCCGACATGATAAGACATAAATGCCCTTCAATGATATGACCGTTAGGTGGATAAGATATTTTGGGACAGCTGGCTCAAAGCACAGCAACGGTCGGAAATTTGAATATCAAATTCCTCAGGCTATCATGTTCCTCATCGTAGGCAATCCGCCTTTGGCGAATTCCTAACTCCTCGGTCAGAACAAATTCTCGGCGACGGAAAGAGCTTCGTCTCATCCTTTGAAGAAATTGACTAAATCTGTATGAGATTTCCAAAAGCTTCACTCGAAGGAATTGGTAGGTGTAGGATTTTGAGTTGAGCATCAAATGGAAATTTTTCCTTAGTATTTCCTCGACCCCTTTAACGATCTGGTGTTTCCTATGACTCAAGAAAGAGAAAATGAAACTACGAAAACAAAAGTCTTCACGCTTCATGTTCCTCAAATGAATCTCAAATCTTCAAGGTCACACCAATTTCTTCACTTTCAAGGTCTTCAGAAAGTCTTCAGATTAACAAAGTCTTGGTTGAAGAACTTCATTTTAGGGTCGACTTTCCTTGTGAATATCAAACTCCTCATAGACTTATAGACCTGTGTACACTCACACAAGCGCATTAGTTACTTAACCTATAAGTCTTCAATACACCAAAATCACTAAGGGGCACTAGATGCACTTACAATCTCCCCTTTTGGTGATTGATGACAACATAGGTTAAGTTTTCAACGGGATAAACATATGAAGTGTAAATCTTGATAATGAGGAATTTGATTGCAAGATATAGAAGAACTCCCCACGAAGATGTGCATAGTGAGGAATTTGCTTTTGAGGCAATGCACATTTGAAGAATTGAATCATGGAGATCTCCCCCTATATCTTGTAATTCAACGCATTTGACATATAATATGAGGAATTTGAAATGCATGATGAAATATGGTGCTTGATGTTATTCAGAGCATGCAAAATAATGTATAAAGAGTATCAGAGCCCAAATCGATTTGCTATGAAGATTTTCAAAGAGCTCACGAGAAAGCAGAAAGCATAACTACTCATAATCGATTGCATAGAGTAAGAGCATAATGCATCAAAAGTATCAAAGCACCATCGGGTTTAAGATTACAACTCGATCCAATAAAAGGTTTTAGAAGAACGAGAGTTGTAACTTAATAAAATACTGTATATAGACAAAAACTAGACCCGCTTGAAGACTAACTCAAATTTCTCCCCTTTGTCATCGAATGACCAAAAGGATCGGCGAGGACTAACGCTCTTGAAGAATTTCAAGTTGAAGACGGGCCTTGACATTGTCGGGTTGTTTGTTGAAGTAGGACCAGCAGCGATGTCTTCCAAGTCTTCATTTTCATCGATGTCGCGAGATGAAGAATAGGAGCTGGCCACCAAGGAAGGAACTTTGACTTTCTTGAATTTCTTCGGAGGAGGTGCAGACCGATCAAATTCTTCCTTGAGACCCATTGAAGTCAGTTCTTCTTCACTATAGACATGTGGAAAGAACAGCCCAGCGCTTTGAAGGTTTCATGAAGGTAGTAGTGGTTTTTCTTCACCGCATTGTGTGTTGAGGTCATGTTGTAAAGAAGAGTACCAAACCGACGTTTGACCCACTTATGATTGCGATCAACCTTCCGATGAAGACTGAGGAGTAACTCACGATCGGTCATCACCACAGGTGCGCCTTGAGGATTTTGCTTGGCGAGGTATTAGCGGTGAGTCATGTGTGGCGAGTCATCATTGGTGGAGTAGGATGCTTTGCTTTGCTAAACTGTCCATCCAATGGACGAATGCCTTCATCTATCACAGCGATAGCCTTGCCCTTTTCATCGGTAGCGAATCGTCCGCTTGAGGACTTCAATCGGGGCGAGGTAGCCGCAGTGGTTCAAAGTATCAGCTTTGTAATTGAGTGAAGACCTTGACCTGATGAATCTCATAATCCAAGGCGCATAAGGCTTTAGCTCAAATGGTGACATAGCAATGTTTGCCAGAGTCCTCATGAAGAAATCATGGAAATTGACGGGAACGCCATGGATGATGTTGAAAAGCATATTCTTCATGATGCCAACGACTTCTTCATCGTTCGAGTCGTGGCCTTTGATAGGACTCATAGTCTTCGTCAGAATCGGATAGACTGTCCGAGGCACATATAATAATTCCTTGACGAGGAATTTGGTTCTTGAGGCCTGCCTTGGCTTCAAAGGCTTCATCAGCACTTGCATATAGTGATTTGAAAGTTCTTTTTCTTCATAGATACGACGTGCACCATCAAGCGGAGGACTGAGTGGTAGGGCACGAAGCAATTCACTTCTTTGGTGCCTTATAGTGGGTATTTTCGGTCATCCAATCTAAGACCCATGAATTTACGTCTTGACGTCTCCGGTGATATGCAGGTTGCATAGAATCAAGAATTAGCTCTTCATTCCAATCACAAATATCGGTCTGAAGTTTAGAAGTCCTGCGTCGTGAAGAACACCGAGGACTAGCTCAAAGCTGGCAACGACTCCATATCCACATGAGGAATATGAGCATGATCGAAGATTTTGTCCTTGTTGAAAAGCACCGAGGAATAGAAGTTGGCTTGGCCGGCAGTCCGTAAGCGCCTCTTCCTAATGCGAAAGCGAGAATCATAAGGATTATATTCAAGAAGAACACATGCTCGGCAAAGAAATCTTCAGCCTTGAACTTTTTGTTTGGTTGAGAACGGATTCTTTTGCTTGGGCGGAGGGGTGTCGATGAGTTGCATCACCACCTCAGAATCACAAGTTCAGGTTCTTGACTGAGGAATTTCTTGTTCCTCAACCAAAGTGCGGTCTCGAGGATTAGCAAGAGTAGCAGCTTTCATCAGCACTAGCGGTTGGAATTTCTTCATGCCTGAGAACAGTGGGTTGATTTTCTTCGAGTCTATTTGATTTGTTTGTGCAGGGAGTGAGGAACTTGTTGGAGCGGGGTGAAGAGAGGAGTATTGGGATCTTGACTTTCCCAAAAGTCATCATTTATCACTGGAGTGGTGCATCCAATATCCACATCTTCATCTTCAATTTTATCAGTACCGGCCTGAGGAATTTCATAGTCTGATGAGGAAATAAATGGGGTTGAAGGGATTGCTTCCCCTACAATTTCTTCATCAATTTTCTCTAACCAAGCTGCAGATTGATGTTCTTCATCATATCCGATTGGGATCTCATAGTCTTATCCAAAAGGAACAACTTCCTTTGATGGTATGGAGGAAATTGGAACAGCATCAATTGGGTTTTCAAATGAGTCTGGTCATTGGCTTCATTTTCTTATGCAGAAGAATCGCAGCGGTGATGCTTTCCTTTTCTTCACAGCTGCTCTTACGCAGCCTTGGTTTTCTTCACATCGAAGCAGATGGAAGAATTGGAGTTGGAGTTGGCGCAGGAGGAGCTGAGGAATTTGGTGCAGTTTCTTCAGGAGGAACTGATGCAGCTCCTCTGTCTTGAGCAATTTCTTCAGGCGCAACTGATGCAGTTGCCCTGACTTGAGTAGTGTCTTCAGGCGCACCACTAGTGGGTGCCCTGGCAATTTCTTCAGCGGCTGGAATGGGATCATCAGCCCTGGAATCAGCATTTTCTTCAGCAGGCTGAATGACATCATGCGGTCTTTGGTATTTTTCTTCAAGAGGGTCGAAAGCTGAGGCTCCACCGAGGAATTTCATGTTGCACCAGGGGCAGCAACATTTGTGAATTTCTTCGTCGAGTTGTGAATCTGGTCTTGACTCCTTGCCAATCAGCATAGTAGGAATCGAAGTTTTTGCTTAGGTCTTGAATTTCGGTTTGGATTTGGAGAAGTTCCTCGGTGTCATCTTGACAACATTTTCTTCAGAACTTCTCCTTCCTGTATTGAGCCTTCTTGATTTCCCTCGCCTTCTCAAACTTCCATTTTCTTCGATGAAGTGAGTCACGCATGACTTTGACCAGTGTCAAATGAAGATCGTGCGAGAGGGTATTGGGATCATTGTGCGGAGATCAATAAAGTCGAGGACTTTCTTGGATCCAATAGCGATTAGTACAGATGTACCTTTGGCTCTAGCGGCCCTTACTTGACGGTCTCTCGATGACTTCCATGAAGTTCTTCATCAGATGCCTCATCGTCGAGATGGTACATGAAATACAACTTGTTTCTTCCTTGGACTAGGCCGAGGACCTCGTCCAGTATTGCCTTGGTCTTCATTGAGCCGGGCCAGATGAGGAAGTTGGAGCAGTGAGGAACTTGCGAAATGCACGAGGCAATTGAGAAACCAAAGTGGTCCTTTGACAAGTAGCCAGTGCCACAGGGAACTAAAGGTTTTGACGGAGCTGTTGAGGACTTTGATGGAACAACAGCGGTGAGGAATTTGCTTGGAAGGTGTCTTTGAGGAACTTGGCCGTGAGGGCGCAGAGATAATGAAGCACTTGGCTTATTAGCAGGCTTCTTTTGCATTGATTTCCTCGGTTTGACCGAGACCTCAGTGATAGCAGACGAGAATCTTCATTGAATTTCTTCACTGCTTCCTTTGCTAGCTTTGCCAATTTTGCTTGGCGTTTAGCCCATTCATCGTGAAAGTCCTCACCGCGTTTGGCGCTAGTGGGATCAGCTATTTGGCGGGTTCCAAAGGAGCTCTTGGGCATGGAGGATTTAGAGCGAATTTCTTCATGTACTTAGGAGTTACATATCTGTATTCCTTCCATTCCGTGCCCATCTCCGTTCAATCTTCTGAATACGCACCTTGCGTTGATTTTTGCTTTCTTCATCCGGTGCGATGAGTCAGCATATATTTCCTCGAGGATTTCAAACACCGCCATAACCTCGTGTTTCTTTCCTCCCTTCTGCGGCTTCTTACCGTCGCCATTTTCTTCAGTTGAGGAAATTGAACAATTGAGTTCTCTGAAGAAGTGTGTAGTTTTTCTTCGAGGAACGCTGCAAATGAGTTAAGTTGATGAGAACCTAGGGATTCAGCAGCGGACATTTGTACCTGTGAACAGAGTATAGGTGCGAGGAATTTGGAGAGGTCATATGCGTTCTCGTGAAGGTTTTTCAAAAGAACAAGTTTTGAGGATTTTGACCGGATGAGCCTTGAAGAATTTCAATAAAGCGTTCTTTGTCTTAGGTTCCAGAGTTGTATAGATCGAAGATCCACACAATTGAGGAATCTTGAAGAAAATCATAGCTTAGAGAAGCGAGTCAAAGAGATTTGAGGTGTTCATATGTGTGAAGATTTGAAGAATAAACACCTTTGAAGAATTTGAAGAAAATTTGAGAATCAAAGCGAGTAATAAAAGTAACTTTTAATTTACATTCAAGTGAAGAACACGACGAACTGAGAAGAACAGTTGGGAAGTTAAATCGTTCAGATCTTCCACGCCCTAACTTGGCGAGAGGAAATCAGCTACGGTGTGGCGGAGTGAAGATTTCAGCGGTCGCGAGTAATCGTCGGCGAAGAGGTCAAAGCGATGAAGCTTTTCCTCACCGGCTGACGATGGAGTAAGCGGCGGCGCTAGGGTTTGAGGAGCTCGCGCGGGAGAGAGAGGTCGAGCGGAGTAAAAGAGTGAGGAAGGGAGAGAGGGGTATTTATAGACACGGTGAAAAAACGGATCGTCCGAAGATTTAGGACGAACATGCCCCTGACCGCTTCCCTTCTCACGACATGTGTCACCCACGTACTGTGTAGTGGAGATCGTGTACGATCGTGGGTGAATAAAGTAATGCATCGTGGGATGCGGAACGGTTTGAGCGGCAAAAACCAAAGGTTTGGATAAGATTAGTTTTAAAGTGCCGTTCGCAATTTCTTCAGCTGTCAAGGACACAGTGAAGATTTTGAGCGAAGTTTCAAAGTAGAAACACATGAAGAATTTGTGAATGGATTGGGTTGAGTATAGCATAGAGGGGAAAGGGTCCGATCACATTCACTTAGCAGAAAAAGCGACTTGAAGAAATAGCCATAAGTGAATGCTGTAGAGGACATAAATCCACACATATATATATATATAGTCAATGAAGAAAGACGACGGAAACAGTGAAGATTTTCAACTTTGGTGGTGGCGTGACCCACCGTATAAGAATGATGATTTCAGACACCGCGTACAATTGTCGTAGGGTTCTGAGAATCAAATTCTTCATTAATTTCTTCACACTAAGAGTGTTATTCTTCATTGATTGAAGAAAATCGTTTCTTCATGTGTTGCACATCTAAGTCATCAATTTTGCATAAGTGTTAGGATGTGTGTCCTTTTCAAAGAACATTCAAGATTCTAAGATATTTAGCTCACACGCAACTTGCTAAATCTCTTCTCATCCAAGGGCTTAGTGAAGATATCAGCTAGCTGTTCTTGATCTTCACGTGCTTTCGATGGAGATGTCGCCCTTCAACACATGATCCACGAAGAAAATGATGGCCGAATTTGAATGTGCTTTGTCTTGAGTGCTTTGAATCGGGTTGTGAGCAATCTTGATGGCACTCTCATTGTCACAGATGAGAGGCACATTCTTCACGTTGATGCCGTAGTCATTGAGGGTTTGCTTCATCCATAGTAATTGAGCACAACACGAGCCGACAGCAATATATTCAACCTGCGATGGACGGTGATACAGCGATTCTGTTTCTTCGAGGACCAATGGACCAAAGATCGTCCGAGGAAATGACAAGTACCAGATGTTGACTTGCTTGCGGTCCACCACGATCACCAAAGATAGTCAGTCGAGAATATCCAATGAGATCAAAAGTAGAGCCCTTGGGGTACCATAATCCTAGTGTTGGTGTGTGAGCTAGATATCGAAGAATATGCTTCACACCTTATGGTGTGATTCCTTGGTGTAGCTTGAAATCGGGCACACATGCAAACACTAAGCATTATATCTGGCCTAGATGCACATAAGTACAATAAAGAACCAATCATGGAGCGGTATACCTTGTGATCAAAGTCAATACCATTTTCATCGATTGCATAGATGGCCATTTGTGGGCATAGGAATTTTGACACCTTTGCAATCTTGCATGCGAATTTCTTGAGGACATCTTTGAGGTATTTCTCACGAGATATGAATATGCCATTGTGTTGTTGGCGAATTTGAAGACCTAAGAAGAATTTCAACTCTCCATCATAGACATTTGATATTCTTCACTCATCATGTAGGCAAATTCATCACTATAATGTTGGTCAAGTACAGCCAAAGATAATATCATCAACATATATTTGGCACACAAACGATTCACCATCATAAGATTTAGTAAAGAGAGTAGGGTTAAAGTGAACCGGGTGTGAAGCCATTCTTCACGAAGAATTGCTTCAATGTATCATACCACGCCGAGGGCTTGCTTGAGGCCATAGAGGGCCTTATTTAGTCTCAAGACTTTGTCAGATTCTTTGGATCTTCAAAACACGGGGTTGAGCAACATATACTTCTTCCTCAAGCTTACCATTGAGGAATGCACTTTTCACATCCATTTGATATAAAAGTGATATTGTGATGGTTAGCATAGGCGAGTAATATGCGAATAGACTCAAGTCTAGCAATAGGTGCAAAAGTTTCATCGAAATCAATTCCTTCAACCTCGTGTGTAGCCTTGAGCTACTAGTCGTGCCTTATTCCTCACCACAAGACCATTTTCATCTTGCTTGTTGCGATAGATCCACTTTGTGCCAATGATATTATGCTTGCGAGGATCTGGGCGTTTGACGGTTCCCAGGGCGTTGTTGAGCTTCGGCGATGTAATTCTTCTTGCATGGCCTGAATCCACTCCGGCTCGAAATGCTTCATCTACCTTAGTGGGCTCTGTGATAGAGACAAAAGCATAGTGCCCACAAAAGTTAGATAAATGTGAAGCTTTTGGCGTGTGAGAGGACCTGGCGCTTCAATGTCATCGATGATCTTGTCAACTTGCACTTCTTTTGCAGCGAGGATGAGCTGGTTGTCGTCGAGGAATTTGATCATTTTCCTCGGCACCATTTTCTTGACATTATCTTGAGGTGCATCACCTTGACGTTCTTCACGTGACGGGAATGAATTCTTCAGTTTCTTGAGGAATGACATCCTCGGTTGCCTTGAACACGATAGAATCCTCGGTGCTTTGGTTCGTCTAACACAGAAGGTAGGTGCTCTCTTTGCGAGCCATTAGTTTCATCGAACCGCACATCTATAGTGTCAACAATCTTGTGTAGAGTGATGTTGAAGACTACAGAGGGTGTGCGAAGTCCTTTCCGTAACCAAGCATAAAACCTTCATGTGCTTTCGGTGCAAATTTAGAGTTGTGATGAGGATCTCTAATCCAGCATTTAGCACCGAAGACTTTGAAATAACTTACATTGGGTTTCTTGTCAGTGAGGAGTTCATAGGCGGTCTTTTTGAAGAATTTGTGAAGATATACTCTTGTTGGCGATGTGGCACGCAGTGTCAATTTGCTTCAATCCGAGAAAGCGACTAGGCGTTTTGTATTCATCAAGCATAGTGCGAGCCATCTCAACAAGAGTTCTGTTCTTGCGCTCCACGGCGCCATTTAGGCGAGGAGTATAGGGGCGAGATAACTCATGAAGTAATACCAAGTTCATCAAGATAATCATCAAGACCGGAATTCTTGAACTCAGTTCCATTGTCACTCTGATGTGCTTGATCTTCACACCAAAGTTGGTTGAAGCCCTCGAGGAAAATCGTTTGAAGATTTCCTGCACTTGATTTTTGTAAGTAACAATGTGTACCCATGTGTAACGAGAGTAATCATCAACAATAACAAAAGCCATATAGTGATGCTTCATTAACGGCAATTTGAATAATGATTGGGACCAAAGAAGTCCATGTGAAGCAATTCGAAGGGGCGAGTAGTGGTCATGATAGTCTTCATTTGGATGCTTGGCCTTGGTCATTTTCCAGCTTCACAGGCTCGCATAGGTGATCCTTGAGGAATTTGACATTCTCAATGCCAATGACATGCTTCTTCTTCGCATGGCGTGTGCAAATTCCTCATGCCTGCGTGACCAAGTAAATCGATGCCATAGCCAGCTACGAAGCTTTTGCAAGTAGACACACGGGCTGGTTGTGGTCCTGTGGAAAAATCAACAATATACAAGTCTCCTCTCCTAAAGCCTTGAAGACTTTGGAATTGTCGACTTCCATAATCACAACACACCGATACTTGCCAAAGATAACAACCATATCAAGATCACAAAGCATTGAGGCCTGACATGAGGTTATATCCTAAAGACTCAACAAGCATGACTTTTGTCCATGTGCATGTCCTTAGAGATAGCAACCTTACCAAGTCCCAATACGACTTTTGCCTTTGTCAAGCCAAGATGATATGCTTGAGATGTGGCGGTGATAAGGTAGCATCCATCAATAGATTCTTGTCACCAGTCATGTGATTTGTACATCCACTATCGAGAACCCACTCGGTGGCTTTGGGTTGATCATCCTGCGGATGAATTAGTACAACTTACGATCTCATATACTTCATCGATGAATAATATGATATCAAGTTCATCGATCGATATTCGGATAAAGCGATATGAGGGCGTGTGAAATGAAAGTTCATTTCATTACGATTAACTGCGTCCTTCGAACAATTTTGTCGGGGCCCCAGCAAATTCTTGAGACGTTAAGGCACGCGTCGGAGACCTGACCTACTGAAGAGATTAGTTCTTTTCTTCACCACCCACATCTGAAGGGGTGGCAAAGAGTTCATCATTCTGCGAGCACCATACGAGAATGGTGGCATAGAGGCCAAACCATTTTGTTTCACATAAGATGGGTTAGGGTAAGCATATGAATAAGCAGAGAAATTCTTCGAGGACTTATGAACATATTGGTTTGAAGAATAATGCACATATTCATAGCCGTTAGCTCTACCCATGAAAGCGAGTTGTTAGCACGATAATAATCAGATGAGGACTTTGATCCTTTTGAGGAATTTGATCCACGTGAGGAATTTGGTCCGTATGAGGACTTGGATCCATATGAAGAATTAGGTCCATATGAAGAATTTGATCTGGGGTTCCTATTCTTCCTTTGGTGGTGTCATGAGGACATTCACACGAAGACTTTCAAGGTACTTCTTGGGAACCCAGATTTTCTTCATAGGGGAACCGTTCCTGCGATTAGTGCCAACATATCTAGCAAATACTTCACCATTCTGATTTTTGAACAGTTTATAGTTGGAGTCAAATGACTCATCGTGAGAATGAGGAAATTCACCACGAAAAACCAGATAAGGTAGATGGATCAGCTGGAGGTCCTTTGCGACAACCCATGAGGTTTTGGGGTCTTTTCGGGCTTCCCGATATGTTCCATCGGCATTTAATTCCTCTCAAATGCGATACCCTCTTTCCTAGGGTTCCTGTTGAGGATCCGCTTTTAAGCACATCACAAAGAGTCGATGCCCTTTGAGGCTTTTGTACATGCCTGTCATGTACAATTCCTTCGATCTGCATCGTCGGTGATACTAGCAATGTCCTCGAGATGAGGAATTAGTGATAGCGAGAGGCAGGTGAAGAATTTGTAACAGTTGAAGCATTTGAACATTGGTGAAGAATTAGCGATTCACGTTCAATGCACTTTAAGCATGGAGGAACAAATTCTTCTTGAGAAGCGCTGATTTGTTGAGCAAGTAATGAATCGGCGCTCCTTACGAAGATCTTCATAACTTCGCTCTTAGCTTCTCAAGATCTTGCTTTCTTTGAAGAAATTCATAAGAAAGTTTCTCATGATCGAGATAAGAGAGTGTTATGATGACCTTGAAGGTTATCAAACCTAGGCCAAGTCTCTGAAGATTTTCGATCGAGGGGCTTTAGTGCGATTCATTTCTTCACCTAACATATCATCACTTTTACCTAACATGTTTTGAACCTTTTCCAAGGCATGTTGTTGTTTGGTGGCAATACAAACAAGCTTGGTATAGTTTGGTTCAATATCATCATCGGATCCATCATCATCAGTTCATCGTCACTATACTCGGATGAGGAACATTCGGTTACCTTGTCACCCTTTGCCATGAGACATGATCACGAGAAGATGATGATTACGGTTCGAAAGTCACCGTTTGAGAGATTCCTTGAAGTCCTCAAACCAAGGATCATAATGGGTTCGATGACCTTCATAGACATCAGAGATTCGGTCCCGGATAAACCGCATTGCAAAGATGCATAATGCGGCTTGAATTCATCTCTCGGATAGGAAGGAGCAGATGATGTCCTTCGCCATGATGTCAAGTCGAGTGTACTTACGAATATCATCTGCGTTCGCCGACTTACCTGAATCGATAAGACCGATTTGATGACGGTCCACAGCTCAACATCCATTGCCATGAGGCGCTTCCTCATCATGGCCTTCCACTTGGGATAATCACGGCCGTCAAAGATAGGGCAAGTCACTTTCTTCATACCCATGATCGACATAACTAAAACTCCAGGTGGTTAAACCAAAATCACACAGAACAAGGGAGTACCTTGCTCTGATACCAATAGAAAGTGCGTTATATCGACTAGAGGGGGGTGAATAGGCGATTTTTATGAATTCTTCTCTGAGGAATTTGCCGGAGAGGAAATTCCTTAGTGAAGAAAATACTGCAGAATAAGTACTCGAAGTAAGCGTGACAGATTACAAGCATAGTCATCATGATGAAATGAAGACAATCACGAGTCTTGAAAGCGTAATCACAGGATAACACAAGATGAAGACAAGCAGATTTGAAGAAATAGAGTGAGGAAATTGAGAAAGTCTTGATCAAAGTCTTCAAACACGAGATATGACAAACACTCAACACGGTTATGAGGAAATGAAAGGGTTGAGGAAATAGAACCGATTAGGTTGGTGAAGACAATGATTTGGTAGACCCGGTTCAAGCTGCTTTGTCTCGGTTATGCGTCTGGTTGGGCGGTGAGTATTTAAACTTCGAGGACACACAGTCCGGACACCCGATCGAAACACGCAGCTCGGGACACCAAGTCCTCACCGTATTCTCCTTGAACTAAGGTCACGCAGACCTCGTCCAATCACTCGTGGTAAGTCTTGAGCGACTTCCAAACCTTCACATACTTGGTCACCCGGCAATCCACAATTCCTCTTGGATGCTCTAGACCTTGACGCCTAACAAATGCGGAAGAAGCACAGTCTTCAAAGGTAACAAGCGTCGGATCCACGCAGGATCAATTTCTTGATGATGCTCTACCACTTTGGTTTTGTTGGTGTTTGGTTTTGGTTTTTCCTCACTTGATGATTCTCGCTCAAAGTCCTCGGAGGATGGGTTGCTCTCAAATGACAAGTGTCAAGTTCTCTCGGGCAGCCAACCAGCTAGTGGTTGTGAGGGGCTATTTATAGCCTAGGGAGCAGCCCGACATGATAAGACATAAATGCCCTTCAATGATATCACCGTTAGGTGGATAAGATATTTTAGGACAGGTGGCTCATGACACGACAGCGATCGGAAATTTGAATATCAAATTCCTCGGGGCTATCATGTTCCTCACTTGTGTAGGCAATCCGCCATGGCGAATTCCTAACTCCTCGGTCAGGAACAAATTCCTCGTGACGGAAGAGCTTCGTCTACATCCTTTGAAGAAATTGACTAAAGCGTATGAGATTTCCAAAAGCTTCACTCGAAGGAATTGGTAGGTGTAGGATTTTGAGTTGAGCATCAAATGGAAATTTTTCCTTAGTATTTCCTCGACCCCCTTTAACGATGCGGTGTTTCCTATGACTCAAGAAAGAGAAAATGAAACTACGAAAACAAAAGTCTTCACGCTTCATGTTCCTCAAATGAATATCAAATCTTCAAGGTCACACCAATTTCTTCACTTTCAAAGTCTTGAAAGTCTTCGTGATTAACAAAGTCTTCGGTTGAAGAACTTCATTTTTAGAATTCGACTTTCACTGTGAATATCAAACTCCTCATAGACTTATAGACCTGTGTACACTCACAAACGCATTAGTTACTTAACCTATAAGTCTTCAATACACCAAAATCACTAAGGGGCACTAGATGCACTTACACTCCTTTTTCTTTTTCCGAAGCCGTTAAAGGCTCGTTTGCGCATTGTTCGCACACACTTAACGCACTATTCGCGCTCATTATACCTGGGGGCTTCTTTAACATAAGCTTATTTATACGTGCTTTATGCCCAACACATGTGTCACACTTCCGCATGTACCTTTTTCTCACCATTATATGCATCGATATGACTTAAGTTTTGGCCAAGCTGGGTTGCCTGGCTCCTATGCTTACCCCTACGTTCCCGATTGTTCGGCAAGGTGGTAAAGGGAGCGCCTCTGCGATTGTTACCGCCCGGGTCAGTAGACGCGATACCTCGAGCGGGTGAAGCCGAAGCTAGCGTTCTTAAGGGAATATTCGGTCGGTGAACTAAAAGATGATTTCTTACTTATTCATTTATCTGCCCCAGATGTTTTTCTGCTTTTTTCGCAGTCCGGACATGCACTTTAGGGCATGCCTCCCAGGGAAAGGAACCCCTAACGGAACTATTCTCCCTGGAAGATGTTTCTTACTAACCATGTAATATAACATACCTAGTTGGGCACTTATGCGATACAACACTTATGACCCCTACGCCTGGTCTCCATGCATGCCCCGGTTCTTACATAACCGCGAGGGTATTCAGACACACTCCGGACTGTCGGGTCCCGAGGTTGAAGCGAAAAGGTCCGCTACGACAAACGATCTATAATCCGCCTAGAAGGCATTTTACCTGTCATTTCAAAGTACATAGGCAAATTGACTGATTGTATTCCTCTTCAATACCATCTCATAGGCTGTCTAGTTTACAGTCCGGCTGGGAATACTTTGCGGCCAACTCTATGTGGCCGTACACGAAGCTCCCAGGGATCTCCTTCCCATCGGGCCCCACCGGTCCGACCTCGGCCATGTGGTTGGGGTCACCAACCGTATACAGCGTCTTCACCATGGCCCGGGCCTCCCTGGCGCCTTATTTGCAGGCTGATATCTTCCATAGCAGGCGCCGGCGTGCTCACTGAGCTTCTCCATAAGCTCTCAAGGCCTTCCGGGTAGGGAGATGGATGGCCACAAGGCACAGGCGACGCCTCTCATCACTGTCGAACTCGTTAGATGCGATTCTTGCAAAGAGCTTCGGGGAATTAGGTCACCCGTTGAACCGGGCATTTCCTCTGCAGGACGACCGGTGAGCACACCTACAGACATAATTCTGTTAGTTGACTTCCTCGCCGAACTCTTTTTTCAACAGTTTGCTCAAGCACTTACAATAAATGCCACGACGAAGCCGCCGATTCTCCTTAACGGAGTCAGACAGCTGGGCTCGAACATCTTTTAGTTCCTCCCCAAGCTGGGTGTTGGCATCTTGGGGATTATTTTTCTCTTGCCTCACCCTTGTAAGCACATTCTCGCCGACCTTTAACGGCCTTGAGAGCTATTTCTTGTCCGGATCTAGTCCAGCGCCATCTGCAATATTATTGTCGGACTTATACACACGCCGCACTTCACAAACTACTTATTTTTGAAGTATATATTACCGAGAGGGTCTCTGTGGCTCCCCTGTGGCGGCTAGTGTGGCCTCAAGTTGGGCCTTGCACTCTTCAAGCTCTGGGACGATCGGTATTCTTTTCTCAGAAGATCATGCATAACAAATGATCCTTAAATCAGTTCTTCTAACTATTTTAAGTCTCGGGGGCTACTGGCATATATAACTATCAAATTTTCTCACCCGTATGTCCTTTACATACTGCTCCGTGGCTCTGGCTAGACCATCTTGAGCGGCACGGAGGTGCGCATCTCCCGAATTGAAGGCATTCAATGCCTCTGGGAGAAACATCGTCCTGAAGAAGCTGTCTGGCGCACAGTGATTCATGGCACTCTCCACCTCGGAGTTGGTGGCGGACAATTTGTTGGCATCCTCTGTCGGAGGAGCATCCGACGACGCCTCGTGTTTACCTCCGCTTAGGACCCGGCATTGGAGCACTGGTGGCGGAGGCTCGATTAGCCATCTCTCCGGACCTGATCCGTGGCGCTCTTTTCTGAAAGGAGCACCAGCGTTAATCTACCTTCCCGGAATCAATCCCGGGAATATGGTGACACGCCTTACCGTTGCGACAGTGTTTCAATCCGGACCACACTTCATTTTAGCCTGCGTGGCCGCGCTGCCCCTTGTTGGCTAGCCGCCGCGGGCTCGGCCTCCTGCCTCGAAGGCACCCCTTCGAAACACCATTGGTATACGGTGATCAAAAATAAGCACGGATGGGTCATTATCAAAGTATTGGGGCTTCGGTCTCAGTTACCTGGGAGGCTGGAAGTATTCCGGGGTAATCGGCCGTAATGGCAACCAAGGCATTATCGATGCTCAGTTGGTGAAATACCCCATCAATCAACTCCACCAATATGTCCGGATCCTCTTGGGAGGCCGGATCGAGGAGCCGTTCCGGATCCTCGGGTTGAGGAGGCGGGCTGTTTATGTCTTTTACAGCCTGGCGCAGTTCCTGCGTCAAAATCACAAAATGAGACACGTAACAATGGGAATATGGATTGGATGCGCAAAAAGAAATGTCCGCTTACCCAGCTTCGAGGATTGTTCATAGAAAATTCGTTCAATGGACTGACGCGGAGAAAATCCTCCTCTTCTCCCTTGTACAACACGGACAAGTTCTTCACCGGATCGGTGACCGATCCGGCCCCTTCTGGCCATAACGGGTGGCATCGTCCTCCCGTTGAAATCCCACATGGGGTGGCCCCTATCTTTGGGTGGCTGCACCCCCGCATAATGCATGTGGCCATGACACCGATCATGGTCAGTCCGGAATGAGCTAACAATCTTATTTGGCTCATCAGGTAAAGGACGTCCCTGTCGTCTTCCCTCTGGGGGCTCCGCGAGCGCCAACTCAAGCGTTTCTTCAAAGGAGCATTCTTTGAACTCCGGAGACCGATCCGAGCGAGGATCCGGCAGTGGGACGTCTTCTATATAAAGCCATTCCGCAGGCCAGTCTTCGGACGCCTTCTTCGGGGTTCCGGATAGATATCCGGTCCCGGCAATGCGCCACAGCTCGGCTCCGCCCACTTGATATATTGACCCCTCATGAGAACAGGGTACAAGGCAGAATAATCTCTTCCACAGCGCAAAATGAGCCTCGACACCCAAGAACAGTTCGCAAAGGGCTACGAAGCCCGCGATGTGCAAGATGGAACCAGGCGTAAGGTGGTGCAACTGGAGGCCGTAGAACTCCAAGAGCCCCCGGAGAAACGGATGAATTGGAAATCCGAGTCCTCTTACTAGATAAGAGACAAAGCATACCCGCTCTCCTTTAGAGGGATCGGGGACACTCCCGCTTGCTTTCCGCCTCTTATAGGTGGCGTAGTCCGGCTCGAACCGGAACCATGAAGGCCGGGGAAGGAGTCCCTTGGTTTGGGCGTCACTAGCTCACTATGCGGAGGCTGAGCATCTCTCCCAATTTCGAGTGAGGGGGGAGGCGCGAGAGGAGGAGCCGCGTCGGTATCCATGATGGAATGGATTTTTGTCAGAGGCGCTCCGATGAAAGCTCGCGGAGGGAGGATGGTGTGACTCGGATCAAGATCCTCGTCCCTTTTATAGACGGCTCACTTGCGCAGCTAGGGGGATAAGTGTAAAAACACCCTGGCTTTTCACATTCATTCAACACATGGAAGATGGCCATTATTGGGCGTGGAAGCCAAGGAGCGCAGCATTTATCAAAAGCCGGACACTATTCGACAAGTATATGGAATCTGGAGAAGAACCCGCCTCGCAATGCGAAGACAATCAACGCCGGACTCATCGTCATTGAAGCCTGGTTCGGGGCTCTTGAGGAGTCCCGGATTAGGGGTGTCCGGGTAGCGAACTATCACCGCTGGCCGGACTCTGGAATATGAAGATACAATATTGAAGACTTCGTCCCGTGTCCGGATGGGACTTTCCTTGGCGTGGAAGGCAAGCTTGGCAATACGGATATGTAGATCTCCTACCATTGTAACCGACTCTGTGTAACCCTAACCCTATCCGGTGTCTATATAAACCCGAGGGTCTTAGTCCGTAGGAAAAAACAACAATCATACCATAGGCTAGCTTCTAGGGTTTAGCCTCCTTGATCTCGTGGTAGATCTACTCTTGTACTACCCATATCATCAATATTAATCAAGCAGGAGTAGGATTTTACCTCCATCGAGAGGGCCCGAACCTGCGTAAAAACATCGTGTCCCTTGTCTCCTGTTACCATCCGCCTACACGCACAGTTCGGGACCCCCTACCCGAGATCTGCCGGTTTTGACACCGACAGTCACGTTCCAACATGTCAGTGAGACGACGGTGAGTCCTTTTGTATAATTTCCGAAAGGACGTGTAGGCCGGGGCGCCTCTTCGTGTATCGTGGCAAACTGGCAACCGTCCACCGACTCATCGCCTTTCCCTCTCGATTTGGAACTGCTGTCGCACGCTCTTCCTCCCTCATCCATTTGCCTTCACCATTCTTCTGCCATTGTTCGGTCGTCTTCTCCATGGAGGGAACAAGCCGGAAACGACCCTGTTATTCTTGCCCCAATCTGAAAGATGACGTGGTGGGGGAACTCATTGATCGGTGTGACGTCATCACCTCGGCTAGCATGGCAGGTTCGTTCAAGAACATTATCGACTCAACAAATAACATCATTACAAGGAACCCAAGGGTCCAGGAGCGGTTTGATCTCCCTTATCTTCTTTGATATAAGCCTGTTCGCATGGGCGCGGACGATGGAGGCATCGCCTTGTGCAAGTTGATGCCGCTTGATAACGATACGTGTGATGTCAAGATGCCATCGCTTCAGGGTAAGGCCTGGGCTGGCGCAAATGGAGATTGGGTTGTTTATATTGGATACAATTGTGAGTGGGAACTTGTGAATGTATACACTCATCAACGGATTCCACTTCCAAAAATCTCCGAGTGCCCTGAGGTTTGGCACATAGATGATCTAAGTATGTTCAAATATGATCATGGTGACTGTCGTATACGGAAGCTAGCAATTTCTTGAGTTCCCAACCGCTCTTGGAATTACGAGAACTATCAGGTTGTTGTTATCTTCGACAAGCTTGTTGCCGTCGTTACTGATTCCACGGTTCGTCCATGGATATTGCTCAAAAACCAGTTTACGGCCTGCGGATGAGTACTGTGATGCAATTGAATACGAGGATCTTGTGTTTGCTGCCACCACTCGTGGCACTGTTTTTGCATGGGATCCTCGTAGTTTCGGTACGTTTGTCTTCCACCATAATTATAATTGTTTCAGCCACATGCATGCGGGTTAGCAAGTTTCCCTTTACTAATTAACCTTCTTCTTGTGTTTCCAAGGTCCTGTGAACATTCCACCACCTATACTTGAAATTTTTTATAACCAAGGGGAGATGGCGATGGTGATGATCACGAGCATGAGGACAGGCAGAACATATATACTCGGTGGCGCTCGACAACTAATTCCGATGGATCACCTCTTCTTGTCAGATACTGATCGTGATTGTTACTCTTGAGGTAGCAGGTGCTGTCTCCCATGGTCGCCCTCTCCGGACCTATTCCAACACCCGTTGTAGGGTATTCGGTATGGATACTAGTGTGCTAGCGCCAACACCTTCTCCCTGGTACAATATTGGTAGTCTTGGAGCAAACTCGCTCTTCCTTGGACCAAACTATCCAATGATGGTTAAAGGCGATTCAGCTGCTGTTGACACAGCGTTACTACCATTTATGAGAAGCAACTGTATCTATACCTCGGACATTGCCGTGGTTCCCTACCCTGCTCCTGATATATGCCGCTTCAGCCCTGGATGATCAGTCCTGCGTTGCTCTCGATATTGACAATAGCTGGCCCTTCCCAGAGCACCTATGGTTCAAAGCAAGCGTTTCTAACGCCAAGGATTGGTTGAGTTGAATTTCATTTCATTGCTTGTTATTTGTTGTGTGATGAAAACTTCAATATTTACTGGAATGTTTTGTTGGAAATAATCTATAATCCAACATGTATCATCGTTGTCGTTGTGTGTTGATGACTTGTTGTATGTAATGAATGGTACATTTGCAAGTCGTGTCATAGACTCAATTTATGAATGGTTTTAGTCACTTCTTGGAGTGTGAGTACCATAGTAGTATAGCCAGATCTGGTTAGTATATGAAGTTGCCACATCACATAGAGCCAACCTAAAATTGGAGTACCGGATCTGAGATGCTACGTGTACCAGATGAATGACTCCAAGTTCAACCACCGTGATGCTAGGTGCGAGCCGAGGAACACTGTTGGAGAGACCCCCCTCATAATTTTCCTACATTGGTTGTTTGATTCATAGGATAGAATGCTATAGGATTTTTTTTCCTATGTAATCATGTTTTAATTGGCAATCTAGCATCCACTCCAACTTTTGTTTCACTTCCTTTGATCCTACGAAGAGAGTACTTGCTCTAACTGATGTGCCGCTGCAAGAGCCGCCTATATTAATTAACCATGCTCTAAAAAGGTGGACCAGCTTTGGCTGTAGTAGTATTGTACTAGGTTAGTAGGTGACCTTGCGCTTGGCTATTCTCCTCTTCCGGAAGTCAGACAATAATGATGGTACCGTACTACTTCTGGCAATCTGACACCAAATGAACTGATGCACGTCCACCGCTTGTAAGCAAAAGTTTCTCCTCGTGCTGCGAGCCACCGCGCATGCGTTGGCGAGGGAGAAGGCGTAGTAAGCAAGCTTCTCGTCATTTTGCGAGTTGACGGGACACATCAAAGTTACGCATTTATGAGTACTCTCTTCAAAAAGGGCCAGCCATGTCCATGGCTACCATCCCGTGCTCTGTCATTGAGTACATGCACTATTCACGTGCCATCGAGGAGAAAAAATATTGCGTAGTACTAGGTGCCATCAAAGTGCACGACTCACTTACACACTGCATATCTACATTTTCTTGCATGACACGCCACCTTGATGCTAGATGTCCCACGTGTCATGGAGGCATATAGTATGATTTTGTAAAATGGAGGCATATAGATGTCGCGTGTCGACAGCAGGATGAACAAAACTCATGTCTTAAGCGAAAGAGTGGAAGAACATAGATTCCCGACGACCGAGAAGGAGCTACAAACCTCGGGGTGGGCGTGCACTCATAATATTTTATATTATTCGGCGATATAAAATCAACCAAATCTCTCCACGTTCCCATACCATTCTATAGTATGAGAATAACTTTGGACGTAAGCCATTGATTCACTCTATCCAATGGTCATAGCTGGAAAATCCAAACAAAACCAAGCATTGGATCAACTCTTTTTTCGAGATCAAATCTTTTAGCACTTAGATTGTTGCCGCCTGCCCACCTAGCCCACCTATATATCCGCTCACGTGTGATGACCACATGAGCTATCCACTCAGATTGTATGTTAAAAAAATAAAGGTCGATAACTAATGCGGCACCTCGGGCCAACGCCGGATCGCATTTTGCACGATAAATTACACACCATGTTTCGTTGACATGTGGTCCCGTTCCAACATGTCAGTGAGACGACGGCGAGTCCTTTTGTACAATTTCCAAAAGGGCGTGTAGGCCGGGGCGACTCTTCGTGTACCGTGGCAAACTGGCAACCATCGACCGACTCTTCGCCTTTCCCTCTCGATTTGGAACTGTTGTCGCACGCTCTTCCTCCCTCCTCCATTTGCCTTCACCCTTCCTATCGGTGTCAAAACCGGCGGATCTCGGGTAGGGGGTCCCGAACTGTGCGTGTAGGCGGATGGTAACAGGAGACAAGGGACACGATGTTTTTACCCGAGTTCGGGCCCTCTCGATGGAGGTAAAACCCTACTCCTGCTTGATTAATATTGATTATATGGGTAGTACAAGAGTAGAACTACCACGAGATCGAGAGGCTAAACCCTAGAAGCTAGCCTATGGTATGATTATTGTTAGTCTCTGGGACTAAAACCCTCCGGTTTATATAGACACCGGAGAGGGTTAGGGTTACATAGAGTCGGTTACAACGGAAGGAGATCTACATATTCATCGCCAAGCTTGCCTTCCACGCCAAGGAAAGTCCCATCCGGACAGGGGACGAAGTCTTCAATCTTGTATCTTCATAGTCTAGGAGTCCGGCCAAAGGTCATAGTTCAACTATCCGGACACCCCCTAATCCGGGACTCCCTCAGTAGCCCCGAACCAGGCTTCAATGATGATGAGTCCGGCGCACAGATTTTGTCTTCGGCATTGCAAGGCTGGTTCTTCTCCAACTTCTGTGTACCTATTGAATAGTGTCCGGCTTTTCGTGAATATTGTGCTCCTCGGCTTCCATGTCCAATAATGGCCATCTTCCACGTGTCAAACGAATGTGAAAAGCCAGGGTGCTTTTGCTTTTACCCCCCTAGCTGCGCAAATAAGCTGCCTTATAAAAGAGACGAGGATTTAGATCCAAATCACACCATCTCCCCTTCAAGAGCATTCATCGGAGCGCATCTGACAGAAACTCATTCCATCATGGCCAGTCGACGCAACTCCTCCTCTCGCCTTGCCAGCCCTCGGCTGGATATTGGGAGAGATGTTCCGTCCCACACAGCAAGCTAGTGACGCTCCAAACCAAAGGATTTCTACCCCAGCCTTCATGGTTCGGTTCGAGCGGACTAGCCACCTATAATGGCGGAAAGCGGTAGGAGAGCGTCCCAATCCCTCAAGGGGAGCGGGTATGCCTTGTCCCTTACTTAATAAGAGGGCTCGGATTTCCAATTCATCCGTTTCTCCGGGGGCTCCTGGAGTTCTATGGCCTCCAGCTGCACAACCTTACGCCTGCCTCCATATTGCATATCGCGGGCTTCGTAGCCCTTTGCGAGCTCATCTTGGGCGTGGAAGCTCACTTCGCGCTGTGGAAGAAACTGTTCTGCCTTGTGCCCCGTTCTCGGGGAGGGTCGATATATCAAGTGGGCGGGCGAACTATGGCGCATCGCCGGGACCGGATATCTATCCGAAACCCGAAGAAGGCTTCCAAGACTGGCCTTCAGAATGGTTTTATATAGAAGATGTCCCCCTGCCGGACCCTGTGCGGATCGGCCTTCCTGAGTTCAATAATGCTCCCTTGAAGAAGCGCCTAAGCTAGCGCCCGCGGAGAACTCAGAAGGAAAATGACAGGGACGTTCTTTACCTGATGAGCCGGATAAGATTACTAGCTCATTCCGGACTGACCATGATCGGGGTCATGGCCACATGCATCATGTGGGGGGTGCAGCCACTTCAGTATAGGAGCCACCCCATGTGGGACTTCAACGGGAGGATGATGCTACCCGCTACGGTCGTAAGGGGCGGGATCTGTTCTTTGCTCGACGAAGGCCTTGTCCGCATTATACAAGGGAGAAGAGGAGGATTTCCTCGCATCAATCCACAGTGGTGGATTTTCCATGTCTGATCCTCAAGGCTGGGTGGCGGACACTTCTTTATGCCCATCCGTTCCATATTGCCGTAGTTGGGTACCTTATTCTGTGATTTTGACGCATGAATTGCGCCGGGCCGTAAAGGATATAAACAGCCCTTCTCCACAACCCGAGGATCCGGAAAGGTCCCTCGATTCGGCCTCCCAAGAGGATCCGGACATATCCGTGGAGCTGATCGATGGGGTATTTTACCAAGCGAGCATCGACAATGCCTTGGTCGCCATTACGGCCGATTACCCCGAATATTTCCAGCCTCACAGTGGCGAGACCGAAGTCCTAATACTTTGAAAGTGATCCACCCGTGTGTATCTTTGATCACCGTATATCAATGATGTTTTGCGAGGAGCCCTTGAGGCGGAAGGCCGAACTGCGGTGGCCAGCCAACAAAGGCAGCAAGGCCCGGCAGCTGAAAAGAAGTGCGGTCCGGATCGAGACGCCGGGTGCCACGGTATGGCATGCCGCCTTATTTCCGAGTTTTATTCCGGAAGGTGTTCTAACGCTCGTGCTCTCTTGAGGAAAAAGCGCTCGCGAGACTATATCCGGAGAGGTCATCAATCGAGCCTCCACCGGCCGGGCTCCAAAGCCAGGTCAGGCGGAGCCGAACATTTAGGCGTGCGTCGGACATTCCTCCGACAGAGGATGCCGACGGACTATCTGCCACCAACTCCGAAGTGGAGAGTGCCAAGAATCACAGGCGTCGCCGAACTGTTCTTCGTGACGCATGTTTCTCCCAGGAGGCATTGGATGCCTTCAATTCGGGAGATGCGCACCTTCGTGACGCTCAAAATGGTCTAGCGAGCCACGGGCGGTATGTGAAAGACATACGGGTGAGAAAATTTGATGGTTACATATACGAGTAGCCCCGAGACTTGAAATAGTTAGAATAACTGATTTAAGGATCATTTATCATCTGAGGATCTTACAAAAAGAATACCCAACTGTCGCAGGAGCTGGAAGAGTGCAAATCCCAACTTGAGGTCAAGCACTAGCGGCTGAGGGGAGGCCAAAGAGACCCCTCACGGTAATATCGCTTTGAAAGATAAGTATGTTGTGAAGTGCGGCGTATGTGAAAATCGACAACATTATTGCAGATGGCGCCGAGTAGATCCGGACAAGCAACAACTCTTGCGCCGGTTAAAAGCCGGGAGAGCGTGCTTCTGAGGTGAGGCGGAGAAGAATAATCTCCAAGATGCCAACACCCAGCTGGGAGAGGAACTCAAAGATGTTCGCGCCCGGTGGCGGACTCCGTGAAGGAGAATCGGCGGCAACCGGCCGGCATTTTTAGTAAGTGCTTGAGCGAACTTTGAAAAAGAGTTCGCGAAGAAGTCGACTTACAAAGTTATGTTTGTAGGTATGCTCACAGTCGTCTGCTGAGGAAATGCCGGTTCTCTGGGTGACCTTCTTCCCGAAGCTCTCACAAGCTGCATCGAGCAGAGTTCGGCGGTGATGAAGGGCGTCGCCCAGGCCTTGTGGCCATCTGTCTCCCTGCCCGAAGGCCTTGGAGATCTTGCAGAGAGGCTTAAAGGAGCATGGCGGCGCTTCCGATTATGGAAGATATCGGCCTGCCGTCAAGGCGCCAGGGAGGCCTGGGCCATGGTGAAGGCAGCGGTACCACGGCTGACCCAAACCACATGGCCGAGGTCGGACACTGTGGGGCCCGATGGGAAGGAGATCCCTGTGAGCTTAGTGTGCGGCCAAGTAGAATTGGCATAAGGTATTCCCAACAGAATTTGTAAACTAGACAGCCTATTAGATGGTATTGAGGAGGAATATGCCCAGTCAATTTGACTATGTAATTTAAGATGACATGTAAAAATGCCTTCTAGCCGGATTGTAGATCGTTTGTCATTGCGGACCTTTTCGCTTCAACCTCGGGACCCTATAGTCCGGGTGTGTCCGAATACCATCATGGTTATGTAAGAACCGGGGTATGCGTGGAGACCAGCGTAGGGTCATTAGTGCTTTAGCAGGCAAGTGCCCAACTAGTTATGTTATATTACATGGTTAGTAAGAAACATCTTCCAGGGAGAATAGTTCCGTTAGGGGTTCCTTTCCCTGGGAGGCATGCCGTAAAGTGCATGTCCGGACTGCGGAAAAAGCAGAAAAGCATCTGGGGGCGGATAAATAAATAAGTGAGGAATCATCTTTTAGTTCACCGACCGAATATTCCCTTAAGAACGCTTAGCTTCGGCTTCACTCGATCTGAGGTACACATCCCGACCAGTAATAATCACAAGAGGTACTCCCTTTACCACCTAGCTAAACAATCGGGAGCGTGAGGGGTAAGCACGAGCCGAGCAACCCAGCTTGGCCAAAACTTAAGTCATATCGATGCATATAATGGTGAATAAAAGGTACATGCGGAAGCATTACGCATGAGTTAGGCGTAAAGCCCGTAAAAAAGCTTCTGTTAAAGAAGCCCCAAGGTATAATGAGCACGGATAGCGCGTCAAGTGTGTGTGAACGATGCGCAAACGAGCCTTTAAAGGCTGTAAGAAAAAAAAAGAGAAGGAGAGAAATATAAGACAACTAATGTGTAAAAAATAGACAAAGGAAGGAGACGAACTCAGAATCCGGCGCTAGGCGTAGAATCTTCGGAGACGGGCTGCGTTCCATGGGTTCGGCTCGAGTCGGTTATCTGATGCATCTCGAGACAGTGCGCTCCACGGTCGAACTTGGTCGATGATAAAGGACCTTCCCATTTGGGTTTGAGTTTGTCCTTTTTCTTGTCCGTGAGGCGTAGAACTAATTCGCCAACATTGTAAGTTTTGGCCCGTGCTTCTACCTTTGATATCTTGAGCCTTCTTTGTTGATAGAATGCGGAACTGGCTTTGGCCACGTCACGCTCCTCCTCCAAGGCGTCCAAACTGTCCTGCCGATCGAGCTCAGCTTCTCTTTCTTCATACATGTGCACACGAGGTGAGTCATGAATTATGTCGCAGGGCAAAACTGCCTCTGCGCCGTATACCATAAAGAATAGTGTGAATCCGGTGGTGCGATTCGGCATAGTCCGCAGCCCCCAGAGTACGAAGTCGAGCTCCTCTACCCAGTGCGTGTTAGATTCCTTGAGGGACCGCACTAATCTGGGTTTGATGCCGCTCATGATTAGATCATTTGCTCGTTCGACTTGACCGTTAGTTTGAGGGTGATAGACTGAAGCATAGTCGAGCTTGATGCCCATGTTTTTGCACCAGAGTTCGACCTCGTCGGCCGTGAAGTTCATGCTATGGGGGACGCAGTAACGGTGTAAGACCCCTGATATGAAGTCTATCACCGGTCCGGATTCAGCCGTCTTAATGTGCTTGGCCTCTATCCATTTGGTGAACTTATCCACCATGACCGGTGAGGTATTTTTGCTTGTGGGTTCCTCCTTTAAGGGGTCCAACCATGTCAAGCCCCAGACCATGAAGGGCCGGTGATGGGTATAGTTTGGAGGCGGTAGGTGGCATGTGGCTTTGATTAGCGAAGAGTTGGCAACCGACGCATCGTTGGACCAAGTCCTGAGCATACTGCCGGCCGTCGGCCAATAGAATCTGTCTGGAAGGCCTTGCTTACGGGGCCGAGCTGCGGCGTGGTGCCCGCCGAGTCCGGCATGAATTTCAGCCGGAAGATTCCGCCCTTCCTCTTGGAGATACACCTTTGAAGGACTCGGTGGTGCTTTTCTTATAAAGCTCTCCCTCATGGACTTTATAGGCTTTAGATCGCCGCACTATGCAGCGTGCCTCATTTTGGTCCTCGGGAAGTTCCTGCCTAGTTAGGTAGGCTAGGAATGGTTCCGTCCACGGGGCAATGACTGCCATTATTACGTGGGCTGAAGGTGTTACTTCGTTGGCAGAGCCTCCAATTGTGTCAGAATGTTCGGTGTCGGGCAGTGTCGTTGGGTCCGGGCTGCTGTTTTCGGACTCCCCTTCCCATGATGCGGATGGCTTGAACAGCCTTTCTAGGAAGATATTGGGGGGACGGCATCGCGCTTTGCGCCAATGCGTGCCAGGACGTCTGTTGCCTGATTCTTTTCCCGGGCTATATGGTGAAATTCGAGCCCTTCAAACCGGGCTGACATCTTTAGGACGGCGTTGCGATAAGCTGCCATTTTCGGATCCTTGGCATCGAAGTCTCCATTTATTTGGGATATCGCGAGGTTCGAGTCCCCGCGCACCTCTAGGCGTTGAATGCCCATGGATACTGCCATCCGGAGACCATGTAGAAGGGCCTCGTGTTAATTGCGTTGTTGGAGTCCGTATCTGATGTCTGAGTCGCGTATTGAATCAGTATCTCTGTTGGGGACGTCGAGCGACGCCAGCCCCAGACCAGCCAACATTTTGGAGCCTTGAAGTGCATGATCCGGTTGGAATATGTGCCATACTCTTTAGGGAGTTCAACTTCAGTCCATTCGGCGAAGAAGTCGGCCAAAACTTGCGACTTAATTGCTGCCGTGGCTTATAGGTTATGTCGAGCGGAGGAGCTCAATGGCCCATTTGGCAATCCGGCCCATCGCTGGCGTCGCGATTGTTTATAATGTCATTAAGAGGTACTTCGGAGGCTACTGTTATCGAACACTCTTGAAAGTAGTGTCGAAGCTTCCGGGATGCCATAAACACTGTGTACACCATCTTTTGATAATGCGGATGTCGTGACTTGCATGGAGTGAGGACAGTGGACACATAGTAGACTGGCTTTTGAAGGGGAAACTTGTGTCCGTCCGTTTCTCGTTAGACGACGAGCACTGCGCTTACAACTTGATGAGTTGAGGCGATGTATAATAGCATTAGTTCGCCCATGTTGGGCGCGGCCAGGACCGGGTTTGTTGCCAATATGGCTTTTATTTCTTCGAGTCCGGCCATGGCGGCATCCGTCCACTCGAAGTGTTCGGTCCGCTAGAGGAGGCGGTAGAGGGGTAATGCCTTTTCTCCTAGACGGGAGATGAAGCGTCTTAGAGCCGCCACGCATCGGGTCAACTTCTGTATTTGTTTGAGGTCCTTTGGGATATCCAATTGTGACAGAGCTCGGATCTTGGCTGGGTGCTTCAATTCCTCTACCGGATACAATGAAGCCCAAGAGCTTTTACATGGTGGTACGCCGAAAACGCATTTTTACAGGTTAAGCTTGATGTCGTATGTTCGTGAGATTATCGAATGTGAGCCTCAAGTCGTCTACTAGAGTTTTGACATGCTTGGTTTTGACGACCACATCATCTACGTATGCCTCCACTTTGTTTTGCCGATTTGGTTTGCGGACATATACGAATCATGCGCTGATATGTTGCGCCGACGTTTTTGAGCCCGAAGGGCATTGTGTTGAAGCAGAATGGGTCGTATGGGGTGATAAATGCCGTTGCGGCTTGATCAGGTTCTGCCATCTTAAGTTGATGGTAGCCAGAGTATGCGTCGAGGAAACACAATGAATCGCGTCCTGCGGTGGCGTTGATAATTTGATCGATGCGGGGGAGGTGGAAGGGATCCTTTGGGCAAGCCTTGTTGAGGTCCTTGAAATCGACACATAGGCGCCAGGATTTGTCCTTCTTTGGTACCATCACCAGGTTTGCTAGCCAGTCCGGATGTTATATATCTCTGATGAATCCGGCCTCCAATAGTTTGGCTAGCTCCTCTCCCATGGCCTATCTCTTAGGTTCGGAGAAGTGCTGAAGAGCCTGCTTGACTGGCTTGAATCCTTTTAGGATGTTTAGGCTGTGCTCGGCCAGCCGGCGTGGGATTCCTGGCATGTCTAAAGGGTGCCAGGCAAAAATGTCCCAATTTTCACGTAGGAATTCTCGTAGTGCGGCGTCTACATCAGGGTTTAATTGTGCCCCAATGGAAGCCATTTTTGTAGGGTCCGTTGGGTGGACTTGGAAATTTGACTATTTCGTTTGCTGGTGTAAAGGAGGTGGACTTGGCTCTGTTATGGAGTATCACATCGTCCCTGTTCACCGTGGGCGTGGCCTTGATCAGTTCCTCGGCCGCTAGGGCTTGGATAGTGCCTCAAGGGTGCGGTTGTCTTGTTTTAAGTAGCGGAGTGCTATGTCGGGTCACTAGCAAGAGTGATGATGATTCCGTTGGGCCCGGGCATTTTGAGCTTCATGTACCCGTAATGGGGTATAGCTTAAAAATTGTGAATGCCTCTCGCCCTAATAGAGCACAGTATCCGCTTTGAATGGGGCCACTTGGAGCGTGACCTCTTCGGACCTGTAATTATCCGACGTGCGAACACCACATCCAAGATGATTTTACCTGCAGCTCGCTTCCGATTGGAATTATACCTCTAAAGGTTGTGCTACTTACGCTCAATGCGGCTCAGATCTATTTCCATCTTCTGAAGGGTTTCCTCATAAATGAGGTTCAATCCGCTGCCACCGTCCATGAGTACCTTGGTAAGGCAAAAGCCGTCCACTATTGTAACCGAGGACCAATCTTCTTTGGTGCTCGGGCTGTTCGAATTTAGGTTAATCCACGGCATCAAAGGTAATAGCCGTGTCACTCCATGGATTTATTGTTGCTACACAGTAAACTTGGTAGCGGCTGCGGGTGTTCGTTTTAGCATATTGTTTGATCTGAAAGTCTCAAAGACTATTAATACCGTCTTTGGTATCCTTGGGCTGGTGCTCTGTGGATCTTTGAGTTAGAAGCTCCTCGCCGCTTTTGGCCACTGCGGATTATCCAACATCTTTGTAAGGCTATGAGTTGGTGTAGCGCCCTCTGTGCTATGAATTTTACAGGTCCGTTGAGCCACCCCTCCAAAGATGGGTTCCATGCCCCGTAGGGGTTTTTGTTTTTGGTGTTGAACCCGGGTGATTGTTGATAATCGCCCTTTTGTTTGGATGGGTTTGTATCCGGGTCGGATTGTCCCAAAATCTTACTTGGTTTTCGGGCACTTTCCATCGCATGATACTTTTGTACTATGGATGCCAAGTCGATAAGCGTGTAATTTCACGGCGACCTATGGCGTTGAGGATTACCATGTCCGTGCAATTATTGCGAGAAAAAATGAAATTGCGTCTTCCTCACGGCGGTCCTTTATCATGTTCATGATCGGAGGAATCTGGCCCGATAATGATGTCTTTGTTTCTTGAGCTCTTGCCTAATATTGGATAGATCGCTTATGTTCGGGTGGGTGGGTGGAATTAAATCCGAAACCCCACCCAATCTAGGGCTCAAGGGCCAAGGGGCTTCCGAACTCGGAAGCTTGGATTCCTGGATGTTATCCACTGAATCCAGCCCGTTGCCTGACTCTAAGTTCAGGTCTTGAGTGACGTCCTCCCCTCCGCGGGTATCCGGCTTGGAGGGATTGGGAATCCGGACATAGTTAGTCCTTAAGGTAGATGAGGGGTCGCCGCGTTGTTCCTCCACCACATCAACGTGATGGGTGACACAGGGAGAGTTAATCTCTCTCGGATCGGGTTTAGCCTGATCGATCGTAGTCTATGCGACTCCCGAGGGCAAGCGTAGCGATCCAAGAGCTCATTTAAAGCAGAGAGCTCCATCGGATCTAACTGCTCGGCGAGTTCCGAGTTGACGCGAAGATTGCTTTTCATGACCCGAGAAGTCACCGTCGGTGCGGCGACCGAACAGGCGGTCATAAGAAAGCCGCCTAGCTGGAGAGTTTGGCCGATAGCCAAAGCTCCTTTAGCAACAGAGCCGTCTTTAAAGACGGGATGAGGCATCCTTCCTGATGGTGACAGCACAGCGGAACACTCAATGAAAGCACCAATGTCGGTGTCAAAACCAGCGGATCTCAGGTAGGGGGTCCCGAACTGTGCGTCTAGGCGGATGGTAACAGGAGACAAGGGACACGATGTTTTTACCCAGGTTCGGGCCCTCTCGATGGAGGTAAAACCCTACTCCTGCTTGATTAATATTGATGATATGGGTAGTACAAGAGTAGATCTACCACGAGATCGGAGAGGCTAAACCCTAGGAGCTAGCCTATGGTATGATTATTGTTCGTCCTACGGACTAAAACCCTCCGGTTTATATAGACACCGGAGAGGGTTAGGGTTACACAGAGTCGGTTACAATGGAAGGAGATCTACATATTCATCGCCAAGCTTGCCTTCCACACCAAGGAAAGTCCCATCCGGACACGGGACGAAGTCTTCAATCTTGTATCTTCATAGTCCAGGAGTCCGGCCAAAGGTCATAGTTCGGCTGTCCGGACACCCCCTAATCTTGTATCTTCACCCTTCCTTCTGCCATTGTTCGATCGTCTTCTCCATGGAGGGAACAAGCCGGAAACGACCCCGTTATTCTTGCCCCGATCTGAAAGATGACATGGTGGGGGAACTCATTGATCGGTGCGACGTCATCACCTTGGCTAGCATGGCAGGTTCGTTCAAGAACATTCTCGACTCAACTAATAACATCATTACAAAGGAACCCAAGGGTCCGTGAGGCGGTTTGATCTCCCTTTTCTTCTTCGCTATAAGCCTATTCGCATGGGCGAGGAGACGTGGAGGCCTCCCTTGTGCAAGTTGATGCCGCTTGATAATGATACGTGTGATGTCAATATGCAATCGCTTGTAGGGTAAGGCTGAAATTTGGCGCAAATGGAGATTGGGTTGTTTTATATTGGGTACAATTGCGAGTGGGAACTTGTGAATGTGTACACTTTCGTCGATGGATTTCACTTCCAAAAATCTCCGAGTGCCACGAGGTTGAGCACCAGATGATCTATGTACGTTCAAGTATGATCGGTGGTATCGCTCTCACGGAAGATAGCAATTTCTCGAGTTCCCAACCGCTCTTGGAATTACAAGAACTATCAAGTTGTTGCTATCTTCGACAAGCTTGTTGATGTCCTTCGTGGTTATTTGGATGGATATTGCTCAAAAATCAGTTTCTATACACGGATGTGTCTTTGTGATGCAATTGAATCTGAGGGTCTTGTGTTTGCTGCCACCACTCGTGGCCTTTGTTTTTGCATGGGATCCTCGTAGTTTCGGTACGTTTGTCTTCCACCGTAATTATAATTGTTTCATCCACATGCATGCGAGTTAACAAGTTTCCCTTCTCTACTAATTAACCTTCTTCTTGTGTTTCCAAAGTCCTGTGAACATTCCACCACCTATACTTGAAAATTTTTATGACCTAGCGGGAGATGAAGATGGTAATGATCACGAGCATGAGGACGAGGAGGGCCCATATACTCAGTGGCGCCTGGCAACTTCCGATGGATCACCCCTTCTTGTCTGTATACAACCCACTGCTGATGTTACTACTGAGGGAGCAGGTGTTGTCTCCCATGGTCGCACTCTCCGGACCTATTCCAACACCCGTTGCATGGTATTCGGGATGGATACTAGTGTGCTAGCGCCAACACCTTCTTCCTGGTACAGTATTGATAGTCTTGGAGCAAACTCACTCTTCCTTGGACAAAACTATCCAATGATGGTGAAAGGCGATCCAACTGCTGTTAACACATCGTTACTACCATTTATGAGAAGCAACTATATCTATACATCGAACATTGCAGTGGTTCCCTACCTTGGTCGTGATATAGTAGGCCGCTTCAGCCTGGATGATCAGTCCTGCGTTGGTCTCGAGATGGACAGTAGCTGGCTCTTCCCAGAGAATCGCTTGTGGTTCAAAGCAAGCGTTTCCAACGCCGAGGATTGGTTGAGTTGAAGTTCATTTCATTGCCTGTTATTTGTTGCGTGATGAAAAATTTAGTATTTATAATGTATCCTCGTTGTCGTTGTGGGTTGATGACCTGTTGTATGTGATAAAATGATATGCATGTGATAAACTTACTAAATTCATGAATGGCTTTCGAGTCGCTTCTCTGAGTGGGTGCTGCGACGAGGCAAAAAAATATTTTCTGAATACATAATTGTACGTGCATTGCAACAGGTTATCGGATGAGGCCAATCAACAATAGTACACTATTTGTACTAGCTTCACATGTGATACGTCCATTTTGCATCATGCTTTTATATCGATATTTATTGCATTATGGGTTGTTATTACACGTTATGTCATAATACTTATGCCTATTCTCTCTTATTTTACAAGGTTTACATGAAGAGGAGAATCTTGCATTTGGGATTACGAGGCTGGAAAAGGAGCAAATATTAGAGACCTATTCTGCATAGCTCCAAAAGTCCTGAAACTTCACGGAAGTCATTTTTGGAATTAATAAAAAATACTGAGCGAAGAAACTACCAGAGGGGGGCCACACCCTGGCCACGAGGGTGGGAGGCGCGCCCTACCCCCCTGGGCGCGCCCCATGCCTCGTGGGCCCCCTGGCAGGCCTCCGGTGCCCATCTTCTGCTATATGAAGTCTTTAAATGCGAGAAAAATCATAAGCAAGCTTTGGGAGGAAACTCCGCCCGCCACGAGGTGGAACCTTGGCGGAACCAATCTAGGGCTCCGGCCCAGGCTGTTACGCAGGGAACTTCCTCCGGGGAGGAAATCATCGCCATCGTCATCTCTAATGATCCTCTCATTGGGAGGGGGTCAATCTCCATCAACATCTTCACCAGCACCATCTCCTCACAAACCCTAGTTCATCTCTTGTATCCAATCTTTGTCCCAAAGCCTCCAGTTGGTACATGGGAGGGTTGCTAGTAGTGTTGATTACTCCTTGTAGTTGATGCTAGTTGGTTTATTTGGTGCAAGATCATATGTTCAGATCCATTATGCATATTAATACTCCTCTGATTATGAACATGAATATGCTTTGTGAGTAGTTACGTTTGTTCCTGAGGACATGGGAGAAGTTTTGCTATTAGTAGTCATGTGAATTTGGTATTTGTTTGATATTTTGAAGAGATGTATGTTGTCTTTCCTCTAGTGGTGTTATGTGAATGTTGACTACATGACACTTCACCATTATTTGGGCCTAGAGGAAAGCATTGGGAAGTAATAAGTAGATGATGGGTTGCTAGAGTGACAGAAGCTTAAACCCTAGTTTATGAGTTGCTTCGTAAGGGGCTGATTTGGATCCATATGTTTCATGCTATGGTTAGGTTTACCTTAATACTTCTTTTGTAGTTGCGGATGCTTGCAATAGGGGTTAATCATAAGTGGGATGCTTGTCCAAGTAAGGACAGCACCCAAGCACCAGTCCACCCACATACCAAATTATCAAAGTATGAACGCGAATCATATGAACGTGATGAAAACTAGCTTGACGATAATTCCCATGTGTCCTCAGGAGCACTTTTCTCTATATAAGAGTTTGTCTAGGCTTGTCCTTTGCAACAAAAAGGATTGGGCCATCTTGCTGCACTTTATTTACACTTGTTACTTGTTACCGTTACAAATTACCTTATCACAAAACTATCTGTTACTGATAATTTCAGTGCTTACGAGAGAATACCTTCTTTGAAAAACCACTTATCATTTCATACGCTCCTCATTGGGTTCGACACTCTTACTTATTGAAAGGACTATGATAGATCCCCTATACTTGTGGGTCATCAACATGCTGCACTATCTCTACGTCTACGTACGTAACACAACAAGTTTTAAACTTTAGACTAGCCACCCATCCTCACAAAGAACACTTTTTAAGCTAGCACAAACTCCAGGAAATTTGGCCACAGTTTGAGGTGGGCCATATGTTAATGTGTTCATTTATGCGTAACCAGCACCTCGAATATTCAATACTACTACTATAAGTAGTAGGAGTAGTAAGGAGTGGCATGGGCGAACAAGCATTCACGTCCGAGGAGTACGACACTGCGCCACCAGCATGACTTCCATCGACACCATATTTCTTGGAGTCCGTGCTACTGACAATCTCTTCAACCTCGTCGTTTCTCTAACTCATCCATCGCTTGGCGTGGCGAGGTGGGGTTCTTAGATAGTCGGTTTCCTCAAGCTGCGTTCCACGTATAAGGCCAACTCCAATGCCACGACCCCAAACAGACCTCCGTTTTGCCGGATTACATCCGTTTGGGTAGGGCAATGGGGTCGATGTCTGGGACATTTCTCGGATCACGGTGGCCATGCACCGAGCAGCGAACGCATCCCGACGCGATACATTTTCTTTGCAAACACACATCTTTTTTTCATCATTGATTTTTTGGTACATGGAAATACATCACCAAAATTTGACTAGAAAAGCAAGACCAAAGAAAACAAGAACCACAAGAATACATTTTAGAAGATATCCAACTTCCGTAACTGCTCCTGTAAGTTGAATTAGTGCCTTCTCGATGCATTCATTGTTGATCTGCGGAGGCTCGATCTTGTGTGCTTCTTTCTTCTTCGAGTGTAAAGAAGTAGGCGTGTCTAGCCTCTATTCTATCAACAAGTGCACTAGTCTCATCTCTAGCCTCTATGCTAGCTAAAAGTGCTAGAACATCTACTAAATTGCGCTCTATCAATATATCGTTGTACTCTTCTTCCCAATACCAAAACTTGCATCCATTCTACACAATAAAATTTTATGTTAGCACAACTAGTCTAATCCGAGAGCACAACCAAAGATTTGGTCGAGTTCTTCCTCCTTTTGCCGACACGTGGGACATCCAACATCCAGGTCGTGTCATGCAAGAAAATAGAGTGGTAGTTGAAGCCACGTGATGTGCATCTTGGGTTAAACTGTAAATAGAATCTTACTACTATTGAGTAACTCAAAAAGCGGCCACCGAAGATCTTTATTGGATTTGTTTTTCAGCACCCGGCCGTCGAGGTGAAAGATGTGCAGGATTCGATTGGGTCCTCTTGCGTTTTCAACGACATGTGGGACCGCATATGAGCAAAGCAGACGATGGGCTCCATGCGTCTGGCTGGCTGAGAAGAGAGAGATAGAGGAGGGTGAGCACGGACTCCAGGATATTTGTTCTATGTAACCAGCACCACGATATAGTGGGGTGGCATGGGCCATAACTAGCATTCATGTCTAGCAGTATGGCACACACCACCCACACGAGTCCCATCCGACACCAATTTTCTTGGACTCCATGCTACAACCATCTCTTCTCCCTCCTGTTTTCTCAGCCATCGCCTTGATGGGCGGGGTGGGGTTTTAGATAGTCGGTTTGCTCAAGCTGCGGTCCCACTTGTAAGTGAAAATGCAACACAGCACGCATTCCCCCTTGAGCGTCTTGCGGACCAACCGATGTGGGGGTGCGGCCTTGAACAGCGAGCTTTTCCTTTTGAACTTGTAACTTGTAAAATTTGGTTCTGCTCCATGGCGCAACCGATAGATAGAAATAACGATTTTCCCTGTAGTAATGAGAAGTTTGGTTCTGGCGCGGTTCATGCATGGAGTATGTAGGAAAATTATGAAGTTGATGTGAAAGGTAAGATAATTACTAGTAGTACCATATACTACTACATGGATTTGACGGAAATATAAAGATACATACGGATCCATCAACGACATCCTCACGCCCTAGTGCACCGGGTCACCAACCGACGTGTGAGGAGCAGCAGCGTTGGCGGCAAGCTCCACGTGCTTCTGAACAATGCCGTCCAAGGTTGCCCTACGGTCCAAGAAGGCCAACGTCCTATCGTCCTCCTCTTGCATGAAGTAGTCCTTATGGACGATTTGCGCGTAGACGTGGGTGATTATGTCGATGGTGTCTTCAACTGCGCCGGTAGCGTGTCGGCAGCGACCTCGAGGTGGACATTCTCGGCGTGACGGCGGGCGATCACTGAGGCCACCGGTCGTCGAAGAGGTTGTCACCATAGAGGCCGTTGAGGTGGCGGGCATCGCGAGCTTCGGGCGCGTGGGCTGGAGGCGTACGTCAAGGTCGTCCGCAAGCTTCTTGACGACGGTGAACTTGTCGAGGAAGCCGACGAGGACCTCGTCGAACAAGGAGATGAAGTTGTCGTCCAAACGGCCCCTTGCCCTGGCGGCCTCAAGCACTAACTGGAGATGTTCCTCGATATGGGGCCGTAGGCCGGCGTCGTGGACCATCTGGCACAACCAGCTGATGCTCTCGCTCATCGCCTCCATGGGTCTAGCTTCTAGCCAACTGATCTTACGATTGGAGTGATCACTCTTGCCCTTGGGTGCGTAGGTGCGTAGGTTTCGTAGATTGGACTGGCGGGAGCCTTTATATGAGAAGTGCAGGCTGCGTTGAATTCACGTGCGTGTTGGCCATCTACTCCTCGCCCCTCTACTGCACCTGCCTTTGGCTGTATGACAGATTGGCCAGGCACCCGTTGGGCCCACGTGTCATACACCCAAAGGCAGGTGTAGTAAGTCAATGAAGCTGCGTCCCCCTCCGTGCCCGTGCATGCTTTCAATGACTTGAGACTACCAAACATCACATGCAGTGGTTAGTTCATTGCATGTAATCCTATTAATTAGCAAAAAGAAATTAAGTTATCTCATGGATAGGAATAAAACAATACACCATGTATTTATTTACGAAGGAGTAGTACATTTTTTGTGACATGCATTACTAGATATTGCTAGTCAAATACTAAATCCAGATGGGCGTGGTAGTACTACTAAATCCAGGGCAATTGGTGCTAGTACTAGTAGTAGTAGTAGTAGTAGTAGCAGTAGTAGTAGTAGTAGTAGTAGTAGTAGTAGTAGTAGTAGTAGTAGTAGTAGTAGCAGTAGTAGTAGTAGTAGCAGTAGTACCAATGTAGTAGCATTGTATTACTACCCGTTGGTCAAATTATTACGTCTTTGCTCCTCACGGTGAAGTGACAAGACCCTAAGTAGGAGATGACACACTGAGTATAGGCGCCGTGTTCGGCATACCATAGTCGACCTCACCGTCTGCAGTCACTATCATCATGGTTGTAGACCTAGCACCTTACAACTAGCCGTGTTAAACATAATTTCCGTGCGTAGATGCCCGTGCATTGCATGTAACACCAAGATTGGGGGTGGATAGCCGCGCCCGGCAGCCATCGCGCGATTTTCCATGGCCTTCTAGATGTGGTGGGGAGGAGATAAGGCTGATTGTGAGAGACGAGGAGTTGTTTGTAAATAGGGAACAAGTGCGGGCATCTTTTGCAAAAGCTGGAGAAGTTTGGTTTGTATGCGTCGGATCTAGATCCGACGGCTATTGGTGAAAGATGGCAGGCACAACATCATCACCAACTTCGGGACCTGTTTGATTAGTAGGATTTTGAAAATGCAGGAATAGGACACGGCAATATTACAAGTTTCAAGCTGATATTACAAATCTTAGGAGTAATGCTGCACCTACGAAGAGGGAATTACTAGGAAGTTTATGTAAGAACTTTTCGTTACTTTAGGTGGATGCAACATTATCGTACAAACTAAAATCCACCGCATACGACAAGTCACTAATGGGCAAATAAGTTTTCGATTCTCTGGCGACTTGAAGTTTCAAAAACAAATTCAACCTGCGGAGACTTTGTCGATTAGGCTTAGATGCTTGTGGTGATCGACACACCATTCATTGTTGTGCCGGAAGAACGCCAAACCTCATTACCTTGAGCACACTTGCCTCCGGAACAAAGAACACAGCAAATTTAATCTCGGATGTGCTGCCTCGGTAGTCGATCAAATCAATTTACGTAAGATGGAGATCAAGGCATTCGATGAGATTGTTATAGTGCAGCACATTTTCACTTTCGTGTATTTTTTATACGCAAAAGAAGAGAACATATTAGAGAAGCTGGCTGTATAAGATTGCCGTGTCATCAAGAGGTACCAATATCATTCGCTCATACGATAGGGTTGGCTGGCTAGTGATATTTTTTCACTCTCTCTCTCTCTCTCTCTCTCTCTCTCTCTCTCTCTCTCTTTCCTCTCATTTACCTAGGAGTACGTGAAGAGCTTGGGCATTTGTTGCCTTCCACTATGTGGTCGATGCCATATTTCGCAAAAGTATGCCACATAATACGCATCGATGTCAAATCAAAAGATTTTGGCACCGCTCTCGCGATGTGAGAGAGTTAGCCTTCTTTACGTACTGCAGACCCACATGTATAAACAAATCAAACCAACTACACCAGCCTCTCACTCTCCCAAACAAGTGTTTTTTATTGCCTCGGTCCTCTCTCTCTCTCTCCCATGCAAGTGTTTTTTCATTGCGTGAGTTAATTTGGCACCGGAGCAAAGTAGGCGATCCAGATTGGGGCACCAGGTGAGCAATGGAGGGGCATCGATGCCAAATGCATCACAAGTGAATTTGGCACGTGTTTTGGCCTACATAGTGGAGGGGCGTTATAGCCCACTTTTGTACTACCTCATATTTAGTATAAAATATTGACTATATATTTATGTCAGAAAATGCCAATGCATGTCACTAAAAATTACACCATTTGAAATTATGTTCAAATACGAATCCAACGATATAGTTCTTAGTGACATGCATTTACATTTTGTCAGTTAAATCTATGGTCAAATTTTGATACTACAAAATAGAAAGAGTAAACCCGGAGACGGAGGTAGTACTTGCTCTTAGGGTAACCATAGAGTTACTGGAGTAGTCTATGTTACTTTCCACTATGACAAGCCTAGGCTACTATAGTAGTACAACAAAAAAACAATGTAGGTGATCACGTGAGAAAAAATACTAAAAACATTTCTTTCGGTGCAGTGCGTAGATGCAGTTTTGAACACTACACTTGTCATCGTAATTTGGGAAAATTACAAAAAATTTGAGCTACGTTGTGATTACCGTTTACTAATAGGAAAGAAGTTTCACCTCGATGAGTAGCTTCTCCGTGCGCCGAAAGCATGTAAGGAATCCAACAACTTGATCCAGATTGGGGCCGATAGATTTTATTGCCAAGATCTTCAACGTGCGCATAGACTGGGTCAAGCTTGTGGGAATCATTTTATGGAAGACGGTCGTAAATACATCAAGAAGAAATTTAAAAATGTGAATTTCAAGAAGACGGAGAAGTAGATGAGTGTTGTACCTGAACGATTACTGATCCAATGAAGAGTTCGGAGAATTTGGCAGACGAGTGCACCCACACTGTCAATTTCGGCGCGTCAATGACCCTGATTTTTGGTGGACCTTCTAGATCCGATGCAAGAAATCTCTCAAGGAAAGGCGCATTCTCAATGACCATAACATGGAACAGCTGGAGTGATCTCTTCCCAATTGATGTCTTGTTGCGGGTCCAGCAAGACACATAAATCCATCGGAGATTCGTCAAGGCGATGTGGAGGCTAATGAACCCGTGGATCTGCTCAAGACGAAGGTACTCGGCCTTGATACAAGCTGCGGAGCAGGTGCTCCATAGCCTTCTTCGAGATGACAACGTCGAAGAGGTCGAGCTGCTTGAGTTGAGGAGAAGAAGGCGGGCGGCATTAATCTGGGGAAGATAGTAGGAGCTGAAGGCTGGCGTGGCGTGGCGTTAGCGTTGGCCTTGGCGGGCGGCCAGAGAGCGACATTGTCCAGCTTCAAAGCTGAGCTCCTCGAGCTGATCTAGGGTGGGGATAAGAACCACTCGTCGAACTTGGGTTGGACCTTGCGGTTGGTCTTGAACATGTGGATGTCAAAGCGTCTGGCTGGCCCGAGTGCGATGAAAGGATCTTGGAGATTGCGGCCATGCGTTTGCAATCCCCATCGCAGATGGAAGCTGTCGGACGGTGAGGTTAATGAGGGACGCCGCGCCAGAGGGCGCCACCGCCGGAGAGCGAGGCGGTCCGCATTTACAGATTTGGTGGGGAGGAGGCCGATGATGACGGCAGCATGTCGTCAGGGAGGCTGCTGATGAAGTCCAGGCTCGCCGGATGCGTTTTGGCTCGAGCGGCCTCCGCTTGTTGGCTGCCTCGCCGTCCATCTCAACCGGCGGTGACGCCGGTGTACACGTGTACTGGTGTGTGTTGTGTTCTGGGTGTGCGCGAGTGCGTCCTTCTGTGCATGCCGCCGCGCAGTGGTGAATTGTGCGCGAGTGCATCCTCCACGCGGAAGAAGTGTGTCCTCAATGCGCCCTCAATTTACTAGCGTGCGGGGTGCTACCCCGAGTGGTTTCAACTGTTCACCGCGTGTCAGATGGGCTTCTAGTTTACTTATTTTCACCCACTGCCACATGGGCCAGCACACGAAGATATAGAACACGAGCTGACAAGGCAGCATGTGGACTGGTTGACCGGTTAACTAAACAATATACGGAGCTATACGCTGACACGGTGAGCGTATAATCCGTTGGTATAGCAGAGAGAGAGAGAGAGAGAGAGAGAGAGAGAGAGAGAAAGAGCTACTCCCTCCATTCGATAATGTAGTTCCAACATTTTTAAAGTCATACTTTTGAAACTTTGACCAAGTTTATAAAGAAATTACTTATATCTACAATACCAAAGATAAATGATAGTATGAAGTAAGTACATGTTGTGATGAATCTAATGATCTTTCCGGATGTAAATGTTTTTCTCCACATATACCTGGTCAAACTTTTACGAGGTTTGACTTTTCAAAACATCCATATGCTTATGGACGTGAGAGAGAGTCCCTAACTAGATAGAGAGAGAGAGAGTGAAATAGAAAGAGTGAGTGAAAAAAGTGTGTGTGCGTGTGTGAAAGAGACATGGACAACACTTGATAAAAGTCGAGAAAAAACGTGTGTGTCTTATGCAACATATCACACATGCATCTTCGACAACGGAAGCAAGGTGAGGAGATAGTGTGTGGTTGTTTGCAACCGAGAGAGCAAGACCCCTAGCACGTGGCCAAGAGGGGTCTGACAAACAAGGGAGAGAGGTCGAGAGAGACGTCTGGAGAAAATGCAGACATGGGGAGGAGAGAGTGTATGTTTGTCATAGAGATCCCACGGAGATCGTGATGGGACTACATGGGTGGGAGATCGAGTGACAAGGTGTGTGCGTGATAGAAGATACCCCAAGAGATATTGAGATAGACGTATGGATGGAAGGAGAAAATACATGTGTTCCTGATGGCTAGTGAGAGATAATCATACTTAGCGGAGGGGGGTGCGCCTATGATGGAGTGAGGGATTATGGTACTTATTAGGGGGGGAGGTGTCACATAGAGAGAGAACAAGGGCGGTGAGCGTTGGATGGGTCTGTATGTATAGCGCGAGTGAGACATGTGTATGTGTGAACCAGGGAGATATAAAGTTTGAGAGAGATTGAGGAGCCCCGATAAGGCTGAGTGGTGTGTCAGATAGCTGAGAGGGGGAAAGAGATATTCCATCCGCTCGATAATACAGTGCATGTAATTTTTTTAGAAGTCAAACTTTGGAAACTTTGATCAAGTTTACACAAATGTTATTTATATCTTCAATACCAAAGATAAATCATACGAAACTACATCTCATGATGAATCTAATGGTATATGTTTGCCGTTCTAGATGTAATTGTTTTTTATCCATGTACATGGTCAAACTTTGTGATGTTTGTCTTTTCAATAAATCAATATGCTATGGACCGAGGAGAGTGCCTAAGTCGAGAGGGATCAAGTGCGTGTGAAGGAGAATGAGTAAGTGTGCAAAAAGAGTATGTGTGTGAAAGATAAAGTGACAACAAACGATAAATTAGAGAGAGAGTGTGTGTGTTTTCGTTTCTTAGGCGAACATATCATGCATGCATCTCCGAGATAGAAAAGCGAGGCGACGAGATACACGAAGATAGCTAGTGTGTGATTGTTTGCAACAGAGAGAGACACCCCTATAGCACATGTCCAATAGAGGTCTGGCCAACAAGGAACAAAGGTTGAGAGGGACACATGGATAACATGGGCGCATGGGGAGGCGAGAGGGTGTGTTTGTGATAGAGAGACCCCTCGATATCGTGAGGGACTATATGGGTGGGAGATCAAGGGAGGTGTGTGCGCGATAGAAATATGCCCTGAGAGAAATCGAGATAGACCATGCACATGTTTGTGATGGAGACTAGGATTAGCTAGTCATATACATATAGGGGGGACTGCGTGTGCCTACAATTGAGTGAGAGACCATCATACTTGGCTAGCTAGGCATGAGATTGTGTGTGTGTGCGTGTGAGATGGAGAGAGAACGAGGGAGAGAGATAGAGTTTTAGATGGGCCTGTCGAGTGCGAGTGAGATATGCATATGTGTATGTGTGACCCAGGTAGATGGAGAGTTTGAGAGAGAGGGGGAGAGCTCCGAGACGACAGAGTGGTGCGTGAGAGAGTTCTGAGCAGACGAGCCAAGGAATTTGTGTGCGTCTGATGAGTGCACCCATGATATCTAGCTTGGACTAGAGAATCATACATAGTGTGCGAGAGAGACCTATAGATGGAGTACATATGCATGCGAACTAGAAAGACCCCCCCCCCCACGCACACACACAAAGAGAGACCGAGAGGGAGATGGAGTGTAAGCGAGAGGGACCAAGAGGGTTTGTGTGTTGGATGCGTCTGATGTGATTGAAGATTGTCGTGAGAGAGAGAGAGAGAGAGAGAGAGAGAGAGAGAGAGAGAGAGAGAGAGAGAGAGAGAGAGAGAGAGAGAAAGAGAGAGAGAGAGAGCAGGAGTCCTGAGAGGGGCAGTCGCGCTTTTATGCATCAAAGACCTGATATAAACCATGTTTCGATATAAACTTGCATTCAAATATTTAAATTGGAGAACATGTTGTCTGCAATCCACACATGAATGGATATATGCGTATATCAAACAAGTTCATTAATTTGACTTTCAACATTTCATGGAGTACTATAATACTGTACAACATGCTATTCGATTGAGGTGTTCAATTTTGGATTTAGTTCACTATTTTGACACGGTGAGCGAGCTATTTCATTGAATCGAGATATTTCATTTTTGGTTTGATTCCCGTTTTGAGTGGGTCAACTATTTGTCATATAGTAAATCGCTAGCAACGAGCATGTAAAAACACATTACTCGAGCATCATCTCTCCATCTAAAAAAAAGTGGCAAGCTAATATTTCAAAATTTGATTCGAATCGACTTAGTAAGGTAGGCGTGGATGCTCGTTCTCCCAAATTTTGAGCGAACTAATTAAACATCCTCTGCTTTCGGTGGAATTAGCGAGCAAATAAATGGGAGACGCGAAATTACCGTCCTATGTGGGAGACGCATTAATTGACCTGTTGTACATCGAGGGTAGGTTCGTAACTTCATCCAAGCGTGCCTTCTCCTCGGCCGAAATGACATGTGCCGAATAATTCATAAACCATGGTCGGCAAAACACGCTCTCCTCGCTCGAAATAGCTCGCCCACTATTTCAAAACACGCTCTCCTCGCAAAAGCGTTACGCCCACTATATTTCAAAACATGCCCTCCTGCCCGAAATCGCTCGCCCACTATTTGGGGAGAAGCAAAGTTACTCTACTATCCCCGACCCTCAAGACACGCACCTAAGCCGAGAAGCCCAAAGGCAGGGTAGAACTATAACTCCCCTCACATTTTCGGACAAATGCGTCAGTAAAACATGGTTCCACTCCTCCCAATTCCCCCATTCATACCTCGTGGGCGCCAAATCACCTTCTCCCGGAAGCTCCCTTCAACTGGGCCATGAAACCTCAGCCCCTCCTCCATGGCACCCCCACCGCACCAATTTCACAATCGCCTCCTCCCTAATGCGGAGGCGTTGTCCATTTGCCATCGTGCCTTTGGGTCGTGTGCCTCTTACTCCGTCTTCTTTGGAGCTGCCTCGGCGACAACCCGCGTGAACCGTCTGGAGCCGATTCACCCCGCCCGTTGTCCACGGCACAGGCTGCTCCAACTTCGGATCCGTCCGAGTCCGGCTGCTTCCCGTAGCCGTCGGCGGTCGCGACATCGTTGTTTCCACGCCGGTGGTAATACGCAACCAGCGTCGGCCTCCTTGACTTCGGCGGTGGACCTTCCCTACTTCACCGGGCCGCCCGGATAGGTCGCACTCTCATCTCAAATCACTTTATTTAGGCGTTAGTTGTCTGAATTTTTATTCTAGGCCAATCGATTCCCAATGGGAAGCAGCACCCCTCGGCGGCGGAGCTCCTAGGCTGCGGTTGGCTGGTGTCTAACGTAAGGTGCGGGCCGCAAGTTCGCCCATGAGCGGCGCTTAGATGGCTATCTTAGAGTTGCATGGGTTGAAGGTACTTGCCGCCAGATCTGGATGACGGGAAGTCTTCATGGATTGGCCGAAGGCGCAACCCACGGCAGTGCGGTGTGGTGGAGGCGGGGTTTTTGGCGGAACCCGCAGACGGCGGAGGCAAGCTGCTTTCTTAGTTGGTCGGCTCTGTGAGGAAGATTCCTAACAGTGTCGGCCGAGGCACAAGACGGCCATCAAGCCATCCGGCGTAGATCAGACGATACCAAAATAAAATAAAAACGTGTGACCCCAATTTAGTCTTGATCAGCAGACGTGTGACCACTCTCATACCTTCTTTGTTGATCTCTTAGTGTATTTCTTGAGATCAAAGAGATGTGTCGTTCTTAACATTATGCGTTATCTGCATCTTGACCACACCGTCTTCCGACTCACCACAAGCTGCTCCAACAAGGAAGCATACACGGAAGGAGCTATAGTCCCCACTCAGCGGTTCCACGCATCGAATGCGCGTGCCCAGGCATGGACAGCCACAACAACTTCTTTGGGCCATCGACAAGTCGGCACATGATGCTCACTCCTATGGATGGCGGCCAGATAGGTTGTACCCTCATCTTACTTGTGTGCAACATTTACGGCTTTGTTATTCATCTAACCATGGAAAATAGATTATCACATTTCACTGTATATTCATGTTGATCTCTTACGGGTCTTGTTCAGGAGTTAACGTTGTTCCATAGTTCAGCTAAGATACTTGTTCTTTAGGTAACGTTGTTCCATAGTTATCATCCATCGACCAATGCTATCCCACAGGCTGGTGATTATAGTATTATACCACTTCTAGTATTACCTATGTTGTTCTTTAATACTTTTGTGTGCCATCTAGTTAATATCGAGTACAAGCGATACATATTACGTAGCTTTCATCTATGTTCTCCCTTTAGTTTTTGAGACTGTTGCTGCTAGTTAACCCCAGTCCTACTATTTATGGCGTCTCCTGAGGCACTCATTACATAAATCTAACTACTAGTTGTCTTCCATGCATGTCGGATATAATTGCACACACCGATATATCCACAAGAACCTCACGAGCAATGTAAAGGCCAATAAACTTGATGTCAATGATACCCAATATGATGGAACATGTAAAGGCAGTTCTTCAGAAGACTTGCAGAAAGATGTTGAATCCTCTTCACCTCACAAGGTCCTTGCTCTAACTTGGCCCGTGATATGGATACAACATGCATATAATGTCCTGGAGTGTATCTACTATGTTGCAATGCCATGTGCTTAGCATGCCGATCATGCATGTAAATATGTCATGCCTTCACATTTTTCAAGACCTATTACATTCATGATAACATGTTTTCAAATTCAACTCTTGTCATTCTACTCTATCGCAATGCCATCTGCTTAATTTGGACATCATGCTTACGAATATCTTATGCAATGTTATTCATCGGTATGTACTTCATCATCTACCATACCATGTTTTTTACATTGAAGTCTTTGTTCTAGTGCTCATGTTGCAATGCCATCTTAGTTTCCCAATCATACACGTGTATGTTGCCTTAGTTTTTCATGCGTATTCCGCTTGCATACAGTTTTACATTCAACTAGTGTTTTTTTCTTGTGTTGTCCTGTCGTATCCCTAGCTCTTACACCATACTCCCTCCATCCGGATTACATGTTCTTTGAAATGGATAAAAGGATGTATCTAGAACTGAAATACGCCTAGACCCATCCATTTTTTACGGATGGAGGGAATACATGTCAATATGTCATGCCTTTCTATTCTTGATTACCTATTCCATCTACATTGTAGCATGTTTTATAATTGAAGCACCGGTCTTCTATATAAGGCATGCAAGGGAAAAACGGCTATGTTAGAATCGAAGGGTTATAAACCGAATCTTTGCAAAAGATCCAAACGCCAGGAGATAATAAACCAACTCTAGTTTTTATAGATCTTTGCTCCAAAGACGTAGAAACCCAACTCCTCACGATAATAAGTAGATTCTAGTGGCAAAAGAACTAGTCCGCTCCAGTCCGGCCAAAAATATGTCAACTCCATTCTAAGAAGCGTGTGCGTATCCTTGCATCATGAAATTTTATAGCATGCTGATCATATTTTCTACATGTTTCTTACCCATCTCTCTTTTAGAAAATAAGCTTAACAGATAGAAGAATTTACTGCTTTGGTATAAATGCGTGAGGAAAGATTCTTGCAGAATTCTCTGTGCTCCAATCTGAGATGTAAGTACGTGTTGTATATCACTATATTTTTACATCAGCATGTATTTTGTTAATCATCATGAATCCAACCTTTATCTGATCTAAATTTAGTTGTAGCAAAATGTATGATTAAAGGCCACAATGTTAATTTTTGTAAGGAAAACTGCCTGGTAGTTTTGCATCCTGAGCTGCATGAGTGTACTATCTCATATCGGTGGGTTTGATTACCGTGGTTACTGCAGTGGGTTTTCGGTGTTTTTCTTGTGTTGTCCTGTCGTATCCTAGCTCTTACATCATACTCCCTCCGTCACGGATTACATGTTGCGTAAATGGATAAAAGCTGGATGTATCTAGAACTGAAATCGCCTAGACCCATCCATTTATTTCCGGATGGAGGAATACATGTCAATATGTCATGCCTTTCTATTCTTCAGTACCTATTCCATCTCTGTTGTAGCATGTTTTATAATTGAAGCACCAGTCTTCTATATAAGGCATGCAAGGGGAAGACGGCTATGTTAGAATCTGAAGGGTTATAAACCAGATCTTTGCAAAAGATCCAAACGCCAGGAGATAATAAACCAACTCCAGTTTTCATAGATCTTTGCTCCGACATAGAAACCCAACTCCCACGAGATAATAAGCAGATTCCGGTGGCCAAAGAACTAGTCCGCTCACGTCCAGCAAAAGAATGTCAACTCCATTCTAAGAAGCATGTGCGTATCCTCGCATCATGAAATTTTATAGCATTCTGATCATATTTTCTACATGTTTCTTACCCATCTCTCTTTTAGAAAATAAGGTTAAATGATAGAAGACTTCCTTCATTGGAATTGTATTCGAGGAAAATATCTTGCGGGAATTCTTTGTGCTCCAATGCTGATGTAAGTACCTATTGTATATCACTATATTTTTACATCAGCATGTATTTTGTTAATCGGCATTAATCCAACATTTATCTGATCTAAAATTTGTTGTAGCAAAATGTTAACGGCGCCAATGTTGTTTTTTGTAAAGAAAACTGCCTGGTAGTTTTGCATACTGAGCTGCATGAGTGTACTATCTCATATCATGCACATTACTGAATTCTAGTGCTGCTCTGGTTGCCCATCCATTCATTGTGTCAATGTTGCTTTCATATTACCTTACAGGTGATGATAGTTGTGCCATATTGTGTTAATTTGGTGTTGGCTAGTTGCCCAAGCGTTTGTTGTGCCAATGTTGCTTTCCTATTATCGACTTGGCCAATGATAGCAATGCTAGTGTCTTAATTTGGTGCGGTACTTTCTGAGATAAGAAGACAAACTCTGAAAAGAGCAAGGCAACCCCATTGTTTCTTTCCAATAAATCTAGGCCAGGTAATATGCTAATAAGTCATGATTAATCTGTTTGGTTCCCCTCCTAATTTATGTTATGATGCAGTGGTCGAGACACTCTCCACTATCAGTAATACAAGCCTGCGAAAATCGCCATCTGAATCTATTCAGTATCCTCCTTCTCGAATGCAACAGAAAAAATATATGTTTGTGAACCAATTAATGGCTGAAGGAATGATGGAAATGGTGGAGGAATCAGAGGTGCAGAGTCGTGTGACACAACAACTGATCAATGTTTTCAGAGACAGTGTAGCAAAGAAGCAAGAACTTGCCCACATGCTTATAGGCGTCATCCGTCTTTGAGGTTGCAGATTGTGACGTTGTAGATCATTAGGTTACATTCATTTATTTGCACCGCATCAATCTTTGATTGCCCGATGGATGTAATTTCTGTAATATATGCTTGATGTGCAATGTTTTCCATGTATGTCGTACCTTTGCTTGATCGGTTTTGGTCCTGTGCATAATTGCTCGTCGTAATGGGCTCAAATTATCTAATTTGGCCTAAAGACATGTACAAACTTTAGTGGGCCCACTAAGTTAATGGGCCGTTACCAGGCCAAAAGTTAATGGTCGGCCCTCTTAACTCCGAATTAGATTAACGGTGACATCGAAGCGGGCAACAGGTGGGCCCAATTGATTTCACGCAGATTAACGGGCCGTTACCAAGTTCGGGCTACATATGGCCCAACTATACTTGTGGGCCTTTAGCAGGCCGAAAGAGGCAATGAACTGTCTTTGGACCATGAAGAGCATGGGCCGCTAAGAGGCCGAAAAGTCGGTCGTGTTGTAAATGGCCCAATCAGTTGTGGGCCTTTAGCGAACGAAGAAAGAAACCGGGCTGGTATTGGACCATGAAGGGCATGGGCCGTTAAAAGGCCAAAACTCAGGTCCGACTACAAATAGCCCAACTCATTTATGGTCCGTTAACGATTTGAAAGGCACAGGGGCCGGAATTATTAAACACTTAAATGGGTAAACAAAGGCCAAAACTCAGGTCCGACTACAAATGGCCCAACAGATATATGGGCCGTCACCCGGTGAAAAGACACACCGGGCGGAAATTGGCCCAACACTTAAATGGGTCGCTAAAGGCGAAACTCAGGTCCGACTACAAATGGCCCAACTGATTTATGGGCCGTTAACGGTGAAAGACACACCGGGCGAAATTAGCCCAACATTTAAATGGGTCACTAAAAGGCCGAAAGATGTACATCGTGAAAATTGTCCCATCCATTGAATGGGCCGTTAACAGGCCGAAATCTCATCGGGCCAATATTGAGCCCAAATATATAGCGGGTTGTTAACGGGCTTGAACTGACGATGGGCTGCAATGGTGTCAAATCTTTAACGGTCGTTGTGGCTGAATTGGCACATCTCGTATGGGCCGTGGGCTTAAATGGACTGACACAAGTAGGTCTTATATGGGCGGCCTGCTATTTTCTTTGGTAGGCCTTTTTCACCGGAATGGGCCACTATTGGGCGTGCCACGTCTCGACCTATCATAGGCGCCTCTGTCCAATGAGTGGATGACATCTGTCCCAGCGGTGAGGCAACACGTGTTTCCTCCGCCAATGATGATTATACACGTGGAAAATCCCCATTGGTCCGAGCATTAGCAGGTTATCGGATCAAAACCCGGACCCGATAGCTTAACGGCGTTACATTACGGTCGATGCCGCGTGTCGGTCACCCTTAATGAAAAGCACTTATACGTAATGGCGCAATTTATCGTCATGGAAGTGGACACTTCCGTGATGATAATTTTGGTAATGTCATGGAACACTTCTCTGACGACGCAGGTATGACTATCTTGATTACGTCGCCATAAAATCGTCATGGATGTACATGCATGACAAAAAACGCGACCTACTGTGACAAACACGTATCATCACGGAAGTGTATTTTTTTGTAGTGATACTAATTTCTGAATGACTGATCTTGGGGATTTGTCCTACTTCCTTGGCATTTCAGTCACTCGCTCGCCGACCGGGATGCTTCTCTTGCAACGCCAGTATGCCATCGATTTACTTCAGCGGGCGAGCATGCTTGATTGCAACCCATGTGCCACTCCAATCGATACTCGTTGCAAGCTCTCTGTTGAAGATGGTCCCCTTCTCTCCGACCCTACGGAGTATCGGAGTTTCGCAGGTGCGCTTCAGTACTTGACCCTGACTCGCCCCGATATTGCTCATGATGTGCAGCAGGCTTGCTTGTACATGCATGCTCCCCGTGAGCCTCATCTCAACCTTGTGAAGCGGATCCTCCGCTACATCAAGGGCTCACTCGATCTCGGGCTTCGTCTTCACGTGACACCGGCCTCCTCGCTCACTGCCTACTCAGGTGCGGATTGGGCAGGTTGCCCTGATACTCGCCACTACACTTCTGGCTACTGCATCTATCTTGGTGAAGACCTCGTGTCATGGTCGTCAAAGCGGCAAGCCACAGTCTCCCGCTCTAGTGCTGAGGCAAAGTACCATTGTTGCCCATCTTTGTGGTGAGTGTTGTTGGCTCCGCCACTTCTCGGCAAGCTACACCACCCCATCCGAATAGCCACTGATTGTCTTCTGTGACAATGTCGGCATTGTCTACATGGCTTCAATCATGTTCGGCCGGTACTAAGCTTTAAGCACATCGAGATCGACATCCACTTTGTGCGGGAAAAGGTGTCTCTCGGTCAGATACGAGTTCTTCATGTGCCATCTTCGCAGCAGTTCACGGACATCATGACCAAGGGTCTTCCCTCGCAGTTGTTCTTGGATTTTCGATACAGTCTGTGCGTCCAGATTACCGCCCTTATGACTGGCGAGAAGTGTTAAAGTATGATTTCATGTATTTGGTATGGCTACATGTATAGTTGGTAGGCTATCCTTTAGAGTTATCTCCAGCCGTTTGTGTATATTATGGTTGTTAGGAAAGCTTCCTTTCTTGCCTTGCAAGGCTATTCTAACATGTACGCATCACATATATGTAACACGAGCAGATCGCCCATGTGTGGCGTTTTCCCTCAACTCATTCTCTCTCTAGTTTACACCTAGCCGCTGATAGTCTTCGTGCTTTCACTACATTGCTTACTTGACTATGGCTTGTCTAGTGTAGTCCATCTTCCGCTGCATATCAATAGGTTCATTTCTATTGTTTGTCTTCAAACACCTCGTGTTTTGAAGACTTTCATAAAAATCGCCTATTCAGCCCCCCTCTAGTCAGGAGGCCAATTTTGTTTATCCTAGTCATATGTTTGCAATAAAGTTGTTAATCATATTTGCAACAATGGTGTGTCAAATGTGTGGCATTCACGTCTCTATCATGTTAACTTCGGTTGTATGTCGCGACTAGACAAGTTGAACTTAATCCCTAGTTTCACCATTGTCAAGGGATCTAAGTGTCAAGTTTGTGTGCAAGCTAAGCAACCTCATAAGTTTCACACGATTGTGGAAACAAGAAATCTTGCACCACTAGATCTCATACATTCAGATCTATGTGAAATGAATTGTGTTTTGACAAAAGGTGGAAAGAAATATTTCATGACATTAATTGATGACTCCACTAGAATCTTGCCATGTGTATCTTACGAAATCTAAGGATGAAGCTTTGAACCTTATCAAGATCTATAAAGCTGAAGTGGAAAACCAACTTGATCGTAAAATCAAGAGGCTTAGGTCCGACCATGGTGGAGAGTATTTTTCCAATGAATTTGATTCTTTTTGTGTGGAACATGGTATAATACATGAGAGGACGCCTCCCTACTCACCCCGGTCAAATGGGGTAGTCGAAAGACAGAACCGTACTCTAACTGATTTGGTTAATGCCATGTTAGACACATCAGGTCTCTCCAAGGCATGCTGGGGAAGGCGATATTGACTGCATGTCATGTCCTAAACCGAGTTCCCACAAAGAACAAAGAGATAACTCCATTTGAGAAATGGGAGAAGAAAAGGTTAAAACTCTCTTATCTATGAACCTGGGTTTGTTTGGCAAAAGTCAATGTGACAATTCCAAAGAGGCGTACTCTTGGACCAAAAACTATGGATTGTGTTTTCGTGGGATATGCTTTTCATAACATTGGTATAGATTCTTCATTTTAAAATCTGAGGAATCTGACATGCATGTCGGTACAATCATGGAGTCGAATGATGCGACTTTCTTTGAAGATATCTTTCCCATGAAGGATATGGCTAGCTCATCAAATTAGGAGATTCCTAGTTCATCGAATCAGGAATTACTTACAAATACTGAACCTACCATTTTGATGGAGCACTCTGTAAATCCTGTGGAGGAGAACTGTGAAGTTCCTACTAGGAGCAAGAGACAGAGGACTGCAAAGTCCTTTGGTGATGATTTTCTTGTGTATCTCATAGATGACACTCCCAGTTCTATTTGAGAGGCTTATGCATTGGAAGATTATGACTACTAGAAGGAAGCGGTCCGTAGTGAGATGGATTCCATCTTGGCCAATGAAACTTGGGAGATCACTGATCGTCCTTATGGGTGCAACCTATAGGGTGCAAATGGGTATTCAAGAAGCTTAGGCCTGATGGTACTATTGAGAAGTACAAGGCATAGCTCGTGGCCAAGGGTTATTCCCAAAAGGAAGGTGAAGACTTCTTTGATACTTACTCACCTGTGGCTTGACTAACCACTATTCGAGTACTAGTTTCACTAGCTACCTCACATGGTATTCTCGTTCATCAAACGGATGTTAAGACTGCTTTCCTAAATGGAGAGTTGGATGAGGAAATTTATATGGAACAACCAGATGGGTTTGTAGAAGATGGCCAGGAAGGAAAATTGTGCAAGTTGCTGAAGTCTTTGTATGGACTTAAGAAAGCACCCAAGCGGTGGCATGAGAAGTTTGAAAGATCATTAATAGCTGCACGCTTTGTTGTAAACGAAGCTGATAAATGTGTGTACTATCGCCATGGTGGGTCGAGGGAGTTATCCTTTGCTTGTATGTTGATGACATACTGATTTTCGGAACAAATCTGAATGTTATTAAGGAGGACAAGGATTTCCTCTCTCGTTGTTTTGAGGTGAAGGATTTAGGAGTGGCTGATGTTATTCTGAACATCAAGCTATTGAGAGAAAATGATGGTGGGATTATATTGCTTAAATCTCACTATGTGGAAAGGATCTTGAGTCACTTTGGCTACAGTGACTGCAAGCCCTATCCAACACCATATGATGCTAGCGTGTTGCTTCGAAAGAATCAAAGAATTGCTAGAGATCAATTGAAATATTCTCAGATTATTGGCTCGCTTATGTACTTAGCCAATGCTACAAGACCTTACATCTCTTTTGCTATTAGTAAAATGAGCCGGTTTGTCTCAAAACCAGGAGATGTGCATTGCAAAGCTCTAGAGAGAGTTATGCGTTACTTGAAAGGCACTACGAATTATGCAATTCACTACCTTTGGGTACCCAAAAGGTCTTTGGAAGGGTATAGTGACTCAAAGCTGGATCTCGAGATGTTGATGAGATAAAGGCCACGAGCGGATATGTATTCACGCATGGAGGTGGCGCTGTTTCTTGGAAGTCTTGCAAGTAGACCATCTTAACAAGGTCAACAATGGAAGCAGAGCTCACATCACTAGATATAGCTACGGTCGAAGCAGATTGGCTTTGTCGGCTCTTGAATGACTAGCCAGTTGTTGAGAAACATGTACCGGGTATCCTTATGAACTGCGACAATCAGACTGTGATCATGAATGTGAGCAGCTCAAAGGATAACATGAAGTCATCAAGACACGTTCAGAGAAGGTTAAAGTCTGTTAGAAAAATGAAAAACGTTGGAGTTATTGCATTGGATTATATCCAAACGTCTAAAAATCTGGCAGATCCTTTTACTAAGGGTCTATCACGTAACGTGATAGATAATGCATCGAAGCAGATGGATATGAGACCCACAAAATGAGTTGTTCACAGTGGTAACCTAGTCTATGTGATCGGAGATCCCGTGAATTAGATGTAGAAGACAAGTTGTTGGCCAACTGAGAGGAGAGTATCCTTACTATTAACAATACCACTCCATGAAGATTCAATACTCTCCTAATCTGCATGGCAGGTTGATGTATATCTTAATGTGTCCTAAGTGGCTCATTTAAGCAGAGATGTTGTCCTGCAGAACATCTTTTGAAGAACACACCTATATGAGTCTGATTGTTAAACCTTGCAATCTATGAGAGTAGGGTGCTCTCTAGTAAATTCATGAAAGGTCTCGGAGTATGACGCATAAGCTGCAACCGCAGGGAAGACCCACGGTAGCCTAGTATAGGTCAAGGCTTTGTGTGAAGCCAGATTCGTAGAAAACTTGCAGTTCAAGGCCTAGTCCACTGTTCAAGTTTCTTACTAGTGTAGCATAGAGTTGTAGGTGGAAGTTCAACTTAATAGTCTCCACTGCAGTGCCGGTATATAAAATAGTATTTTGGAACCAAAGGCAAATTCCGTGTGCCTCTGGGATCTGGTGGGGATTGCTGGAATTTTGACTATTTTGAGACAACCCAATAGCAATTTTAGAAATTCTAAAAAATCCTAGAGGACCACTAAGCCCATTCGTGCAAGGCAAGGGGTGCTACTAAAGTTTAGTCCCACATTGCTAGTTTGGTGGGAGTTGGACCTCCTTATAAGGGAGGTTATTTCCCCACATGTATGAGCATGAGAAAAAGAGGGGCTTTCACGCGCGCTCCTCCTCCGTCGCCCGCCTCGCCACGCCAGGCCACGCCTCGTCATGATGCACCGCGGGTTACGGGAATGAGCCGAGCCGATGTCTAAATTTTTGCCACACACAATGGGTATATGAAAGGTCACTAAGGAGCTGGAAAGTTTTTGCTATAGTGGATATTGAAATGAACGCTGCACCCTTCATCTGTTGTCTGTTCGTTTTGTCTCCTTCCTTTGCTTCAGCTCCCGTCGCAGCCTATTCACCTCCTTCTCCTGTGCCTATAAAAGAGAGATCGTGATGGCTCGTATCCGCGTCAATATTTCCCCGAAGAGGAAGGGATGATGCAGTACAACTTCGGTAGGTATTTCCCTCAGTTATGAAACCAAGGTTATCGAACCAGTAGGAAAACCAAGCAACACTATGTAAACGGTACCTGCACACAAAGAACAAGTACTTGCAACCCGACGCGTAAGAAGGGTTGTTAATCCCTCTCGTGTAAAAGATAGATTGGTTTGTATAATTTTGGATAAATAGATCTTGCAATAAAATAAAATAAAGAAATAAAGAAAAGGTGCAGAAAGGTATTTTTGGGTTTTTAGAATAATAGATCTGAAAATCTCAAAGCAAATATGATAAAGAATAGACCCGGGGGCCGTAGATTTCACTAGTGGCTTCTCTCGAGAAAAGTAGCATACGGTTGGTAAACAAATTACTGTTGGGAAATTGATAGAACTTCAAATAATTATGACGATATCCACACAATGATCATTATATAGGCATAACGTCCAAGATTAGTACACCGAATCCTGCCTGCATCTACTAATATTACTCCACACATCGACCGCTATCCAGCATGCATATATTGTATTAAGTTCATGCAAAAATGGAGTAATGCAACAAGAACGATCACATGATGTATACAAGATCTATTCATGTAGGAATACACCCCATCTTGTTATCCTTAATAGCAACGATCAATACGTGTCTTGCTGCTCCTTCTGTCACTTGGAAAGAACACCGCACGACCGAACCCATCACAAAGCACCTATTCCCATGGCAAGAGAAATCGATCTAGTTGGCCTAACTAAACCAAAGATTCGAAGAATAAATACGAGGCTATAAGTAATCATGCATATAAGAGATCAAAGAAATTCAAATAACTTTCATGGATAAATAGATCTGATGATAAGATCAAAGTTCATCAGATCCCAACAAACACACTGCAAAAAAAGAGTTACATCAAATAGATCTCCAAGAGACCATTGTATTGAGAATCAAGAGAGAGAGAGAGAGAGGAACCAATCTACCTACTAACTACGGACCCGTTGGTCTACAATGAACTACTCACGCATCATCGGAGAGGCACCAATGAGGATGATGAAACCCTCCGTGATGGTGTCTAGATTGGATCTGGTGGTTCTGGAACTTGCGGCGGATGGAATTGTGTTTTGTCGACTTCCCTAGGGTTTTTGGATTTTCAGGGTATTTATAGAGCAAAGAGGCGGTGCGAGAGGCGGCCGAGGTGGGCACAACCCACCAGGGCGCACCTGGGCCCCCAGGTGGGTTGTGCTCTCCTCGGAGCCCCCCTCTGGTACTTCTTTGGCCCAACTGGTGCCTTCTGGTCCAGAAAAATCTCCAAAAAAATTTGCTGGTTTGGACTCCGTTTGGTATTGATTTTTCGAGAAGTAAAAAACAAGCAAAAAACAGCAACTGGCACTTGGCACTATGTCAATAGATTAGTCCCAAAAAATGATATAAAGTTTCTGTAAAATGATTGTAAAACATCCAAGAATGATAATATAACAGCATGGAACAAGGAAAAATTATAGATATGTTGGAGACGTATCACCATCCCCAAGCTTAATTCCTACTCGTCCTGAGTAGGTAAATGATAAAAACAGAATTTTTGATGTGGAATGTTGCCTAACATGTTCATCACATATTCTCTTCTTTTGTAGCATGGACATTTGGACTTTTATATGATTCAAAGAATAGTCTAGTTTTGACATGAGGATTTCAATACTCAAGCATATCAACAAGCAACCATGTCTTTCAAAATATCAATACTAAAGCAAGTTATCCCTAGCCCATTATGCTCGATCATCGACCCATTCATGAAACACACTCGCATATTAGCTACACCCAATGCTCAAGTGCGATCATAGTGCCCCTTAGTCGGTGCTTTATAAGAGAAGATGGAGACTCAAATGAAAATAAAAATTGCATAAAGTAAATAGAAAGGCCCTTCGCAGAGGGAAGTAGGGATTTGTAGAGGTGCGGATCAGCTCAAAAGCGAAAAGATAGAGATAAAACATTTTGGTTGGCATGCTTTTTCCCGACAACAAAATGATCGATAGTTCCCAATACTTTCCATGCTAGATATATCATAGGCGGTTCCCAAACAGAAAATAAAGTTTATTCCTTTTTCCACCATACTATCACATTCCACTTGGCCAGTATCCCTTTAGTGCCGTCCATACCAACACTTTCCAAGGAATTTATTATTTGACAACATAAAGTAAATTCATTTTTCATTTCAGGACTAGGCATCCCTAATACCTTTGCCGTACTCTCATGCAATGAAAAGTGAATAAACACTCATCTTGACAATAACACATCTAGCATGGAAAAATATCAGCCACCCCCTATCGTTTCATGAGTGGTACGAGCACACAAAAAGGATATTTATTTTGAAAATTGGAGATGGCACATACAAATTTGCTTAGAACAGCATGGAAATACCGCATATAGGTAGGTATAGTGGACTCATGTGGTAAAACTGGGTTTAAGGATTTTGGATGCACAAGTAGTATTCCTACTTAGTACAAGTGAAGGCTAGCAAAAAGATTGAGAATCATCCAACCAAGAAACTAAAAATCACATAAGCGAGCATTAAGCATAACTAACACCGCATAATGCACCACAAGTAGGATTTAATTTCATTGCATAACTATTTACTTTCGTCCTTGCATAGGGAATCACAAACCTTAACACCAATATTCTTACTAAAGCATAATTACTTACAAACATGACTCACGTATCATTATCATCATATCGCAAAACTATTACAAAGAATCAAGTTTATTTTGTCCAATAATCTTCATGAAAGTTTTTATTATATCCTTCTTGAATATCTATCACTTTGGGACTAGTTTCATATGTTACGTTTGATAGCTCAAATATATTTAAGTGAAGAACATGAGCATAACTTTTTTCGTTTCTCAAAATAATATAAGTGAAGCATGAGAGAATTTCTTCAAAATTTTACTAACTCTCAAACAAATCTAAGTGAAGCATGTGAGAATTTCTTCAAAAATATTAAAACACACCGTGCTCAAAAAGATATACGTGAAGCACTAGAGCAATTACATAGCTCAAAAATTTAAGTGAAGAACATAAAGCATTTCTAACAAATCATGGCGTAATTTTGGCCCTCTCAATTAGGTGTGTCCAGCAAGGATACTTGTGACAAACTAAAAAGAAAAAAAAATCAAAGACTCATATAATACAAGACGCAGCAAAAATTATGATATGTGACGAATAAATATATAGCTCAAAGAAAATACCGATGGTCGTTTGAAGAAAGAGGGGATGCCACTCGGGGCATCCCCAAGCTTAGTTGCTTGTTTATCCTTGAATATTATCTTGGGGTGCCGTGGGCATCCCCAAGCTTAGGCCCTTCTTACTCCTTATTCCTTCATCCATCGCGATCTCACCCAAAACTTGAAAACTTCAATCGCACAAAACTTAACAAAAACCTTCGTGGGATCCGTTAGTATAATAAAGCAAATTGCCACTCTAAGTACTATTGCAAACCCATTCATATTTTATTATTGTATTATATCTACTGTAATCCAACTTTGCTATGGCTCATACCCCCCGATACAACCCATAGATTCATCAAAATAAGCACACAATGCAAGGAAAACAGAACAGTCTGTAGCAGTCTGAAAACTTCGTATACTGTTGTAACTCCAATTTTTTTGAAAAATTAGGAAAACATAGGCAATTTGTATATAAATCTTGTGTAAAAATTTCAGAATTTTTCGTAAACACATGATTTTTCAAAATTATTTTACTGGACGCAAAAGTTTCTGTTTTCCAACAAGATCAAATCAACTATCACCCAACATGATCCCAAAGGCTTTGCTTGGCCCAAACACTAATTAAAACATAAAAACACAATCATAACAGAGGCATAATTGTGCAAACACTCAAGAACATGAATAAAAAGGCAAAAATAAATTTTATTCATTGGGTTGCCTCCCAACAAGCGTTATCATTTTATGCCCCTAGCTAGGCATAAAGCATAGATTCAAGTATTGTCATCTTAGTTCTAGATCCATAAGATTCCCTCATGATTGATTCATATGGTGGCTTGATTCTTATTCTAGGGAAGTGTTCCATTCCCTTTCTTAGTGGAAATTGAAATTTAATATTTCCTTCTTTCATATCAATCACGACACCTATAGTACGTAAAAGCGGTCTATCAAGTATAATAGGACAAGACGGATTGCAATCAATACCAAGAACAATAAAATCTATGGGCACATAATTCCTATTTGCAAGAATAATAAAATCATTAATTCTTCCCATAGGCTTTTTAATAGTAGAATCCGCCAAGTGCAAATTTAAAGAACACTCATCAATATTGGTAAGACCAAGCACATCACATAAACACTTCGGAATTGTGGAAACACTAGCACCCAAATCACATAAAGCAAAACACTCATAATTTTTAATCTTGACTTTAATGGTAGGTTCCTATTCATCATGTAAATTTCTAGGAATAGAGATATCTAATTCTAACTTTTCTTCCAAATCTTTCGTCATAGCATCTTAGTAAAAGCTTTATTTTTTTCATAAGCATGGGTGAATTAATCATGGATTGCAACAAACAAATACAATCAATCAAAGAGCAATTATTATAATTAAAGTATTTGTAATCCAAAAGAGTGGGCATGTCACAAGTTAAAGTTTTGACCTCTCCAAACCCACTTTTATCAAAATTTTCATCAAGATTTTCACCCTCTGAATTATCAGGACACCTTCTAACTAAAGTTGACTCTTCTTCAGTCCCTTCATCATCAATTTTAATCTTACTAAAAAGGAATAAATAGAAGAAACACCAATCACTTTAAGATCTTCATCATTTTTATCTTCTAAAGAGATTGGTTTAGCGGCCATTTGATTTACTAGGGTAGCTTGTGCATCGGATATTTTCCCTAGCAAACTTTCAGCAAAAGCATACTTAGATTGGAGGTTACAAACTTCTCTACAAATATCATCAAGTTGTTTTGTTATAGCATCCAGCACAACAGAGTGTTCCTTAAGTTCTTCGGTAAAATATTTATTAAACTCAAATTGTCTAGTCATATATTCCTTAGTACTTTTCTCAATTTCAAGAAAAATATTGGGGTAAGGAACATCATAATATTTTCTTTGAGGCATCATGACTTCGAAAATAAGATTTGCACACGAAAACAGATCTGACTAGAAAACGGTGAACGAAAAAGAAAAGGCGAATAAAATGGCAGATTTTTGTGAAGTGGGGGATATGAAAACGAGAGGCAAATGGCAAATAATGTAAATTATAAGGAGATGAGATTTGTGATTAGGAACCTGATAGATGTTGATGATGTCTCCCGACAGCAGTAGCGAGAAATCCTTTCTTGATGGCTCGTACCCGCGTCAATATTTCCCCGAAGAGGAAGGGATGATGAAGTACAACTTCGGTAGGTATTTCCCATGGTTATGAAACCAAGGTTATCGAACCAGTAGGAGAACCAAGCAACACTATGTAAATGCTACCTGCACACAAAGAACAAATACTTGCAACCCTACGCGTAAGAGGGGTTATCAATCCCTCTCGGGTAAAAGATAGATTGCTTTGTATAATTTTGGATAAATAGATCTCGCAATAAAAAATTAAATAAATAATGAAAAAGTGAAGCAAGGTATTTTTGGGTTTTTAGAATAATAGATCTGAAAACAAAAGCAAATAAAATAGATCTCAAAGCAAATATGATAAAGAATAGACCCAGGGGCCGTAGATTTCACTAGTGGCTTCTCTCGAGAAAAATAGCATACGGCAGGTAAACAAATTACTAACGATATCCAGGCAATGATCATTATATAGGAATCACGTCCAAGATTAGTAGACTGACTCTTGCCTGCATCTACTATTATTACTCCACACATCGACCGCTATCTAGCATGCATCTAGTGTATTAAGTTCATGAAAAAAGCAGTAATGCAATAAGAACGATGACAGGATGTAGACAATATCTATTCATGTAGGAATAGACCCCATCTTGTTATCCTTAATAGCAACGATCCATACGTGTCTTGCTACCCCTTCTGTCACAGGGAAAGAACACCGCACGACTGAAGCAATCACAAAGCACCTCTTCCCATGGCAAGAATAATCGATCTAGTTGGCCTAACGAAACCAAAGATTCAAAGAAGAAATACGAGGCTGTAAGTAATCATTCATACAAGAGATCAAAGAAACTCAAATAACTTTCATGGATAAATAGATCTGATCATAAACTCAAAGTTCATCCGATCCCAACAAACACACCAGAAGATCATCTTCCTCTCATCACCGTTCCTGACCACTGAGCTACTGCCACAATCTTCCCCATCCTGGCTTGCAGCATGCCTTTGCCAGGTTGGGACGATGAGGCCTCAAACCCCGCCTCTTTGAGTCATGTACCGGGGAAGGGTGATAAGGTTTTGGGGAGCGCTCTGGGCGACTACTAACCGGTTCATCACAGATGCTCCAAAGACCGACGACCACTTCCCCAATGACCACTTCTTTGATAACCCACAAGTATAGGGGCTCGCAACAGTTTTCGAGGGTAGAGCATTCAACCCAAATTTATTGATTTGACACAAGGGGAGCCAAAAGAATATTCTCAAGTATTAGCAGCTGATTTGTCAATTCAACCACACCTGGATAACTTAATATCTGCAGACGGTATTTAGTAGCAAAGTAATATGGAAATGCTTGATAACGATAGCAAAAGTAATATTTTTGGGTTTTGTAGTGATTGTAACAATAGCAACGGAAAAGTAAATAAGTGAAGAAACGGTATGTGAAAAGCTCGTAGGCATTGGATCGGTGATGGAGAATTATGCGGATCACGGTTCATCATGTAACAGTCATAACATAGGGTGACACAGAACTAGCTCCAATTCATCAATGTAATGTAGGCATGTATTCCGAATATAGTCATACGTGCTTATGGAAAAGAACTTGCATGAAATCTTTTGTCCTATCCTCCCGTAGAAGCGGGGTCCTATTGGAAACTAAGGGATATTAAGCCCTCCTTTTAATAGAGTACCGGACCAAAGCATTAGCACATAGTGAATACATGAACTCCTCAAACTACGGTCATCACCGGGAGTGGTCCCGATTATTGTCACTTGGGGGTTCTGCGGATCATAACACATAGTAGGTGACTATAGACTTTCAAGATAGGATCAAGAACTCACATATATTCATGAAAACATAATAGGTTCAGATCTGAAATCATGGCTTTTCGGGCCCTAGTGACAAGCATTAAGCATCGCAAAGTCATAGCAACATCAATCTCGAACATAGTGGATGCTTTGGGGATCAAACCTAACAAAACTAACTCGATTACATGATAAATCTCATCCAACCCATCACCGTCCGACAAGCCTCGACGGAATTACTCACGCCTGGCGGTGAGCATCATGAAATTGGTGATGGAGGATGGTTGATGATGATGATGGCACGGATTCCCCTCTCCGGAGCCCCGAATCGGACTCGGATCAGCCCTCCCAGAGAGTTTAGGGCTTGGCGGCGGCTCCGTGTCGTAAAACGCGATGAATCTTTCTCTCGATTTTTTCTCCTGAAAGAGAATATATAGAGTTGGAGTTGAGGTCGGTGGAGCTCGAGAGGGGCCTGAGTGACGCGCCCCACCCTCGTGGAAAGGTGTGGGCCCCCTGGCCTTGATTCTTCGCCGATATTTTTATTATTTCCAAAAATAATCTCCGTGAAGTTTCAGGTCTTTCCGAGAACTTTTGTTTCTGCACATAAATAACACCATGGCAATTCTGCTGTAAACAGCGTCAGTCCGGGTTAGTTCCATTCAAATCATGCAAGTTAGAGTTTAAAACAAGGGCAAAGTGTTTGGAAAAGTAGATACGACGGAGACGTATCAACTCCCCCAAGCTTAAACATTTGCTTGTCCTAAAGCAATTCAGTTGATAAACTGAAAGTGATAAAGAAAAACTTTTACAAACTCCGTTTGCTCTTGTTGTTGTAAATATGTAAAGCCAGCATTCAAGTTTTCAGCAAAGGTTATGACTAACCATATTCACAATAACATTTAGGTCTCATGTTTACTCATGTCAATGGCATAATCAACTAGCGAGCAATAATAATAAATCTCGGATGACAACACTTTCTCAAAACAATCATTATCTGATATAACAAGATGGTATCTCGCTAGCCCTTTCTGAGACTACAAAACATAAATGCAGAGCACCTTTAAAGCTCAAGGACTGACTAAACATTGTAATTCATGGTAAAAGAGATCCAGTCATAGTCATACCCAATATAAATTAACAGTAATGCATGCAAATGACAGCGGTGCTCTCCAGCTGGTGCTTTTTAATAAGAGGGTGATGACTCAACATAAAAGTAAATAGATAGGCCCTTCACAAAGGGAAGCAGGGATTTGTAGAGGTGCCAGAGCTCGATTTTAAAGCAAAGATAAATAATATTTTGAGCGGCATACTTTCATTGTCAACATAACAACCAAGAGATGGCGATATCTTCCATGCTACACACATTATAGGCGGTTCCCAAACAGAATGGTAAAGTTTATACTCCCCCTCCACGAACAAGCATCAGTCCATGGCTTGCTCGAAACAACGAGTGCCTCCAACTAACAACAGTCCCGGAGGAGTTTTGTTTGCAATTGTTTTTATTTGATTTGCATAAAGCATGGGACTGGGCATCCTGGTGACCAGCCATTTTCTCGTGAGTGAGGAGCGGAGTCCACTCCTCTTGAGAATAAACGCCTAGCATGGAAAATACAGACAACCCTAATTGATACATGAGCTATTCGAGCATACAAAACAGAATTTCATTTGAAGGTTTAGAGTTTGGCACATACAAATTTACTTGGAGCAGCGGTGAGATACCGCATATATAGGAAGGTATAGTGGACTCATATGGAATAACTTTGGGGTTTAAGGGATTGGATGCACAAGCGGTATTCCGCTTAGTACAAGTGAAGGCTAGCAAAAAGGCGGGAAGCGACCAACTAGAGAGCAACAACAGTCATGAACATGCATTAAAATTAATATACACTGAGTGCAAGCATGAGTAGGATATAATCCACCATGAACATAAATATCATGAAGGCTATGTTGATTTGTTTCAACTACATGTGTGAACATGTGACAAGTCAAGTCACTCGAATCATTCAAAGGAGGATACCACCCTACTATACCACATCACAACCATTTTAATAGCATGTTGTACATAAGGTAAACCATTATAAACTCCTAGCTAATTAAGCATGGCATAAGCAACTATAATCTCTAATTGTCATTGCGAACGATGAACTAATCATATTTACAAAAACAAGAGAGGTCGAGTTCATACCAAGCTTCTCCCATCTCAATCAGTCCATCATATATCATCATTATTGCCTTTCACTTGCACGACCGAACGATGTGAATAGTAATAATAGTGCACGTGCATCGGACTAAGCTGGAATGTACGAGCATTCAATAAACAGGAGAAGACAAGACAATACGGACTCTTGGTTAAATCAACAATAATGCATATAAGAGCCACTTCAACATTTTTATTATGGTCTTCTCCTATCGATCCGCAAAGTAAAGAAAATAAAAAAAAAACTATTTACACGGGAAAGCTCCCAACAAGCAAAAGAAGAACAGGAAATCTTTTTGGGTTTTCTTTTAGTTATTACTACTAGCAGGAAAGTAAACTAGCTAAAAGCTACTACTAATTCTTTTTATTGTTTTTCTTAAGGTTTTTCAAACACACAAGAAGAAAGCACAAAAAGGAAAATAAACTAGCATGGATAGTACAGTGAAAAAGTATGAGCACCGACAACTAGCATGAGTGTGTAAATATAAATGTAATGTCGTTGAGAAATCGTACTCCCCAAGCTTAGGCTTTTGGCCTAAGTTGGTCTATTACTCCACTGGCTGGCGGATATCCAAAGATTATAAGCGGGTCAATGTCTTGAGATGAAGCCCCAGGTTGCCACTGGCTAGCCATCTCCTCCAGATTCCACTGGTAGAAAGATTGGCGTGGAGGAACAAATTGTGGTTCCGTATCTGGCTCTGTAGCTGAGGTGGGGTTCCGGTAGGCGTGAACGGCCTCCAACGGAACAAGGTACTCGCCTGCAGTTAAATCAACACAAGGAAGGAGCAGGCAAGGTAATAGTCTCAGGGTGATTTTTATCAAATAACAGTCTATAGTTAGGCTCCTTTCTTCTGTTCTTAATAATGAAATCATGTGCAACCATACTCTTGTAATCTTGAAGAACAGTAGGCAACAATTTTTCTTCCTTCTCATAATGCCTAATAGGTATGTTGTAGTATGCAGCGGCCTTGGCGAAGATGCCTCCCAAGATGGGGCCCTTAAATGCAGTTAAGATTTAACCGCTTTGCAACAATAGCGCCCATACTAAATGAATCATCACGAAACAAGGCATGGCACAAAATAACAATATCAGGGGCACTTAGGTTGCCAGAGTTTCCGCGACCAATTAAGCATCTACTAGCAAATAATGCAAAGTAACGTAAAACAGGAAAATGTATGCTAGTGATTCTTGCATCAGAAACTTTTCTAGTTTCCCCTACAGCAATTGTATAAATAAAGCCCTCCACATCGTCACGATGTGGTTCCTCTCGCTGCTTGGAAAAGGAAACTTGCAAACCTCACAAAATTCACGAAGGGTCATCTCCTTAAACTCATCATATAAATAAAAATCTACCGAAGGTGGTGACCTCCTAGAATGGAAATGAAAATTTTGCACAAACATATTGGTGAGTAAGAGATACTGTTCAAGTTTGTCGTGGAGGTAGTCGGTGAGGCCTGCATCCTCAGCCAATTATAAAAATCATCATAAATCCCGGCCGCTCTCAAGAAATCATCACAAGGCCATTCACATGGCCGAACTTCTGTGATGCGAGGGAGATTATATTTGGGCCTCTCTTCTTCTTCACTTTGCTTATCCTTCGAGCTTCGGCTCGAAGAGCCCCTCAAAAGTCTCTTCATTATTTTCTGAAAATTTCTGAAATTTTTAGTAACTTCAAATAAAAGTGAAGCAAACTCAACAAAATTGATAGCAACTACTCCTACAAGTGCCTAGAGACTATATCATGCATTAGAACTACTTGGAACCATTTAAATTTGACATGCAAGCTTACGAACATGGTCACCTAGGTAGCACAAATTTGCAATGAATAAAGCACCAGAACAAAAACTAATTGGACCATTGGAGGAGTCACATACCAAGGAACAATCCCCCACAGCAGTTTTGTGAGAGATGCTTTGAGCAAGGAGATCGAAAATCGCAACAAAATGAGCTAGAACTCGTGCTTGAGCTGGTTGGTGATTTTTTTGGGAGGAAGAAGGAGTGTGTGGTGGGCTGGAATAAGTGGAGGGAGCCACCATGGGCCCCTGAGGCAGTGGCGCGCCACAGCAGGGGAGTGGGCGTGCCCTGGACCCTCGTGGCCAGGTGCTTGCTCCCCCTACTGTGTTCTCAGTGCCAGATATTCTCAAAGATTCTAGAAAAAATCTTACTCCATTTTCGGGACATTTGGAGAACTTTTATTTTCGGGGTATTTTTATTGCACGGATAATTCAGAAAACAGACAGAAAATACTATTTTTGCTTTATTTCAACTAAATAACGAGAGAAAGTAAAAAGAGGGAATTGCAGAAGGTTGTGCTTTCTAACTTCATCCATCTCATGATCATCGAAAGGAATCTACTAAAAAGGTTGATCAAGTCTTGTTAACAAACTCATTCCGAATAACAATGGAACCGGAGAAATTTCGAATAACACAATGTTACCTCAACGGGGATATGCACATCCCCAACAATAAGAATATCATATCTCTTTTTGACAGTAGGAAGAGGAAATTCAAACCTCCAATAATAATTGATGGAATTTTTCCAATAGAATTGATACTGTGGACTTGAGGTTGTTTCCTCGGAAAGTGTACCGTATGCTCTTTACCATTAACCTGAAAAGTTACATTGCCTTTGTTGCAATCAATAACAGCCCCTACAGTATTCAAAAATGGGTCTTCCAAGAATAATAGACATACTATCGTCCTCAGGAATATCAAAAATAACAAAGTCCATTAAAATAGTAACGTTTGCAACCACAACAGGCACATCCTCACAAATACCGGCAATTATAGCGAGTTGATTTATCGGCCATTTGCAAAAGATATTTCAGTAGGTGTCAACTTATTCAAATCAAGTATACGATATAAAGAGAGGCATAACACTAACACCGGCTCCAAGATCACATAAAGCAGTTTTAACATAGTTTCTTTAAATGGAGCATGGTATAGTTGGTACTCCTGGATCTCCCAGTTTCTTAGGTATTCCACCCTTAAAAGTATAATTAGCAAGCATGGTGGAAATATCAGCTTCTGGTATCTTTCTTTTATTTGTAACAATTTCTTTCATATACTTAGCGTAAGGATTCATTTTAAGCAAATCAGTCAAACGCATACGCAAGAAGATAGGTCTAATCATTTCAGCAAAGCGCTCAAAACCCTCATCATCCTTTTTCCTGGATGGTTTGGGAGGAAAAGGCATGGGTTTCTGAACCCATGGTTCTCTTTCTTTATTGTGCTTCCTAGAAACAAAGTCTCTCTTATCATAACGTTGATTCTTTGATTGTGGGTTATCAAGATCAACAACGGTTCAATTTATACATCATTGCCATTACTAGGTTGAGCATCAACATGAACATCATCATTAACATTATCATTAGGTTCATGTTCATTACCAGATTGTGTCTTAGCATCAAAAATAGAAATATCATTGGGATTCTCAGGTGTGTCTATAACAGGTTCACTAGCAGACGCCAAAGAGGTGGGGCGTTAGGTTTTTTCTAAACGGGCGGGGGGTGGGGGCCACCTCTCTCTTTCTTGCGGTCAGGTGGTGTGACAAAAGAGCCGACGATGGCAAAGGCCTCTTTTGTCGTCTGCCGTTTCTTTGCCGTCTGCTTTTCGGTAGCTGATGGCAAAGAGCTTCTTTGCCGTCCGCTAGCAGACGGCAAAGAGCTGGCAGATGGCAAATTAGCTGATTCTAGTAGTGAGTGAATCACAGAGAGTATTCTAACAAATCACGAATAATGAGTGTACCTCTCAAAAAGGTGTGTTCAGCAAAGATAATTGTGGCAAACTAAAAAGTAAACAAAGCAAATACTCATATAATACACGACGCTCCAAGCGAATCTCATATGATGTGATGAATAGAAATAGTTCCAAGTAATTTACCGACGGTTGGTTGACAAAAGAGGGGATGCCATTTGGGGCATCCCCAAGCTTAAACAACAGGTTTCCGTGAATATTACCTTTGGGTGCCTTGGACATCCTCAAGCTTAGGCTCTTGCCACTCTCAATTCCTTCATCCATCGCGATCTCACGCAAAACTTGAAAACTTCGGCACACAAAACTCAATAGAAAACTCGTGAGATCCGTTAGTATAACTAGCAAATCATAAGATGTAGGTACTATTGTAAACCCATTCAAATTTTATTATTTAATATTACCTACTATATTCTAACTTCACCAGGACTTATACCCCCCGATACAATCCATGGATTCATTAAAACAAGCAAAAAATGCAACAAAAATAGAATCTGCCAAAAACAGAATGGTCTATAATGATCTGGCTAAGCGCAATACTTCTGTAACTCCAAAAATTTTGAAAATCAGGAAAACATGGGAAATTTGTGTATCAATCATGTGTACAAAATTCAGAATTTTATAACCTCCGATGAATTTATCTGAGTTCTTACTTGGGTGCAAAAGTTTCTGTTTTCTCACAGAATCAAATCAACTATCAACCAAATCATCCCAAAGGCTTTACTTGGCACAAACACTAATTTAAACACAAAAACACAACCATAACAGTAGCATAATTGTGTGCACATAAAAAACAGAGAATAAACAAGAAAACAAAGATAACTATCGGGTTGCCTTCCAACAAGCGCTATTGTTTTACGCCCCTAACTAGACATAATGCGTAGTTTCAAGTGTTGTCATCCTTCAAATTAACTCCATAGGTGGCCCTCATAATAGATTCATATGGTGGCTTAATTCTCTTTCTAGGGAAGTGTACCATTCCTTTCTTTAATGGAAATTGAAATTTTATATTGCCTTATTTAATATCAATAATAGCACCTATGAATCAATATCGAGCATAATAAAATCAACAGGCACATAATTCCTATTTGCAAGAATAATAACATCATTTATTCTACCCAAGGTTTTCTTAATAGTGGAATTCGCTAAGTGCAAATTAAGAGAACATTCATCCATATTGGTAAAACCTAGCACGACACATAAAGATTTTGCTATTGTGGAAATGCTAGCACCCAAATCACATAAGGCATTGCACTAATAATTTTTAATTTTAACTTTAATTGTAGGTTCCCACTCATCATATAATTTCCTAGGTATTGAAATCTCCAATTCTTCTAAAGCTTTCATCATCCCTTCCACAATATGTTTAGTAAAAGCCTTATTTTGTTCATAAGCATTGGGAGAATTTAGCATGGATTGCAACAAGCAAATACACTCAATTAAAGAACAACTATCATAATTAAAATCCTTGAAATCCAAAGTAGTGGGAACATCACTATTTAAAGTTTTGACCTCTACAAACCAACTTTTATGAATTTTTCTTTAAGATTTTCACCCTCAGAACAATGGGGACACCTTCTAGCTAAACTTGACTCATCTTCAGTCCCCCTTTCATAAAGTTTTATATTGCTAAACAAAGACTCAATGTGTGAGACACCAATCATTTTAATATCTTAATCATGACAACGATAAAACCGGCCAGAATCGCTTTTTCTAAGAATTCTTGCTTAGCCCTCAACCTAGAAGTTCTTTCTTTACTTTCATCAATGGAAATATAGTGATCAATAGACTCACCAATATCAAGCTTGGGTGGCAAAATTTTAGTGTTGAGATTTTTCACATCATGAGCTATTCTATCCATGTTCCTAGACATATCATCAATTTTACTCAATTTTCCTCTATCATAGTATTGAAAATCTTTTGAGAATTAATAAATTCTTTTATATTACTTTAAAGATCGGAGGGCATCCTATTATTATTATTATTATTATTATTATTATTATTATTATTATTATTATTATTATTATTATTATTATTATTATTATTATTATAAGAATTGCTATAATTATTAGAGAAATTTCCAGGAAACAGCCTAGGATTAAAATTACCTCCATAAGCATTACTATTGAAATTGTTTCGCGACACAAAATTCACATCTACGGGATCATTATTTTGCTCAATCAGAGTAGACAATGGCACATCATAAAGATCAATATGAGCACTCTTACTAGCGACCATTTTCATATGAGCACTCTTACCCTCGGATTTGTCCCCGGCCACAGGCTCCGAACCGTGTGTGTCCGTGCCTATCAAATCTGATATCTTCCGACACTCGCCCTTGGGCGACGTGCTAAATTCATTAAGGTCTCTCTCTTTGTCAGGAGACACATGGTCGAACTATGTCCGGCTTGAATGGGAAGCGGACGACGAAGAAATTCGTTCCCCACCCACCACCCACTTAATAGCCTCTGTCGACGACTTAACCGACATGCTTGACTTCAACTCCGAAGACATTGACGGTATGGACGACGATGCAGGAGAAGAATAGGAACCACCGCCCACGTAGGCGCTGGACAGCTCACTTTATCATATGATGTATACATGGTGGATACACCCAAAGAAAACAGCGACAAAGGCGGAAGGATGCAACGGAAGATAATCCCTTGAGAAGCAACCAAAGCGGCACGGCGTGGCGCGCTCCAAATCCGCCTCGGCAAAAACAGCGATAACAGCGCAAGAAAGAATAATACCCGACCGACTCCAAAGGAAGCAGCGACCACATGGACCAAGCGATGGAGGCGGGATGAGCGGTGGACGGCGAACATAATGCGAACATTGTCCGATCACGGCGACGCCGTGGGTAAAACTCATCAACCTGTCTCCGGAGAGGAGAACAGTCCGGACGACGATGCACACATCATCCCGGAAAGGCACTTGGAACAAGAGAACCTCCATAGAAGGCTTATTGCCACCGCGAGGAGCCTGAAGAAGCAGAAGCAAAGGCTTAAGGCCACGCAGAATACGCTCAACATCGGATGGAACAAAGTGCTTGACATGAAGAAAAGTCTGATGGCGATGCCACACAAAGAGCTATCCAAAGCGCAAGCTACTTTGCTGGTCGACGGACGAGGCTATAGAGCCCACTCAGCTGAAAAATAAAACGGCCCATCAGCTGGACCAACCACCCCGTGGCCGCGACAGGGCGGCTAATGGCGTCGCGCATAAGTCAGCGCATGATTTACGTGAGCACCTGGACAAAAAAGCCGGTATGGCCAGGTCCATCTACGGATCCAGGAAGCACGCTCCAGCACAGGATCATGGCCGCCCAAACGACTATACTGACCGAATAACAGCTCGGAATCAAAACCGAACACTACAACCGTCAGAAGAATGCCACGACACATCCAGATACAGGGGTGCCACGCACCCCTATGCTTCACCGATGAGGTGCTGGATCATGAATTTCCAGAGGGATTCAAAACCATGAACATAGAGGCATCTGACCAGACGGCAGACCACAAGTGCGGATTGAGGACTTTATACTTCACATCCACATGGCTCGCGGAGATGATCTCCACGCCATCAAATACCTGCCCCTCAAGTTGAAAGGACCCAGCTCGGCCTTTGGTTGAAAAGCCTCCCGAAAACTCAATTGGAAGTTGGGAAGAGCTTGAGGATGCCTTGAGGCCAATTTTCAAGGGACCTATGTCCGACCTCCGGGATCTGAGAGCGATTTAAGTCACATAATTCAACAGCCCGGAGAGTCACCCGAAAGCTTTGGAACATATTTCTCACTAAGAAGAATCAAATCGTCATTTGCCGGACGCCGAAGCCTTAGGGCTTTCAAACATAGTATCCGGGACGAATGGCTCATGAACACCTCGGCCAGGAAAAACCGAGGACAATGGCAGCCCTAACAAGCCTTATGACCCGCTTTTGCGCGGGCGAAGACAGTTGGTTGGCCCGTAGCGGCACCAGCGACCCAGGTACATCCGAAGTCAGGGATGGCAACGGGAAGCCGCGTCGCAATAAAAGCAAGCGTCGAAATAATAACGACAGCCCAGACAACACGGCGATGGCAGCCGGATTCGAGACTCTCGACCCGGTCAGCCGGAAAAAGCCATTTAAAGGCAGCAGAGATGGACCGTCCGGCCTAAACAAGATTCTAGACAGATTATGTCGATTCATGGCACCTCGATAAACTCACGCAAATCATACCAACAGAGAATGCTGGGTCTTCAAGCGAGGCGGCAAGCTAAGCGCCAAACACAAGGGGAGGGAGACGCCAAGTGAAGACGAGGATGAGCCTCGCTAGCCGAACACTGGGGGACAGAAAAAATTCCCATCAGAGGTCAAAACAGTGAACATGATTTACGCAACTCACAAACCGAAGAGGAGGCGCAAGCGCGCACTCCGAGATGTATACGTTGTGGAGCCCGTCGCCCCCAAGTTCAACCCTTGGTCGGCCTGTCCAATCACTTTTGATCGCAGGGATCACCTGACTAGTATCCGGCACGGAGGATCGGCTGCCTTGGTGCTAGACCCAATAATTGACGGATACCATGTCACCCGAGTCCTTATGGATGGCGGCAGTAGTCTTAATCTGATATATCAGGACACTGTCCGCAAAATGGGGATAGACCCAACAATAATCAGCCAAAGCAATACTACCTTTAAAGGAGTAATACCAGGCGTAGAGGCCCGCTGCACGGGCTCTCTAGTATTAGAGGTTGTATTCCGTTCTCTCGACAACTTCTGAAGCAAAGAATTAATCTTCGACATCGCTCCATTCCGAAGCAGCTATCACGCACTACTCGAAAGAACGGCCTTCGCTCGTTTCAATGCAGTACCGCATTACGCTTATCTTAAACTTAAAATGCCCGGTCCACGCGGTATCATAACAGTTAGCAGAAACAGAGATCGTTCCTTACGTGAGGAGGAATATGTGGCAGCTCTGGCAGCCGAACACTGAACGGCCTCTCCAACCAAAATAAATGATCGGTCGTCAAGACCACGGACACGGTTACACGAGTCCGGGGCACCACTAGTTGTAGCAGCTCAGATAAACCTACAGGTGACGGCACAGAGGAACTCTCAATGAAAGCACAATTGTCGGTGTCAAAACCGGCGGATCTCGGGTAGGGGGTCCCGAACTGTGCGTCTAGGCGGATGGTAACAGGAGACAAGGGACATGATGTTTTTACCTGAGTTCGGGGCCCCTCGATGGAGGTAAAACCCTACTCACTGCTTGATTAATATTGATGATATGGGTAGTACAAGAGTAGATCTACCACGAGATCGAGAGGCTAAACCCTAGAAGCTAGCCTATGGTATGATTGTTGTTAGATCCTCGGACTAAAACCCTCCGGTTTATATAGACACCGGATAGGGTTAGGGTTACACAGTCGGGTTACAATGGTAGGAGATCTACATATCCGTGTCGCCAAGCTTGCCTTCCACGCCAAGGAAAGTCCCATCCGGACCACGGGCCGAAGTCTTCAATCTTGTATCTTCATAGTCCGTGAGTCCGCCAAAGATGATAGTTCGGCTATCCGGACACCCCCTAGTCCAGGACTCCCTCAGCAGCCCCTGAACCAGGCTTCAATGACGGCGAGTCCGGCGCGCATATTGTCTTCGGCATTGCAAGGCGGGTTCCTCCTCCGAATACTTCATAGAAGATTTTGAACACAAGGACAGTGTCCGGCTCTGCAAAATAATTTACACATAACACCGTAGAGAGAATAATATTCACACAAAATCAATCTGCTGACGTATTCCGCAGCGTGCCATCACGCCATGGCCAAGTCTTCGTTCGAATCGTTTTTACTGTACCGCCTCAGCGTGTTTAGCGAGGCGGTTTCCTTGGCATGTCTTGTCAAAGCAGAGATTGTGTCCCCTTATTCCGGGATTCTCATCAATACGGACGTGGGTAACCCAACCGCGCCATTGATTACGGCACTTGGAAGATAAGAGAGTTTTACCCGGTGGTGGGGGCGCTTAGTTGCGTCCGTCCATATAAGGGGATAAGGATCCACCTTTTCACCTACGCCTTCTTCCTCCTTTGCTCATCCATTTCCGCGCACTCAAGCTCCAGCGCCCAAGTCCGCACATCTCTCCTCAACCTTCTCCAGCCATGTCCGGAGCGGGAGGCAAGTGGATGGCCTCCTCCGTCACGGAGGGGCACATCACAAGGCTGCGGGAGGCCGGATACTTGTCCGGCGACATCGTGTGTCGGCTCCCCACCAAGGGGCAGCTCATCCCCACCCCCAGGCCCCATGAGAGGGTGGTGTTCCTCACCCACTTCCTCCGCGGACTAGGTTTTCCACTTCACCCATTTGTCCGGGGGCTCGTGTTCTACTACGGCACAGATTTCCCACGATCGGCCCCAAACTTCATCCTCAATATCTCGGCGTTTGTAAATGGTGTGCGAGCCTTCCTCTGCATCCAGCCCCACTTAGGCTTATGGTTGAAGACCTTTAGCATCAAGTCGAAGATAGTGGGAGGCCGACAAAGCGGAGTCTTGAGGCGCCATGGCGGGCGGGATGCCCAACGTTACATGGCTTGAGGGCTCCTTCGTGGAGACCATAAAGGGGTGGCAATCGGGGTGGTTCTACATCACCGAGCAGCGCGACTCAAATGGGCGGTGGCCCCGAATTCAGATCTGGTTCCCCCACGGCTCACATCATGGAAAGAGACGGGCTGACGTGGGGTGATTCGAAGAAGTGGCGGACTCCAAACTGTGTCCAAAACACGGTGGACAAGAACCTCAAGCTTGTCAGCGTAGTCCGAGTTATGCTCATCCGCCGAATTCTCCCATGCCAGCAACGGGCCTTCAATTTGTGGGAATTTGATCCGCTGACGGCCACGGACCTCGAGCCGGCTCTTGACACTACGTGGGAAGATGCACGGAAGAGTCTTTGTTCAAGGGCGTAGCTCCGCATCCGCTCTAGAAGATCGCGGATTCCGCTCATGGCGTCAAGCCAGCGAGGTAAGTTATTTTGCTCTTTATGGGATTCTTTTTCATAGTTTGACTCTATGCGAATCTAAAACTCCCTAACCTTTGACAGATCGGTGAAGGCGTCCGGACGGATTAACTGTCCGGCTCTTTTGCCGAAGACCAGCCGGACGCTTGCAGCCGGGGCTGCTGGTTCCGGCACCTCACGTGGTGACGGAGAAGAAGGCCAAGAAGGAGGCCACGGAACTCGAAGGAGCTCCGGCACCAGTGCTATCAGTTCTGAAAGCAGAATCCTCTCCACGAGAATGAGGAGGAGGAAAAAGAAGCCTCTCCCCGGTGAAGAAGAGAAAAGGAAGGCCGCCCCTGATCGGGAGGCCGGAGCGTCAGAAGGGAAGAACCCTTCCTCCGGACGTCTCCACCAATGCCAACGACACAGGAGGAGTGGCCCACGAGGCTTAAGCCCCGCCAGATCAGAAGTGTCCTGATACCCATGGTTTTTTTTTTCATTCATTGCATAAGCGTTCTCTAATGCCGAACAATCATGCAGCCCGCCCAAGGGCAGAGCTTGCCGCTTCAAGCGGGTCCCCAGATTCGTCCAAAGTGGAGAGCACTTCTCTTCCGGCCGCCTCCTGCGCCTCAGCGTCGCCTCTGACGCCGAGGTGGGACCCCTAAGGGGCCTGGTCAAGAGGAGGTGGCGCAAGAGGCGCCACAAGGCAGCCTCCGGACTCAAGCGAGAGGAGCAAGACCCCGGGGCTCTAAGCCCGACCCTTGTCCGGACTCCATACCGGAACCTTCAGCGGTTCGAAGTCAAACAAGCGGCCCTTTCGTAAGAAGGGTAAGACATCGGTGTCCTCCGTCCAGCAGGAGGCATCGGATAGCTTCTTTGGGCGCTTAACGCCTCCATCAGGAAGGAGCACCGCCTTTATTATGAGTCGCGGTGATCCGAAAAGTTCGATCCGCCAAGGCGGGCTGGCTGACTGGCTCTGCAACAGCCTTCTAACAGGCTTTGAGGTAAGTTTAGAATATGTAAAAATATTACCGCATACAGTAGCCTCGATGCTTAGTTCGATTGTTAGGAAAGAAAAGCGGATCGAGGATCTAAAAAGATATCTGTGAGAGTCTAACATAAATATGTCAATATGGGAATGCAGGCTGCACTGCTGACCTCTGCCGCACTGACTGCAGAGGTCAATGCATTGAAGCAGAACCTCGAGCGGTCCGAGAGCGAGCTCGGCCTTGCCAAGAAGCATCTCGAGGACAAGGAAGGTAAGTAATACCTTATTAAAGTAATACCTTATAGAAAGGAGTTGGTTGCAAAAAGACAGGAATAACATGGGTATTGTAGGGGCCACGAGCGAGGTGGCGACCCTAAAGGAAGCGGTGACATGACCCAGCTCGCGGCCCATGGGCCTTAAGCGAGAGAAGGGGAGACGCATGGTGGCGGAGGTGCGGCAAGAGCTCCAGGCTCGTGAAAAAACACGAGGGTTTGGAGGCGTGACTCAGAGACCCAAGAGTCCGAGCTTGCCTCGGCTCTTGAGAGTGCCAAGGCTGCTAAGGCCGAAGCCCCGAAAGCCCTCCAGGAGATTGAAGCGATGAGGAAGATAGCGGCGGGTAAGGCATTCTTTATGCAAAGCAAGAATGTAAAAGTCAATTATCATTACTTACCCAATCCGGAGCTCTCCGTGAGCCTTTCGCAGATCTGTCCACAGATGTATCCGATCTGCCGCTTTCTCTACCGAGCGAAGAGGGAGCTCGACGGAGAAGGTGTTTTCGTCTCAATATCTTTGAGGCCGAACACCCGGTGCCCTTGAGCGACCAAGCGGGAGGCAATTGGTCACGCTCCACAAGGTCGCCCGAACAGGCCATGAAGGAGCCTTATAGCGCAGGTTGTGGCCAAATGAGGCCATGCACAGGAGCTACTTGGGCTAGTCTTGTTGGTGGTGGGCCTTTGTCCATGGATCGAAGTTATCAGCGCTCTATCTACATCGAAGGTGCCCATAGGGCCCTTGCCTGTGCTAAAGGTGCCTTTGGGGCAAGCTGGGCCGGTGAGAAGCTTGTGAAGGGCCGGACCACCACGGGCAAGGAGCATCGCAAGCCGAAATGTATTATGAGGGCGTCTGGAGGTGCCCGCCTTATAAGCGGATGAATGCTCCAAAGCTGTAATATTTGAATAGGGTCGCATTTGTTATCCTGTACGCTGAATACTTGTTCATATGCGCTAAGCAACGCTTGTGAATTTAAAATATTACCTTCTGTGCGGCCGTTTATCAAATCTGAGAGATGGCAAGTCGTTGGCTTGACCCCCATGCCACGAAAGTCTTTGGGGTGTTCGGGATAAACTTGAGCACTCTTGTTCCCATTCTTGGGTCCCTCTGAGGAGGCACTCAGCATAGCGAACGAGCAACCGGACTTATAGTGCTTGAACACTCTCACTTAGCCATAGAATTCTATAATTTTTAAATTTCGTGAAGCCCCTAGTATTCGGAAGACCGAGTTCGGGCGCTATCCACGCCTTGGCGGACAATGCGGTTCCTCGCTCTAAGCGGCATAAGTCTTTAGGGACCCGAAAAACCTCTCGAGCAGTGACCGGCTCTCGCCTTATCATGACGGTCAGTTTAGCTTTCTCCACCGAGGTGCTCAACCCAGCTCAACCGGGGCACAATCGCGGTGGTTCTCCCGGTGCTACCATAGCCGATATAACGGAACTTAAGGTACCAAAACGTGGGAGCAGGCAAACCCAACTATTGGCGCAAGACATGATTCGAGCCGATGCATATAATGCTATAAGTTCGGGTGCCGCACTTGTGAAAGTGTTAGGACTTATCACACCATTCTTTGGGGTACTTAAGCCCCACTGGTGTATTGACCGTACCAAAGTGTCTGGGTGCAACATGTCATAGATGAACATATATGGAAAAAGGGAAAGCAATAATAAGCGAAGCTATGTATTGTTTATTCAAAAAGATCTTGCAATGAAAGCGAGCGATACAAATAGTGCGGTAAGCAAGGGATGGGACTATTTAACATGTCCCCCCTCCGAGGTTAAAGCTATGGGGTGATATGTAAAAGCGAGGTATAATGCTCGTAGTAGAGACCACACGGACACTCGGCGTAGCTACGCTTCCCTGGTTGTTGCATCGTGAGTTCGGCAATTCTAGTGCGGACGGGGCTTCTGGAAAGGCGGAGTCCTGAAAGTAAGAGAAAGAAGAAAGAAAAGAATGACACAATCGGGAGCCCACAGTGCGGTTGAGCCGCATTACGGGCATGCCGTGGTCGTGCCCTCCCTTATGCCCATGGTATCTCGGGCGTAGTTATGTACGGCGTAATCTTGGCTTCGCAATTTGGCGAGGCTGGGGTTGGGGCCGCATTACTCTGGCGATGCTCGGAACGTGCAGGCGGTCTTTGTAGGTTACTCACGGTAACAGCGGTGTCCGGTTGTTTATTGGCGGTGGAGGATTGCCTTAAGAGCTCTGTTATGCACTTCTGCCGCCAAGGGCGGCGTATGCTCCTGCATTCGGAGAGGCGTTCGGTGTTTCCATTGACCGTAATTACTCCTCGAGAGCACGGCATCTTGAGCTTGAGGTATGCGTAGTCGCGGCACCGCATTGAACTTTGCAAATGCACGGTTCGTCCGAAAAGGCGATGCGTGATAGCATTGCGGAGCGGAACTATATCGAAGATTAACTCTTCGCCCGGAAGTTATCCGGGGATCCGAAGACCACTTGAGTGTAAGCGAGCACATGTCTGATTGGGCTCTACACGGAATAGCGCCTTTAAAGGTCGTCTTTGTGGGTTTAATCCTTGAGGGTCTATGCCCATTTTGCACCTTGTATCACAGTAAAAGCAAGTTCAGGGCTGCCGCCGCCGTCCATCGAGGACTCTAGTGAGGTGGAATCCGTCAATGATTGGGTCAAGAACCAATGCGGCGAATCCGCCCGTGTCGGATGCTAGTGGGGTGGTCCCTTGATCAAAAGTGATCGGCGGAGGACCACGGATTGAACTTTGGGGCCACTGGCTCCATCACATATCGTCCCTTAATTGCGCTTCCGCTCCCTTTTGGGTATGTGGGTTGCGTATATCATGTCCACCGTCCGCACTTGTGGGGAAAAGCCCTTCTGTCCTCTATTGTTCGGCGGCCGGGGCTCCTCCTCGTCATTGCTATGCAGCCCCTTGTCATTGAGTTCGGCATTTAACTTGCCCGCCTACTTGAACACCCAACAATCCCTGTTGGTGTGGTTGGCTGGTTTTTCAGGGTTGCCATGTATCGCTGGCGATCGAGTATTCGGTCCAAGTTGGACGGGCCACAGGTATTTCTTACGAATGGCTTCTTCACCGACGGGTTTAGAGCCTCTGAATCCGGCATTTCTTGTCGTATCTTGACATTGTCACCGTTAATGTGGCGTTTATTCTTGTTGCGTCGATGCGACACCGCCATTGCTGTCCTTGGTATCCGATCTACCGTGGTGTTTGGCCAAGTTGTTGCTTCGAGCTAGCCAGCTGTCCTCTCCCGTAGCGAAGTGGGTCATGAGTGATGTGAGGGCTGCCATGGATTTCGGCTTCTCCTGTCCTAGGTGCCGAGCAAGCCACTCGTCGTGGATGTTATGTTTGAAGGCTGCAAGGGCCTCTGCATCCGGACAGTCAACGATTTGATTTTTCTTGGTTAAGAACCGTGTCCGTAATTATGCGGCCGATTCATCTGGCTGCTGAATTATGTGGCTTAGGTCATCGGCGTCTGGTGGTCGCACATATGTGCCCTAGAAGTTATCAAGGAATGCTGCTTCCAGGTCTTCCCAACAACCAATTGATTCTGCTGGCAAGCTGTTGAGCCAATGCCGAGCTGGCCCTTTAAGCTTGAGTGGGAGGTATTTGATGGCGTGTAGATCATCACCGCGAGCCATGTGGATATGGAGGAGATAGTCCTCGATCCGGACCCTTGAGGATCTGTGGTACCATCGTATGATTCGATGTTCTTTGGTTTGAAGCCCTCGGGGATTGATGATCCATTACTTCATCTGTGAAGCATAGTGGGTGTCTTGGCGCCTCTGTATTGGGCTATATCACGGCGTAGCTCATATGAGCTTTGTCTCATTGTGTCCGGCCGGCGGGGTTCTTTGTATCCGGCGTGGTGGTAATCATCCAGTCGTTAGGCGCCCACGCGATCTGTAGATAGATCTTGTTTGCTTTGCCTTATCCTCGATTATATCTACATAAGTCCGGTAGCGTTCTCCGTGCCTTGGTACTTTTGAGCGGCGTCGGGCGTGGCTTGAGAGGAGGCGAGAGGCTTCTGTCATGACCCGCACGGGTGGCGATCTGCCATGTCGTCTTGTTGGTGACGCAGGTGCTTCCTCCTACGATCGAGGCAATGGCCTGTGTTTGGGGTATCTTTTGGAGGCGTTCGAGTTCGTACTCTTCGGTACAAGGACTTGGTCCATCTGTCCATTAGCAAGTCTTGGTCAGCTCTAAGTTGCTTTGCTTTTTCTTGAGGCTGCTTGCCGTGGCCATAAGCCTGCGTTTGAAATGCTCCCTGTTAGGCGGGATCCTCGAGCCGCGACAAATTCGTAAATCGTCGAGGCTTGCCTCATCTTCGGAGGAGGCATATAATTATCGTCCTCTACCTCTCATGCTGCCGCTCTATCATGAGGGCTGGCTTCTCCCTCCTCCCATGTCTTGAATCCTCTTTGGAGGGGTTGTTTCAACACTGTCAGGGGGTGTTATTATCTCCCGTCTTGGAATCGCCGTTTTTTGCTGTGGCGGGATTTAGAGTGGCGCTTGTTGACGTCGGCGCTTGGGTTGTTTCTTGGAGGGTCATCCTCCATTGTTCCATCGCCATTCCCATCTTTTGGGATGTCCACCATGTATATGTCATATGACGAGGTGGCCTTCCAGTGCCCCATGGGCGCTGGCTCTTGATCATCTCCGGCACCGTCGTCCATACCGTCGATGTCTTCGGAGTCGAGGTTGAGCATGTCGGTTAAAGCATCGACAGTGGCTACAAAGTGGGTGGTGGGTGGGCGTTGAATTTCTTCGTCGTCTGAATCCCAACCTTCTGACCGTGGATTGACGAGGCTCCACGACAAAGAGAGAGACTTTAATGAGTTCAGGATATCGCCAAAGGCGAGTCTTTGAAAGATGTCCATGGCGGTGAACTCCATAACCGGTGCCCAATCGGATTCGACTGGCAGGGGCGCGGGAGGTTCGGAGTCCGGAGAGGAGTCCGGCACCTTGGAGTCACGGGCTTTGCAAAGGACAGGGATGGTGTTCGGCTCGACCGCCATAGAGATCGTAGCCCCCGAGGCGGTGTCCAGCCACTCGTCCTCGATCAGTGAAATCGGCTCGAACTAAGGGTCGGAGGCCGGGCCAGCTGGTGCGACCTCCGGAGACCTTGACCGGCGCGAGAGCTAGATCATACCCATTGGGGAGACAGTCTGGCGCGCTTGGCTGTGGCTCGAATCCGTCGAAGATCAAATCTCCGCGGATGTCAGCCGTGTAGTTCAAACTCCGAATCTAACTTCGATGGCGAGGCGTAGCTTTCGATCTGCTCCAGATGGCCAAGTGAATTGGCCCGCAGTGCAAAGCCGCCGAATACGAAGATCTGTCCGGGGAGAAAAGTCTCAACCTGGACCGCGTCGTTGTTGATGATCGAAGGAGCCATCGGCCTATAGGTGACGGCACAGAGGAACTCTCAATGAAAGCACAATTGTCGGTGTCAAAACCGGCGGATCTCGGGTAGGGGGTCCCGAACTGTTCGTCTAGGCGGATGGTAACAGGAGACAAGGGACATGATGTTTTTACCCAGGTTCGGGCCCTCTCGATGGAGGTAAAACCCTACTCCTGCTTGATTAATATTGATGATATGGGTAGTAGAAGAGTAGATCTACAATGAGATCGTAGAGGCTAAACCCTAGAAGCTAGCCTATGGTATGATTGTTGTTAGATCCTCTGAGACTAAAACCCTCCGGTTTATATAGACCTTTGGATAGGGTTAGGGTTACCTGAGTCGGTTACAAAGGTAGGAGATCTACATATCCGTATCGCCAAGCTTGCCTTCCACGCCAAGGAAAGTCCCATCCGGACACGGGGACGAAGTCTTCAATCTTGTATCTTCATAGTCCAGGAGTTCGGCCAAAGATGATAGTTCGGCTATCCGGACACCCCCTAGTCCAGGACTCCCTCACTAACGTTATTGGCATTTCGTCACGTCAGACTAATGCACGTACCTAGAAATTCAGGGCTCGTTATCGAGGGCGTTACTCGGCCCAGTATATGTTGTAAAGTCTGAATACCTTAGGGAGTGTTCGGCGTCGCGAGTTTGGCCTTATATGCATCAGCTCCGAATCATGTCTTTGGTCAATAGTTGGGTTTGCCCGGCTCCCGTGTTTTGCTACCTTACACTCCGCTCTATCGGCTAAGGCGCCACCGGGAGAACTACTGCGATTGTGCCCTGGTTCACCTGGATGAGCACCTCAGTAGAGAAAGCCGAAAACTGACTGTCATGGTAAAGCGCGAGACTGGTCAACCACTCGATGACTCAGCGGAATCTTCTCGATTCCTCCGCATTAATGAAGGACCGCTTCCGGTCATGCGTCTGCACCGTATTCGGATGAGCAGCGAGAAGTACCAGGGCTATATAGTAGCCCCACCGTCAAACTCCTATGGCTAAGTGAAAGTGTTAAAGCTATATAGTCTGATTGCCTTGTTCGCCGCGCCATCACCTCCTTAATGGACCAAGACGTTGGATCAAGTGTGAATAAGCGCTTTTCCGAACACCCCCGCATTATATGCGTGGGGGCTAAAGCAGGTTATATACATACATAAACGGCCGCACAGGAGGCATCATAATACTTTCAGGCAAAAGTATAAACACAGCCTTTATAATCAAAATAGAATTGTTTTTACAATCGGGATACATGTCACTCGAACATGACACTCTTCGAGCACTGAGCCTCTATTAAACGAGGGCCTTCTAGGACTTCTTAAAAATAGTGCTCGGCCGGGACCTGGCGTACGGCCGTACCCCGGGTTGCAATAGCGGTGGCTTCCATCTCTGCCCAATATGTCTTAACACGGCCAAGTGCCATCCGCGCACCTTCTATGCACGCCGACCTCTTTACAGCATCGATATGCGGCACAGCACCAAGGAATCGTTGCACTAAACCAAAATAACTATTCGGCCTTGGTCCCTTTGGCCAAAGGTGATCCACGACAGACCTCATGGCAAGTCCGGAAAACCTATAGAGCTCGGCCCACTCGGCCATTTGTTCATTTAGCAGCAGCGGATGCATTGGAGCACTGAACTGCGAAGCGCTTAAGCCTGAGCCTCGGGTGTTAGAACTCGAGGTGGGGGAAGGGAAGGATTGAGCGTGGGAAGAAAAGGACAGGCCTTGGCCCCTTTATAAAAAGGGTGAATATCAAGCGTCCTCCGCGTGGCCGTTTGGAACTTGCCTAAAATCGAGGAGTCATACTAGCAAGCACGATTGGGTTACCCACACCCGTATTGAGGAGAATCTCGTGATAAGGGGACACGATCTCTGCTTTGACAAGACGTGCCAATTAAACCGCCTCGCAACACGCGTAGTGGCAGGCTGGGAAAAATGGTTCGTAATGACCGGGCCGCGGCATGATGTCACGCTGTGAAAAGTTGTCAGCATATTAGATTTGTGGAATATTGTACTCTCTATGGTGGTGTGTGGAATTTGTTTTGCAGAGCCGGACACGATCCTCGTGTTAAAAATCTTCTATGAAGTATTCGGAGAAGGAACCCGCCTTGCAATGCCGAAGACAATCTGCACGCCGGACTCATCGTCATTGAAGCCTGGTTCACGGGCTACTGAGGGAGTCCCGGATTAGGGGGTCCTCAGACAGCCGGACTATATACTTTGGCCGGACTGTTGGACTATGAAGATACAAGATTGAAGACTTCGTCCCGTGTCCGGATGGGACTCTCCTTTGCGTGGAAGGCAATCTTGGTGATTCGGATATGTAGATCTCATTCTCTGTAACCGACTCTGTGTAACCCTAGCCCCCTCCGGTGTCTATATAAACCGGAGGGTTTGGTCCGTAGGAGGACATCAATCATAATCATAGGCTAGCTTCTAGGGTTTAGCCTCTACGATCTCGTGGTAGATCAACTCTTGTAATACTCATATCATCAAGATCAATCAAGCAGGAAGTAAAGTATTACCTCCATCGAGAGGGCCCGAACACAGGTAAACATTGTGTCCCCGCCTCCTGTTACCATTAGCCTTAGACGCACGATTCGGGACCCCCTACCCGAGATCCATGATTTGGACACCGACACCCATTATGTTCTCCATATACATGTTTGAGTAATTGCATTTGTTCTCAAGAAAATATGGATGTACTCTAGTGTCTTATTTTAATGCCCATGATATACGATCCCTGAAATGTGTTTATGTTAATAATCTTCTCGATGTTGAGTAAAGTCGAATACTCAACATGTGACTCTTTTCGACAAAAGATTATTACTATTGGTGTGAAGTTGGGTTTGCGTAGGTACCACGGTGACAGAAGCTACCTTCCATGACCACTTATAAAAACATATAACATGAATTACGTCTCAGAGTAGGTTGTCTACTCGCACGACCGTGTACCCTAAGTACCAGTAGTGATGAATTCGACCCCTCCCGAGAATGCTTTATTACTCGAGCGTTGCTCCATCTATTTTATTCCCATTTATTCTCATTTTTACCTTCATGTTAGTAGTTTAGATACCCCCGTTTTTACAGTTTCCTTAGCAACCACTAGAATAGGCTATTTCCAGACTACGGTCTGGGTGCGAACATAGCTTTATCTATTACCATGTAGTTGCGGGGTTGGTAGTTACCTGCGTGTCGCTTCCCGTGGGTTTAACAAATCTACTTACCATGAATTGCAACAGCCCTATGCACTTGCAGGTAATCATAAAGCAATCTCATCATGCCATGTCGGTGATGCTTGCTACTTCTTGAACTTGCGTTGGTTTTTCCCTTGAAGAGGAAAGGGTGATGCAACAAAGTAGAGATAAGTATTTCCCTCAGTTAAGAACCAAGGTATCAATCCGAGGGAGAAGAACGCACAAATCACCAATACCTACACAAACAATCAAACACTTGCACCCAACGCGATAAAGGGGTTGTCAATCCCTTCACGGTCACTTGCAAAGGTGAGATCTCATAGAGATAGATAAATAAAACTAAACAAATGATAAAATATTTTTGGGTTTTTTGGTATATAGATCTGAAAATAAAAGATTGCAAAATAGTAGATCGAAAAGTAATATGATGGAAAATAGACCCGGGGGCCATAGGTTTCACTAGAGGCTTCTCTCATGAAGGCAAATAATATGGTGGGTGAACAAATTACTGTCGAGCAATTGATAGAAAAGCGCAAAGTTATGACGATATCCAAGGCAATGATTATGAAATATATGCATCACGTCCGTGTTAAGTAGACCGACTCCTGCCTGCATCTACTACTATTACTCCACACATTGACCGCTATCAAGCATGAATCTAGAGTATTAAGTTCAAAAAAAAGGGAGTAACTCCTTAAGCAAGATGACATGATGTAGAGGAATAAAATCATGCAATATGATATAAACCCCATCTTTTTATCCTCGATGGCAACAATTCAATACGTGTCTTGCTACCCCTACTTTGTCACTGGGTGAAATCACGCAAGATTGAACCCAAAGCTAAGCATCTGTCCCATTGCAAGAAAAACAAATCTAGTTGGCCAAACCAAACCAATAATTTGAAGAGAAATACAAAGATATCAAATCAAGCATAAAATAATACAGAGAAGATTCAAATAATATTCACAGATAAGCTGATCATAAATCCACAATTCATCGGATCTCAACAAACACACCGCAAAAGATTACATCCGATAGATCTCCAAGAACATCAAGGAAAACGTTTTATTGAAAATCAAAGAGAGAGAAGAAGCCATCTAGCTACTAACTATGGATCCGTAGGTCTGAGGTAAACTACTCACGCTTCATTGAAAGGGCAATAGAGTTGATGTAGATGCCCTCTGTGATCAAATCCCCCTCTGGCAGGAAGCCGGAAAAGGCCCCAAGATGGAATCTCACGGGAACAGAAGGTTGCGGTGGTGGAAAAATGTTTTCGTGGATGCTTCTGGTGGTTTGGGAATATATGTGAACATATATGAGGAAGATCTAGGTCAGTGGGTCACTGAGGGGCCCACAAGGTAGGGGCGCGCCTACCCCCCTGGGCGTGCACTCCACCCTTGTCGCTGCCTCGTGGCTCTTATGACTTCAACTCCAAGTCTCCTGGGTGTCTTCTGGTCCAAGAAAAATCATCGTGAAGTTTTATTCCGTTTGGACTCCGTTTGGTATTTTTTTTTCTTCCAAGCTCAATAACAAGGAAAAAAAATAGAAAATGGCACTGGGATCTAGGTTAATAGGTTAGTCCCAAAAATAATATAAAATAGCATATTAATGCATATAGAACATCCAAAACAGATAATATAATAGCATGGAACAATAAAAAATTATAGATAAGTTGGAGACGTATCAAACATCCCCAAGCTTAATTCCTGCTCGTCCTCGAGTAGGTAAATGATAAAAACAGAATTTTTGATGTGAATGCTACCTAACATATTTATCCATGTAATTTTCTTTATTGTGGCATGAATGTTCAGATCCATAAGATTCAAAACAAAAGTTTAATATTAACATAAAAACGATAATACTTCAAGCATATAATAAAGCAATCGTGTCTTCTGTTGGGCCTCCAAGTGTAGAGGTTTGTAGGACAGTAGCAAATTTCCCTCAAGTGGATGACCTAAGGTTTATCAATCCGTGGGAGGCGTAGGATGAAGATGGTCTCTCTCAAGCAACCCTGCAACCAAATAACAAAGAGTCTCTTGTGTCCCCAACACACCCAATACAATGGTAAATGGTATAGGTGCACTAGGTCGCCAAGAGATGGTGATACAAGTGCAATATGGATGGTAGATATAGGTTTTTGTAATCTGAAATTATAAAAACAGCAAGGTAACTAATGATAAAAGTGAGCGTAAACGGTATTGCAATGCTAGGAAACAAGGCCTAGGGTTCATACTTTCACTAGTGCAGGTTCTCTCAACAATAATAACATAGTTAGATCATATAACAATCCCTCAACATGCAACAAAGAGTCACTCCAAAGTCACTACTAGCGGAGAACAAACGAAGAGATTATGGTAGGGTACGAAACCACCTCAAAGTTATCCTTTCTAATCGATCTATTCAAGAGTCTGTAGTAAAATAACATGGAGCTATTCTTTCCGTTCGATCTATCATAGAGTTCGTACTAGAATAACACCTTAAGACACAAATCAAACAAAACCCTAATGTCACCTAGATACTCTAATGTCACCTCAAGTATCCGTGGGTATGATTATACGATAGGCATCACACAATCTCAGATTCATCTATTCAAACCAACACAAAGTACTTCAAAGAGTGCCCCAAAGTTTCTACCGAAGAGTCAAGAAGAAAATGTGTGCCAACCCCTGTGCATAAGTTCACGAGGTCACGGAACCCACAAGTTGATCACCAAAACATACATCAAGTGGATCAATAGAATACCCCATTATCACGACCAATTATCCCATGCAAGACATACATCAAGTGTTCTCAAGTCCTTAAAGACTCAATCCGATAAGATAACTTCAAAGGAAAACTCAATCCATTACAAGAGAGTAGAGGGGAGAAACATCATAAGATCCAACTACAATAGCAAAGCTCGCGATACATCAAGATCGTACCACCTCAAGAACACGAGAGAGAGATCAAACACATAGCTATCGGTACATACCCTCATTGAGGGTGAACTACTCCCTCCTCATCATGGAGAGCGCCGGGATGATGAAGATGGACACCGGTGAGGATTCCCCCCCCCCCCTCCGGCAGGGTGCCAGAACGGGGTCCCGATTGGTTTTTGGTGGCTACAGAGGCTTGCGGCGGCGGAACGCTCGATCTCTTCTGTTTCCCGGTGTTTTTAGGGTATATGGATATATATATATAGGCGAAAGAAGTCGGTCAGGGGAGCCATGAGGGGCCCACGAGGGTGGGGGCATGCCCAGGGGGGCAGGCGCGCCTCCGTGCCTCGTGGCCACCTCGAAGCTTCCCTGACGTCTACTCCGATTCTCCTGGATTGCTTCCATTCCAAAACTAACTCTCCCGAAGGTTTCATTCCGTTTGGACTCCGTTTGATATTCCTTTTCTTCGAAACACTGAAATAGGCAAGAAAACAGCATTTTGGGCTGGGCCTCCGGTTAATAGGTTAGTTCCAAAAATAATACAAAAGTGTATAAATAAGCCCATTAAACATCTGATACGTCTCTGTCGTATCTACTTTTCCTAACACTTTTGCCCTTGTTTTGGACTCTAACTTGCATGATTTGAATGGAACTAACCCGGACTGACGTTGTTTTCAGTGAGAATTTCCATGGTGTTATTTATGTGCGTAAACAAAAGTTCTTGGAATGACCTGAAACTCCACGGAGATTATTTTTGGAAATAATAAAAATATTGGCAAAAGAATCAAGGCCGTGGGGCCCACACCCTATCCACGAGGGTGGGGTGCGCCCCTCGGGCGGCCCCCGCCTCGTGGGGCCTCCGACGCTCCACCGACCTCAACTCCAACTCCATATAATCGTGTTCGGTGAGAAAAAAATCAGAGAGAAAGATTCATCGCGTTTTACGATACGGAGCCGCCGCGAAGCCCTAAACTCTCTCGGGAGGGCTGATCTCGAGTCCGTTCGGGGCTCCGGAGAGGGAATCCGTCGCCATCGTCATCATCAACCATCCTCCATCACCAATTTCATGATGCTCAGCGCCGATGCGTGAGTAATTCCATCGTGAGGCTTGCTGGGACGGTGATGGGTTGGATGAGATTTATCATGTAATCGAGTTAGTTTTGTTAGGGTTTGATCCCTAGTATCCACTATGTTCGAGATTGATGTTGCTATGACTTTGCTATGCTTAATGCTTGTCACTAGGGCCGAAAGTGCCATGATTTCAGATCTGAACCTATTATGTTTTCATGAATATATGTGAGTTCTTGATCCTATCTTGCGAGTCTATAGTCACCTAGTATGTGTTATGAGCGGCAACCCGAAGTGACAATAATCGGGACCACTCCCGGTGATGACCATAGTTTGAGGAGTTCATGTATTCACTATGTGTTAATGCTTTGGTCCGGTACTCTATTAAAAGGAGGCCTTAATATCCCTTAGTTTCCAATAGGAGCCCGCTGCCTCGGGAGGGTAGGACAAAAGATGTCATGCAAGTTCTTTTCCATAAGCACGTATGACTATATTCGGAATACATGCCTACATTACATTGATGAATTGGAGCTAGTTCTGTGTCACCCTATGTTATGATCATACATGATGAACCGCATCCGGCATAATTCTCCATCACCGATCCAATGCCTACGAAGCTTTTCACTTATTGTTCTTCGCTTATTTACTTTTTCCGTTACATCTTTGTTACAATCACTACAAAACCCAAAAATATTACTTTTGCTACCGTTACCGTTACTATCATACTACTTTGCTACTAAATACTTTGTTGCAGATACTAAGTTATCCAGGTGTGGTTGAATTGACAACTCAACTGCTAATACTTGAGAATATTCTTTGGCTCCCCTTGTGTCGAATCAATAAATTTGGGTTGAATACTCTACCTCGAAAACTGTTGCGATCCCCTATACTTGTGGGTTATCAAGACTATTTTCTGGCGCCGTTGCCGGGGAGCATAGCTCTATTCTTTGAGTCACTTGGGATTTATATCTGCTGGTCACTATGAAGAACTTGAAGGACGCGAAAACAAAAATTTATCCCTCAACTACGAGAAGAGGTAAGGAACTGCCATCTAGCTCTGCACTTGATTCACCTTCTGTTAAGGAGTAAGCTTGCGACATCTAAACCTGCTTCTGCTATTAATTCTGGTATGTCACATGTTATTGATGATGCCGCTTCTGCTATGCATGATACTTATGATGAAACTACTGTGCCACTTGGTGAATTTCTTGATGAACAACTTGCTAGGGCTAGATAGAATGAAATTATTGAAACTGATAATATTGATGAAAGTGATGATGAAGATTCTCCTAATAAATATGAATTGCCTGTTGTGCCTGAGGGCTATGTTATGGATGAAGAAACTAAAAGAGACTTTCTTGCTTGCAATGATAGAAGTGATCTTAAGAAATTATTAGCTAAGCTTAAACAAAAAACTCTGAATGCTAGAATGAAATATGATCTTGCTTATGCTACTTCACCTATCTTTTTTACTGATAAGGATTATGAATTCTCTATTGATCCCGATATAATTACTTTGGTTGAATCTGATCCTTTCTATGGTTATGAATCTGAATCTGTTGTGGCACATCTTACTAAATTAAATGATATAGCCACCCTGTTCACTAATGATGAGAGAACTCATTACTTTTATATCCTTCAAATATTTCCGTTCTCATTAAAGGGTGATGCTAAGATATGGTTTAATTCTCTTGATCCCGGTTGTGTGTCGTAGTCCCCAGGATATGATTTATTACTTCTCGCTAAATATTTCCGCTCATAAGAAACAAGCTGCTTTAAGGGAAATATATAATTTTGTGCAATTGAAGAAGAGAGTCTCCCACAAGCTTGGGGGAGGCTTCTCCAATTACTTAAAGCTTTGCCTGATCATCCTCTTAAGAAAAATGAAATACTTGATATTTTCTATAATAGACTAACCGATGCTTCTAGAGACCACCTGGATAGTTGTGCCGGTTACATTTTCGAGGGGAAAGAACACCAGATGAAGCTGAAATTCTATTGAATAATATGTTGACCAATGAAAATAATTGGACACTTCACGAGCCTATTATTAAACCAACTCCGAAGAAAAGGGGTGTTCTATTTCTCAGTCCTGAAGATATGCAAGAGGCAAAGAAATCTATGAAAGAAAAGGGTATTAAAGCTGAAGATGTTAATAATTTAGCTCCTATTAAAGAAATACATGGTCTTAACTTACCGCCTGTTGAAGAAATATATGGTCTTAATTCATCACCTATTGAAGAAACACATGGTCTTGATAACCCAACACAGGTAGTAAAGGTAAATTCTCTCTATAGATTTGATGAAGGTGATATTCCTCACTATAAGTCTGCTAGACAATGCTTAGATGAGTTTGATAATTTTATTGTTAAACAAGAGAACTTCAATGCTTATGTTAGTAGACAATTGAAATACAATTTCGATATGATTGAACACTTGGGTGATTATATGTCTAGAGTTAAAGGTGAACTTAAACTCATTAGTAAACATGCTTCTATGGTTACCACTCAAGTAGAACAAGTACTTAAAGCTCAAAATGATTTGCTCAATGAATTAAATAATAAGAATAATGACGATGCTGTTAGAGTGGCTACTAGAACTGGTAAAATGACACAAGAACCTTTTCCTGAAGGCCATCCTAAGAGAATTGAGCAAGATTTTCAGAGAAATAAAATAGATGCACCTAGTCCTTCTAAAAAGAAGAAAAAGAAAAATGATAGGACTTTGCATGCTTCTAGTGAACCTATTGCTGAACCACCTGAGAATTCAAATGATATTTCTATTTGTGATGCTGAAACACAATCTGGTAATGAACATGAACCTAGTGATAATGTTAATGATGATGTTCATGATGATGCTCAACCTAGTAATGATAATGATGTAGAAATTAAACCCGCTGTTGATCTTGATGACCCACAATCAAAGAATCAACGTTATGATAAGAGAGACTTTGTTGCTAGGAAACATGGTAAAGAAAGAGAACCATGGTTACAAAAACCCATGCCTTTTCCTCCCAAACCATCCAAGAAAAAAGATGATGAGGATTTTGAGCACTTTGCTAAAATGATTAGACCTATCTTTTTGCGTATGCGTTTGACTGATATGCTCAAAATGAATCCTTATGCTAAGTACATGAAGGATATTGTTACAAATAAAAGAAAGATACCGGAAGCTGAAATTTCCACCATGCTTGCTAATTATACTTTTAAGGGTGGAATACCTAAGAAACTAGGAGATCCAGGAGTACCAACTATACCATGCTCCATTAACAGAAACTATTTTAGAACTTCTTTATGTGATCTTGTAGCCGGTGTTAGTGTTATGCCTCTCTCTTTATATCGTAGACTTGATTTTAATAAGTTGACACCCTACTGAAATATCTTTGCAAATGGCTGATAAATCAAGCTGCTATACCTGCCGGTATTTGTGAGGATGTGCTGTTGTAGTTGCAAAGCGTTACTATTTTAACGGACTTTGTTATTCTTGATATTCCCGAGGACGATAGTATGCCTATTATTCTTGGAAGACCCTTTTTGAATACTGCAGGGGCTGTTATTGATTGCAACAAAGGCAATGTCACATTTCATTTTAATGGTAATGAGCATACGGTACACTTTCCGAGGAAACAACCTCAAGTTCATAGTATCAACTCTATTGGAAAAATTCCATCGATTATTTTTGGAGGTTTTGAATTTCCTCTTCCTACTATCAAGAAGAAATATGATATTCTTATTATTGGGGATGTGCATATCCCCGTTGAGGCAACATAGTGTTATTCGAAATTTCTCCGGTTTGATGTTATTCGAAATGAATTTATTAACAAGACCTGATCAACTTTGTTAGTGGATTCCTTTTGATGAGCATGAGATGGATGAAGTTAGAAGGCACAACCTTCTGTACCCTTCTTTTACTTTCTGTTATTTAGTTGAAATAAAGTAAAAATAGTAATTTTCATACATTTTCTGAATTATCCATGCAATATAAAAATACCACGAAAATAAAAGTTCTCCAAATGCCGCCAATTTAATATGATTTTTTCTGGAATATTTGAGAATATTTGACACCGAGAACAATGCCGGGGAGCAAGCACACAGGCACGAGGTCCAGTAGCGCCCACCACCTGGCGCCCCGCCTCGTGGGCCCACGGTGGCTCCCCACTTATTCCTGCACCCACACACTTCTTCTTCCTCCCAAAAAAATCACCAACCAGCTCAAGCACGAATTCTAGCTCATTTTGCTGCGATTTTCGATCTCCTTGCTCAAAGCACCTCACACAAAACTGCTTCGGGGGATTGTTCCTTGGTATGTGATTCCTCCATTGGTCCAATTAGTTTTTGTTCTAGTGCTTTATTCATTGCAAATTTGTGCTGCCTAGGTGACCATGTTCTTGAGCTTGCATACCAAATTTATATGGTTCCAAGTAGTTCTAATGCATGATATAGGCTCTAGGCACTTGTAGGAGTAGTTGCTATCAATTTTGTTGAGCTTGGTTTACTTTTATTTGAAGTTACTAAAAATTTCAGAATTTTTCAGAAAATAATGAAAAGATTTCGAGGGGCTCATCGAGCCGAAGCTCGAAGGAAAAGCAAAGTGAAGAAGCAGAGAGGCCCAAATATAATCTGCTTCGCACCGCGGAGGTTCGGCCATGCGAATGGCCTTCCGATGATTTCTTGAGAGCAGCCGGGATTTATGATGATTTTTATGAATTGGCTGAGAATGAAGTCCTCACCGACTTCCTCCACGACCAACGCGAACAGTATCTCTTACTCACCAAAACTATTGTGCAAAACTTCTACTATAATCCTAATGAATCACCTCCTTGATGAGAGTTTCATTTATATGATGTGGTTAAGAAGATGTCACTATATGAATTTTGCAGGGTTTGCAAAATACCTTTCGAGGGTAGCTTAGAGGAAGCACATCGTAAAGATGTGGACGGGTTTATTGATACTATTACTATAGGGGAAACTACGAAGGTTTCCGATGCAAGAATCACTAGCATACATTTTCCTGTTTTACGCTACTTTGCAATATTTGCTAGTTGTTGCTTAATTGGTCGCAAAAACTGTGGAAACCTTAGTCTTCCTGATATTATTATTTTGTTCCATGGTTTATTCCGTGATGACTCTGTTAGTATGGGCGGTATTATTGCCAAACGGTTAAGTCTGAACCGTACAAAGGGCCCCATCTTTGGAGGTGTCTATGCTTCACGCCTTTGTCGCATACTATAACATACCTATTAGGAACTATGAAAAAGAAGAAAAATTGCTGCCTACTGTTTATTTAGAATATAAGAGTATGGTAGCGCATGATTTTATTGTTAAGAATAGGGAAAGGGAGCTTAAATAAAAATTATTCTTTGATAAACATCACCCTAAGACTATTACCTTGCCTGCTCCTTCCTTGTTTGATTTATCTACAGGCCAGTACCTCATTCCGCTAGCGGCCATTCACGCCTACCGGAACCCTACATCAGCCACAGAGCCAGAGCCGGAACCACAATTTGATCCTCCACGACAATCTAATTACCGGTGGGACCGGAGGCAATTGCCAACCCGTGGCAATTCCATGCTTCTTCTTAATGCGACCCCAACTACAACTTTGGATATCCGCCAGGCCATCAGTAGCAATAGACCAACTTAGGCCAAAAGCCTAAGCTTGGGGGAATTCCAGCTTAGTCCAATTGACGTGCACTATTATTACTATTCACATCGTTCGGTCGTGCAAGTGAAAGGCAATTATGACGATATATGATGGATCGATTGAGATGGGAGAAGCTGGTATGAACTCGACCTCTCTTGTTTTTGTAAATATGATTAGTTCATCGTTCCTGATTCAGCCTATTATGAATAAACATGTTTGCAATGACAATTAGAGATCATAGTTGCTCGTGCTATGCTTGATTAGCTATGAGTTATAATGGTTTACCTTGCGTGCCAATATGCTATTAAAATGGTTGTGATGTGGTATGATGGGGTGGTATCCTCCTTTGAATGATTCAAGTGACTTGAGTTGGCACATGTTCACGCATGTAGTTGAAACAAATCAACATAGCCTTCACGATATTTATGTTCATGGTGGATTATATCCTACTCATGCTTGCACTCAATGTTTATTAATTTTAATGCATGTTCATGACTGTTGTTGCTCTCTAGTTGGTCGCTTCCCAGTCTTTTGCTAGCCTTCACTTGTACTAAGCGGGAATACTGCTTGTGCCGTTAAAACCCAAAGTTATTCCATATGAGTCCACCATACCTTCCTATATGCGGTATCTACCTGCCGTTCCAAGTAAATTTGTATGTGCCAAACTCTAAACCTTCAAACGAAATTCTGTTTTGTATGCTTAAATAGCTCATGTATCAACTAGGGTTGTCCGTATCTTCCATGTTAGGCGGGTTATTCTGAAGAGGAGTGGACTCCGCTCCTCACTCATGAGAAAATGGCTGGTCACCAGGATGCCCAATCCCATGCTTTATGCAAATCAAATCAAAATAATTGCAAACAAAACTCCCCCGGGACTGTTGTTAGTTGGAGGCACTCGTTGTTTCGAGCAAGCCATGGATTGATGCTTGTTGGTGGAGGGGGAGTATAAACTTTACCATTCTGTTTGGGAACCGCCTATAATGTGTGTGGCATGGAAGATATCGCCATCTCTTGGTTGTTATGTTGACAATGAAAGTATGCCGCTCAAAATATTATTTATCTCTGCTTTAAAATCGAGCTCTGGCACCTCTACAAATCCCTGCTTCCCTCTGCGAAGGGCCTATCTATTTACTTTTATGTTGAGTCATCACCGTCTTATTAAAAAGCACCAGTTGGAGAGCACCGCTGTCATTTACATCCATTACTATTAATTTATATTGGGTATGACTATTATTGGATCTCTTTTACCATGAATTACAATGTTTAGTCAGTCCTTGATCTTTAAAGGTGCTATGCATTTATGTTTTATGTCTCGTAAAGGGTCAAGCGAGATACCATCTTGTTATATCATATTATGATTGTCTTGAGAAAGTGTTGTCATCTGAGATTTATTATTATTGCTCGCTAGTTGATTATGCCATTGACATGAGTAAACATGAGACCTAAATGTTATTGTGAATCTGGTTAGTTCATAATCTTTGCTGAAAACTTGAATGCTGGCTTCACATATTTACATCAACAAGAGAAAACAGAGTTTGTAAAGTTTTTCTTTATCACTTTCAGTTTATCAACTGAATTGCTTGAGGACGAGCAAAGGTTTAAGCTTGGGGCAGTTGATACGTCTCCGTCATATCTACTTTTCGAAACACTTTTGCCCTTGTTTTGGACTCTAACTTGCATGATTTGAATGGAACTAACTTGGAATTGGCGCTTTTTATTGAGAATTGCCATGGTGTTATTTATGTGCAGAAACAAAAGTTCTCGGAATGACCTAAAACTCCACGGAGATTATTTTTGGAAATAATAAAAATGTTGGCGAAATAATCAAGGCTAGGGGGCCCATACCCTGTCCACGAGGGTGGGCGCGCACCTCTGGCGCGCCCCCTGCCTCGTGGGCCCCCTGACGCTCCACCGACCTCAACTCCAACTCCATATATTCGTGTTCGGGGAGAAAAAATCAGAGAGAAAGATTCATCACGTTTTACGATACGGAGCCGCCGCCAAGCCCTAAACTCTCTCGGGAGGGCTGATCTGGAGTCCGTTCGGGGCTCCGGAGAGGGGAATCCATCGCCATCGTCATCATCAACCATCCTCCATCACCAATTTCATGATGCCCACCGGCGTGCGTGAGTAATTCCATCGTGAGGCTTGCCGGACGGTGATGGGTTGTATGAGATTTATCATGTAATCGAGTTAGTTTTGTTAGGGTTTGATCCCTAGTATCCACTATGTTCTGAGATTGATGTTGCTATGACTTTGCTATGCTTAATGCTTGTCACAAGGGTCCGAGTGCCGTGATTTCAGATCTGAACCTATTATGTTTTCATGAATATATGTGAGTTCTTGATCCTATCTTGCAAGTCTATAGTCACCTACTATGTGTATGATCTGGCAACCCCGAAGTGACAATAATCGGGACCACTCCCGGTGATGACCATAGTTTGAGGAGTTCATGTATTCATGATGTGTTAATGATTTGGTCTGGTACTCTATTAAAAGGAGGCCTTAATATCCCTTAGTTTCCAATAGGACCCCGCTGCCACGGGAGAGTAGGACAAAAGATGTCATGAAGTTCTTTTCCATAAGCACGTATGACTATATTCGGAATACATGCCTACATGACATTGATGAATTGGAGCTAGTTCTGTGTCACCCTATGTTATGATCATTTACATGATGAACCGCATCCGGCATAATTCTCCATCACCGATCCAATGCCTCTGAGCTTTTCACTTATTGTTCTTCGCTTTTTACTTTTATGTTGCTAGTGTTACAATCACTATAAAACCCAAAAATATTACTTTTACTACTGTTACCGTTACTATCATACTACTTTGCTACTAAATACTTTGCTACAGATACTAAGTTATCCAGGTGTGGTTGAATTGACAACTCAACTACTAATACTTGAGAATATTCTTTGGCTCCCCTTGTGTCGAATCAATAAATTTGGGTTGAATACTCTACCCTCGAAAATTGTTGCGATCGCCTATACTTGTGGGTTATCAACATCCAAAACAGAATATATAATAGCATGGAACAATCAAAAATTATAGATACGTTGGAGACGTATCAAGCATCCCCAAGCTTAATTCCTGCTCGTCCTCGAGTAGGTAAATGATAAAAACAGAATTTTTGATGTGGAATGCTAGCTAGCATATTTCTCAATGTAATTTTGTTTATTGTGGCATGAATATTCAGATCCATAAGATTCAAGACAAAAGTTTAATATTGACATGAAAATAATAATAATACTTCAAGCACACTAACAAAGCAATCATGTCTTCTCAAAATAACATGGCCAAAGAAAGTTATCCCTACAAAATCATATAGTCTGGCTATGCTCTATCTTCATCACACAAAGTATTTAATCATGCACAACCCCGATGACAAGCCAAGCAATTGTTTCACACTTTTGATGTTCTCAAAATTTTTCAATCTCCGCGCAATACATGAGCGTGAACCATGGACATAGCACTATAGGTGGAATAGAATGGTGGTTGTGGAGAAGACAAAAAGGAGAAGATAGTCTCACATCAACTAGGCATATCAACGGGCTATGGATATGCCCATCAATAGATATCAATGTGAGTGAGTAGGGATTGCCATGCAACGGATGCACTAGAGCTATAAGTGTATGAAAGCTCAAAAAGAAACTAAGTGGGTGTGCCTCCAACTCGCTTGCTCACGAAGACCTAGGGCATTTTCAGAAGCCCATCATTGGAATATACAAGCCAAGTTCTATAATGAAAGATTCCCACTAGTATATGAAAGTGACAACATAGGAGACTCTCTATCATGAAGATCATGGTGCTATTTTGAAGCACAAGTGTGGTAAAAGGATAGTAGCATTGCCCCTTCTCTCTTTTTCTCTCATTTTTTTTTGGGCCTTCTCTTTTTTTATGGCCTCTTTTTCTCTCTTTTTTGGGCTTCTTTGGCCTCTCTTATTTATTTATTTTCGTCCGGAGTCTCATCCCGACTTATGGGGGAATCATAGTCTCCATCATCCTTTCCTCACTAGGACAATGCTCTAATAATGATGAACGTCACACTTTTATTTACTTACAACTCAAGAATTACAACTCGATACTCAGAACAAGATATGACTCTATATGAATGCCTCCGTGATGTCTTAAGGATGTGCAATGAATCAAGAGTGACATGTATGAAAGAATTATGAACGGTGGCTTTGCCACAAATACATGTCAACTACATGATCATGCAAAGCAATATGACAATGATGGAGCATGTCATAATAAACGGAACGGTGGTAAGTTGCATGGCAATATATCTCGGAATGGCTATGGAAATGCCATAGTAGGTAGGTATGGTGGCTGTTTTGAGGAAGGTATATGGTGGGTGTGTAATCGCGAAAGGTCTTGGCGGTAATAGGGAAGCTAGCAATGGTGGAAGGGTGAGAGTCGCGATAATCCATGGACTCAACATTAGTCATAAAGAACTCACATACTTATTGCAAAAATCTATTAGTTATCGAAACAAAGTACTACGCTGCGCATGCTCCTAGGGGATATATTGGTAGGAAAAGACCATCGCCGTCCCACCGCCACTCATAAGGAAGGCAATCAATAAACAAATCATGCTCCGACTTCATCACATAACGGTTCACCATACGTGCATGCTACGGGAATCACAAATTTTGACACAAGCATCATCTCTCAAATTCACAACTACTTCCTAGCATGACTCTAATATTACCATCCTCATATCTCAAAACAGTCATAAGGAATCAAACTTCACATAGTATTCAATGCACTCTATGAAAGTTTTTATTATATCCCTCTTGGATGCCTATCATATTGGGACTAAATTCACAACCAAAGCAAATTACCATGTTGTTCTAAAGACTCTCAAAATAATATAAGTGAAGCATGAGAGTTCATCTATTTCTTCAAAATAAAACCACCGCCTTGCTCTACAAGGATATAAGTGAAGCACTAGAGCAAATGACAAACTACTCCAAAAGATATAAGTGAAGATCAATGAGCAGCTGAATAATTATGTAACTATGTGAAGACTCTCTAACATTTAAGAATTTCAGATCTTCATATTTTATCCAAACAGCAAGCAAAACAAAAGAAAATAAAATGGCGCTCCAAGCAAAACACATATCATGTGGTGAATAAAAATATAGCTCCAAGTAAAGTTACCGATGAACGAAGACGAAAGAGGGGATGTCTTCTGGGGCATACCCCAGCTTAGGCTCTTGGTTGTCCTTGAATATTACCTTGGGGTGCCTTGGGCATCCCCAAGCTTAGGCTCTTGCCACTCCTTATTCCATAGTCCATCGAATCTTTACCCAAAACATGAAAACTTCACAACACAAAACTCAACAGAAACTCGTAAGCTCCGTTAGTATAAGAAAATAAATCACCACTTAGGTACTGTTGTGAACTCATTCTAAATTCATATTGGTGTAATATCTACTGTATTCCAACTTCTGTATGGTTCATACCCTCTGATACTACTCATAGATTCATCAAAATAAGCAAACAACACATAGAAAATAGAAGCTGTCAAAAACAGAACAGTCTGTAGTAACTGTATCAAACATATACTTCTGGAACTCCAAAAATTATAAAATAAATTGGTGGAGCTGAGGAATTTGTCTATTAATCATCTGCAAAAAGAATCAACCTAAAAGCACTCTGCAAGAAAAAATGGCAGCTAATCTCGTGAGCGCTAAAGTTTCTGTTTTTTTACAGCAAGATCACATAGACTTCACCCAAGTCTTCCCAAAGGTTCTACTTGAAACAAACACTAACTAAAACATAAAACCACATATAAACAAAGGCTATATGAATTAATTATTACTAAACAGGAACAAAAATAAGATTGGGTTGCCTCCCAACAAGCGCTAACGTTTAACGCCCCTAGCTAGGCATGATGATTTCAATGATGCTCACATAAAAGATAAGAATTGAAACATAAAAAGAGCACCATGAAGAATATGACTAGCACATTTAATTCTAACCCACTTCCTATGCATAGAGATTTTGTGAGAAAACAACTTATGGTAACAATAATCAACTAGCATAGGAAGGCAAAACAAGCATAACTTCAAAACTTTAAGCACATAGAGAGGAAACTTGATATTATTGCAATTCCTACAAGCATATGTTCCTCCCTCATAATAATTTTCAGTAGCATCATGAATTAATTCAACAATATAACCATCACATAAAGCATTCTTTTCATGATCTACAAGTATAGATTTTTTATTACTCTCCACATAAGCAAAATTCTTCTCATTCGGAATAGTGGGAGTATCATAAGAGACTCGAATACTATAAACTGTTTCCACATTGAAAGAATAAAGTTCAGAAAAAGGGTAATCATAATAATGACAAGTTTTATAAATATAATCATCACTACTTTTTATAGCATAAGTATCATCACAATAATTATCATAAGTAGCAACTTTGTTCTCATCATAATCGATTGAAACCTCTTCCGAAATAGTGAATTCATCACTAAATAAAGTCATGACCTCTCCAAATCCACTTTCCAAATCCACTTTCATCAATATAATCATCATAAATAGGAGGCATGCTTTCATAATAATAAATATGCATATCAAAACTTGGGAGGCTAAAAATATCATCTTCATTAAACATAGCATCCCCAAGCTTGGGACAAACATCAATTTCAGCAAATATATTCTCAAACTTGTCATTCTCATCAAACATAGCATCCCCAAGCTTGGGCCTTTTCATATCATAAGCATAATCACTCTCATCATTAATAGTATGGATAGCACCAATAGTATAGCAATTATCATCATCACAATGAGTAATAGGAGCAACATCAGTTGGGAGGGATACCTTTTCACCTTTGCTTCTCGGTCTTTTCTTTTTCTTCTTCACATCATGTGTGGGTTTAAGCCTCTTTTTGGAACTCCTTATTAATGAGATTGGTTGGATAGAAGGCTCCTCCTTGTTACCTGATTCATCATAAGAAAAAATAGGAGGATATTGGGAAATCTCTTCCCTTTCATTAGTATTCTCCTCATCTTCTATTTGTTTTCTTGTCTTTATGTAATTGGCAATATAAGGATTTTCAATGCAATTCACCGCACAATACATAAAAATTTCTTCTAGATCAAAATCAAGAAATTTATCACGATTAAATTTTGGAATACCCTCAGTTATACGTTTAATTTCTTCATACCCCAAAAGAAGACTAAGCTCTTTATGATGCTCAAGGGTAATCAAGTTATCACAATTTTTGGACACAATTTGATCATAAAACAAATAGCATTGGAGCTTTAAATGACCATGTTCATTGCAAAGTTCACAAGGATGGCGATAAATATTGAATCTTTCAGCACAATCATCTAGCCTTTCTTGCAACCATTCAGCTTCTAAATACTAATGCCTCTTGCAAAATCTATCTTCCCTATTTGGTGTGTACTTGCAAGCTCTATCTATTCCACAAAAGTTGACATGCTTATAAGAGACATTTTCATCATGACTAGTGCAATCATCATTAGTACTATGGATATTCAAAGAGTTCATACTAACAACATTGCAATCATGCTCATCATTCAAAGATTTAGTGCCAAACATTCTAATGCATTCTTCCTCTAGCAATTGAGCACAATTATCGGAATCCTTATTTTCACGAAAGACATTAAAAAGATGAAGCATATGAGGCATCCTCAATTCCATTTTTTTTGTACTTTTCTTTTATAAACTAAACTAGTGATAAAACAAGAAACTAAAAGATTTAACTGCAAGATCTAAAGATATACCTTCAAGCACTCACCTCCCCGGCAACGGCGCCAGAAGCTGCTTGATGTCTACTACGCAACCTTCTTCTTGTAGACGTTGTTGGGCCTCCAAGTGCAGAGGTTTGTAGGACAGTAGCAAATTTCCCTCAAGTGGATGACCTAAGGTTTATCAATACGTGGGAGGCGTGGGATGAAGATGGTCTCTCTCAAGCAACCCTGCAACCAAATAACAAAGAGTCTCTTGTGTCCCCAACACGCCCAATACAATGGTAAATGGTATAGGTGCACTAGTTCAGCGAAGAGATGGTGATACAAGTGCAATATGGATGGTAGATATAGGTTTTTTTTAATCTAAAATTATAAAAACAGCAAGGTAACTAATGATAAAAGTGAGCGTAAGCGGTATTGCAATGCTATGAAACAAGGCCTAGGGTTCATACTTTCACTAGTGAAAGTTAGCTCAACAATAATAACATAGTTAAATCATATAACAATCCCTCAACATGCAACAAAGAGTCACTCCAAAGTCACTAATAGCGGAGAACAAACGAAGAGATTATGGTAGGGTATGAAACCACCTCAAAGTTATCCTTTCTGATCGATCTATTCAAGAGTTCGTAATAAAATAACATGAAGCTATTCTTTCCGTCGATCTATCATAGAGTTCGTACTAGAATAACACCTTAAGACACAAATCAACCAAAACCCTAATGTCACCTAGATACTCCAATTTCACCTCAAGTATCCGTGGGTATGATTATACGGTATGCATCACACAATCTCAGATTCATCTATTCAAACCAACACAAAGTACTTCAAAGAGTGCCCCAAAGTTTCTACCGGAGAGTCAAGACGAAAACGTAAAGCCAACCCCTATGCATAAGTTCACGAGGTCACGAAACCCGCAAGTTGACCACCAAAACATACATCAAGTGGATCAATAGAATACCCCATTGTCCCCACGGGTATCCCACGCAAGGCATACATCAAGTGTTCTCAAGTCCTTAAAGACTCAATCCGATAAGATAACTTCAAAGGGAAAAATCAATCCATTACAAGAGAGTAGAGGAGGAGAAACATCATAAGATCCAACTATAATAGCAAAGCTCGCGATACATCAAGATCGTACCACCTCAAGAACACGAGAGAGAGAGAGAGAGAGAGAGAGAGAGATCAAACACATAGCTACTGGTACATACCCTTAGCCCCGAGGGTGAACTAATCCCTCCTCATCATGGAGAGCGCCGGGATGATGAAGATGGCCACAGGTGAGGGTTCCCCCCTCCGGCAGGGTGCTGGAACGGGGTCCCGGTTGGTTTTTGGTGGCTACAGAGGCTTGCGGCGGCGGAACTCCCGATCTCTTCTGTTTCCCGATGTTTTTAGGGTATATGGATATATATAGGCGAAAGAAGTCGGTCAGGGGAGCCACGAGGGGCCCACGAGGGTGGGGGGCGCGCCCAGGGGGGCAGGCGTGCCTCCCTGCCTCGTGGCCACCTCGAAGCTTCCCTGACGTCTACTCCAAGTCTCCTGGATTGCTTCCGTTCCAAAAATAACTCTCCCGAAGGTTTCATTCCGTTTGGACTCCGTTTGATATTCCTTTTCTTCGAAACACTGAAATAGGCAAGAAAACAACATTTTGGGTTGGGCCTCCGGTTAATAGGTTAGTCCCAAAAATAATATAAAAGTGTATAAATAAGCCCATTAAACATCCAAAATAGAATATATAATAGCATGGAACAATCAAAATTTATAGATACGTTGGAGACGTATCATCTTCTCAAAATAACATGGCCAAAGAAAGCTATCCCTACAAAATCACATAGTCTAGCTATGCTCCATCTTCATCACACAAAATATTCAAATCATGCACAACCCCGATGACAAGCCAAGCAATTGTTTCATACTTTGGTGTTCTCAAACCTTTTCAACTTTCACGCAATACATGAGCGTGAGCCATGGACATAGCACTATAGGTGGAATAGAATATGGTGGTTGTGGAGAAGACAAAAAGAAGGAGATAGTCTCACATCAACTAGGCGTATCAACGGGCTATGGAGATGCCCATCAATAGATATCAATGTGAGTGAGTAGGGATTGCCATGCAATGGATGCACTAGTGTTATAAGTGTATGAAAGCTCAAAAAATAAACTAAGTGGGTGTGCATCCAACTTGCTTGCTCATGAAGACCTAGGGAAATTTGAGGAAGCCCATCATTGGAATATACAAGCCAAGTTCTATAATGAAAAATTACCACTAGTATATGAAAGTGACATAGGAGACTCTCTATCATGAAGATCATGGCGCTACTTTGAAGAACAAGTGTGGAAAAAGGATAGTAACATTGCCCCTTCTCTCTTTTCTCTCATTTTTTTGTTTGGCTTCTTTGGCCTCTCTTTTTTGTATTGGCTTCCTTGGCCTCTTTTATTTTTTTTCTCACATGGGACAATGCTCTAATAATGAAGATCATCACACTTTTATTTACTTACAACACAAGAATTACAACTCGATACTTAGAACAAAATATGACTCTATATGAATGCCTCCGTGTAATGCGGGAGGAGCAATGTCTCAAGACTGACATGTATAAAACTTATGACAAGGTGGCCTAGCCACAAATACTCTGTCAACTCCCTGATCATGCACAGCAATATGACAATGATGCAGCGTGTCATAATAAACGGAATGGTGGAAAGTTGCATGGCAATATATCTCGGAATGGCTATGGAAATGCCATAATAGGTAGGTATGGTGGCTGTTTTGAGGAAGATAAAAGGTAGGTGTATAGTACCGGCGAAAGTTGTGTGGTACTAGAGAGTAGAGAGGCTAGCAATGGTGGAAGGGTGACAGTGCGTATAATCCATGGACTCAACATTAGTCATAAAGAACTCACATACTTATTGCAAAAATATATTAGTCATCGAAACAAAGTACTACGCACATGCTCCTAGGGGGCTATATTGGTAGGAAAAGACCATCGCTCGTCCCCGACCACCACTCATAAGGAAGACAATCAATAAATAAATCATGCTCCAACTTCGTTACATAACGGTTCACCATACGTGCATGCTACGAGAATCACAAACTTTAACACAAGTATTTCTACAATCCACAATTACTCACTAGAATGACTCTAATATCACCATCCTCATATCTCAAAACAATCATAAGGAATCAAACTTCTCATAGTATTCAATGCACTTTATATGAAAGTTTTTATTATATCCATCTTGGATGTCTATCATATTAGGACTAGATTCGTAACCAAAGAAAATTACCATGCTGTTTAAAAATAATCTCAAAATAATATAAGTGAAGCATGAGAGTTCAACAATTTCTATAAAATAAAACCACCGCCGTGCTCTAAAAAGATATAAGTGAACTACATAGAGTATTCTGATAAATCACGAATCATGCATGTCCCTCTCAAAAGCTGTGTACAGCAAGGATGATTGTGGCAAACTAAAAAGCAAAGACTCATAACTTACAAGACGCTCTAAGCAAAACACATATCATGTGGTGAATAAAAATATAGCCTCAAGTAAATTTACCGATAGACGAAGACGAAAGAGGGGATGCCTTCCGGGGCATCCCCAAGCTTAGACTCTTGGTTGTCCTTGAATATTACCTTGGGGTGCCTTGGGCATCCCCAAGCTTAGGCTCTTGCCACTCCTTATTCCATAGTCCATCAAATCTTTACCCAAAACTTGGAAACTTCACAACACAAAACTCAACAGAAAACTCGTGAGATCCGTTAGTATAAGAAAATAAAATCACCACTTTTGGTACTATTGTGAACTCATTCTTTATTTATATTGGTGCAATATCTACTGTATTCCAACTTCTCTATGGTTCATACCCCTCGATACTACCCATAGATTCATCAAAATAAGCAAACAACACAAAAAAATGAATCTGTCAAAAACAGAACAGTCTGCGAAGATCTGAATTGTTCTAATACTTCTATGACTCCAAAAATTATTAAACATTAGGACAACAGAGGCAATTTGTATATAAATCCTTTTAAAAAAATTCAGGGTTTTTCCACGCTCCAGTGAATTTAAACAATTCTGTGACTGGACGCAAAAGTTTCTGTTTTTCAGCAAGATCAAATCAACTATCACCGTAAGCCATCCCAAAGATCTTACTTGGCACAAACACTAATTAAAACACCAAAACACAATTACTACAGAGGTAATAATGTGTAATTTATTCAAAAACAGTAGCAAAACAAAAAGGCAAAAATAAAATTGGGTTGCCTCCCAACAAGCACTATTGTTCAACGCCCTTAGCTAGGCATAAAAACACATATATCTAGGTATTGTCATCTTTGGTATGCAATCCATAAGTAGCTCTCATAATAGATTCATATGGCAACTTAATTTTCTTTCTAGGAAAGTTTTCCATGCCCTTCCTTAAGGGAAATTGAAATCTAATGTTTCCTTCTTTCATATCAATAATTGTGCCAGTCGTTCTAAGGAAAGGTCTGCCAAGAATAATAGGACATGTAGGATTGCAATCTATATCAAGAACAATGAAATCTACGGGCACATGATTCCTATTTACAGCAATAAGAACATCATTAATCCTTCCCATAGGTTTCTTTATAGTGGAATCCGCAAGATGCAAATTTAAAGAACAATCATCAAAATCACGGAAACCTAACACATCACATAAAGTTTTTGGAATCATGGAAACGCTAGCACCCAAATCACACAAAGCATGGCACTCATAATATTTACTCTTAATCTTAATAGTAGGTTCCCACTCATCATAAAGTTTTCTAGGGATAGAAATTTACAATTCAAGTTTTTCTTCAAAAGATTTCATCATAGCATCAAAGATATGTTTAGTAAAAGCTTTATTTTGATTATAAGCATGAGGAGAATTCAGCATGGATTGCAACAAGTAAATACAATTGATCAAAGAACAATTATCATAATTAAAATCCTTGAAATCCAAAAGAGTGGGTTCATTGCTACTTCAAGTTTTGACCTCTCCAATCCCACTTTTATCAATTTTTGCATCAAGATCTATCAACTCTGAATCATTGGGATGCCTTCTAACTAAAGTCGACTCATCTCCAGCCCCATATTCATCAAGATTTATATTGGAAAACAAAGATTCAATAGGAGTCACATCAATCACTTTAAAATCTTCATCATTATTTTCACGAAAACTAAAAGAACATGTTTTTACAAACCAATCTCGCTTAGCACGCATCTTGGCGGTTCTTTCTTTACAGTCATCAATAGAAATTCTAATAGCTGTAAGAGACTCATTAATATCATGCTTGGGTGGAATAGATCTAATTTTCAAAGAATCAACCTCAAGAGAAATTATATCCATGTTCCTAGCCAAATCATCAATCTTAAGCAATTTTTCTTCAACCAAAGCATAGAAACTCTTAAATGAAATCATAAATTCTTTAACACTATTCTCAAAATCAGAGGGCATCTTATTATAATTTCCATAAGAATTGTTGTAGGAATTACCATAATTATTAGAGGAATTACTAGGAAACGGCCTAGGATTAAAATAGCCTCTATATGTGTTATTACCAAAAAAATTCCTACCAAAAAAAATTCACATCCATAGGTTCATTATTATTTTCAATCAAAGTAGACAAAAGGCATATCATTAGGATCAATAGGAGCACTCTTGCTAGCAAAATAATTTCATAAGTTCATCCATCTTTCCACTCAAAACATTAATCTCTTCAATCACATGCACTTTTTTTACAAGAAGAAGATCTTTCGGTATGCCATTGAGAATAATTAACCATAATATTATCTAGGAGTTTAGTAGCTTCTCCCAAAGTAATTTCCATAGAAGTACCTCCCGCGGCGGAATCTAAAAGATTTCTAGAAGAAAAATTCAATCCGGCATAATTTTTCTGTATAATCATCCATAAATTTAAACCATGAGTGGGGCAATTTCGTATCATCAATTTCATCCTCTCCCAAGATTGTGCAACATGTTCATGATCAAGTTGCTTAAAATTCATAATATCCTTCCTAAGGGAGATGATCTTAGCGGGAGGAAAATACTTGGAAATAAAAGCATCTTTACACTTGTTCCATGAATCAATACTATTTTTAGGCAAAGATGGAAACTAAGTTTTAGCACGATCTCGTAGTGAGAACGGAAATAGATTCAATTTAACAATATCCTTATCCACATCCTTTTTCTTTGAGCTTGCGTTGGTTTTTTCCTTGAAGAGGAAAGGGTGATGCAGCAAAGTAGCGATAAGTATTTCCCTCAAGGTATCAATCTAGTAGGAGAAGAACGCACAAATCACCAATACCTGCACAAACAATCAAACACTTGCACCCAACGCGATAAAGGGGTTGTCAGTCCCTTCACGGTCACTTGCAAAGGTGAGACCTGATAGAGATAGATAAATAAAACTAAACAAAATATAAAATATTTTTGGGTTTTTTGGTATATAGATCTGAAAATAAAAGATTGTAAAATAGTAGATCGAAAAGTAATATGATGGAAAATAGACCCGGGGGTCATAGGTTTCACTAGAGGATTCTCTCATGAAGGCAAATAATACGATGGGTGAACAAATTACTGTCGAGCAATTGATAGAAAAGCACAAAGTTATGATGATATCGAAGGCAATGATTATGAAATATAGGCATCACGTCCGTGTCAAGTAGACCGACTCACCGCATCTACTACTATTACTCCACTCATCGACCGCTATCCAAAGATGCATCTAGAGTATTAAGTTCATAAAGAACGGAGTAACGCCTGTAAGCAAGATGACATGATGTAGAGGAATAAACTCATGCAATATGATATAAACCCCATCTTTTATCCTCGATGGCAACAATTCAAGACTGTCTCGCTACCCCTACTTTGTCACTGGGTGAAATCGCGCAAGATTGAACCCAAAGCTAAGCACCTCTCCCATTGTAAGAAAAACCAATATAGTTGGCCAAACCAAACCGATAATTCGAAGAGAAATACAAAGATATCAAATCATGCATAAAAGAATTCAGAGAAGATTCAAATAATATTCATAGATAAGTTGATCATAAATCCACAATTCATCAGATCTCGACAAACACACCGCAAAAGAAGATTAAATTGGATAGATCTCCAAGAACATCAAGGAGAACGTTGTATTGAGGATCAAAGAGAGAGAAGAAGCCATCTAGCTACTAGCTATGGACCCGTAGGTCTGAGGTAAACTACTCACGCTTCATCAGAAGGGCAATAGAGTTGATGTAGATGCCCTATGTGATCGAATCCCCCTCTGGCAGGATGCCGAAAAAGGCCCCAAGATGAATCTCACGGGAACAGAAGGTTGTGGCGGTGGAAAAGTGTTTTCGTGGATTCTTCTGGTGGTTTGGGAATATATGTGAATATATAGGAGGAAGATCTAGGTCAGGGGGTCACCGAGGGGCCCACAAGGTAGGGGGCGCGCCCTCCACCCTTGTCGCCGCCTCGTGGCTCTTCTGACTTCAACTCCAAGTCTCCTGGGTGTCTTCTGGTCCAAGAAAAATCATCGTGAATTTTTATTCCGTTTGGACTCCTTTTGGTATTCCTTTTCTGTGAAGCTCAAAAACAAGGAAAATACAGAAAATGACACTAGGCTATAGGTTAATAGGTTAGTCCCAAAAATAATATAAAATAGCATATTAATGCATATAAAACATCCAAAACAGATAATATAATAGCATGGAACAATCAAAAATTATAAATACGTTGGAGATGTATCAATGCTCTTGGGGTGCCTTTTCGGCACAAGGGCGAAGCGGGTTACGATGATGGCCAGGTGGCATATGTAGCAGTCGTCGCCCATGCTGCCCATCGGAAGACAGTGGCCATGGTGATCCTCTTCTCCGGCGGAAGGCTGATGGCATAGTGGATTTTGCTAGTATGATGCTGGTTGGTATTGTCCCCAACCTCAGTGGTTGCAACAGTGGCCATATGGCACTGCCTGAGGAGTTTCGAACTTCCAATCCGACAACAACGACGATTTCTTGCGTCAGATGGTTAGTGGTTTGCATTGAGGACAATGGAGGTAGTTTTGTGTGTCCCGCAACATGCTTCATGGCCTCAGATCTACCATGTTCCATCTTGACATGTTCCCCTGCCAGTATATGCAAGAACAATGGAAGCAAGAGAGGCATCACGTAAAGTAAATCTCAACTGATGAACCGCCTGCTAATCTACCATGGTTAACTCGCGTAACCCACCAGTAAGTTGGCGATTCATCACCAACATTTCATGGATCCACTAACAAGATACCAATTCCTCACTAGGCAGCGCGTGGTGTTGTGGTATGATGCAGACCAGCCATCAGCTACAGCTTGTGGGGATGCTGCGGGGCCTTTGGATCGTCCCGAACTCGAGATTTTGGCAGTGTCGATCTCCTTCCTCCCTGTTAGAGACTTCACCATGTTGTGTCGAGCGGCTCTCGTCGTGGCTCGTTAGCCTGCCACCAAGACCATGCACGTATTTAGCTGCTCGGATCGAGGCAAGTGTACGAGCAACATAAGATGTCTTCGATTGGGTGGTACTTCTTGGGTAATTGGTCTCGAGCTTCGGGGGTGAACCTAGTTCTCGCCATTTGGTTATACCTGGCAATGGCGACATTCCGTTACCCTGATGAAGCCATTGCTTGGAGTTTCCTTGGATCTGATCTTCAGGATGAAAACCCAGGATCTGAACTTCGGCAGTTAGATCGGGTGACAATGGCGCTTGCACGTCCTTGTCTTTGTGGAGGCGTCGTTTTTGAAGAACCTTCCTCGTAGTCCTTAAGCTGTCAAGAGATAGTTTTGTGCCGATGGCCACTGTTTTGTGTTGTCAATCATTATTTTTATCGCTTTCAGTTTTTTTTTCCTTTTATTCTCGCCAAGGCATAGCTTAGGTCTTTATGACTTTGTTATTTGTCAATGTGATTCTTCACGTGTTACTAGTGTTGAATGTGTGCATCCTAAATATATAAATATATAGAAGCCGGATGTGTACTCCGGCCGGATGTGTACTCGCTATAATTATATCCTCCTCGATGCTACATGTATAAATCAATAAAATACACTATTAGTAGAAAATCAGTCTAACCACCTCCAGCTATTCCAGGCCAGACCACCCCAGGCCTTTCCAGGACAGCAACCAAACGGCTTCCAAGAAATTCCCAGCTCCGCTCAAGGCCGGGCAGAAAAGGCACGGGCACACGAACCAAACAGTCCTCGTTCGTTGTGCTTTTTACCCCGAGAGGCATAGCGCTTGCGAATATCGACATGGCATTCGCCCGGGATCACGACCGGGGAGAATTTTCTGGCCTCATAAAAAGCTGTGGGAAGTGACAGAGCGCCCAGAAGTTACCACCACAGCCCACAGAAAGCCATGTACAGTATGTAGCACAAGGCAGAGATCCTTTGCGGCTCAGAGGAAGCAGCATCAGGTGCAAGAGGTCAGGCCGAAGGCTGGCACACATTCCCCTCTCCCTTTCTGCTTTCCTCCTCCTCTCCAGTGGAAAGGAAACCAGAAAACGATGCCCTCCTAGAACACACTCCAAGGATCCCCACCGAGATGTATATAGTCCCGTGGCAGTAATCCATTGGTTGTGACACGGATTCCGGCGGATAATCAGTTAGCATCATCCTGTCCTGCTCTGCTCTGCTGGTCTAGCTACCTAGCCCGGTCCATGCAAATGCCGTTCTGCCCCAAGCTGTGGGATCGGAGCCCGGTCCCGCCGGCGAACGCCATCTCCGTCAATGGCACCGTCGTCGTCACCAACACCTTCGGCCTGTCCGCGCCCGGCAAGTCCACCACCCTGCGCCTCTTCAGCGGCACCCAAATCGACCACGGTGAGTGCACTGTCACTGTTGTTATTTGTGTGGCCGACTGTGATTGATACCGAGCGCGTGCAGAGACGGGGAAGGGGAAGCTGAGCCCGGAGGCGCCGCTGAGGGGCGGCAAGAAGAGCAAGCACGGGAAGACGAGCACGACGACGTACCACGTCACGTTCGTGGTGGACGCCGACTTCGGCACGCCCGGGGCCGTGTCCGTCAGGAACGGGAACCGCGCCGACCGGTTCTTCCTCCGCCACGTGCGGCTGGAGCTCGCCGAGGACCGGAGCATCCACTTCGAGTGCAACTCGTGGGTGTACCCCTACAAGAAGACCGCCGCCGACCGCCTCTTCTTCGTCAACACGGTCAGTAGAGCAGAGGCCATTCGTTTGTGTTTGTTCGATATGGTGAACTCGTGCATGAAGGTTTCTTTCATTCTTTCATGGTGACCACCATTTCGCAGAGCTACCTGCCTTCCAAGACGCCGGAGGCGCTGGTGCTGCTGCGGGACGAGGAGCTGCGGAGCCTGCGAGGGGACGGCAAGGGGGAGCGCAAGGACTGGGAGCGCGTCTACGACTACGACCGCTACAACGACCTCGGCAACCCCGACAACCCGGAGCACGTCCGCCCGGTCGTCGGCGGCACCAGGACGCACCCCTACCCGCGCCGCTGCCGGACAGGCCGCGCCATCAGCAACACCGGTACTGCTAGACTTGCTGCCATTTTCAACCTTGCATCTCATGGCTGGTTGGTTGTTCTAATTGATTGATTTGAAGACGGCGTGACGGAGACGCGCAAGCACGTGATCAATCTGGACTTCTACATCCCGCCGGACGAGCGGTTCAGCCCGGGGAAGCTGGCGGAGGTGCTCAAGCTGGGGGTGCAGGCGGTGACGCACTTCGTGATCCCGGAGGCGAGGACGCTGGTCCACGGCAACGACTTCAAGTCCATGGAGCAGCTGAGGAAGGACCTGTACAGCAGGCCCGTGCAGCCGGCGGTGGACGGCGAGGTCATGGAGAGGCTCAAGTCCTCCGTGCCGTCCCACAAGACCTACAAGCAGGTGGCCAAGGCCGTCAAGGAGGAGCACCCCGCCAAGTTCCCCATCCCGCAAGTCATCCAGCGTGAGTTTTCCCTCTTTGTTTTGTTGCCCAATTCATCGTGCATCATGCGTCAAGTTTCATCTTGGGATGATGATCGATCGATCCATGGTGCAGAGGATCCTGAGGCGTGGAGGAGCGACGAGGAGTTCGCGAGGGACATGCTTGCAGGGCTCAACCCTGTTGCCATCCAGAGATTACAAGTATGTAGTAGTTCATCTCATCGTCCTGAATTTTCTTGACTGAAAACTTGTACCGCGTGCATTGAGATTGAGTGACTTTCAAATGTTCCATTCTCAGACATTTCCGCCGGTGAGCAGTGGCGGGAAGAAGAGCTTGATAACCGCCGAGCACATCAAGAGCCAGCTTGGAGATGTCACCATTGAAATGGTTAGCAAAACTGATCCCTTTTTTATAAAAGGCGTTTTTATTATCTCAAAATGTAGGATCAAGCGGATACAAAGCATTAAGAGTAACACCCAGCCTCTGCATAATTAAGATGCACACAGTCAAATATCTAAAGTGTGACAAAATGAAAGGGAAAAACGACAAATCGGCGACAGTAGAGTCATATAGACTGACACTATGCCTATGTCGCAAGGGATGGTGGACCGATCCGGAAATTATGCTGCCACCCATGTTAGGTAAAAACCACCGTAGTCACCTACTCCAACCGCGTACACACCGTCTTGAACAAAGCGTAGACCACTTACGAAGCGAGTGAAACTGATCCCTGTTCTTCTTTTTTTTTATACGTTTCTCTGCTTGGCATGCATGTATGATGCACATACAACATCCCTGTAAATGCAGGCAATGCATCAGAAGAGGCTGTACATCCTGGACCACCATGACTACCTGATGCCGTACCTGAGGCGCATAAACACGCTGGGCGTGTGCATCTACGCGTCGCGCACACTGCTGTTCCTCAAGGCCGACGGGACCCTGAAGCCGGTCGTGATCGAGCTGAGCCTGCCCAGCGACGGCGAGGGCGACACCGAGCTGAGCCGGGTCTTCCTCCCCGCGACCCACGGCACCGAGGCCCATCTGTGGCAGCTCGCCAAGGCCCACGTCTCCGTCAACGACTCGGGGTACCATCAGCTCATCAGCCACTGGTGAGGACCAAAAGTTCGATTCTACTTCCTCCGTCCGAAAATACTTGACATCAAAATGGATAAAAGAAGATGTATCTAGAACTAAAATACATCTAGATATATCCCCTTTTATTTATTTTAATAACAAGTATTTCGGGACGAAAGGAGTACTAGTATCATCTGCACAGAAGTCAACAAACTGAGTCACTGACACGGGCGGCCAAATGAAGGCTGTTCACGCACGCGGCGGTGGAGCCGTTCATCATCGCGACGAGGAGGCAGCTGAGCGCCATGCACCCCATCCACAAGCTCCTGGAGCCGCACTTCAAGGACACCATGCAGATCAACACCCTGGCCAGGAGCATACTGCTCAACGCCGGCGGCATCCTGGAGCGGACCATGTACCCGGGGAAGTACGCCGTGGAGATGTCCTCTGCCATCTACGGGGACTGGAGGTTCACCGAGCAGTCCCTGCCAAATGATCTCCTCAAGCGGTACTCAAACCATTTCCTTCCATTTCTTTTTGAAAAATGTAGGAGAACAAATGACGATCTTACGTACGAGCTGTAATTGATATTCTTGTATCTGAAGGGGGATGGCCTCCAGCTCCGAGGAGCCCGGCGGCCTGACCCTGCACATCGAGGACTACCCGTACGCCGTCGACGGCCTCGAGGTGTGGCACGCCATCGACGGGTGGGTGCGCAGCTACTGCGCCCACTTCTACCACAGCGACAAGGAGGTGGACGGCGACGCGGAGCTTCAGGCGTGGTGGCACGACGTCCGCACCGTCGGCCACGGCGACCGGCAGGGCGACCAGGCGTGCTGGCTGGCGCTGGACACCGTCGACCACCTCGCCCAGACGCTGTCGACGCTCATCTGGATCGCCTCCGCGCTGCACGCGGCCGTCAACTTCGGGCAGTACGCCTACGCGGGGTTCCCGCCGAACCGGCCCACCCGGTGCCGCCGGTTCGTGCCGCTCCTGGGTCGCCGGAGATGACGCAGCTGGAGGCCGACCCGGAGAAGTTCTTCCTGGAGATGGTGCCCGATAGGTTCACCGCCACGCTGGGGCTGGCGCTCATCGAGGTGCTGTCCAACCACACCTCCGACGAGGTCTACCTCGGGCAGCGCGCCACGTCCACGTGGACGGACGACGGCCAGCTGCTGCGCCTGCTGGACGGGTTCCGGGAGGACCTCCGGCGGGTGGAGAGGCGGGTGGAGGAGAGGAACAGGGACCCGCGGCTCAAGAACCGGAGGGGGCCGGTCAAGGTGCCGTACACGCTCTTGTTCCCGGATGTGGCCGGCCAGGAGAAGGGGCTCACAGGGAAAGGGATACCCAACAGCGTCTCCATATGATCGATCCACGTGTATATGACTATGTAAATTTATCTTCATTTGGGTTTTGGGTGTTCTTTTATGGTTGGGGGTGATGCGGATTTCTTTGTTCGTTTGAGTTTTAGTGTTTGTTGTGTGAAATGATGATTAGCTTGAGATTCAAAAAATGAAATGGTGCTTACTGTTTGGAAACCGACCTCACAAAAGGGTCATTTCCCTTGTCAAAGACAAAACTGTTGGATTCCTATTACCCTAGCACGTCATGTATATATTTTTCGATAGACACTTTTATTAACTTAAAATGTGATGACATCAAACGGATAAAAACATATACTGAATAACAGCCCATCTCTGCATAGATAATGGGGCTGTTTGGATAGTGTCTTTGGCTTTGTGCCTGCAAGAAGTTTGTGCCTTCGTTCTGCCTGGTATATGTTGTGTAAAATGGTGATCGGCTTGAGATTCAAAAAAAAAAAGGTGCCTTCTGTTTGGAAACAGCTCTCACAAATGGGTCACTTGCGTTGTCGAAGACAAAACTGTTAAACTCCTATTACCCTAGCACATCATGTATATATTTTTCGATCAAGAAGACACTTTTATTAACTTATAAAATGTGACATCAAACAGATAAGAACATACTGAATAACACCCCATCTCTGCAGAGAACCAATCTATGGTTGGATGATTAGAGGGACTATGGTATCCCTAATCCATTAGGGTTCAAATTCTGATGCTCGCATTTATTCTAGATTTTCTAACCAGGACATGATCCGAACACCCTCAAAATGCACAGAACCAATATCACATGTCGCATCCCGTGACCGGTGGTGTTACCACAGGCGCCTCATCGCCCTACCCCATACTATCAACCTCCTTCATGTCTTTCATTGGCGACGCCACGGCCCGTCTCCTGCCAGGTCCTAGCTCACCCTCAGGGACACGTCTTTGGGATTTGACTGTTGCAAGGCAAATGCACAACGCAAATGTGAACTGAAACTCTATAGGGCCGAACGTTCTCCCAACAATATTCTATCACAACGCGGTATGCTACTTTCTTCGTCTTGGTTTATACTACTCCCTCCGTTCCAAAATATAAGGTGATATTATTATTTTTAATTAAACTTGTGCAAGTTTGGTCAAGTTTTTAGAAAAAAAATCAATATCTATAGTACCAAATTTGTATCATTAGGTTTATCACGAAGAGTATTTTCATATTTTATTTATTTTGTATTATAGATGTTGATATTTTATTTTACTAGTAAGCGTGCACGTGCAATGCACGTCTCAACTAATATTATATTCGCGTTACTCTACTCGGGTGACATGGGAAAACCCTACCTGCACCGCAAGACCACCCCCTGTTCCCACGCTTCACTTTGCCGTCGAGGGCGCCGACAAAGCCCACTGTGCCCCAGGAAGGTGAAGGCAGGGCATCCTTTTCTGCAGTATTATTTTGGCACGTGTCTCGGTGATCGATTGGGCGTGGCGGTCTGATGTTGTGTGTCGCGTGCTGCTCATAGGGAGGCGTCCCTCTCAGCAACAGTGCCACCCCTAGACGATGATGGGTGGCGGTGGTAGTCGCGCGGCTCCATGTGGGAGGGTCGTGGAAGCACCTATGTTGTGTGTGGGGGCGCAGTCCTAGAAAGGCCTAGCCCCAGTGGTGCCCGTCAGGACGCCCATTGGCAGCTTCTGCTTCTTCTCGCACAGGTTGGATCCAGCGTCTTGTGGGTGAGGCAACATTGGTGTGTATGCGGAAGTGTGGTTTGGCGGAGGTAGGCGAGGCGTTGGTGGACTCGTGTCTCCACTCCGGTCGACGATGATGCTTAATTGTTTCACCTTCATTTTAAAATAAATGGTAATGAAAATAATACAGGTCCGCTTTTGCCCACCTTGGTCACTGACAAAAATAAGAATTCCCATAGAAAAGATATTCTAATACTAATAAAGATATTACAAATCGACCTATCATTTAAATGAATCATCGTATGCATAGAGCACTGGCACCTAATTATCTCAGCTTTTATATGTTTAATCAATTGTTATAAAGCGTAGGCATCTTCAGTCTCGATATAGTTGAGAAGGTGAACAAAAAAACGACTTCCTTCAATTTATTTATTTTTTGCGAAAAGGCCTAGGATTATTGAGTACTCCTCCGTCCGAAATACTTGTCGGAAGAATCGATGTATCTAGGCGTATTTTAGTTCTAAGTACATCCACTTTTATCCATTTCTCGACAAGTATTTCTGGACGGAGGAGTATTAAATAACACGTCCATACAAACCCAAGTTGTAAAAACAGGAATGCTTATAAGGAAGTAGAAGAAAGAACCGTGAAAATGTTCGGCATTGTTTGGAGAGGAAGCGATACTCTCGATGGTATTCCGAGCAAGGTATGGCAGATCCCAACGATTGTTCTTACGCTGCGAAGAACACTCGGCGCCAACTAAGCCGCCAGCGCTTTCGCCGTCCTTATTTCTCTGACGATGAAATTGAACATGTCGTCGCCACCACGCTCGCTTCATCCGCGGAAAATGATTCCATGCACGTGAAAAGGTCGTCAGGTCTCATGTTGCATATCCCTATAGAAAATTGAAGAAAAACCAAACCTCCTGCACGCTCCATCCATACAGTCAATGCATGTGCGTGCGCGGAGACATCCACGAAGAGAAGAGGTTATACAGTCAATGCACCGAGTGTATCCTCTGGTTTTGTCCCTATGTACTACTTGCCACGGCGTACCGTAGGAATAGGCGTGTCTTGGCGCTGCTTCTTTGCCTGTGCAGTGGACGAGGACCCGAGCCCATGGACAACGTCGTGAAGTGCGAGGAGGGCACCAGGTTGCCGTGGCTGGCCGCACGATGGCTCCTTGGTCGTCCCTCGCCGTTCTTGCGGTGTCCACGTCGTGAAGCGTCTCCTGCGGCGCCATCCATGGCCTCCTGCCGCCATGCGCCGCCGCGGCGATCGCCCGTGGCCTCCTGCCGTCGTCTTGGCGCTTCGTCATGGCCTCCTGCCGTGATCGTCGTCGCCACTTGCGGTCCGCTCCGTCCGGCCGATGCAGGCGCCGCGGTCTAATCACGGAAAAGCAGGGATCGCCGAGTGGTCGGACCGGCACGGACCGTCTCCACCACGATCGATAGCGCGTCGAATCGGAGGCGCGGCAACTCCGGTGTCCCGGGCGGCGGTGGCGAAGGTGGTGTGTGTAGCGTGTCCTTTGCGAGAGGCAATGGCGGATAGTGCGAGGGTTAGAAGATATGTTTTCGGTAGGAATAACAGGAAGGGGCGGCAGCGTGAATAGGGAGGGAGAGGCACGGTAGGGATGAAGGGGCATGTTTCGACGCCGATAGCATCCGGCAGCGGGGTGGGAAGAGATCAATGAGTGGCTTTCTCTTTTAGGCGATACTAATATTTAGATGCTCCGCAACAAAAAGGATAATAATAATTAGATAATAATTATATATGGTATAGGAGTAATAATTATCGAAGATTTGGTGGAATGCTTGGCGGAAGTTGTCGAAGCAGACGTAGAAAATTTTAAATCCGCCGGTGGAAGCGGTCCGCCTTCAGTAATTGCTAATTGCACCCTTTGATATCTCATCAGATTAATCTGATTCGTTAGATTTCATTAATTTAGATGATCAAACGGTGATAATTAATCGGTGTACACTTAACGGGGTATTTTTAAAAAAGAAAATGTTTGCCTGTTTAATAGTAGTAGAGATAGGTACGTGTACAACACAGCTAGGGGTTGGAGCAAGGAGATCGACGGTGGCGCGAAAGGTGGCTACTGAGAAATTCGGATCGAGAGGTTTGAGGGAGGACCGGACGGCCCAAGGTGGAGGTCTCCAGTTGGAGCGAGATCGCGGTAATTATTGCGTAATTATTAGATCATGGTAATTATTGCTAATTGATTATGATTAAAATAGGCCCAGGTTGGTAAGTTTTGCGTAATTATAATGGCGTAGATTATGTTAATTATTGGTAATTGATTTTGGTGTTATTGGTAATTGATTGTGGTAAATGATGTGATACAACATTGAGGCAATCCAGTCCATTGAGAGATGACGGATGTATGGCTGAGATGTAATGTTTCTGCCACAACTCGATTGTTTAATAGTAGTAGTAGATAAGATTGGTCAAAGATACAAAAGTTTGACTTGCACAAAAACCAATACACCTTATATTCGGAGTACCTCGTATTTTGTGTCAAATTTTGACCACAGATTGTGCTTGCAAGTCCATCTTTGTGCCAAGTGTGCCTGCTCGCTGATGGTTACCGAGAGTTGGCTGGATTCTAAACCCCCGTTTTCCTAATCAGTAGCCTTATGGCTGATGACCCAAAAAAATATTACTCAAAAGAGTATACCAGATGCATGATCAAATTTTGACTCAAAATATGAATATAGCTATTAAACGGGAAGTAATTAAAGGTCATTTCCGAACACGCACACCCAGCACTTACGATGGGAATGGGTTGGCTCACAAAATCTTCCCCTGGAGATTCAAGACCCCCAGGTTCTGGCTAATTTAGGACTGAACTTCTATCTGAGAATCACAATACCCCTCTGAAAGACATAAGGTTCCTAGCCAGTCCCTCGGACATGGAGCCGACCAAATGGTCCAGTACTGAGTGGTCTCCTGCCCTATTGGGCAACATGGTCCGACCCATTGTAATATACTACTCCCTCCGTTCCAAAATATTCGTCTTTCTAGACATTTCAAATAGACTACAACATACGGATGTATGTGGACATATTTAAGAGTATACTCATTTTGCTCCGTATGTAGTCACTTGATGAAATCTTTAAAAAGACAAATATTTAGGAACGGAGGGAGTAGATTGCACATGAACAAAAAGCATTTACACAACAACATTATTTCAATTAGCATCATGATAGTCCGCACAATGATATCTGGTTCCAACAATGGGCATTTGTTTCGGTCAGAAGCCAACTCCAAATGAACCTTAAACTGAATCCATGCAGCAAGAAAAAACAAAACACATGTCACTACTAGCATCTTGATAGTCCAAATCTACTCTACCACATTGTTGCCTTCTTTCAACTGCTAACGCCAAAAATCACAAGACATGCCCAATGTCAAACCATGCCAATAAGAATGAATATTGCATTAAAAATTTCAATGTTTACAAGTAAATTCAGCGTGAGCTACAGCTCCGACATAGCAATGTTCTCCATAAAAGAATTACTCGGATGTAGTCATAACATGACACAGTAGAATAGTAACACGCTTCGATGCGCCATCAAAACTTTCCTCTCGTGATAAGGGGGGAGACCGGCGTGCTTCAGCATGTTCTGCATCAGCACTGGACTTTCCTCACTTGTATGTGGTGGGTAGATTCTTCTCTCCAGATCGACTGGGACCCGCTCTGAACCAGGGTGACATAGTCCCTTCATTCATGTATTTCGCATCCTGTCAAAACGTCCAAGAAACCCATGATTGATCAGAAAGAAACTTGGGACTTTGGGGAGCGAAACTTCATGACAAACCAGCATGTTTATATTTCGGAATGATGATAAAAGGTTGACTTTGTGAAGCACATGGACTTACCAGCAAGCTGGTAATTGCTCTTGAGAAAGTCTCTTCCGCGTCATCTGAGAACTCCATGAGAATAGGAACCACGCCCTGATAGAGTGCCAGCCGTTGCTTCACTCGTACTCTGCAACAACAGTGGAATGACATCATCAATACTCCAGAGCATCTATTTCCCATTCTGATCATCTATTTGAGTGGATGCTAGGTATCACAGATCAATGCAAAACCCACTCCCATAGTAGATTTCACAAGAGGAAAGCACTGTGGTTAAAAACCACAAAAGAACATACTCATTAGTGAATGCATATATGGTGGACGAGGGACGGTAGTGGCTCAGAAGGACAGCCATGGAGCCCACACGTGTAAACACAATGATCGGTGTACGAAGGGTGTTCGCCATCATTGTAGCATGAGATCCAAACATTTTACTTAATTGGCTTTTGCAGAAGTCATCGTTGAGCAGCGCCTACAAGAATAATCATGAGAAAACATGGGTATAAGATGGTTGGAGTCTACTCCTAGATGACTCAACTTTGTACTAACTTTAGTACAAAGTTAGTACAAAGTTGGGTCATCTATTTTGGAACGGAGGGAGTAAGTAGTAAACATCAACTAGAACAGAAGGCACCGCATAGTGGGTTGAAAGTGCAGCAGCTGGAAAAAAGGGACCATACCTTTGGACGTGCAACAAGACTGGGAGCTTTAGTTGGGTCGTATAGGCTGGATTCTGTTCTAAGTGCCACAGTGTGCATCACCTTCACTGCCTTCAATGGGTACCTAAGCACATAAGAAGCACAGATGTAAGTCCAATGCAATGTTAGACCAATGTAGATCTGTACCCTCTAGAAATGCCTCTGTGATTGCTTAATTGATATACACAATAACACAAATAAAAGGGATTTAAAAGCTATGACAGGTTAAAACTTACTTCCCGTGGGCAGTTTCACCAGATAGCATAATGGCATCAGCAGCTTCGAACAGCAATGGCTATATCAGAGACCTCAGCCCTTGTTGGAGTTGGATGATCTATCATGCTTTCTAACATATTTGTTGCAACAATTACTGGTTTCTGCATGCTTCGGCATGTTCTGATAATCTCCTCCTGTAAAGGTAAAATAGTTGCAGTTTAAATGCAACTGATGCTTGGTTGCATTTTAGGTATATTAAGAAAAAGCATAGTTAAAAAAGGCGCGCCTAAGCGAGCGCTTAAGCGCGCCTAGGCTCTAGGCGTTGGCAAACGCATTGCGCATAACTACGCTTAATCTGTGCATAACTGTGCATAAGCATGCGCTTTGGTCAATGTCATGCAAGGCGGTGGCAAAACGCACAATTAACGCCTAGCGCTTTTTTGAACTATGAGAAAAAGTACAGAAGGATGAATATTTTTTTATACTCCAAAATTTATATAGACATGCTCTGATAAATGCAGTGGGTTTTTTAGTCTCACCTGTAGTAAAGGAACTTCCTCAATTGGAAGTTCAGCACCAAGATCTCCACGAGCCACCATTGCCTATGAACATTTCAAGAAGTTCAGTACTTAGCAGTAACAAATTATACTGTTCAGGATATCGGTAACTGGTACCATATCGGTCGGGGGTTGATAAGGGATTAATCGGCGAATCGGCCATTTAACTGAATATATATCGGTAACCCATTTATCGGTAGGTTAACTAGGGCCATATCTATATATCCAAGGCTACATAGCAACATACATTGTACTGAATGTCTAAATATGCAATCCTAGGCTACATAGCAACAAGGAAGAGTGTTACCTTGATGTTCTGATGATATATAGATCAACATAGAAGAGCAGAAACAACAACAACAACAACAACAACAACAACAACACAGCAGCAGCAATTGTACATCACTATCTAACATCAAATGAGAGCAGCACAGTAACAGTACTATCTAGATCAACACAAGAGAACAGCACAGCAGCAGCAGTACATCAGCATTTACAGAACAACATGAGTAGTGCTTCTGCTCTTGGCATAGGAGAGTAGTTTTGGGCCAAAAATATCTCAGTTAATCGGCACAGCCGATAATTCAGCCTGACAACCGAGAAATCAGCTTGTCAGACCGATTAACTCGGCCTCCCAGTTAATGGGCCGAATAGGCCTTTCTCGTATCGAGGGGGGTTGAACAGCAGTTAACTGCAGTTAAATCGGCTGATATTTGTAACAATGATAAATTAGTCCACTGAGGTTGCAAAATATTTTTTTTTCGTTATCACAAACATAAGACCTGCATGCAGCATGTGCAGGATAAATCTAGACTTAAATAGACCAATGGAATTCATACGCCATATAAAAATGATGTGTTTGAAGTTTCAATAAACATGATCCACTACTCAGTCATGACAGCTATCTAAGGAAATGTACATATGGGAAGGAGTTGCTACTTGTTTTAACATGAATGAACTGATACATTCAGGGCCTTACCCCATCTGAAGCAGCAATAATGGACTGGAGGTTTGGGATTGAATCAGCACTCTCAATTTTTGGAATAACATGTATATCCGCATTAGCACCTGGATATGAAAGAGCAAAGAAAATATTGAGTAAGTACCCAATATAGATATCCAGGACTTCCATAGATGATAGAGAACATTACTTTTCAGGTAAGCCTTGAGTTCATGAATAACTTTGGCATCCTTCACAAACGAAACAGCATAGAAATCAACACCATTTTCAACGCCAAACTTGATATCTTCCCAATCCTTCTCTGTTGGGGCAGAAGCATGTCATGTCAGGATTTTGTGCACAACTATGAGACAATTGAACAAGTTAAGGAAGAAACCAATTAACCTGTTATAGATGGCAGAGTTGCGCTCTTTCCGCGCACATTAAGGTGGCGCCTTGATTTCAACTCCCCACCATCGACTACTACACACTTGACTGTGTCAGCTGTTTTCGACTTCACAGCAAGCGACATCATTCCTCCTGTTAACACAAACAATGCAATGAAGGATTAGTAACTCCAACGTTCTGTATTGTTTACCTGCAAACAAGACAATTTGATCTTAAAGGACAGCCAAATAATCTGATAGAATGAAGAGTAAAACTCCCTCTGATTCACAATATGAGTATTGAGTAGTCTAAGACACGGCCACACTCTACAAAGCAACAGATTGACCATAATTTTCTAAAAGAATATGTTGTTCCCTATGCTGATAATTACTTCCATATTGATGCTCAAAACCTAAAAAATGTTTGAGTGGCACAAAATTTAAAACTGCTAATATTATGAAATAGCGTGATTAGAGTTTTAACCAGGAACAGTTGTAGAGAAAATATGAGGGCATGCACTCGCTTTAAAGAGAATTTAATCATCGACATGAAATTATTAGCTAAATGGTGACAGGCCAGCCCTCACCATCCACCAACAGTATGTCACCAGCTTCAACATCGCTTATGAAGTCATCGTAATTCACGCTGACAGTGTCTTGATTGCTCACCCCTCTTTTAATCGTGAAATTGAATTCTTGACCTTCCGCGAGCATGATTGGCTCAGGAAGATCCCCACTTCGCACTTCCGGACCCTGCATCACTGAACCTTAATTATCTTGCCGCATTTGACTGCTGCATTTAATTTAATGAATTCAGTCGTGACATACCTTTGTGTCCAGCATAATAGCAATAGTGTTGCCATCAGTGTTCTCTGCGTTGTACTCCTTGACCAAATCAATCACCTTTTGGTGTGACTGGTGGTCACCATGGGACATATTCATACGCGCAACATTCATTCCAGTCTCTGCAAGCTTCCATATCATCTCACGAGTGTTGGTCGAGGGGCCTATGGTGCAGACTATCTTTGTCTTCCTCCTGGGAGTCACATCCACTGCTTGTGAGGTGACGACATCATTATTGCTCTGCATGCAAACAAGATAAATCAGTCACTGAATGAACCACATGTTTCGAATGGCTAAATCTCTCATCGCGTTTAGCATATTGCAAAGCAAAAGTAGCAGGGAAAACAAATGGACTGCTAGCTAAATAATCCAGAAATTGCTCAAGAGCTGCCATAGAGGTTGAATTACCTCGGAATCAGCAACCAAACAATTCGAATCCGATAATCATCAGCCAGCCATTTTTCAAATTCGGACTGCTTTTTTTTTTGGTTTACACTCGTTTAGTAAGATCAGAGCAATATAAAAGGAGCGTGCAGCTCTCCGAATGTAATGTGGTATAGATGTGCAGATCAAAAGCCCAATACAGCGAGGTACAGTAAGCTGGAACAGATCACGCACTGCGCTAGGGATCAAACCATCGGTCACTAACAAAGTGCGGGGCAAGGACGACGCTAGAAGCACAAACAAACAAATCCCAGCAAGACAGGAAACGGCGAACCCAACCGCGGTGCTCGGGATCAAAATCGCCGAACACTGCAAGAGCGCGGAGCGACTAAGCCAGCCGCTGCTAGAGCGGCTCGCATCGAACACCGAGAGCATGAGTCCAGTCTGTACTCAGCGCGCATGGAGCAGCACCAGGGAAGCATCCAGGGACAGGGAGAGCCGGCAGAGACTCACCAGAGCGGAGAGGGAGCCGTTGGTCCCGGCGACGGAGAGATCCGCCGCCACCTTCTCGGAGGCGGAGGTCCGCAGCACCCGCGCGGCGACCGCCCGCCTGGGCTGCGGGGGCGCCGCCACCGTCGCGGCCGGCCTGGCGACGCGCGCCGTCGCGGCGAACCCGCGCACCATCTCCGCCGCCGCCGCCGCCATTGTTCGGAGGACGCCCCGCGGTTCGTGCTAGAGACGGGAATAGGGAAGAGCTGGTGGTCGTGGAGGGAGGGAGGGAGAGGCCGCGGGCGACGCGAGGGTTAATGTTGGGAGGAGCTGCGAGGAGGGGAGCACCGCCCGTTCCCTCCGTGGGCCGGGCCTTTATACGCCGACTGGTGGTGGTGGGGGGCCGGAGGCCCCGGAGCCAGGCGGCGCGGTCCATACGATGCGCCTCCGCTCCTCGTCGCCTCGGTTCCAACGCCCAAGAAAAGGTTCCAGCGCCCAAGAGACCCGGAGACCAGCGTGCCTGCCTGCCTGCCTGGCACGTGCCAGTTTCGTGTGGGACCCGCTGGGGGCAGCGAAATGGTGGACTGGTTGTTGCCAAGCGTCTATTTTGTACACGTACACGCAACATTGCACACAAGTCAAGTCAAGTGCACCTCACACGTGGTTATTTTTCCCTTGCTGATTTGATTGCACAGGGTTACAGTCAGCGGTGCGGCCACCAGCCTGACCAAAACAAAGCTAGCTCATGGGGCGAGGATAAATTCCTGTATCTCACAAGCTGGATGAGCTGAGCGCTGGATCTGAACCATTAATGCATGAAGCTGTGGCTCATGAGTCCAACACTCGACTATGTGAGCTTCCGATCACATTTCAGTTGCAGGCACAATAATACCGTCAACGCACGAGCATCACACACGAGTGAGCCGAATAAATTCGGTAACCTTTTCATAAAGATATACGTCAATTTTCGTCTCCACAAATAAAATGGCATGTCGATTTCATGTCAAAAGAAGAAGAAAGAAAGATGTGTGTGCGTGCTACTCGTATCTGTCCTGCAATGCGTACTGATTGGGCCCGCTTGCCGGTGCACTCAGAACGGCCGCGTGCGCGGAGAGGAATATGCCACGCGAGGCGGATCCTGTTGGGGGCATGGGCGGTTGGGGACTTCGCGGGCCGCGCGGAGACAGCAATGTGTCGGACAATGCAGACAAGAAGAAACTGGCTGGAGCGAGTTTTCTCCAAAAGAAAGCAAGGACAAGTTGGCTGGGGCTCGTCGCGCCTGCCCTGCCCTGCGTGCGGAGCTAGGCTATGCGAGTAAACGTTCCCGTCGAGGCGACGTGGACGGAGAAAACGATGACAAAGATCCATCTCCCTTTCGTGCCTCCATCACCACCGTGTGTGGCGTAGCCAGCGAGCTATATCTCCCTACTTTGTTCAAACAAAAAAAAGGAAGTAGGATCTGAACTGCCTGCCCAAGTCGTATGGTTCCCTCTCGAGTCCAGGCGTATGGTTCCCGGAGTTTCGGCGTGAGATCTGAACAGCCTGCCCAAGTCGGCAGCGTGCCTCTCACGCCAGGAGAACACGCACGGCAATTTTTCTCCTCCTAATTTACCGGCGCAAAATCATTCTGCGCCACCACAATTTACTGTGTCTGTGAACCTTCCATAGTTATGGGAGATACAGGACAAGTATAAACATCAGTGCACACGCCGTTTGTTCGTCGGTTCATCGGTTTGGACTCATGGCAGATGAATCCCAGGACCGACAAGACCGATAAATAAACCCTGGCTAATACGGAAAACACCGTTCGGCCGCTCGTGCTGATTATTCTGCTGTACACAAGGTAAACTGTTTTTGTTTTTGTTTTCGCGGTCACAAGAGAACACACTTCACAACCAGGGTGATGCTTCCTAAGGGATAACAGAAAAAGGAGTGGGGAACAACACTTGCCACCGATCGTTACAGGTTTCGACGCCGCGGTACAAGAGAGGTCTCATGTCAGCTCTATTGACTTCAAGGAGAACACAAACGTGATCAAGAGTCGACCCCAAACGGAAGAACTGCGGCCGCCACTGCCCTCCCCTCTTCGTTCAGAATATTATAGGTCGAAGCCGCATTCCTCTGCCAAACAAATATGGGTCATTATGCACATGCAGAGCTAACAGTTTGCATCACAGTATCGAAGTTTTGTGTCTGGAATTGAGATTTTCGACATACTCCCTCCGTTCCAAAATAGATGACCCAACTTTGTACTAATTTTGTACTAAAGTTAGTACAAAGTTGGATCATTTATTTTAAAACGGAGGGAGTAGATGTTATGTTGTACTCCCTCCGTCCCAAAATAAGTGTCTCGGACTTTGTACATTTTGGGACGGAGGGAGTACATGAGGGGCGAAATGCCTTTGATCTTTACCGAATCGATGGCCTCCAGTTTCATCCCTGTTGACCGAATGAACTTGCGCAGCTCAGGACTGACTGGCTGGACGTATTTCCCGCAACCAAGAATTAGAATCTCTGGAGAAACACGGTATATTGCATGTTAATAACCCTAACGCTAATTTGGTTCAGAAATATGAACAACAGAACTGTCCAACCCTGGGTCCCTGAGGACATATTGTTAATTTTTAACAATGAACTTGGATAAACTACTAGAGCAACATGTTGAGCCACGACATGGAAGTAAAAAAATAGACTGCAATATCATGAACGCATAAACAATATTCATTCTGACTAAACATGGAATGCCCACCCATGGGAACCATGCTCATTAGCATAAGAAAATGCCATGTAGAACATAGGGCACTGGCTAAGATACCTGGGATTGGGTGCACAACTTTGAAGATTGATAAACTGCATTATTGAAGGAATATAAGTTGTCAGTAAATAACAATCAAACAGGAATAGATTCAACAGCACTACTGCAAACAAATGGTATCCCATGATCTAATAGTCATTGCTCAAGAAATATATACATTACTGTGCAAACATTTACCTTTCAGCAGTTATATCCGCAAATGTTTTGGGTGTCCAGGTCATTATCTTGTTTTCTACTATCAGCAAGCTCCTTCATACTTTACATTGTTAATCTTGAATCCAGTGTCATCGTAACTGCAGAAGCAGAACGGATTTCAGTAATCTGATCAAATATACAAGTTCTACAGAACTAAATGAGATAACAATGAAATTTTCTTCAGAATAATACACACAATTCATTCTAATAAAATGGGGGTGGGGGCAAGCCCTTTTCTTAAAAGAAAGAATAACACACATAACTGAAAGCATAAAAGAGAAATCTAAGCCTCAAGTCATGGCAAAATTCAAGTGTGTCCCCATGACTCTTGCCAAATTGCATATAAGCTAGACTGACAGGATGATTCTCAGAAAAGGAAACAAAAGTTAGCGAACTACTGGAGAATGTAAAAGAACCACTATATTTTTTCTCATCAGCTCCCAGCTACCAATGGCATTTCTGTTTGTTTTCCTTATCATTCAACCCACCCTGACCATCCCCAGGATAAGAATTAAGAAACCACTTTTCCACCGCGAATTCCCTTTTCGCTTTCTCAGTAATAGGCTATTGGTATTCCTTATAACCACTGGCGGAGGGTCGTGGTCGTGGTGGCCAAACTGGGCCACCACCCCCCCCCCCCCCCCCCCAAAAAAAGTGCAAAAAGAAATTTACTAGGTATGTATGTATACTACACGCTCTGGCTGCCTGATGCTTGCCTCCAGGCCCCAGTCTAGTGTAGGTGGCGTGATGATGGACTAATTTGGTTGATTGCGAACTCCTCCTCAAATCCTCTTTTTACTCGGCTTCTCGTCGCCCCGACCAAATATGGTAGCCGCACGCCCACACCGCCGACGTCGGGACACCGTGCGCCCGATGCCATGGAACCCTAGGCATCAATCCCCTTCTCCTCCGCTGCTCGTCATCCATCGATTAGAGTCGCGCCCGCATGCCCATGTCACTGAGGCAGCGATGCTAGCACACCCACGCGTCCTGGTGCGTTCGTTATGTTACTTGGTTACGGACTTAGTGTTTGGTTAGGTTAGGTATATAGCCAATATGTATGTTCCATTTTATTTCATTGAAAATTGATATGCTATGGTAATTTAGGTTTCTACTCACATACTCCGTCTACTAATTGATAAAAAAAATTGATGCATTATAAATTTCTGGTTTAGGTAGCACTGAAAACAACACATTATGCAGTCCTTCTATGGAAGAAATGGTCATCTAATCATCCCTTATTGCGTGTTTTTTCACGCATATTTTTTGTTTTGACCTGGGGTTGGCCTCCTCTTGCAATTAGCTCACGCTCCGCCACAGCTTATAACACCAAAATAATTTGAGAGGCAAAGATGACTGTTTGCAGAAAAAAAAGGAATCGCTCAAACATGTTACATTCCCCTTCATTCAGCCAAGAAAAGTGACCAATTCCGTAATGCTGAAGTTAGTGACCAGTTCTCAGAAATTATTCATAGCAGTACATGAGTACAGCATCAACTTCAGATTCCTAGCAGTAAAGGATAAAAAAGGAAAAATGGCAGCTCTATCCCTTCACTTGCAAGCAATAAAATGAGTTAACTATCCTATATCAAGATGATCACTTCGAATCAAAACCTCTCCAGTCTCACTGCATCTGCCAGAAAATGTCACTGAATTTCGTGATATGAATTATCAACATATGTATGTAGAATAAGAGTAGCAACACTCTCCTGTAGGTAGTACTATCTGGTTTTAAGAAAATAACATCAGTTTGTAACTGAACTTCCAGGCACTGATCAACCACAGGACCCTTCAGAAATTTTGCAATTAAACCTCCAGATACTGACCGATTTGAGTGATATTTTGTAACCTGTTATTTTGGGAAGAGAGTACATTGATTAATCTACCACTACCAGGATGATTCTTCGACCATACATCAAACACTGAGCTTAAAACGCAACCACGGTCAATCTCATTCCACGAATTTACATATTCACGGATATATTTTTGAAGAAGGCAATCTTGCTATCGCACAGCAAAAGCTGAAAACAATTGAAATGGAACTGGGAGGATGTAAGGAGAGGTTACGTTTGGAAGCGGAGCTGGTCTTCGGGGACGTTGTCGATGAGGTTGATCTGGTCGTAGAGCGAGAAGGTCCTCCTGATCAAGCCAAATCCACGTCCCGGTCAAATCAAATCCAGCACGCATCCCCTGCGAAGGAGAGAACGGGGGAAGCCGATGCGTACCTGAGAGACGGGAGGTGCCTGAGCCTGGGAGCGTTGGAGTTGGAAATGGAATCGCTCCGCAGCGACCTCACTAGCGTCGCCAGCGCCTTTTGCCCCCGCGCCGCCGCCATGTCCTCCACCTCTTCCTCGCCGCCGGTCGGTGGGGGCGCGTCGTGTTCTAGGGGGTCGGGAGTTTTGCACCCACCACCTCTGAAAATGTTTCGAGTTACGAATGGCTCCTTACATGGACAGCCCACGTGGCCCATGTTGCAGTTAGCTGGGCTGGGCCTCGAATTATTCCGAGGCTGCGGTGTGCGACGACGACGACGACGACCAGGAGATGGCTGCGGCGGCGGGCGGCGGCGGAGGAGCGAAGGCGACGGTGGCGGAGCAGATAGGGCAGGCGGTGCAGTCCACCTCCAACCTTCTCCAGCTCATGGAGCAGTCCTCCCCTGCCCAGGTCCACCTCCCCCTCTCTTCCTCTCGTCCTTGTCTGTTTCAACTGGCTGCGAGCTCAATTTGTCAAATCTGGGGAATTTTGACAGGAAGTAGGTGCTGATTCATGCAGAATGTTTATTCAGGTGCCCCCAAGGGTGTGAATCTTGTGATAGATGTGGTAGTTCCTCCTTGCAATTAGGTTTTGAATAGATTTTCACGCCATTATTATTGCTTGCTAGTTAATCTGTTGCATCTTATAAATTTATAATCTACTGTATATTGGGTCAATACCGCATTGAACATTTTATCGACATTTATGATTTATATCAAGTATTGAGAGCTTTGATTGGCATTGAGAAAGTTGCAAAAGTACTGCTATGGAGTGTTCAGATGCAGCATGGTATTACAATTCTAGATTATTTGTGTGCTTTCATTCTTGTCCAGACCTCGTGGAGCTTAACCAGTCAGAATGCTAGTGGAAGTAACCCTGATTGCGACAATGTTCTGTCCCCTAAAATATCGAAGTTATAAGCCTACACTTACAAAATATGCTAGTTCACTGAATTCAGGAGTTTCAATATAATTTTGACTATGGGGTCTGTGTCCAGAATAAATATTTTGTGCCATTGTGCTAACACAGGGTCCTTTTTGTCACAGGTCCACTTGGCTAAACTCCCTAAGAATCTCTTGGCAAAAGCATCTCTTACAAAGAACACAGAGCAAGTAAAATGTCATTTTGCATGGATGTGAAATTATATCCCTGTAATGTAGCTATTGACATTTGTATCCTATCATATTCTAGGTGCTACAACAACTACCTAATGTAATTTCTTCCTTGGATGCTTTTATGGACAGTAGTTTGCAAAGGTGACTTCCCAACTTCATGTCATTTACACAGTCATCTTGCTAATACTATTCTAAAGCAGCTGTAGCTTTTCCAAAGAGCTTCTTTAACCATAATTTATTCTCTACATATTTCTACCACATGGTTGAAGGTACTTTTCCTCTTTGTCACCTGTGGTAACATCATTTTTTAAATTATGCAGCGCATCTCAAATTAAGACTGTCACACAACTGTTGTCAAACATGGAGAGCACCCAGCTCAAATCTATTTTGCCTGCCTCTCAATTACAGAAAGATCAAAAGAATACTGAGCCTGGAGAACTCAGGGTTGACTGATGTGTTCACTGTGGCTTATGCAAAAAGGTAGTTTGTTTTTTCTTCTTTGGGCCACCTCTTATTCCTGTTTGTTTGGTGCATAAATGCATTGATTTTTGTTAACAAATTATCTCCAATTGAACTAATCTTTGCTAGCGTTTATTTAAAAATTCAGCGTGATTGAAAGCAAACTAAAAACTAGCTTTGGGTTGTTCATGAACATTGCTTGGTCAATCATCACTTCGTCACTACATTTGACATGTTTCAGTGATGACTAAAACTCAGAATTTCTACCTTCCGATCCATATTAATTGTCGCTGATTTAGTCAATTTGATTAAATAGCGACAATTAATATGGACCGGAGGAAGTAATTCATTCAGTTGGCCTACCATGATCACTTTAAATTGCATATTGTTATATTGGATGTGGACCATCTATTTGTTTACTGTGCTAGGCAGTAGGCACAACGTCATGCCTGAAATTGTGTCTGAGAATCATTTGGGGTTAATGCTAACTGCAAAATGTGGAACTAGTAAAGATCTTAGGATTACTTGTTTGCTCCCCATGTTTGCCCTACCAAAAATATGGTTAGCCAATATTTTGGTTGAGGTTTTGCATGCCCGTGAGTTGCCCAAAATTGGCTAGAAAAATGAACTAGAGTTGCGAAAGAGCATTGGCATGCCAAAAAATTGGCAGTCATCCAAACAAGGACCAATGTTTTGGCCATGACCGAAAATTCGGTAGGGTAGACATTGGTGGCAATTCGAACATACCCTTAAATCTGCACAAAAAATGAACTCATTTTTCTTTTGCAAACTTTTTCTTGTTGGACCTTTGTATCTTTGTTTCTTTCAAACGGAGGGATTGCTTCATCTAAAAAAACTGATTCATTTTTTTGCATTCCATAGCAGATCTTGGCATCTCACCAAAGCCTAGGCTCAGCTGACTTCTGCTGGAGAACAAGGTAGTAACTGAAGAATTGTAGTTGGCAAGACTCAGGTGGCGGGTGGCGCTGGAATGTGCAAAGGGCCCTGCTGTAGAACTGTGAAACCATTATCTATGTGCACTGTGATTTGGAGGCTCGAGGCAACGGACCTGCTGTCACTGTCATAATGCTTACTGCAAATTCTGTTGATTGGCTCCAGTGCTAATTAAGAAACATTAGTGTTGCCCCCTTTTCATTTAAATGTAAAAGAAGATACGATGACATCTGATATTGCCAATGCAGGTACGTGTGTAACGCCAATGTCCAATGCCCAATGCAATTTAGTTCTTCAGTTAGGCCTCCTTCAGTTCATAGGATAGGAATATCATAGGAATAGGAAAACCATAGGAAATGAGATGGCATGTATCTTAATTTATATAGGCAAATAGATGTCACTTGATTCATAGGGTGGGAAATTTTCCATTGGTTTAGCCTCATTTTTTTTAGAATATTGTATTTTTTTTTCCTTTGAAATGTGAAGCATTGGTTCCTATCCTAATTAGGAATAGGAATCCATTCACAGAAATCAAAGGGATCCAAAGAAAATTTTCCTACACAATTCCTATCATTTAGAATTCCTCAAAATTTCTCTAAACCAAAGGAGGCCTCAACAGTGGACAGTTTAGGTAATTCGACAAAATTTGATGGGGAAAACCAGTTTGTGCAAATAAAGTTAAGTTAGGTTGATGACTAAATTCAGCCATTTTTATTTTTTAATCATGAACATGCTCTTGCGTGCTTACCATTTTATAATCCTTGAATGACATCAACGATGTATGTCGACAGGTGCGTGACTTGCCTATGAGATCTTACATTGTATGATGCGCTCTAAAAGGTCCCTGGTCGACAAGAGGATGCGACTGAACTCACATTCAACTAGACCGGTAGATGGCTAGTAGATGGCCAGATCTCACTGGCCATGTAGCATTGGATGCTAGTCGAATAGTATGGGCTCGAATAGTATGGGCTTGACGGGATCTGAGGTCGACGTTGGGAGACCGTAATCGTGCACATATAGTATGTCACGTTGAACATACCCAACCATGAGACGAAGCGACAGGTCATCAGTTAATTTTTAATACAATGTTTTGTGTCCTAGACCTGAGATCGCCGCATGGACTTGGGATGGTGACGGCCTGCTTAGGACCGATCAAAGGCTACTTTGTAACATGGGAGTTATAAAGGTTGCTTTTCGACTTGTCTTGATCCATGCCGTGAGACATGGTCGAACAAGAAGGGATTCACCCCTTTGATCTGAAGAGATATACTCTGCCTCCCTCCCCTTGTATGATCCGATTTGAATAAGCATGGTCATGCGACAAGGATTATGAGATGATCCGTTTTTCTGAAGCTGGCATCGTGGAACAAGAAAGAGGTCGAGCTAGAGCAAGTATGGCCAATTCGCCTTGAGCCTCAAAACATATATCTTGAGACAAAAGGAACAAAAGTATGACACGTTGTACACATTCGCCAAACTACCTTCATCATACACTTGGAGGTCGGCACGCGTTTGCTAGAAGCCGGTAACAACTAAATAAGTCGGATGTGGTCCGACTGCGACCAAGTGGACGTGAACATAAGAAGTCATCACACGCTTAAGGGAAGAGACCGACGAGGTCGATGTGATCCAACACGAACTTGGATCTCGGGCCAAATGGAATTTGGCTTATAGAGTCCTAGTGGGTCTCAAGTGTTGAACCCACAACAAACTACCGACTTTGGGTTTAGGTGACACGTGATCTTAGAAAGTTGCATCGACTAGGGTTTGCACGTGTTGCATATAGCCACCTTCACTTAGCTCGGTTGTGCGATCGGGCCTACAAGTCTGCTTCAGCGACCCTTTAGAGGTGGTACATTTGTGCTGCTTTAGCGAACTTGTCTGAGGGATCAAACTCCTGAGTTAACTGACGGAGATCGATGACGAGGAGGAGAGGACTCCAAAGTCATGCTACTTTGACTATTCTTACGCTGCGAGAGGACTGCATGTCTAGTGGCAATCCCGTAATCTATCTCCTAAGCATGCTCATTGGTTAATCTATGTGGTAGGAAACTTTTAATACACTTCGTGTAGCCTGATATCTACTACACAAATTGTTCTTGTAGATTCGTGTATCGTGTTGGGCCTCCAAGCGCGGAGTTTTGTAGGACAGTAACAAATTTCCCTCAAGTGGATGACCTAAGATTTATCAATCTGTGGGAGGCGTAGGATGAAGATGGTCTCTCTCAAACAACCCTGCAATCAAATAATAAAAAATCTCTTGTGTCCCCAACACACCAAGTACAATAGTAAATTGTATACGTGCACTAGTATGGCGAATAGATGGTGATACAAGTGTAATAATGATAGTAGATATTGATTTTTGTAATGGTAACAATAAAAAACAGCAACGTGGCAAGTAACAAAAGTGAGCACAAACGATATTGCAATGCTTGAAAACAAGGCCTAGGGTTCAAACTTCCACTAGTGCAATCTCTCAACAATGCTAATATAATTGGATCACATAACCAACCCTCAACGTGCAACGAAGAATCACTCAAAAGTTCTTATCTGGCGAAGAACATAAGAAGAAATTGTTTGCAGGGTACGAAACCACTTCAAAGTTATTATTTCTGATCGATCTATCCAAGAGTCCGTACTAAAATAAAACCAAGTTATCCTTTCCGATCGATCTATCCAAGAGTTCATACTAAAATAACACCATATGATACGCATCAACCAACTCTAATGTCACCTATACTCCAATGTCACCACAATCCATGAGTTAATTATACAATACGCATCAAACAATTTTAGATTCATAATACTCGATCCAACACAAAGAATCTCAAAGAGTGCCCCAAGATTTCTACCAGAGAAAGTAGGACGAAATCGTGCATCAACCCCTATGTATAGATTACCCCAATGTCACCTCGGGAATCCGTGAGTTGAGTGCCAAAACATATATCAAGTGAATCGATATGATACCCCATTGTCACCACGGGTATTCATAGCAAGACATAGATCAAGTTCTCTCAAATCCATAAAAGTATTCAATCCGATAAAACAAAATCTCAAAGGGAAACTCAATTCATCACTGAAGTAAATATGCCCTAGAGGCAATAATAAAGTTGTTATTTTATGGCACCTTAGTACTATTTGGGTGTTAATCACATGGCGATGTGAACTAGATTACTGACTCTAGTAAACCCTTTGGGTGTTGGTCACATGGTGATGTGAACTATGGGTGTTAATCACATGGTGATGTGAACTATTCGTGTTAATCACATGGCGATGTGAACTAGATTATTGACTCTAGTACAAGTGGGAGACTAAAGGAAACATGCCCTAGAGGCAATAATAAAGTTGTTATTTTATATTTCCTTATATCATGATAAATGTTTATTATTCATGCTAGAATTGTAGTAATCGGAAACTTGATGCATGTGTGGATACATAGACAAAACACAGTGTCCCTAGTAAGCCTCTACTAGACTAGCTCGTTAATCAAAGATGGTTAAGTTTCCTAACCATAGACATGTGTTGTCATTTGATGAACGGGATCACATCATTAGGAGAATGATGTGATGGACAAGACCCATCTGTTAGCTTACCATATTGATCGTTCAGTTTTATCTCTATTGCTTTCTTCATGTCAAATACATATTCCTTCGACTATGAGACTATGCAACTCCCAGATACCGGAGGAATGCCTTGTGTGCTATCAAACGTCACAACGTTCTTTGGGTGATTATAAAGATGCTCTGGTATCTCCGAAGGTGTTTGTTGGGTTGGCATAGATCGAGATTAGGATTTGTCACTCCGAGTATCGGAGAGGTATCTCTGACCCTCTCGGTAATGCACATCATAATAAGCCTTGCAAGCAATGTGACTAATGAGTTAGTTACGGGATGATGTATTACGGAACAAGTAAAGTGACTTGTTGGTAACGAGATTGAACTAGGTATGAAGATACCGACGATCGAATATCGGGCAAGTAACATACCGATGATGAAGGGAATAACGAATGTTGTCAGTATGGTACGACCGATGAAGATCTTCGTAGAATATGTAGGAACCAATATGAGCATCTAGGTTCCGCTGTTGGTTATTGACCGGAGAGGTGTCTCGGTCATGTCTACATAGTTCTCAAACCCGTAGGGTCCGCACGCTTAACGTTCGATGACGATTTTGTATTATATGAGTTATGTGATTTGGTGACTGAATGTTATTCGGAGTCCCGTATGAGATCACGGACATGACGAGGGTTCTCGAAATGGTCGAGAGGTAAAGATTGATATATAGTACGATGGTATTGGACACGGAAGTGTTTCGGATGCAGGGTACTTATCGGTCACCGGAAGGGGTTCCGGGCACCCCTGGGAAAAGATATGGGCCTTATGGGCCAAGAGGGAAAACACACCATCCACGAAGGGGCTGGTGCACCCCCCCCCCCCATATGGGCTGGCCAAATTGGAGAAGGAAAGGGGAAGAAGGAAAGGAAAGGGAATAGGATTCCCCTTCCCCTCTTCCCTTCATACTTCGAATAGGAATAGGAAAGGGGGGAGGCCGAATTGGGAGGCGCCCAAGTAGAATTCCTCCTACTTGGGGCACCCCCTTGGCTTCCTCTCATCCCCTCCAGCCTATATATATGAGGGGGGCACTGCTAGAACACACATCAACCATTGTTAGCCGTGTGCGGCGCCCCCTCCACAGTTTACGCCTCCGGTCATATTCACGTAGTGCTTAGGCGAAGCCCTGCGCAGATCACTTCACCATCACCGTCACCACGCCGTCGTGCTGACGGAACTCTCCCTCGACACTTTGCTGGATCAAGAGTTTGAGGGATGTCATCAAGCTGAACGTGTGCAAAACTCGGAGGTGTCGTACGTTCGGTGCTTGATCTGTCGGAACGAGAAGAAGTTCGACTACATCAACCGCATTGTCAAATGCTTCCGCTTTCGGTATACGAGGGTACATGGACACACTCTCCCCCTCTCGTTGTTATGCATCTCCTAGATAGATCTTGCGTGAGCGTATGAATTTTTTTGAATTGCATGCTACGTTTCCCAACAGTGGCATCCGAGCCAGGTCTATGCGTAGATGATATGCACGAGTAGAACACAAAGAGTTGTGGGCGGTGATCGTCATACTGCTTACCACCAATGTCTTATTTTGATTCAGCGGTATTGTTGGATGAAGCGGCCCGGACCAACCTTACATGACCACGTTCATGAGACCGGTTCCACCGACAGATATGCAACTAGTTTTGCATAAAGGTGGCTGGCGGGTGTCTGTTTCTCCAACTTTAGTTGAATTGAGTTTGACTACGGCCGGTCCTTGTTGAAGGTTAAAACGACAAACTTTATGAAACACCGTTGTGGTTTTGATGCGTAGGTAAGAACGGTTCTTGCTAGAAGCCCGTAGCAGCCACGTAAAACTTGCAACAACAAAGTAGAGGGCGTCTAACTTGCTTTTGCAGGGCATGTTGTGATGTGATATGGTCAAGACATGATGTGATACGTTGTTGTATGAGATGATCATGTTTTGTAAAAGTTATCGGCAACTGGCAGGAGCATATGGTTGTCGCTTTATTGTATGAAATGCAAACGCCATGTAATTGCTTTACTTTATCACTATGCGTTAGCGATAGTTGTAGAAGCAATAGTTAGCGAGACGACCACGATGCTACGATGGAGATCAAGGTGTCAAGCCGGTGACGATGGAGATCATGACGGTGCTTTGGAGATGGAGATCAAAAGCACAAGCTGATGATGGCCATATCATGTCACATATTTTGATTGTATGTGATGTTTATCTTTTATATGCATCTTATTTTGCTTTGTATGGCGGTAGCATTATAAGATGATCCCTTAACTAAATTTCAAGGTATAAGTGTTCTCCCTGAGTATGCACCGTTGAGAAAGTTCTTCGTGCTGAGACACCACGTGATGATCGGGTGTGATAGGCTCTATGTTCACATATAACGGGTGCAAGACAGTTTTGCACATGCGGAATACTCGGGTTAAACTTGACGAGCCTAGCATGTACAGACATGGCCTCGTAACCTTTGGAGACCGAAAGGTCGAGCGTGAATCATATAGTAGATATCTGATCAACATACAGATGTTCTACATTGTTGTCTACTCCATCTCTCGTTATTTTCAGACATTGTTTATTTGATTTGGATCAAGTTTCATTTAGTTGACCTGAGGGATGTCTATCTAAGTGGGAGTTCTTAAGTAATTTGATTAATTGAACTTAATTTATCATGAACTTAGTCCTAATAGTATTTGCAAATTATGTTGTAGATCAATAGCTCGCGTTGTAGCTCCCCTATGTTTTTGATACGTTCCTAGAGAAAAATAAGTTGAAAAGATGATAGTAGAAATGATGCGGACTGGGTCCGTGATCTGAGGATTATCCTCATTGCTGCACATAAGAATTATGTCCTTGATGCACCGCTAGGTGACAGACTGATTGCAGGAGCAGATGGAGACGTTATGAACGTTTGACAAGCTCGATATGATGACTACTTGATAGTTTAGTGCGACATGCTTTACGGCTTAGAACCGGGACTTCAAAAATGTTTTGAACGCCATGGAGCAAATGAGACGTTCCAAGAGCTGAAATTGGTATTTCAGACTCATGCCCGTGTCGAGAGGTATGAGACCTCTGAAAAGTACTTTGCCTACAAGATGGAGGAGAATAGCTCAGCTAGTGAGCATGTGCTCAGAATGTCTGGGCACTACAATCGCTTGAATCAAGTGGGAGTTAATCTACCACATAAGATAGTGATTGACAAAGTTCTCTAGTCACCATCACCAAGTTACTAGAACTTTGTGATGAACTATAATGTGCAAGGGATAATGGAAAATATTCCCGAGCTCTTCGCGATGCTGAAATCGGCGAAGGTAGAAATCAAGAAAGAGCATCAAGTGTTGATGGTTAACAAGACCACTAGTTTCAAGAAAAAGGGAAAGAAAGGGAACTTCAAGAAGAATGACAAACAAGTTGCCACTCCCGTGAAGAAACCCAAAGCTAGACCTAAGCCTAAAACTGGGTGCTTCTACTGCAAAGGAAATGGTCACTGGAAGCAGAACTACCCCAAATACTTGGCGGATAAGAAGGATGGCAAAGTGAACAAAGGTATATTTGATATACATGTTATTGATGTGTACTTTACTAGTGTTCACAGTAACCCCTGAATTATTTGATACGGTTGGTTGCTAAGATTAGTAACTCAAAGCAGAGTTGCAAAATGAACAGAGACTAGTTAAGGGCGAGGTGACGATGTGTGTTGGAAGTGATTCCAAGGTTGATAAGATCACCATCACACACTCCCTCTACCTTCGGGATTAGTGTTGGACCTAAATAAATGTTATTTAGTGTTTGCGTTGAGCATGAATATGATTGGATCATGTTTATTGCGATACGATATTCATTTAAGTTAGAGAATAATTGTTGTTCTGTTTACATGAATAAAACCTTCTATGGTCATACACCCAATGTAAATGGTTTATTGAATCTCGATCTTAGTGATACACATATTCATAATATTGATGCCAAAAGATGCAAAGTTGATAATGATATTGCAACATATTTGTGGCACTGCCGTTTAGGTCATATTGGTGTAAAGCGCATGAAGAAACTCCATGCGGATGGACTTTTGGAATCACTTGATTATGAATCATTTGATACTTGCGAACCATGCCTCATGGGCAAGATGACTAAAACTCCGTTCTCCAGAACAATGGAGCGAGCTAATCGCTTATTGGAAATAATACATACCGATGTATGCGGTCCAATGAGTGTTGAAGCTCACGGCGGGTATCGTTATTTTCTGACCTTCACAGATGATTTGAGCAGATATGGGTATATCTACTTGATGAAACACAAGTCTGAAACATTTTAAAAGTTCAAAGAATTTTAGAGTGAAGTGGAGAATCATCGTAAGAAGAAAATAAAGTTTCTACGATCTGATCGCGGAGGTGAATATTTGAGTTACGAGTTTAGCCTTCATTTAAAACAATGTGGAATAGTTTCACAACTCACGCCCACAGAACACCACAACAGTAATGGTGTTAACCGTACTTTATTAGATATGGTGCGATCTATGATGTCTCTTACCGATTTACCACTATCATTTTGGGGTTATGCATTAGAGACAGCTGCATTCACGATATGTAGGGCACCATCTAAATCCGTTGAGACGACGCCGTATGAACTGTGGTTTGGCAAGAAACCTAAGCTGTCGTTTCTTAAAGTTTGGGGTTGTGATGCTTATGTGGAAAAAGCTTGACTGATAAGCTCGAACCCAAATCGGAGAAGTGCGCCTTCATAGGATACCCAAAAGAAACTGTTGGGTACACCTTCTACCATAGATCCGAAGGCAAGATCTTTGTTGCTAAGAATGGATCCTTTCTAGAGAAGGAGTTTCTCTCGAAAGAAGCGAGTGGCTGGAAATTAGAACTTGATGAGGTACCTTCTCTTGAATTGGAAAGTAGCTCATCACGTAAAAGCGATTCGTGATGCCTACACCAACTAGAGAGGAAGCTATTGATAATGATCATGAGACTTCAGATCAAGTTACTACTAAACCTTGTAGGTCAACCAGAGCATGTACCACACCAGAGTGGTATGGTAATCTTGTTCTGGAAGTCATGTTACTAGACCATGACGAACCTACAAACTATGAGGAAGCGATGATGAGCCCAGATTCCGACAGATGGCTTGAGGCCATGAAATCTGAGATAGGATCCATGTATGAGAACAAAGTGTGGACTTTGGTGGACTTGCCCGATGATCGGCAAGCCATTGAGAATAAATGGATCTTCAAGAGGAAGATGGACGCTGATGGTAGTGTTACTATCTACAAAGCTCGACTTGTCGCGAAAGGTTTTCAACAAGTTCAAGGTGTTGACTACGATGAGATTTTCTCACTCGTAGCGATGCTTAAGTCTGTCCGAATCATGTTAGCGATTGTCGCATTTTATGAAATCTGGCAAATGGATAACAAAACTGCATTCCTTAATGGATTTATTAAAGAAGAGTTGTATATGATGCAACCAGTAGGTTTTGTCAATCTGAAATGTGCTAACAAAATGTGCAAGCTCCAGCGATCCATCTATGGATTGGTGCAAGCATCTCGGAATTGGAATATACGCTTTGATGAGTTGATCAAAGCATATAGTTTTATACCGACTTACGGTGAAGCCCGTATTTACAAGAAAGTGAGTGGGAGCACTACAGCCTTTCTGATAAGTATATGTGAATGGCATATTGTTGATCGGAAATGATGTAGAATTTTCTAGAAAGCATAAAGGAGTGTTTGAAAGGATTTTTTTCAAAGAAAGGCCTCGGTGAAGCTGCTTACATATTGGGCATCAAGATCTATAGAGAAAGATCAAGACGCTTGATAAGACTTTCGACGAGTACATACCTTGATAAGATTTTGAAGGAGTTCAAAATGGATCAGTCAAAGAAGGAGTTCTTGCCTGAGTTGTAAGGTATGAAGTTGAGTAAGACTCAAAACCCGACTACGACAGAAGATAGAAAGAGAATGAAAGTCATTCCCTATGCCTCAGCCATAGGTTCTATAAAGTATGCCATGTTGTATACCAGACCTATTGTGTACCTTGCAATGAGTTCGGCAAGGGGATACAATAGTGATCCAGGAGTAGATCACTGGACAGCGGTCAAAATTATCCTTAAGTACCTAAAGAGGACTAAGGAAATGTTTCTCGGTTATGGAAGTGACAAAGAGTTCGTCTTAAAGGGTTACGTCGATGCAAGCTATGACACTGATCCGTATGACTCTAAGTCTCAATCTGGATACATATTGAAAGTGGGAGCAATTAGCTATAGTAGCTCCATGCAGAGCATTGTAGACATAGAAATTAACAAAATACATATGGATCTCAGATGTGGCAGACTCATTGACTAAACTTCTCTCACAAGCAAAACATGATCACACCTTAGTACTATTTGGGTGTTAATCACATGGCGATGTGAACTAGATTACTGACTCTAGTAAACCCTTTGGGTGTTGGTCACATGGTGATGTGAACTATGGGTGTTAATCACATGGTGATGTGAACTATTCGTGTTAATCGCATGGCGATGTGAACTAGATTATTGACTCTAGTGCAAGTGGGAGACTGAAGGAAACATGCCCTAGAGGCAATAATAAAGTTGTTATTTTATATTTCCTTATATCATGATAAATGTTTATTATTCATGCTAGAATTGATTAACCGGAAACTTTATGCATGTGTGGATACATAGACAAAACACAGTGTCCCTAGTAAGCCTCTACTAGACTAGCTCGTTAATCAAAGATGGTTAAGTTTCCTAACCATAGACATGTGTTGTCATTTGATGAACGGGATCACATCATTAGGAGAATGATGTGATGGACAAGACCCATCCGTTAGCTTAGCATATTGATCGTTCAGTTTTATTGCTATTGCTTTATTCATGTCAAATACATATTCCTTTGACTATGAGATTATGTAACTCCCGGATACCGGAGGAATGCCTTGTGTGCTATCAAACGTCACAACGTAACTGGGTGATTATAAAGATGCTCTACAGGTATCTCCGACGGTGTTTGTTGGGTTGGCATAGATCGAGATTAGGATTTGTCACTCCGAGTATCGGCGAGGTATCTCTGGGCCCTCTCGGTAGTGCACATCATAATAAGCCTTGCAAGCAATGTGACTAATGATTTAGTTATGGGATGATGTATTACGAAACAAAGAGACCTTCCGGTAACGAGATTGAACTAGGTATGAAGACACCGATGATCGAATCTCGGGCAAGTAACATACCGATGACGAAGGGAATAACGAATGTTGTCAATACAGTATGACCGATGAAGATCTTCGTAGAATATGTAGGAACCAATATGAGCATCCAGGTTCCGCTGTTAGTTATTGAACGGAGAGGTGTCTCGGTCATGTCTACATAGTTCTCGAACCCGTAGGGTCCGCACGCTTAACGTTCGATGACGATTTTGTATTATATGAGTTATGTGATTTGGTGAGCGAATGTTATTCGGAGTCCCAGATGAGATCACCGGACATGGCGAGGATTCTCGAAATGGTCGAGGGTAAAATTGATATATAGGACGATGGTATTCGGACACGAAAGTGTTTGGGATGCACCGGTACTTATCGGGTCACCGGAAGGGGTTAAGACACCCCCCAAGAAGAGATATGGGCCTTATGGGCCAAGAGGGGAAACACACCAGCCACAAAGGGGCTTGCGCCCCATATGGTGCAGCCAAATTGGAGAAGGAAAAGGGAAGGAGGAAAGGAAAAGGAATAGGATTCCCCTTCCCCTCTTCCCTTCCTACTAGAATAGGAATAGGAAAGGGGAGGCCGGTGGGAGGCGCCCAAGTAGGATTCCTCCTACTTGGGGCGCCCCCTTGGCTGCCTCTCCTCCCCTCCAACCTCTATATATATATGAGGGGGGCACCGCTAGAACACACATCAACCATTGTTAGCCGTGTGTGGCGCCCCCTCCATAGTTTACGCCTCCGGTCATATTCATGTAGTGCTTAGGCGAGGCCCTGCATGGATCACTTCACCATCACCATCACCATGTAAATGCGTCTTGTGGAACTCTCCCTCGACACTTTCTTTGGATCAAGAGTTCGAGGGACATCATCGAGCTGAACGTGTGCAGAACTCGGAGGTGCTGTACATTCGGTGTTTGATCGGTCGGAACAAGAAGAAGTTCGACTACATCAACCGCGTTGTCAAAAGCTTCCACTTTCAGTCTACGAGGGTACGTGGACACACTCTCCCCCTCTTGTGGGAGTAACTTCAGCAGTAACACCGACTCCAACTCAACAAACTTGCTTATGTGGCAATAAGTTAATGAGGAGAGAGATAGTTTCAGTAACTTAGCTAGTTACTATAGCATCACATGTCCTAATGCAATACGAGTCTTTAACCTAAGAAATGAAGCTTTGCATGACACTACACTTATGTTACTACCCAATATGAAGGTAGTAACATATATAGTCTAGGGATATGTGTATGTTACTAGTGTACTACTCTCCATTGTGGCTAGTCTCATACTCCCTCCTTTCCGGTTTAGGCTGGTTGTAATGGTATTATCATAAGGAGTATCATGCATGCCAACTAGATTTTCTGGATGATGTGGCACACAAGAGAGGATGTGGTATCATATCATGATACCGTGTCATATTAAATGTTATACTACTACTTTGTGTGATGCATGACAATTAGTAAGGCAACCTAAGATGTTAACTTCTGATACTATGCATTATGAAAGTAGTATCCTAGCTACACTATCATATATATGCATGCATTATACTACTAGCTAGTATATATATATATATATATATATATATATATATATATATATATATATATATATATATATATATAATACTCCCCATTACAACCAGCCTTATAGGGCTCAATTCATAAATACGGTCATCTATGATATATACTCCCTCAGTAAACTAATATAAGGCGTTTAGGTCACTATTTAGTAATCTAAACGCTCTTATATTAGTTTACAGAGGGAGCTAGTACTACTCTATGATACCATATATGCACTATGAAGGTACGTACATAGTATCATACACTAGTATCATATGCATGATAATATATATGATAGTCCCCACTATATAATTAAGGCTGACCATAGTGGTGGTATCATAGCCGACGATGTCATGCACTCGGAAATAGCAAGTATGCTGATGTGGCAAAGAATTAAATATATATAAAGAGGGTTAGAGTAACATATAGTAGGTAGACACCGTTTCATGTTAAATGCGATGCTAATTTGTGTCATGCATGACAATAAATATGATCTATATATGATACTATACTCTATGTATTATACTATGCGCTATAATTAATTAAAGGTAGTATCATATGTACTCTATATTCATGATACTAGTATATGACACTCTCCACTATACTCATGATTTCTTACCATGGAAAAAAAATTGGAGGCGAAACGATGAACTCATGTTTTCATTCGAACAAAAATATGATGTTAGGTAATGTAAATGTTTTCAAAAGAGCACACCACAGTTCACTCCACGAAAGTCGTGTGTCCACTAAACCGTGGCCGATGCACCCCCACCCCTCTGCCACGCGTGTGATCTGACTCGTGTGTTCTGATTGGCCAGAACCCAAACCCCACGGATCGTACGTCTGCACCGTTGGATTCCCCTTGATCGAACGGCGATCCTCATCCCTTTCGACAACACATGTACATGTTTTCAAATAGCCCCTCGGAAAAAAATGTTTTCAAATAGCACACGGTTCACACATGAAAGCCGTGTGCCTACCAAACCGTGGCCAATGCCCCCCCTCGTTGCGCGCGCGATCTGAGTCATGCATTACGATTGGCGGCGAACCCAAACCCCCCACGGGTAAATGCGTCTGCACCATTGGATGCTCCCGGATCAAATGGCAATCCTCATCCCTTCGGACGGAAATGCGGTCCGGCTAGGAATTGATTTATATGCCAACATGCACGGTAAATGCCAAAAATGTCTTACATATAGCACACACGAGACCTGAAATGCGCCAAAGCAAATCAAACCGTGGTAAAATTGTGATTGGTTTACGTGCAAAAAATTTAGAGGCTAAACGATGAACTCACATCTTCATTTCAAAGCGAAATTATTACATTTATGCACACGAGTGCTTAGAAGCAACTTGCATAGGCCTTTTCTAACAGGCCTTGGCTGAGATATTTTCACCCTTTTCACCTAGGCCACCAACACCCCCCACCGTGCGCGCGTTTCACTCAACTAGTCCACCCAATCTCCTTCGCCAGCCCCCCTCCCCGGATCGACAAATGAGAACCCTCTCCGCACCGCCAGTGCTCCACCCGACGTGTGCCCGCTCTTCGGCGTCAAGCCTACCTCCACTGTTGTTCCCAACACGCGACGGCCCGCACCTCGCTGTCTTTGTTTGCTCGCCAGCCACCCTTGAGCATATCGATGCAATAACCCTCGCCTCTCCTGTGATCCGGCCGGGTTTGCATTAAGAAGCATGTTAGTTACTGCTCTCCATCGCGGTGAGGCATATTTCCTCGCAATCCCTCTTCCAATTTCGTTCCGTATGTTCCCAAATTGGCTATAAAATAACAAAGAGCGTATATATGTTCATTATCTACCTTCCTTACTATATATAAGTTGTATTTGTTCCAATAAGTTACTTTGCCTATTTATAGATCATGGCGCCGAGTCACACAAACTTAACAAATTAGCCGTACATTTTCTAAATTATTGCATGGCATGTTTAGAAAGCTTGATACTGAAGTTGTTAGCTTTATGCTTATCCTCCTTTCTGAGTTTAGCATGTGTTCTCTGTAGATGCTTGAGTAGCAGCGACAACACTCATTCGAGCCATGTATCTTCATCTGATTTGGACAACCCTAGGTCTTCAGCAGATTGTGTGGGATCAAGTAGTCTTGAACGGGAAAGAGCTGCCGCAATTACCCTCCCGGTCAGGACACGGAGGAACGCTCCAAGGAAGGCCACAGACCAGCCTAAAGGTGTATATGAAGTAACCGAGATTGATTTAAAGTCCCGGGCTCCAACTAAACCAGATAAAGCATGCATGAGGTTCAGGAGTGTGTGTGGATTTGTTGGCAGGCAAGGCTCAACATTAATCTGCGGGGTTTGGAAGGTGACACGAAACACAGCGAAGGATAGTCCAGGAGATCATGGATTACTTCAACGTTCAGAGCTGTGGAGAATGCAGGTGGAACACGCCTTGAAGAAGGCTAGGGATGCTTGGAGAAGCTGGAAGCACGTGATGTACAAGAAGTACTTGAGTGAAGGCAAGGACCCAATCCGCATACCCCCAAATTACAAAAGCGGTGGGCAGAATTCAAAAGGGTCGTGAAACTCGAGTTTGCTTTGCAAAGAGTTTCAAGCAATGAACTTCGGAAGAAGAACATACACCCCACCGTATGGGTGTGGCGAGGATACTACGGCGTGAAACTGATATGGGAGCAGGAGGACAAAGAAGCGATGGCGGCGGGTGGGAATCCGGCCTTGATGAAATCAAGGGCGAATCGCCGGAGACTACTTGCAGACGCGTGCAAAGAGGCGTGATGAGGAACTTATTACTTTGAAAAGCGCACGTGGCGCCAAACTGTATGAAGTGATGGTAGAGGCTTCCAAGATCCTGGAAGGTTCTACAGAACTTCGAGCCATGTGACATTCACGGCCCATTGCTCGACACAAAAGAGCCCCCTGGCCGTGCAAGGGTGTAGGTGTTAATGTCCCGCACAAGAGGGTTTCACACTCGACCAAAGAAGAGAGGCTCGGCATGAAAAAGCGAGGAGTGAAATGAAGCGTAATGCATTGTTTGAAAAGTTGAAGAAGGAGATTTATCTGTTTGTTGAAAGGATGTTGAGGAGTCAATGATGATCAGAAGACTCTAACATCGACGGATAGCCAGCAGATGGGAGGAGGCGGGCATGTATGATCCACCTTATTGCACGACAACACTTCACAAGAGGAGCTGTGCATCGGTGACCCCGGACATCTTGAGGCTGCATTTGCTCGTGATGATGCTATCTCGATCTATCTGGAATGGAAGATGCAGTGAAGGGTGTGCTTACAAATTATGAAGGTACATTAAAATGTGCAACAACACAGGTTTGCCCACCCTTCTTGGAAGATGGCCTCTTCTTGGACAATGTGCCATTGAAGCCGAGTGTGTGAAGTGCTATGTGGTAGTAAAGCACGGATTCAATGAACTTTCCTCAAGAATGTCCTCTGAGACTTTGATGAGCAAAGGACCTTGGGAGAAACATGTTACATCACATCCGATTGTACAAAAGGAAATAGAGTTCATGAATGAGATTCCTGAAGCCCGCCAAGAGCAACCATCGCCCCTCAATCGGTGATGCTCTCCTTGCCGTAGCAGCTCTCGCGGTGATGCATCAACTTTGTGATCAGCGGACCGACTTTGTGGCGAACAGGCCATGTCATCCTCCGCTCCAAAGTAGGCAAAGGGTAAGGCTTGCTAAATCTGTTGATGACGCACCACCGATTAGGATCTTGCCGGGCCCCAGGCGGCGAGGGAGACCAACAGCAACACATGCGCAGCAGACCAACCTGGTGGAACAGACTGCTAAGCAGTCTGGTGCTTCAGAACCGCCTGCTAAGCAATCTGTAGGTCCAGAACCGACTGCTCATTAGTCCGTCACTCCGCATGCGCATGATCAGCATACCAATGCATCATCACTTCCTAATCAGCAAACCAACGCGTTGGCACCGCCTCCTCAGCACAACGACAAGTTGGCACCACCTTCGCAGAAACCTGACATAGCTTCAACGCATGGTCGGCATTCGATGCCTCTGCTCCTCTGACAGCCTAGCAGCGATCCGTCATAGCCTTTACCGCCATCTCGGCGGGTCCGGCATAGATAAACCGTCTGCTAAGCAGTTCGTCCAAAGCTTCACCGTCACTCGGCGGTCTACCATGCAAAGCAACCCGACGTTGTGCCAGAAATGCTTCAAGTACCAAGAAGGAAGTGGCCAAAAAGGCTACACCCACGACCATGAGGAAGCGCAGTGGGAGAGTGAAGAGGAAATAGAACAATTGCCTCTTACTTAAAGCACTAATCGCCCAGAACCAAATTAACAGCAGCTTGTTCGAATCGGGGAGTAATATTATTTCTGACACCATGGGTGATGAAGAAGTACGTTTGTTGCGTGCTAAAAATAAAGCTGGCGTACTTGAAGCATGCAATTACATCCATGGCCAGCCATTTCTTGTTAGAGAATACTTTGATGAGTGCAGCTCCAGTTGCCGCGAGTTACATGAATATTGCATGGATCAAATGTCGGAAAGGTCGGCACCATTTGCTAGTCCACTACAATGAGAGATCATTTCCGACACGATCTTTGGTTCCATCATTGTGAGTTTCGAGGACTTACATCTCTTCTTCAACTTCAACGTGCTAGATGCCACTCTTGTTAGATGCGTGATTTTGTAAGTACTTAACAAACTCGATCAACTTCTCCATACAAAATTTGTAAATTATAAACATCTAACTGCATTTTATTCCTCTCCGAGGATTGAGCAGCAGAGAAGACAAAGTGAGAGTGTGTATTTCATAGATCCTGCATTAGCAAATGGCACAACATTACATGAAAAGGACCCGGCGGGACTGGGCCGTTAACACGGTCGTCCGTGCTTCAAAAAACCGTCCCATGCGAGAATCATTTCTCTGGCCATATCATGAGCGGTAAGTCAAGTAAACAACCACGCATACCGATTGTCTTTCAGATTTCGACATCATTAAATAAGTTCATGGCTTTCTTAATATGTAGCAATCACTAGATATTGGTATTCATTGTTCGAGACAAGAACACGATTTGCTACATCGATTCTCTAAGAGAGTCAACAAAGCGCTCGAGGATCGGCGCATCTTCGCAATTCTTGGATAGGTATTGAATTCTATGATGTTGAAATTAATTTGCATTCATATCTGGTTCAATAATTGATGTTGTCAAAATTCATCATCATTTGCGGTGTGCTCGCATTGTGGGAAACTAAAACAAGGAACTCGTTCAAGAGGAAACTACCTCTGCTGACGAGATCAAGTTTCTCCGGTAACATACCGAAATCCATTATTTTCGGAAAATTTATCCAACGATGCGCAAATACCTTTCCTTACGCTAGTCAAATGTTCAAGCTTCTAAATAAACCTCTTTCTATTTTGTCCAAAGAAAAAAATAATACATCTAACACCGGTTAGGTTGTTCCTAACAGGACAAATGCATGACTAATTTTGTACAAAAAAATTCGGTGTCCTCAGCAAGAAGTAGAGACCAACCTTTGTGGATACTATGTTTGCAGACACATGATCTCCATCTGTAAATCTGCTGATAGTTGTGACGATCCTCGCGAATTAGTACCAGTAAGTCTATCTTAATTAATATCTTCTACTCCACTCATATGGCACATTCTGATCTAAAAAATACTGCAGCTCATCTTAAAACCGAGGACCCCACTGAACGCTCCCGGTGGTGAATTCTTGATGGTTACGAGATTTATCACGACTTCTTCTGGATCACTACATCAATCCCACTGGTGATAATGAAGATTTCAGCATGCGTTCTCCTGAAACATTGAGTAAGAGTTAGCCACTAAACATATAACACATGGATCCATTGTTTTCCATCTGATGAGATCTTCGTATTTCGTACACTATGATTAATTATGTAATGCATATATGTGTGGACAAATCATTGGAATTTAGCTACCATATGTTCAATTGCAATTGTTGCGAGATCTAATGAATGTTCTTCCTGTGGACACTATTTGTTCAATTGAATATTGTGGCGAATTTTCTTTTTGCGTGCCGATTCAAAATGGAATATTTTTTTATTTGTTCAATTGAATATTGTGGCGAATTTTCCTTTTGCGTGCCGATTCAAAATGGGGTATTTTTGTTTTAACCTGGCAATTGGTCCGCACACGGTTCAACTAAATGAGTGTGTGCGATCCACATCGGAAAGCATACGTCAATCGTAGCGGAACCGTCGGTGATACACAGCAGATCACAAATGATTTGCAGCGTTACTACGTGTGCGTAGGTTCTCCGGAACCATTTGTGATATCGCGTTATCGCACACGAGAACTGGGAGTAAACCATGCTCAATGCAAAATACAATCCCAGTCGTATTTTTTTCAGGAAACGTGTGGGATCCCAAACAAAAAGCACACATCACTCTTGCGGCAACCGTCGGTGATACCTAACAAATCACAAACGGTCTGCAGCACTTGTATGTGTGCGAAGGGCTCTGAACCGTTTGTGATAGAACATTATCGCATGAGCGGTAATTGTTGGAAAAGCGTGTGCGATGGAGTCTAGCAAAGGCGGGCGGAGTTCTGTGAAAACTTCGTGTCACGATAGGGCACAAATCGCACCTGACGTTCATATGTTGGCCCGTGTGCCTTACATACTGTTTCCCAAACGGTTCGTTACGACATACCGTATGGTTTCACTGCGTCATTAGAAACGCTTAATCATTGATACCACACGTGCGAAAGAATTTAGTGTGTGCTGCATCGCACACGATTACATTTTGGAAGGCCTTTGGATCATTGTTCCATATCCCCGACGGTTTCTGGGTCGTGTGGGAAGGACCCCCTATCGCACACACTCACTTGGCGACGGGTTCAAGGCTCGTCAAGGAAAGAGGGTTAAAACTGCGTTTGTTTAGGACCGACCCGCACCAGTGTTACCTCATTCATGGCAGCCACACCATCTATTTCTGCTTCTAGTAGAGCCTCAAGAACTATAATATCTGTGCTCAGACTGCTCTCCGGCGGTGTTGCCTATGAACTGCTACCATCTGGTAACTTGGATGGTGAAGGAAATATGCCCTAGAGGCAATAACAAAGTTATTATTTATTTCCTTATATCATGATAAATGTTTATTATTCATGCTAGAATTGTATTAACCGGAAACATGATACATGTGTGAATACATAGACAAACAGAGTGTCATTAGTATGCCTCTACTTGACTAGCTCGTTGATCAAAGATGGTTATGTTTCCTAGCCATAGAGAAAGAGTTTTCATTTGATTAATGGGATCACATCATTAGGAGAATGATGTGATTGACTTGACCCATTCCGTTAGCTTAGCACTCGATCGTTTAGTATGTTGCTATTGCTTTCTTCATGACTTATACATGTTCCTTGACTATGAGATTATGCAACTCCATTTTACCGGAGGAACACTTTGTGTGCTACCAAACGTCACAACGTAACTGGGTGATTATAAAGGTGCTCTACAAGTGTCTTCGAAGGTACTTGTTGGGTTGACGTATTTTGAGATTAGGATTTGTCACGCCGATTGTCGGAGAGGTATCTCTGGGCCGACTCGGTAATGCACATCACTTAAGCCTTGCATGAATTGCAACTAATGAGTTAGTTGCAGGATGATGTATTACGGAACAAGTAAAGAGACTTTCCGGTAACAAGATTGAACTAGGTATTGAGATACCGACGATCGAATCTCGGGCAAGTAACATACCGATGACAAAGGGAACAACGTATGTTGTTATGCGGTTTGACCGATAAAGATCTTCATAGAGTATGTGGGAGCCAATATGAGCATCCAGGTTCCGCTATTGGTTATTGACTGAAGACGTGTCTCGGTCATGTTTACATAGTTCTCGAACCCGTACGGTCCGCACGCTTAAAGTTCGATGACGATTATATTATGAGTTTATGTGTTTTGATGTACCTAAGGTTGTTTGGAGTCCCGGATGTGATCACGGACATGACGAGGAGTCTCGAAATGGTCGAGACGTAAAGATCGATATATTGGACGACTATATTTGGATACCGGAATGGTTCCGGGTGAGATCGGGATAATACCGGAGCTTCGAGAGGTTATCGGAACCCCCCGGGAGGTATATGGGCCTTAATAGGCTTTAGTGGAAAGAAGGGGAAAGGAGCAAGGGAGGGGACGCCCCCCCCAAGCCCAATCCGAATTGGGAGGGGGGCCGCCTCCCCCCCTTTCCTTCCTCCCTCCTTCCTCTTCCTTCCCTCTCCCTTTCCAAATAGGAAAAGGAGGAGTCCTACTCCCGGTGGGAGTAGGACTCCCCATGCCGCGCCTCCGCCCCTTGGGCGGCCCTCGCCCCCCCCTTCACATCCGGAGGAGAGGGGCACCCCATGAAAACAACAATTGATCTCTTGGATCTTTTAGCCGTGTGCGGTGCCCCTCTCCACCATAGTCTACCTCGATAATATCGTAGCGGTGCTTAGGCGAAGCCCTGCATCGGTAGAACATCACCATCGTCCTGCCTTGCGTCGTCTTGTGGAACTCTCCCTCAGAGCTCGGCTTGATCAGAGTTCGAGGGACGTCATCGAGTTGAACGTGTGCAGAACTCGGAGGTGCCGTGCGTTTGGTACTTGATCGGTCGGATCGTGAAGACATACGACTACATCAACCGCATTGTGCTAACGATTCCGCTTTCGGTCTACAAGGGTACGTAGACACACTCTCCCCTCTCGTTGCTATGCATCACCATGATCCTATGTGTGCGTAGGAATTTTTTTGAAATTACTACGTTCCCCATGATGGCATCCGAGCCAGGTTTTATGCGTTGATGTTATATGCACGAGTAGAACACAAGTGAGTTGTGGGCGATACAAGTCATACTACTTACCAACATGTCACACTTTGGTTCGGTGGTATTGTTGGATGAAGCGGCCCGGACCGACATTACGCGTACGCTTACGCGAGACTGGTTCTACCGACGTGCTTTGCACACAATTGGTGGTGGCGGTGTCGGTTCTCCAACTTTAGTTGAACAAGAGTAGCTCGCCCGGTCCTTGAGAAGGATAAAACAACACTAACTTGACGAACTATCGTTGTGGTTTTGATGCGTAGGTAAGAACGGTTCTTGTTTAGCCCGTAGCAGCCATCGTAAAACTTGCAACAACAAAGTAGAGGACGTCTAACTTGTTCTTGCAGGGCATGTTGTGATGTGACATGGTCAAGACATGATGCTATATTTTATTGTATGAGATGATCATGTTTTGTAACCGAGTTACCGGCAACTGGCAGGAGCCATATGGTTGTCGCTTTATTGTATGCAATGCAATACTTCAGAATTGCTTTTACTTTATCACTAAGCGGTAGCGATAGTCGTAGAAGCAATAGTTGGCGAGACGACAATGATGCTACGATGGAGATCAAGGTGTCACGCCCGGTGACGATGGTGATCATGACGGTGCTTGAGATGGAGATCACAAGCACAAGATGATGATGGCCATATCATATCACTTATATTGATTGCATGTGATGTTTATCTTTTATGCATCTTATTTTGCTTTGTTTGAAGGTAGCATTATAAGATGATCTCTAACTAAATTTCAAGATAAAAGTGTTCTCCCTGAGTATGCACCGTTGCCAAAGTTCGTCGTGCCCAGACACCACGTGATGATCGGGTGTGATAAGCTCTACGTCCATCTACAACGGGTGCAAGCCAGTTTTGCACCACGAATACTCAAAGTTAAACTTGACGAGCCTAGCATATGCAGATATGGCCTCGAACACCGAGACCGAAGGTCGAGCGTGAATCATATAGTAGATATGATCAACATAGTGATGTTCACCATTGAAAACTACTCCATTTCACGTGATGATCGGTTATGGTTTAGTTGATTTGGATCACGTGATCACTTAGATGATTAGTGGGATGTCTATCTAAGTGGGTGTTCTTAAGTAATATGATTAATTGAACTTAAATTTATCATGAACTTAGTACCTGATAGTATTTTGCATGTCTATGTTTGTTGTAGATAGATGGGTCGTGTTGTTGTTCCGTCGAATTTTAATGCGTTCCTTGAGAAAGCAAAGTTGAAAGATGATGGTAGCAATTACACGGACTGGGTCCGTAACTTGAGGATTATCCTCATTGTTGCATTGAAGAATTACGTCATGGAAGCACCGCTAGGTGCCAAACCTTCTTGAGGAGCAACACCAGATGTTATGAATGTCTGCAGCGAGCAAAGGCGATGGCTACTCGATAGTTCGGTGTGCCATGCTTTACGGCTTAGAACCGGGACTTCAACGACGTTTTGAGCGTCATGGAGCATATGAGATGTTCCAGAGTTGAAGTTAATATTTCAAACAAATGCCGGATTGAGAGATATGAAGTCTCCAATAAGTTCTCTGTTGCAAGATGGAGGAGAATAGTTCACATCGGTGAGCATATACTCGAATGTCCGGATATAACAATCACTTGATTCAACCGGGAGTTAATCTTCCGGATGATAAGCGTCATTGACAAAATTCTTCAATCAACGCCACCAAGCTACAAGAGCTTCATGATGAACTATAACATGCAAGGGATGGATAAGGCGATTCGAGCTCTTCGCAATGCTAAAGGCTGCGGAGGTAGAAATCAAGAAAGAGCATCAAGTGTTGATGGTCAATAAGACCACCAGTTTCAAGAAAAAGGGCAAAGGGAAGAAGAAGGGGAACTTCAAGAAGAATAGCAAACAAGTAGCTGCTCAAGAGAAGAAACCCAAGTCTGGACCTAAGCACGAGACCAGTGCTTCTCTTGCCAAGCGGTGGTCACTTTGGAAGCGGAACTGCCCCAAGTATTTGGCGGATAAGACGGATGGCAAGGTGAACAAAGGTATATGTGATATACATGTTATTGATGTGTACCTTACCAGAGCTCGTAGTAGCACCTGGGTATTTGATACTGGTTCTGTTGCTAATATTTTCAACTCAAAACAGGGACTACGGATTAAGCGAACACTAGCTAAGGACGAGGTGATGATGCGCATGGGAAATGGTTCCAAAGTCGATGTGATCGCCGTTGGCACGCTACCTCTACATCTACCTTCGGGATTAGTTTTAGACCTAAATAATTGTTATTTGGTGCCAGCGTTGAGCATGAACATTATATCTGGATCTTGTTTGATGCGAGAGAGTTATTCATTTAAATCTGAGAATAATGGTTGTTCTATTTATATGAGTAATATCTTTTATGGTCATGCACCCTTGAAGAGTGGTCTATTTTTGATGAATCTCGATAGTAGTGATACACATATTCATAATGTTGAAGCCAAAAGATGCAGAGTTGATAATGATAGTGCAACTTATTTGCGACCTTTGCCGTTTAGGTCATATTGGTGTAAAGCGCATGAAGAAACCCCATCTTGATGGACTTTTGGAATCACGATTATGAATCACTTGGTACTTGCAAGAACCATGCCTCATGGGCAAGATGACTAAAACGTCGTTCTCGTAACTATGGAGCGAGCAACTGATTTGTTGGAGATCATACATCTTGATGTATGTGGTCCAATGAATGTTGAGGCTCATGGGCCAGTATCGTTATTTTCTCACCTTCACAGATGATTTAAGCGAGATATGGGTATATCTACTTAATGAAACATAAGTCTGAAACATTTGAGAAGTTCAAAGAATTTCAGAGTGAATTTGAAAATCATCGTAACAAGAAAATAAAGTTTCTACGATCTGATCGTGGAGGAGAATATTTGAGTTATGAGTTTGGTCTACATTTGAAACAATGCGGAATAGTTTCGCAACTCACGCTACCCAGAACACCACAGCGTAATGGTGTGTCTGAACGTCGTAATCGTACTTTACTAGATATGGTATGATCTATGATGTCTCTTATTGATTTACCACTATCGTTTTGGGGTTATGCTTTAGAGACAGCCGCATTCACATTAAATAGGGCACCATCAAAATCCGTTGAGACGACGCCTTATGAACTATGGTTTGGCAAGAAACCAAAGTTGTCGTTTCTTAAAGTTTGGGGCTGCGATGCTTATGTGAAAAAGCTTCACCTCGATAAGCTCGAACCCAAATCGAGAAATGTGTCTTCATAGGATACCCAAAGGAAAGCAGTCGGTACACCTTCTATCACCGATCCGAAGGCAAGACATTCGTTATGCGAAGAATGGATCCTTTCTAGAGAAGGAGTCTCTCTCGAAAGAAGTGAGTGGGAGGAAAGTAGAACTTGATGAGGTAACAGTACCTACTCCCTTTTTGGAAAATAGTTTATCACAGAAACCGGTTCCTGTGACATCTACACCAATTAGTGAGGAAGTTAATGATGATGATCATGAAACTTCAGATCAAGTTGTTACCGAACCTCGTAGGTCAACCAGAGTAAGATCCGGACCAGAGTGAATGCGGTAATCCCTGCTACGGAGGTCATGTTACTAGACCATGACGAACCTACGAACTATGAAGAAGCGGTGGTGAGCCCAGATTTCGTAAAATGGCTTGAGGCCATGAAATCTGAGATGGGATCCATGTATGAGAACAAAGTATAGACTTTGGTTGACTTGCCCGATGATCGGCAGGCCATCAAGAATAAATGGATCTTCAAGAAGAAGACCGGCATGACGGTAATGTTACAGTTTCTATAAAGCTCGACTTGTTGCAAAAGGTTTTCGACAAGTTCAAAGGGATTGACTACGATGAGACCTTCTCACCAGTAGCGATGCTTAAATCTGTCCGAATCATGTTAGCAATTGCCGCATTTTATGATTATGAAATTTGGCAAATGGATGTCAAAAATGCATTCCTGAATGGATTTCTGGAAGAAGAGTTGTATATGATGCAACCGGAAGGTTTTGTCGATCCAAAGGGAACTAAAAAAGTGTGCAAACTCCAGCGATCCATTTATGGACTGGTGCAAGCCTCTCGGAGTTGGAATAAACGTTTTGATAGTGTGATGAAAGCATATGGTTTTATATAGACTTTTGAGAAGCCTGTATTTACAGGAAAGTGAGTGGGAGCTCTGTAGCATTTCTTATATTATATGTGGATGAAATATTGTTGATTGGAAATGATATAGAATTTTTGGATAGCATAAAAGGATATTTGAATAAGAGTTTTTCAATGAAGGACCTCGGTGAAGCTGCTTATATATTGGGCATCAAGATCTATAGAGATAGATCGAGACGCTTTAATTGGACTTTCACAAAGCACATACCTTGACAAAGTTTTGAAGAAGTTCAAAATGGATCAAGCAAAGAAAGGGTTCTTGCACGTGTTACAAGGTGTAAAGTTGAGTAAGACTCAATGCCCGACCACTTCGTAAGATAGAGAAAATGAAAGATGTTCCCTATGCTTGACCATAGGCTCTATCATGTATGCAATGTTGTGTACGGACCTAATGTGTGCCTTGCTATTAGTTTAGCGAGGGAGGTACCAAAGTAATCGAGGAGTGGATCATCGGACAGCGGTCAAGAACATCCTGAAATACACGAAAAGGACTAAGGATATGTTTCTCGTTTATGGAGGTGACAAAGAGCTCGTCAGTAAATGGTTACGTCGATGTAAGCTTTGACACCGATCCGACGATTCTAAATCGCATAAACCGGATACGTGTTTTTATTGAACGGTGGAGCTGTCAGTTGGTGCAGTTCTAAACAAAGCGTCGTAGCAAGATCTACATGTGAAGCGGAGTACATAGCTGCTTCGGAAGCAGCAAATAAAGGAGTCTGGATGAAGGAGTTCATATCCGATCTAGGTGTCATACCTAGTGCATCGGGTCCGATGAAAATCTTTTGTGACAATACTGGTGCAATTACTTTAGCAAAGGAATCCAGATTTCACAAGAGAACCAAACACATCAAGAGATGCTTCAACTCCATCCAGGATCAAGTCCAGGTGGGAGACATAGAGATTTGCAAGATACATAGGGATCTGAATGTTGCAGACCCGTTGACTAAGCCTCTTCCACGAGCAAAACATGATCAGCACCGAGGCTCCATGGGCGTTAAAATCATTACTATGTAATCTAGATTATTGACTCTAGTGCAAGTAGAGTCTCAAGGAAATATGCCCTAGAGGCAATAATAAAGTTATTATTTATTTCCTTATATCATGATAAATGTTTATTATTCATGCTAGAATTGTATTAACCGGAAACATGATACATGTGTGAATACATAGACAAACAGAGTGTCACTAGTATGCCTCTACTTGACTAGCTCGTTATCAAAGATGGTTATGTTTCCTAGCCATAAACAAAGAGTTGTCATTTGATTAACGGGATCACATCATTAGGAGAATGATGTGATTGACTTGACCCATTCCGTTAGCTTAGCACTCGATCATTTAGTATGTTGCTATTGCTTTCTTCATGACTTATACATGTTCCTATGACTATGAGATTATGCAACTCCCGTTTACTGGAGGAACACTTTGTGTGCTACCAAAGCGTCACAACGTAACCGGGTGATTATAAAGGTGCTCTCTGTGTGTCTCCGAAGGTACTTGTTGGGTTAACGTATTTCGAGATTAGGATTTGTCACTCTGATTGTCGGAGAGGTATCTTTGGGCCCACTCGGTAATGCACATCACTTAAGCCTTGCAAGCATTGCAACTAATGAGTTAGTTGCGGGATGATGTATTACAGAACGAGTAAAGAGACTTGCCGTTAACGAGCTTGAACTAGGTATTGAGATACCGACGATCGAATCTCGGGCAAGTAACATACCGATGACAAAGGGAACAACGTATGTTGTTATGCGGTTTGACCGATAAAGATCTTCGTAGAATATGTGGGAGCTAATATGAGCATCCAGGTTCTGCTATTGGTTATTGACCGGAGACGTGTCTTGGTCATGTCTACATAGTTCTCGAACCCGTAGGGTCCGCACGCTTAAAGTTCGATGATGGTTATATTATGAGTTTATGTGTTTTGATGTACCGAAGGTTGTTCGGAGTCCCGGATGTGATCACAGATATGACGAGGAGTCTCGAAATGGTCGAGACGTAAAGATCGATATATTGGACGACTATATTTGGATACCGGAATGGTTCCGGGTGAGATCGGGATAATCTACGGAGCCTCAGGAGGTTATCGGAACCCCCAGGGAGGTATATGGGCCTTAATGGGCTTTAGTGGAAAGGAGGGGAAAGGAGCAAGGGAGGGGGCGCCCCCCCAAGCCCAATCCGAATTGGGAGGGGGGCCGGCCCCCCTTTCCTTCCTCCCTCCTTCCTCTTCCTTCCCTCTCCCTCTCCAAATAGGAAAAGGAGGAGTCCTACTCCCGGTGGGAGTAGGACTCCCCCCTTGGGCGCGCCTCCTCCCCTTGGCCGGCCCTCTCCTCCCCCTTTATATACGGAGGAGAGGGGCACCCCATGAAAACAACAATTGATCTCTTGGATCTTTTAGCCGTGTGCGGTGCCCCTCTCCACCATAGTCCACCTCGATAATATCGTAGCGGTGCTTAGGCTAAGCCTGCGTCGATAGAACATCATCATCGTCACCACGCCCGTCGTCTTGTGGAACTCTCCCTCAAAGCTCGGCTGGATCGGAGTTTGAGGGACGCCATCGAGTTGAACGTGTGCAGAACTCGGAGGTGCCGTGTGTTCGGTACTTGATCGGTCGGATCGTGAAGACGTACGACTATATCAACCGCGTTGTGCTAACGCTTCTACTTTCGGTCTACAAGGGTACATAGACACACTCTCCCCTCTCGTTGCTATGCATCACCATGATCCTGTGTGTGCGTAGGAATTTTTTTGAAATTACTACATTCCCCAACAAATGGCGCACTGCTTCCACAAATAGATTCTGGGGTTGTACATTGTGTCCTAGTGTGAATGGCATCCTAAAAGGTTTCCGCTGGACATAAGTAAGAGATAGTTATCGCATGATCCAGAGAGTAAGCTTACATGGTAAAGGACATACGAATTATTGCCGAGCATGGCAAGCTATATTTAAATGGTTCGAAGCAGCATCAGCCAAAAAGAAATTAAAATGGTAATATGAAACTAGGGATGTAAGTGGCAAATAAACGGCATCCGCCAGTCCCATCTAGTTAGTTTTTGCTAGCTCCCTAGTTCATTTTCCTTAAAAAAAACTCTTTTGAACTATCATACCACTAGTGGACTTTAATCGGGATTAAACGAGACCCAGTTGACATCCCTAGTTGAAAGGGAGTGTACCATCGCTATATTTCAGTTGGCATGGCATCTAAGCAGTTCAAATAATCTGAGAAAGCACTTAACAGTGTGGCCTCATATAAACTACGAAGAAAGACTTGTGATGAAGTTCAGAGGAAAAGTTAAGGACTCAAATGAACTAGGCATGCATTTCTCTATGATAGTACAACAGGCACTGCTGACATATTGGCCAACTCAGGTATAGCCTAAAGGGTAACAAACAAGCATTCGAATCAAGCAATACAGCAAAGCAGACAACTGAACTATTTGTAATTTTGTAGGATTACAGGTTGAGGGCAAAAGCCAAAAAAGCAGCCCACACGCATTACATTAATTTCACATGTACTAAAACACACTGGCTTACCATATGTTGCTGTGAAGCCTCGCTGCTGTTGCAATGTTCTTTGAAGATATCACAAGATCCCGTGGTTGCAAATCTAGTTGTTGTAGTTTATTCTGCATCCTCTATTTAGGTAAAATTAATTTTAATCGCATGGACTGGTTCGAATTGATCATCAATGGTTCATCTAAACTAATGAAAGAAGGGTGTGTGCTTACACGACAATATATCTGCTTCACTCTATTTTTATGCTTGTTCTAGGTGCCAACCCCAAAAGAACAAATATTTGCTTGATGGGGTTGGCGGCTCCATAATTAATAGAAGCATCAAATTAGTCATGCAACTTGGGAAGATCAAGAACACATAAAAAAGTAATGAACAGAGGCTCGGAGCAGTGATGTAATAGCTAGCATCAGAAAATGTAGGGTAAAACGAACAAAGAGCAGCAGAACCACATGCTAGTTTGCTGATGTGTAATTAAGCATAGAGAACATGAAGCAGTCCGATGGAACAAACAGGTGGCATCAGAACAACACCATTATCATAAATATAGCATGCAAGAAGTAAAATAGTAGGCAGTGATATCTAGGAAGTACAGTAGTACTTAGGACAAAACTAAAGCATATTAACTATATGTTCACTCGTATGTAATTTAGCACATGTAACATGTTCCTTTGCCAAGTATGGCCCTCTGTGTGCAAGCGAATAATGCGTCTCATGAAAAATTGAATGATGCCCTGAAGAAATTCAAAGGTGCGGTGCTTATGCTAAGAAAGTGAACGTAGGCGCCGGCCTTTGGATAATAGTACCTGATTCTCGGCGGCGTATGGATATCGTTGTCATACTTGATAGCTAAGGATCGTGGATGGTGCTCATGTTGCGGTTGAGTTTGGGCCGGCTGTCGCTGTTGCTGAAGCGGCTCCGGTGCTTCGGTTGCGGCGCTCGTCGACATACAAGAAAGCTCATCTGTGGTAAGTGAACAGTTGCACGATAAAGAAGAGAAAAACCGAAGGAGTACAAATTTAAATAACCTGATGAGGCTACGGCGTCAGTAAAGCAGGGCCGGTGGAGTTGAATATGGCGTCCATGGAGCGGGTCCGGTGCAGTGGATGAAGGCTTCGGCGGGCGTGGTGTACAGTGCTTTCGGTGAGGCGGATCTATTGCGGCGAACGAGGGCTTGTATGAAGGGCCAGCGATGGGGCGGATGAGGGAGTCGATTGAAGGGCTTACTGTGGTGGATGAGGGTGCGGTTAGCGGATCACGTGCGGTGGACCATGATGGCGGTCAAGGAGATCTGAGCGGTGGACAAGCCAGCCATTGAAGTGGCTCCGGTGAAGTGGTGAGTTGGCGGTTGGGGGTTCCAAGGTGCGGAAGGTAGATCCGGCGAGGTGTGAGGTCCACCTGCGGCGGAGGACTAGATTCGTGGCTTGCAGTGGTTGGGGGGTTGGGAGGGAAGGGAGGGCTCTTGGGAAGAATGTTGGGGCAAAGAGGGAAGACAATGAAGTTACCAAAGCAGCCCTTTTCCGTTCATGTGGCGAGGGTAAAACAGGAATATCGCAGGGCTAACTTTTGGTAGCGAGATATTTTGATGTGAGAGGAAGTTTGAAAGCTTTTGGCGCTGAAATTATAAGTGTTCTGCTCTTATGCGGCCGACTATGATATCATGGCGAGAATTTATTTGTTTTGCACGCAAAAAAAGTGCAAGTTTTGAAAATCAATGACTCCAACTCGAAACTTAGATTGTCCATTCAATTGAAATATGGATCATTGAGATAGTACAAGCAAATACCATCTTACGGTCCAATTCAAATGAAATTCCAAATGTGTTTATCCTAAATATGATGACAAAAGCAAAAAATGTGTATGTGTATGAATAAAGTGGATAATTATAAGTTTGAACATGCTCATATGTGTATATCTTTATGTTTGATATATGAATTTGAAATCACGAAATCCCGGCTTAAAAAATGTACCTCTGTTTAAATGAATTACAAAAGCTAATGATGGAGTCGAATTCCAAAATTCCAATCTTAGGTTTGTAATTCTGGTACATAAGGTATATCACACATGTTCAAAAGTAACGATATCTCATAGTCCAAACTATGAAACAAATTGATCAACCATGAGTGCGCACACTATTGACCATATATATCTCAATTACGCTAAAGTCCCTCAAATATAGACACCTCACTCATTATCTAAAGCCAACTCCCCAGTGCGCCCCCACCCCCCCACACGTCATTCTCTCCCCGGCATACCTAACACACGAGCACATTAACACCCTCTCTTATAAAATCCGGACCCCACTATAGGTCTCTTACCACTTTGTCTCTCGGGCATGCACGCATCTCTTCCCCACTCTCTAGGTCTCCAAGATCTCTCTTTCCCAAGCACACGCACTATGTAGAGTGTATCTTTCCCATACACACAAAACGTCAGCCCCAAACGTCTATCTCCCTAGTTATGTGGTTCGCACACTCACCTCACACACCACCCCCATCGCAAACAAGCACACACTTTGTCTCCTTGTGCACCACTCTCCTCTTTCTATCTCTCCCACATGCGGACACGCCCCAGCTCCTTCCCTGTATACATATATGCCATGACTCTTTCCATAGCTCCCTAATGTATCATCGTTCTCAATCTCGCACATTGTTCTCTACGCCATCTATTCTAGATCTCTCATGAAGTCCCTATCACACACATGGTGACTCGCTTCCCTTGTGTCTCCGTACATAGGCCAACTTCGAACAACATCAGCATTGTATCCCTATCTATACGACACTTATTGACACAAACGACCCCTCTCTCCCCCCTCTTTTCCTCCCTCTCTCTCTCTCTCTCTCTCTCTCTCTCTCTCTCTCTCTCTCTCTCCGTCGCTAGCTCTCTCTCTCTCGCTCTCACACCCCTCTCCCACACACACTCGATGTCTCTTCCAAATAGTCTGCTCCCCGCCCACACCCATGCTATCCCTCTACTACACATGCCTTTGTCTCTCTTTGACACACATGTCACACCATTCCCCATTCCCTTATACTAGGTTTACATCATTAGTGGTCTCTCTACTCCACGGACACACACTCCTCTCACACACAAACGCAGCACACAAACACACACGGACACGCACAAACACCCATCTATCTGGATCCTTCTTTAAGACACACACCCTTGCATATTCTCTCCAGCTCTAGGTATGTATATACCCCCCTCTCTAGCTCAGATGCACACCAAAATTCTCCATCTCTCTAACTCACACATGTCTCCCCATGTCCGCCTGTGTATCTCACACACTCGCTCTCTAATTATGTCTATGTGTCTCCACGTTACACAACACAAAGCCCCATGTACATGTCTCTCTCTATCCTCCACACACATAGACACAAAGAATCTCTTATCATTGCCTTAGTCTCTAGCCATATCACACACGCACACTGTCTCTCTCTCTCTCTCTCTCTCTCTCTCTCTCTCTCACAAACACGCTCAACAAGGGTTTCCCCGTGAATAACTTACCGTCTATTCATCAACAATCGTGGCAGTACGACGAACACGAGACGTGAAAAAGAATAGAGACAATTCCATTTTTACCCCTAGTTGGTTCCTACCCACGGGTTTTGCCCTTACTTTTCGAGCTTGCTTAGTTTTTCCCTTACTTTTTCCGTCCAGGTCCCTCGAATGCCCTTTGACCGTTTGACCAAAACTTCAAAATTCATAACTAATTCATATGAACTCAAAAATGCAAATAAGATATCAAAATGTTCAGATAAACAATACCTTTATGTGCATATCATTTGCATTCAGGACAAAAGCACCCTTTAAACAACCTGTGGTAATTAATGTTATTAACATTATTAAAAATAAAAAGATATAAACAATATTTTTTCATGAATAAAAATTACATGCAAATGTAGGTGATGTTTTCTGAACATCCTGATATCTTATTTGCATTTTTCTGAGTTTGTATCATCTTGTTATGAATGTTCTAACGACTTTGACCATTATTTGGAAACTTCATGACAAGTTGATACGAACTCAGAAAAAATGCAAATAAGATATCAGGATGTTCAGAAAACATCACCTACATTTGCATGTAATTTTTATTCATGAAAAAAATATTGTGTATACCTTTTTATTTTTAATAATGTTAATAACATTAATTACCTCAGGTAGTTTAAATGATGCTTTTGTCCTTGATTCAAATGATATGCACATAAAGATAATGTTTATCTGAACATTTTGATATCTTATTTGCATTTTTTTGTGTTGATATGAATTAGTTATGAATTTTAAAAGTTTTGGTCAAACGGTCAAAGGGCATTCAAGGGACCTCGAAGAAAAAAGTAAGGGCAAAACTGAGCAAGCTCAAAAAGTAAGGGCAAAACCCATGGGTAGGAACCAACTAGGGGTAAAAATGCAATTGTCCCAAAAGAATAAAACTACATGTGCGTAGACCACCTAGTATGACTACTAGCACTAGAGCAAGCCGAAAGCGCGCCGCCGTCACCCCCTCCTTATCGGCGACGGGAAAACCTTTGTTTTACACAATCGAGAAGTCATTGTCCTAAGGCCCCACATGCTGAGCCGTTGAATAGAATGTAGATCCTAGTTTACGGAAACAAGTATCGATAATACGTTTGTATCTCCATACTTATATTTCTTCTCTTACGAAAAAACCAAATTGGTGATGATGGTATGCGTGCCATCTTGCAATAGATCGTCCAATCTATATCTGACGGATGGAAATTAAACTAAAAGATACACGCACCTCTCTCCACATTTGCAGACAAGGCCTTCCCTCATTCATCCTTATCTCCAACAACTTCATTGTTGAGAAATTAAAAAGGAAGCCTCTGGAACAAAGCGGCACAGTGGCATTTGCCGGCGTCGTCCATCCCTTGCCTCCGCCATCTCACCACCAATCACCACCACACCCCACTCCACTTCACCTTATCTCCTCTTTCTCGAGATATCATTAGTTTTTACACATGGGATTACTCCCGCATGGGTCAATCACAACAAGTGTTTTATAAAAAAAATGCATCTTGATGTTCCGTGCAATGCACGGACATCTTTCTAGTACTCCTACAGAAGACTAAGTTGGTGATGATGGTGTGTCTGCCATCCGTCATTTCTGACCATTAGATCTACATCTAACGACTGTGAGGTAAGCTGTTGCCTTTTCTCACCAACATCCCACTTCTCTACCAATTTGCAGAAAAATCCATAATTAGTATCTTAAAACCAACCACACCCCTCCCTCACCTCACCAAAACAGCCCAAGGAATTTTTTTTGATTGAAACATAATATATCTCTAGTGATATATGTATATCAAAATTAGAGTGTTTTGTATCAAGTTTGTGAATAAGTATTATTCTAATTATGATCCGTTGCAACACACGTGAACATTGCCAAGATTTCCAACCATGCAAAAAATGCTAGTATTTCCATAGTTTCGAAGTTTTCCATCAAGATATTAGTCACTCATGGTTGATATTTACTTTCAATCACGTACACATAGGCACTATGTAACTAGCCTTGCTTATTGGCTTCCAAAGCTTAACTTTCGCTCCTACTTACAATATGTAGAGTATTTAACCAAAAACTACCACTTTCAACCAGCCCTAGGAGGAAACTATTGTACAAAAAATAGCAAAAACATACCCAAAATTTCTTAATCCGTGCCAAAAACTACTACCTAGTGCCTAAGTAGGCTCGCTTAAACCCATTGATGACAAGGTTGGCCCACACATCCGTGCTGACGAGGCAGCTTAAACCAACACATTTTGTTTGATCGTTGACATGAGGGACCCACATCTGACCTTCTATCCTATTATATTCCCCCTCAAATCATTATTTTTCCTGAACATTACTTCAAACAAGATCTTGATCGTGTTCGCTGGTGGCGCCGGTGATGAGCGAGTTGGCCGCTGCCGACGTCGGGACGGGCCGGACGCCGCTACCGGGCCTCCGCACGGGTTGGCAGGCCCAAGCGTGACTCACGCTACAGCAAGTCAGCCGTCTTGGCTTCGCTCAAGCCAGATGGCTGGCCTTAGCGCCAAGACGCAAGCAAGCGCCGCCGCCTTGCCAATCTAGCTAGCGCACCTTGCGTAAAAGCAATGGACGGAGCTATCTTTGGCTAGCTAGCGCCCCGGCGCCAGGACGGAGCTGGCATCCCGGTTGCCGCAAGATGGGCTCTGCATCAGCCGGCGTGTTTTGGACATCGCCTTCGGGCAAGGCGGTCGTGCATCCCATGGCCTGTGATGACTAGTGGACGGGCCGAGGTAGGAGGTCACTGGGATTTTTGTGCGGTGACATGTAGGTCCCACAAGTCATAACGCCTAACTTGCGGTCGAATAGAAGGCATTGACTTAAGGCGACATGGGTTGAAGCGATGCCTATAACGACACTTTGTAGAGTAGTCGTTTCTTGGTAGGGCTGGTTGGTAAGGGCATGTACACTGGTTGGTAAGGTAGTCTTATCTTAAGTCTGCCACGTATGCAAGTGGTAGTAGTTTATTGGCATTATTAGTGGTTTCTTGTAAGGAACTATGTACTACTAGCGACAAAAGGCGATTCTAGGTTCCGTTGTACTCCAACGAGTACTACTAGTGGTCGCGGGAGTGTATACCTCGTTTTGTGGGTTCGATCCCGGCCAAACGCACGGTGGCCTTTTTTTTAAATAGTACTCCACAAAACGAGGTAGTTTGAGTTTTGAAGTCGAACGGACGTGTCGCACCACAATCTAGGTGCACTAGATAGCCCAGCCATGTGAATGGGTTTTCCTGCCCATCATCTCGTGGCTCGCGTGCTCGCCCTAGCCGCACCTCGCTTGCAGCTTCCTCATCAGCTAGTACTACCTCCGTCCTGGTTTATTGGTACCCATTGTATATTGTGTCAAATTTTGACTATAGATTGAACTAACAAAACGTTCATGCATGTTACCAAAAATTATATCATTGAAAACTATGTTGAAATACGAATCCAATGAACTACAAAATTTGGTGCGAACTACAAAGGTGACCTATGATCCAGGACGGAGGTAGTAGCATATTTAAACTAGTGCCTCCCTATTAAGCCCGAGGAGCCGGAAAAGCCTGGCGCGGCATTGGGAACTATGCAATATGGCTCTTCCATTACACCTCCACAAATGGAAGCGAAAATCCTAGTCTCGCTGCATCAAATAACTCAAATGTTCTGCCCCCGCAATAACCGTTGCTGATAAACAGGCTGCTAGTGTGTGTGTGAGCAGAGCGGCTGAGTAGGCCAGCTACGCGCTTGAATAGAGCACCGAGAGTACCCACTAGGTAGGTGTACTTTCCCTACATTGATAGTACAACTATGGTTCTAGAGGACAGTACTACCCTCCACCTCCAACTGTAGCTCCTTGGCCCTGAGATTCAAGATTTCAAAACTGGTGCACTATACTAGAAGTATAGTACATCGCACTACTAGTTGAGAAAGTAGGACTAGTACTGCTACAATACGAGTACGTAGTAAATAATAGCCTCACCCCTTCGTTAAGGAACGATCGAGGAGCTACAGTTGGAAGGGACGAGGCCCTGCGGTTAATACGCTCTTATCTCCTCCTCGCCAGTCCCCCCCCCCCGAAGAGAAGGCAGTTCGTCGCTGCTCCCATGGATTCGGCAGGTGGTTCTCCTCCTCGTCGAGCTGAGAGACCTTGGACGACGATCCTCTGGGAGAAATCGCACGCCGCTCCGACGTCCTCACCGCCGCAAGACTCGGTGCTTCCTGCACCAACAATTTCAAGACGGTGCTTAAACAGGCTTGGGAAAAGGCCATGCTTGTTGGTCTTCCGTGCGTCCTCGAGGAGAAGGTTCTTCTATGGGACAATCCTTCGAACAGTCCACCGCTCCCTGGTCATGGTTGCACGTTGACTCCGCTAGAGTTGCGGACGTTGAGAGGTAGTCGGATTTTGTCCGATGAGCAAGTCAGTCATGGAGTTTGATCATGTAGTACTTAGTTATTCCATTTACATCCCGTAATTTCTCCGCTGCCCACCGTCTTATATATATAGGTTGGTCGGTGCCAACGAAGATTGGCTTGCATACCTCGGCCGGATACCACCATCATTTTGCACAACATCCACAAGCGGTGCGGCCGTTCCTGTAGACCCCTTCTCCACCATTGGGATCGGCCTTCCGGAATGGCTGGCTTGAATACGTATGATGATGCCAACATGAGATCGAAGATGATAGCAATCGCGGACCCGCCGACAAAGCGATGCGGCTACGACGATTACTACCTCATCACGGTGTTCAACATAAGGATTGCCATCAATACAAGAGGCAGTAATGGCAGACAGGGCAGAGGCTGGTGCATGTTGGCCACGGTAGATTTGTACCCCTACACGTTCGAAGACGTCGTGTTCCATCTAGGCCGCATCTTCGCGGTGACAAGCCAGGGGACTTGTTTCATCTGGTTGCCATCCTATAGTACGGGAGATTACAAATGGAATGCAAAAACCATCATTTGCATCCCTAACGGTACTCCATTATTTTGCAGGGGCCAGTCATCCCCCGATCAAAATAAGATCGCCGATCCTGGATGTGCATTTGCATCCGTGATTCGGTCTAACCTGGAACCATTTAGCTAACTTTGGCATATTGGGATCAACTATCTTAGCAACCGTTACCCATGGTACCACTGATGTACAACATGGTCACACAATCTACCATGATCGGACCGTCACCATCTACCCAAGTATTCCATTTAGTATTATATTTTTTAACCCTCTCGCCTTCTCTTTTGTTGTTGTACTACTTACTAGTACTAGTAGGAGTACTTTTTACCTTGGAGGACGCATATAGCTAGCTAGGCCCTTGAAGACTTGAACCCACTAGCTGCCACCATTTTTGTTTTTCCATGTCTTACTATCTCATCCATGTAGTCAAGAGTGGCTATATATAACAAGGTGGTTATTTTACTTCCTCTATACCGAGTAGTACTATTTGTTGCAGATATTCTTGTGACCATATTTGAGCACAACATTATTATGCATGGACCTTGACTGTGTATGTCATCATGTGTCCAGATCTGAGATGTCGCGTGTACCAGATGAACGGCGCCGAGATCAACCCCCGTGATGCTACGTGGGTGCCGAGGAACACTCTTGGAGAGTACTCGCTTTTCATTGGGGACAGCTACCCCATTGTGAAGAGGATGCCACCTTCCGTGCACGACACCGAAGGCCTGTCGTTCATGAAGCATGGTTGTCTCTTCGCGCATCACGGATGAATGACATGCTTGGGACACGCTATCCTCGATTTATGCCGCTTGACTTGGATGAGTCTCCATCGTGTGGAACCGACTAGAAAGCTGCGACAATGATTCCCGTTGCCCACCGCTATGGATCATGCCATCCATGAAGAACACCTAGGATCGAACTCGGAGGAGGACATGTAGCCCATCTATAACGTGTAAGTGGGGTATGGTAAATTGTGAGCAGTAGCGTGAATATAAGTAGACTAGTCGTGCACAAATTTATCACAAGAATTGGAGATGAACTTGTGTGGTATACTCGCATTTGTCCTTTAGAATTTATTACTAGTAAATGTGTTATGTGTACGTGCAACTTGTGTGGTTGTTGCACGGGCTCCAACACGCTCTTTGAGAAAAAAAAGGCAGCACAACTTTGGATATAGGTGACGTGGCGGCATCATACAGTAGCATCGTTCGCTATAGTTGTAGTATACTCCTACTAGGACGACAACTCCTATAAAACCTTGCGCTTAGCTCTTTGCCTCTTCGGGAGGTTCAACAGTTCGTACTCGTGTGAACCTTGCACTTGGCTCTTCGCCTCTTCGGAAGGTCCCACAATGATGATACTACAGTACAATATGCTTCTGGCAATTTGGCACCGATTGAACTGATGCACGTCCACTACGAGGGTGAGGGCGAGCAAGAGGGAGAGGGAGAGGGCGCTGTAGTCAAAACCCTCTCCTCGTCACCCTTTAGCCATGCACAAGGCTGGGCGAGGAGAGGCGTAAGCAAGCTTTTCCTCGTTCGACGAGTTGACGGGACACATCAAAGCAGTACTAGTACTAGTCCATACCGCGTCCTTTCCGGTTAATATGGCTTAATTTGAAACGAGAAAAATACACTGGCGGTCAACGTATGTAACAATACGCTCTTTACGGTCACTATATATAGTTTTGCGGTGATTATACGATCACTAGCTCATCATAGAGCACCGTATTGCACCCTACTGACCGGCCACATAGTCGACGTGGCACTTTGTTGACTGGTTAAATTGTCACCTGGTTTCTAGGTCCCACTTGTCAGTTGGCAGAGGAAAGAAATCAGTTAAACAAACCTTTACGCAGGCGCGATAGGAGTCCAACCCTTGCACGCGAACCACCCTGGCTGTGTATGTGAGTGCATGCACATGTACTCCCTCGGTCTTCCAACAAAGAGTGTACATCAACTAAAAAACAAAGAGTGTACATCTACACTTCCAATGCATTTAGCCTTTAATCTAAATCGATATTGGTTGACTAATGCACCAACTTGTGCTCTAGCTATAGGCTACATGTCTATCCTTAATTACAGCATGCAACAACCTTCATTTAATTTTCTTCTCTCAATGGTCGCATGCACACATAAGTTTGCTACTTTTGGGCATTAATTATGCCCTGGTCAATGTGTAAATCTCTAAATGTACAGTCTTTCATGGACATAGGGAGTAGGTTGAGCACTTGAGCGTGCGCGTGTGTGTTGCGCCGTGTGTTGTGTGCCACATGGGTGTGTGAATGTTGCGTGCGTCCATGTGTTCGTGTGAGTGTTGCATGTTGCATGTATGCATGCATGCATGCATGAGGCTTTTACTCACTCCCATTGACATGTTCATATTTCAAGCTTCCTCTGATCCCTCCATATGGTGATACTCCCTCCGTTCCCAAATACGGAGTAAAAGCCTCCCTCTGTTCCCAAATATGGATTATTTGTCTTTCTAGAGATTTCAACAAGTGACTACGTACGGAGCAAAATGAGTGAATCTACACTCTAAAATATGTCTACATACATCTGTATGTTGTATTCCATTTGAATGTCTGAAAGGACTATATTTAGGAACGGAGGGAGCAGCAAATAAACATTAAGTTCTCTTGGTTTTCCCTCCTTGGTCACGATGCACAACCAAAGATGACTTAGAGCATGGTTAATAATACAACCAACTGCTGGCTACTATAAGATGTTGCCATATCATCTATAGCCAACACATATAGTCACTCATACAACAAGGTTAGCTATAAGGTTGGCTATAAGATTAGTACTTTTCTCATCTTCTCTCTATCTCTTTCCTCGCATTTATTGCATCTGCCTTGGAGCATGCATATAGCCATGCTCTTGCATGAGAGCCCACTCTCCTTGCTTTTTCATGTCTCTCTCTTGCACATAGGCAAAATTGCCATGTAAGCAGGCTATAAGCCCACTATTGTACTTGCTCTTATTCACCTGGATGGAGGGAGTAGATGGTCAAAGTTTGACACAAAATTAATGCATTGGTAAACATAGTTTTTGAGGAAAAGCGAGTGCATTAATTGAGTGTTTTGCAAACTAAAAATTATACCACCACTCATCATCTACCTTGGTAGATGAGATTTTTGAATTGATCCATATAAACCGGAAAGGAGGTAGTACTAGTACTCCTACATTATTGGCGTCGGGTGCCTTGGCCAATGTTTCATCTTGTTGGATAGGATGAGGCTACTTCCAATGTATCGGTGCTTACATGGGGTGCTAAGCACATTAAAAACTTTAGCAACTAAGGCTGACCATAGTGGGGATAACATAGGTATATCATGCACTCGGGACTCGCAAACATGCTTATGTGGCAAGCAATTAAAGAAGAGAGAGATTATTATAGTAACATAGGTAGATACTGTAACATAATAAATTTTATGCTACTATGTGTCATGCATGGCAATAAATGAGACCACCTATGATACTAATCTATGATACTATGCACTATGGATGTAGTATCATACACTAGTATCATATGCATGATACTAGTATATGATACTCCCCACTATGACCAGCCTAAAGCTCCCAATGCATAGGTGCTTAACTTGTTGGTGCTAATCATCCTTTATTTAATGATTTTGTAACTAAAGTTCTTCATGCATTGGTGGGATTCTTCCATTTAAGTCTTTTGTCTAGGTTCTCGCGCTTAGTACTGGGGTCACCACACTTATCTCTCTCCTCTTAATTACCTTGCCACATCAGAATTTTTGCCTACATGTGTCGGATTTCGGGTTCCGGCAAAACCCTTGAGGTTCGAACATTGGGGTGCGCACGAGGGCCTTTCTCCCCTCTAGCTCGCTCGCATCAAGATCTCACGGCCTAGCTCGACGAACCGAAAGAACAAAGGGACACAAGATTTATACTGGTTCGGGCCACCGTTGTGGTGTAATACCCTACTCCAGTGTGGTGTGGTGGATTGCCACTTCGGCTGAGGATGAACAGTACAAGGGAAGAACAGCCTCCGTAGGAGAGGTGTTCTTGTGCTTGCTGAGCTTGTGTCGGTGAGGATGATCTAGTCCAAGATGAGTTGATCCCTCCCTATGGTGGTGGCTAGTCCTATTTATAGAGGCCCTGGTCCTCTTCCCAAATATTGAGTGGGAAGGGATTCCACAACGGTCAGTTTGAAGGGGAACAACTAGTACAAGCTATCCTGACTAAAGGTGGTCTTCGCCTACCAAAGGCTCTGGTGATGACGCCGTCTTGGGATCCACGGTGACCTCCGTCTTGTCGTCCTTCTGGTCTTGGTCTCATTGCACCAATATGGAAACCTTTGCCTGATGCCTCGGGACTCCTCGCCTACGCTTGCCCCTTTAGCACCAAAGAGGAAACGAGGACACAGTGTGCACTGGCGCCCGCCTGGCGCCCGCCTGGTCTTGGTTGTCATGGCTTATGTCATGGGAACCTCGTGAGGTTCCCCTTGCATTGATCTCTCCGCCCTCATGAGCCAGCTGGTGAGGCTGCCCCGAGGAGGTCTTGTGTCGTCCACTTTGGTGAGGCTTGGCCCCTCACGAGGGTCTTGGGTGTTCTTTGGTGAAGATGGGCCATACGGGCCTGGTGGAGCCACACCATGGAGTCCTTGGCCAGGCAAGTCTGGGGTACGCCATTCCCGTAACGCCGACAGTAGCCCCGGCCCAAAGCCTTTCAGACTTGGCTTCGAGGCAAAGCCAAAGGGCAAGTCTTGAGTCTTTGCGGGCCCCAACAGCTCATCTTGACCTTGGTCGACGCATGGCGATTGATTGGACGTGCGCATCTCCGCTTCCCCACGCTGCCTCGGCAACCGCCAGACTTGACGAGTCCCTGCTGCTTGCAAGGAAAAACCATCGTTACCTGTGATCGTGGGGATCGCCGGTTGGCCTTCTCCTGCTATAAATGAGGAGGGGGGCGGAGCCCCCGTCGCCCATCTCTTCCCATTCCATTCGCTTCTCCTTCCTCTCTCCATTGCTAGCAGCGACCCCCATGGTGCCGATTCGAAGGTTCTCGGCCACGGAGAAGGGAAAAACTCCCCGCAACGAATCGAGGCCACTTCCGCCAAAGAAGAGGCTGGTCCCCTGTCGTGACGTGGTCGGGAGGCTGGAGGTGACAAGGCCTTGGTGCGAGCGGCCTCCTCCCGGGTATCCGCTGCCTCTGTACGCCCAAGCCGAGGGCTCAGGAGGAAGAGGCGTTAGGCGCGCCCGCCACGCCAAGAATCGAGGTCGCCATGCCAGATGACACCTGCAGCCGTCGCCCAGAGCCTGCCGTGGACTCCTCGCGCGAACTCGTGATGTGGGCGGCGATGCCTTGATACGTCCATTTTGCATCATGCTTTTATATCGATATTTATTGCATTATGGGCTGTTATTACACATTATGTCACAATACTTATGCCTATTCTCTCTTATTTTACAAGGTTTACATAAAGAGGGAGAATGCCGTCGCTTGGAATTCGGGCTGGAAAAGGAGCAAATATTAGAGACCTATTCTCGCACAACTCAAAAGTCCTCAAACTCCACGGAAGTTGTTTTTGGAAATAATAAAAAATCTTGAGCGAAGAAAATACGGAGGGGCCCACACCACAGCCACGAGGTGAGGCGCGCCCCACCTCGTGGGCCCCTGGTGGCCCTCCGGTGCCCATCTTACGTTATATGAAGTCTTTCGTCCGAAAAAATTATAAGCAAGCTGACGAGACTCACTTGCTACAAAGGCGGAACCTTGGCGGAACCAATCTAGGGCTCCGGCTGAGCTGTTCTGCCGGGGACACTTCCCCTCGGGGAGGAAATCATCGCCATCGTCATCACCAACGCTCCTCTCATCGGGAGGGGGCCAATCTCCATCAACTTCTTCACCAGCACCATCTCCTCTCGAACCCTAGTTCATCTCTTGTATCCAATTCTTGTCTCTAAGTCCGGGATTGGTACTTGTAGGTTGCTAGTAGTGTTGATTACTCCTTGTAGTTGATGCTAGTTGGTTTATTTGGTGGAAGATCATATGTTCAGTTCCATTATGCATATTATTACTCCTCTGATTATGAACATGAATATGCTTTGTGAGTAGTTACGTTTATTCCTAAGGACATGGGAGAAGTCTTGCTATTAGTAGTCATGTGAATTTGGTATTCGTTTGATATTTTGATGAGAAGTATGTTGTCTCTCCTCTAGTGGTGTTATGTGAACGTCGACTACATGACACTTCACCATTATTTGGGCCTAGAGAGGAAGGCATTGGGAAGTAATAAGTAGATGATGGGTTGCTAGAGTGGCAGAAGCTTAAACCCTAGTTTATGTGTTGCTTCGTAAGGGGCTGATTTGGATCCATATGTTTCATGCTATGGTTAGGTTTACCTTAATACTTCTTTTGGGATGCTTGCAATAGGAGTTAATCATAAGTGGGATGCTTGTCCAAGTAAGGACAGCACCCAAGCACCGGTCCACCCACATATCAAATTATCAAAGTACCGAACGCGAATCATATGAACGTCATGAAAACTAGCTTGACGATAATTCACATGTGTCCTCGGGAGCGCTTTCCTCTATATAAGAGTTTGTCCAGGCTTGTCCTTTGCTACAAAAAGGATTGGGCCACCTTGCTGCACTTTATTTACTTTTGTTACTTGTTGCTCGTTACAAATTATCTTATCACAAAACTATCTGTTACCTATAATTTCAATGCTTGCAGAGAATACCTTGTTGAAAACCGCTTATCATTTCCTTCGCTCCTCGTTGGGTTCGACACTCTTACTTATCGAAAGGACTACGATAGATCCCCTATACTTGTGGGTCATCAAGACTCTTTTAAAGCGCCGTTCTTGCGGGAGTGAAGCGCCTTTGGTAGGTGGAATTTGGTAAGGAAAATTTATAGTGTGCTGAAATTTACTGTCACTTGTTACTATGGAAAGTAATCCTCTGAGGGGCTTGTTCGGGGTATCTTCATCCCGACCAGTAGAGCAAAGAGTTTCTCCTGAACCTACTGAAAATGAAAATGTCTACTTTGAAATTCCTTCGGGTATGATAGAAAAACTGCTAGCTAATCCTTTTGCAGGATATGGAACATTACATCCTGATGAGCGCCTAATATATGTGGATGAAGTTTGTGGATTATTTAAGCTTGCAGGTATGCCCGATGATGTTATCAAGAAGAAGGTCTTCCCTTTATCTTTGAAGGGAGATGCATTGACATGGTATAGGCTATGTGATGATATGGGATCATGGAACTACAAGCGATTGAAATTGGAATTTCATCAGAAGTTTTATCCTATGCATCTTGTTCATCATGATCGTAATTATATATATAATGTTTGGCCTCGCGAAGGAGAAAGCATCGCTCAAGCTTGGGGGAGGCTTAAGTCAATGTTATATTCATGCCCCAATCATGAGCTCTCAAGAGAAATGATTATTCAAAAATTTTATGCTCGACTTTCTGACAACAATCGCACCATGCTTGATACTTCTTGTACTGGTTCTTTTATGATTAAGACTACTGAATTAAAATGGGATTTATTTGAAAGAATTAAACGCAACTATGAAGATTGGGACCTCGACGAAGGTAAGGAGTCAGGTATAACACCTAAGTTTGATTGTGTTAAATCTTTTATGGAGACCGATGTTTTCCATAAATTCAGCACTAAATATGGACTTGACTCTGAGATAGTAGCTTCTTTTTGTGAATCTTTTGCTGCTCACGTTGATCTCCCTAAGGAGAAGTGGTTTAAATATCATCCTCCCATAGAAGTAAAAGTAGTTGCACCTATTAAAGTTGAAGAAAAGACTATCACTTATAATGATCCTATTGTTCCTACTGCTTATGTTGAGAAACCACCTTTCCCTGTTAGAATAAAGGATCATGCCAAAGCTTCAACTGTGGTTCGTAAAAGTAATATTAGAACCTATAAACCTCCTGAGCAAGTTAAATTTGAACCTAATATTGCTATTGTTAAAGATCTCTTGGCTGATAATATTGATGGGCATGTTATTTATTTCTGTGATGGAACTGCTAGAATTGCTAAACCTTGTGCTAAAGATAAATATAGACCTGTGGTAGGCATGCCTGTTATTTATGTTAAAATAGGAGATCACTGTTATCATGGCTTATGTGACATGGGTGCTAGTGCTAGTGCAATACCTATTGACTTATACAAAGAAATTATGCATGATATTGCACCCGCTGAGTTAGAAGAAATTGATGTTACAATTAAACTTGCCAATAGAGATACTATTTCACCAATTGGGATTGTTAGAGATGTTGAAGTCTTGTGTGGGAAAACTAATTATCCTGCTGATTTTCTTGTTCTTGGTTCCCCACAAGATAGATTTTGTCCCATTATATTTGTTAGACCCTTCTTGAACACTGTTAATGCTAAGATAGACTGCAAAAAGGATGCTGTTACTGTTGGTTTGGATGATATGTCTCATGAGTTCAACTTTTCTAAATTTCGTAGACAACACCGTGAAGAGGAATTGCCTAGTAAGGATGAAATTATTGGTCTTGCTTCTATTGCCGTGCCTCCTAGTGATCCTTTAGAACAATATTTGCTAGACCATGAAAATGATATGTTTATGAATGAAAGAAGGGAAATAGATGAAGTGTTCTTTAAATAGGGACCTATTCTGAAACACAACTTGCCTGTCGAAATCCTAGGGGATCCTCCTCCACCCAAGGGTGATCCCGTGTTTGAGCTTAAACCATTGCCTGATACTCTAAAATATGCTTATCTTGATGAAAGAAGATATATCCTATTATTATTAGTGCTAACCTTTTAGAGAAGGAGGAAGAAAAATTATTGAAAATTCTGAAGAAGCACTGTGCTGCTATTGGATATACTCTTGATGATCTTAAGGGCATTAGTCCCACTCTATGTCAACATAAAATAAATTTGGAGAAAGATGCCAAACCAGTTATTGATCACCAACGACGGCTGAATTCTAAGATCAAAGAAGTGGTAAGAAAGGAAATCCTAAAGCTCCTTGAGGCAGGTATAATTTATCCCGTTGCTGATAGTCAGTGGGTAAGTCCTGTCCATTGTGTTCCTAAGAAGGGAGGTATTACTGTCGTTCAATGATAAAGATGAATTGATTCCACAAAGAATTATTATAGGTTATAGGATGGTAATTGATTTCTGCAAATTAAATAAAGCTACTAAAAAGATTATTATCCCTTGCCATTCATTGATCAAATGCTAGAAAGATTATCCAAACACACACATTTTTGCTTTCTAGATGGTTATTCTGGTTTCTCTCAAATACCTATGTCAGCTGATGATCAAGCTAAGACCACATTTACTTGTCCTTTTGGTACTTTTGCTTATAGACGTATGCCTTTTGGTTTATGTAATGCACCTGCTACCTTTCAAAGATGCATGATGGCTATATTCTCTGATTTTTGTGAAAAGATTTGTGCGGTTTTCATGGACGATTTCTCCGTCTATGGATCCTCTTTTGATGATTGCTTGAGCAATCTTGATTGAGTTTTGCAGAGATGTGAAGAAACTAACCTTGTCTTGAATTGGGAGAAGTGCCACTTTATGGTTAATGAAGGTATTGTCTTGGGGCATAAAATTTTTGAAAGAGGTATTGAAGTTGATAGAGCTAAAGTGGATGCTATTGAAAAGATGCCATGTCCCAAGGACATCAAAGGTATAAGAAGTTTCCTTGGTCACACCGGATTTTATACGAGGTTCATTAAGGCCTTCTCAAAATTTCTCGACCTCGACTAATCTATTGCAAAAAGATATACCATTTGTCTTCGATGATGATTGTGTAGAAGCATTTGAAATACTTAAGAAAGCATTAATCTCTGCACCTATTGTTCAGCCACCTGATTGGAATTTACCCTTTTGAAATTATGTGCGATGCTAGTGATTATGCTGTAGGTGTTGTTCTAGGGCAAAGAGTTGATAAGAAATTAAATGTTATTCAATATTCTAGTAAAACTCTAGACAATGCCTAGAGAAATTATGCTACTACAGAAAAAGAATTCTTAGCAGTTGTGTTTGCTTGTGATAAGTTCAGACTTTATATTGTTGATTCTAAAGTAACTATTCACACTGATCATGCTGCTATTAAATATCTTATGGAAAAGAAAGATGCTAAACCTAGACTTATTAGATGGGTTCTCTTGCTACAAGAATTTGATTTGCATATTATTGATAGAAAGGGAGCTGAGAACCCCATTGCAGTCAACGTGTCTATGTTAGAAAATGTTCTTGTTGACCCACTACCTATTGATGATAGCTTTCCTGATGAACAATTAAATGTCATAAATGCTTCTTGTACTGCTCCATGGTATGCTGATTATGCTTATTACATTGCTGCTAAATTTATACCACCTAGTTTCACATACCAGCAAAAGAAAAAGTTTTTCTATGATTTGAGACATTACTTCTGGGATGACCCGCATCTAGAAGGAGTAGATGGTGTTATTAGATGTTGTGTACCTGAGCATGAACAGGAACAGATCCTACGCAAGTGTCACTCCGAGGCTTATGGAGGACACCACGCTGGAGATAGAACTGCACATAAGGTATTGCAATCCGGTTTTTATTCGCCTACTCTCTTCAAGGATGCCCATATGTTTGTCTTATCTTGTGATGAATGTCAAAGAATTGGTAATATTAGTAGACGTCAAGAAATTCCTATGAATTATTCACTTGTTATTGAACCATTTGATGTTTGGGGCTTTGATTATATGGGACCGTTTCCTGCCTCTAATGGATATACACATATTTTAGTTGTTGTTGATTACGTTACTAAGTGGGTAGAAGCTATTCCAACTAGTAGTGCCGATCGTAACACTTCTATTAAGATGCTTAAAGAAGTTATTTTTCCGAGTTTTGGAGTCCCTAGATACTTAATGACTGATGGTGGTTCACATTTTATTCATGGTGCTTTCCGTAAAATGCTTGCTAAATATGACGTTAATCATAGAATTGCATCTCCACATCACCCACAGTCTAGTGCTCAAGTAGAATTGAGTAACAGAGAACTCAAATTAATTTTGCAAAAGACTGTTAATAGATCTAGAAAGAATTGGTCCAAGAAACTTGATGATGCATTATGGGCCTATAGAACTGCATATAAAAATCCTATGGGTATGTCTCCATATAAAATGGTTTATGGAAAAGCATGTCACTTACCTCTCGAACTAGAACATAAGGCATATTGGGCAATTAAAGAACTCAATTATGATTTCAAACTTGCCGGTGAGAAGAGGTTATTTGACATTAGCTCACTTGATGAATGGAGAACCCAAGCCTATGAGAATGCCAAATTATTTAAAGAAAAGGTTAAAAGATGGCATGACAAAAGGATACAAAAGCGTGAGTTCAATGTAGGTGATTATGTATTGTTATACAACTCTCGTTTAAGATTTTTTGCAGGGAAACTTCTCTCTAAATGGGAAGGTCCTTACATTATCGAGGAGGTCTATCATTCCGGTGCCATAAAAATCAACAACTTCGAAAGCACAAATCCAAAGGTGGTGAACGGTCAAAGAATCAAACATTATATCTCAGGTAATCCTATAAATGTTGAAACTAATGTTATCGAAACCGTAACACCGGGGGAATACATAAGGGACACTTTCCAGAACGTTTCAGACTCCGAAAAGGAATAGGTATGTGGTACGGTAAGTAAACCGACTCCAAAACAGTTCTAATGGCAATTTTTCTCCGTTTTGTAATATTTAGAAAAATAGAAAAATAAGAAGCAGTCCGAGAAGGACATGAGGGCTCCACGAGGGTGGAGGGCGCGCCCCCTGCCTCGTGGGCACCTCGTGCGCTCTCCGGACTCCGTTTTCTTGCACGTTACGTATTTTGGTCGGCAAAAATTCATTATATAATATCCCGAAGGTTTTGACTCCTGTACCACGCAAATATCCCCTGTTTTCGTTTCGAGCTGTTTTTGTGGCAGATTTGGAGCAAGATGTCCTCTCAGGATTCCGACGGAGAGAGCTATGTCTCACATCTCATTGCTGACCCAAAGACCTATGGGGATCTATCTCCTTGTGGTCGAACTACGGATGAGGAGGAGGATGCTCATTTGATGAGGATCAATGATTCAAGTTCGGAGGAGGAGGATGTCCCTCTACCTCAACCTGGGGATATGCATGTGAAGTTCAAGAAATCTAGTCTCCCTAAGAGGGCTAAACTATCTAACAACCGATCTATTCCTTCTCGTTTTACAGAAAAAGCAAAGGAGATTTATGTGACAAGATCTTGAAGGCTGGAATCGGAGGTCGATGATTTAAAGGAGGAAATTGCCCTTCTCAATTACAAGATGAAGAAGCTAAAGGCACAACTGTCATCATCAACAACTCCATCATCACCACCTCCGAAAAAGGAGACATAATCACATGGGTATGGGCACTCCCCTTGGCAACTGCCAAGCTTGGGGGAGGTGCCCCGGTATCGTATCACCATCACATCTCTATCTTTACCGTTTTCTTAGTTCGATCCTTTTAGTAATATCTTGATCTAGTAGAATAAAGTTTTTGGTATGATCTAGTTTTGAGTTTTGCTTTATGATCCCTTTATGTAATCGAGTCCGTGAGCTATATAATAAAGATTAGTGTTGAGTCAAGGACTTGATTATTTTGCTATGATCTTGAGGGAATAAAAGAAAAGAGAAAGAATAAAAAGAAATAAAAAGAGATCATATTGATCTTATGAAGAGTAATGACTTCACATAGAAAGAGTATGATGATTAAAAGTTGTTGAGAGTTGACAAACATAGCTTTGGTCATCGTTGCAATTAATAGGAAGTAACAAAGAAAGAGGGGTTTCACATATAAATATATTATCTTGGACATCTTTTATGATTGTGAGCACTCATTAAAATATGACATGCTAAAGAGTTGGTGTTGGACAAGGAAGACAACGTAATGGGTTATGTTTTCTTATATCTGAGATAAAGTATAGTGTCATGGATCATCCAACATGTTGAGCTTGCCTTTCCCCCTCGTGCTAGCCAAATTCTTTGCACCAAGTAGAGATACTACTTGTGCTTCCGAATACCCTTAAACCCAGTTTTGCCATGAGAGTCCACCATACCTACCTATGGATTGAGTAAGATCCTTCAAGTAAGTTGTCATCGGTGCAAGCAATAAAAATTGCTCTCTAAATATGTATGATTGATTAGTGTGGAGGAAATAAGCTTTATACGATCTTGTGATGTGGAAGAAATAAAAGCGACAGACTGCATAACAAAGGTCCATATCACAAGTGGCAATATAAAGTGATGTTCTTTCGTATTAAGATTTTGTGCATCCAACTCTGAAAGCGCATGGCAACCTCTGCTTCCCTCTGCGAAGGGCCTATCTTTTAATTTTATCTTCTACCTTATGCAAGAGTCATGGTGATTTTCACCTTTCCTTTTTACATTTTATCCTTTGGCAAGCACAGTGTGTTGGAAAGATCCTGATATATATATCTAATTGGATGTAAGTTAGCATGAACTATTATTGTTGACATTACCCTTGAGGTAAAAGGTTGGGAGGAGAAACTATAAGCCCTATCTTTCTCTGTGTCCGATTAAAACTCCATAACCACAAGTATAGCATGAGTGTTAGCAATTGTGAAAGATTAAATGATAGTTGAGTATGTGGACTTGCTGAAAAGCTCTGACATAGACTCTTTCCGATGTTATGATAAATTGCAATTGCCTCAATGACTGAGACTATAGTTTGTTTGTTCTCAATAAAGTTTCTGATTCATACTTTGCATTGTGAATAGATTATTACTTGAACATAAGAAATCATATGACAATATCTATATATGTTGCTGTTATAAGAATGATGATGATGCCCTCAGTTCCGTATTTTATTTTATCGACACCTCTACCTCTAAACATGTGGACATATTTATCGTTATCGGGTTCCGCTTGAGGACAAGCGAGGTCTAAGCTTGGGGAGTTGATACGTCCATTTTGCATCATGTTTTATATCGATATTTCTTGCATTATGGGCTATTATTACACATTATGTCACAATACTTATGCCTATTCTCTCTTATTTTACAAGGTTTACATAAAGAGGGAGAATGCCGCAGCTGGAATTCTCAATGGAAAAAGGAGCAAATCTTAGAGACCTATTCTGCACAACCCCAAAAGTCCTGAAACTCCACGGAAGTTGTTTTTGGAAATAATAAAAAAAACTAAGCGAGGAAAATACCAGAGGGGGCCCACACCCTGGCCACGAGGGTGGGGGCGCGCCCTACCCCCCTGGGCGTGCCCCCTGCCTCGTGGGCCCCCTGGTGGCCCTCCGGTGCCCATCTTCTGCTATATGAAGTCTTTCGTCCGAGAAAAAATCATAAGCAAGCTTTCGGGACTAGACTCCGCCGCCACGAGGCGAAACCTTGGCGGAACCAATCTAGGGCTCCGGCGGAGCTGTTCTGCCTGGGACACTTCCCTCCGTGAGGGGGAAATCATCGCCATCGTCATCACCAACGCTCTTCTCATCGGGAGGGGGCCAATCTCCATCAACATCTTCACCAGCACCATCTCCTCTCAAACCCTAGTTCATCTCTTGTATCCAATTCTTGTCTCTAAGTCTGGGATTGGTACTTGTAGGTTGCTAGTAGTGTTGATTACTCCTTGTATTTGATGCTAGTTGGTTTATTTGGTGGAAGATCATATGTTCAGATCCTTTATGCATATTAATTCTCCTTTGATTATGAACATGAATATGCTTTGTGAGTAGTTATGTTTGTTCCTAAGGACATGGGAGAAGTCTTGCTATTAGTAGTCATGTGAATTTGGTATTCGTTCGATATTTTGATGAGATGTATGCTGTCTCTCCTCTAGTGGTGTTATGTGAACGTCGACTACATGACACTTCACCATTATTTGGGCCTAGAGGAAGGCATTGGGAAGTAATAAGTAGATGATGGGTTGCTAGAGTGATGAAGCTTAAACCCTAGTTTATGCGTTGCTTCGTAAGGGGCTGATTTGGATCCATATGTTTCATGCTATGGTTAGGTTTACCTTAATACTTCTTTTGTAGTTGCGGATGCTTGCAATAGGAGTTAATCATAAGTGGGATGCTTGTCCAAGTAAGGACAACATTCAAGCACCGGTCCACCCACATATCAAATTATCAAAGTACGGAACGCGAATCATATGAACGTGATGAAAACTAGCTTGACGATAATTCCCATGTGTCCTCGGGAGCGCTTTCCTCTATATAAGAGTTTGTCCAGGCTTGTTCTTTGCTACAAAAGGATTGGGCCACCTTCTGCACTTTATTTACTTTTTGTTACTTGTTGCTCGTTACAAATTATCTTATCACAAAACTATCTGTTACCTATAATTTCAGTGCTTGCAGAGAATACCTTGCTGAAAAACGCTTATCATTTCCTTCTGCTCCTCGTTGGGTTCGACACTCTTACTTATCGAGAGGACTACGATAGATCCTCGATACTTGTGGGTCATCATGCCTCCGCGCACCAGGATCTGCTTCCCGCAATTCTTCTCTGCCGAGATGCCATTGAGGGGTCCCCTCGAGCTTTGGCTGTAGCACACCGACTGCGACGCCCCAGCGACTGGAGCGGAGGTCGAAGTCGTTTCTCCGGGCAAAATCTTCATGACCCGCGGCTGGGGTGAGGTCGCCCGGGTTTGCCGTACGGAGGGCGCCCTCGCGATCCACTTCGAGTACGACGGCGCCTCCACGATGTTCTTCAAGGTCTTCGATGCAGAAGGTCGTCGCTTGGAGTGCTGCCCCGGAGAGGGCCGCCTAGACGGTGCCGCGGCAGGAGCTGGGCCTGCCGCCCGTCTCTCCAGCGGCTCATCAAGCAGCAGCGGCGCCGCCTGGGAGTCCAGCGACTCCCCCGAGCCCTACGGGACTCCGGAGACGAGCGACGACAGCTACGTGCCCCCGAGCTCTCGCCGTGCCCGGACCAAGGCCGCAGCGTCCCGTTGCCACCGTCGCTGATCTGGATGGGGTTGGCACCGGCCTCCCATGGCACACTGTTGATGATGGCGTCGGTCGCGCCGGCGTGTGTAGATAGGACCCCTAGAAGCTCCCTTCTTTGTTTCATGCGAGGAATCGAGACAAACCCCGCGGGGGCGTGTAAAGGGTGTGTAGTGTCTTTTGTTGATATTGTCCTTATTATGAAGATATGCGATCGCACGTCCTGTTTCGGCTCGGTCTCCCCTTTCCAGCCCCACGACGTCTTGATGCTCTACGCTGACAGGCCTCGGTCCCCAGGCAGGCTGCAGCAGTCGCTGGTATGCCAGGTCGCGATGCCGTGGTCAAGGCCAGGAGGTGAGCGGCCCGAGGTCCAGTAAGAGCTCCTGAGGTGTGATGCTTAGGAGGTCCCCTTTAGCGCGCAAGCAGCCACCGAGAGGCAAGAAAGGGAAGCGATGTTGCTACAACAGGACTGCAACAAGTGATAATCCTATGCTGTAGCGATTGGTTGACCCGGGCGCGAAACTTATCTTGGCGGTCCAGGGTCGGTTCCTTATGATGCGCCAGACTCGTAAATGCGGCGGTCGTAAGCGCCAACCTTGAGTCAGAACCCATGTGAGCCTCCCATGACGTCTTGGAGCGCGCTCTTTCTGAGATGACCCGGCTACGAGAAGATCTTCAGGGCACCGACCCCCACCTGGTAACCGGGCGCTTGGAGCTGGTCTCCGGCTGGCTTCATTCGGACGTGTCCGTTCGAGCATCGCTGAGCCAGGCCGTGGCGACCTCCGAGAAGGACAAGCAGGCCACTGCCCAAGCTGCGGCTGCTCGCGAGGTGGCGCTGAAGGATGTCGAGGCCGCCCATGATCACTGCTGGGCGCTGGAGGCCGAACTGAAGACTCTGCGCAACGAAGCGTCTGCGAAGAAGCTCGTGGGCCGCAAGGCGTAGGAGGAGAAGATGAAGGCCGGAGGGACGTCAAGGACCGCGATGCCGAGCTGGAGCAGTTGGCGAAGGCGCAGGCCGCGGAGCGCAGCCAACTGGAGAACCTGGAGCAGGAGGTGGAAGCGGGGAAGGCCGAACTTGATGCCAAGGCGAAGGTCCTAGCCGAGGACCACGCGGCCTTCAGGCTCCTCGAGGAGAGGTCCCGCGTGGCACTGCGGGCACTCTACGAGAAGGGCTTGGAGAAGCCCCTGACCACCGATGAGGACGGCCCCGCCCAGCTGCTTCCCTATCTGGTCGAGGCGCTTGAGGAAGTAGTGAGCGGCATCGGCCCCATGGCAGAGGCAGAAGCCCGCGTTCTCTCCTCAGCCGCGTTGACGCGCGTCTTCATTCACCTCCATCTTTGCGATCCCGCCACCAACCTCGATGAGCTGCTGGAACACATGGTCGACGAAGGCGTCGTGCCATTCTGCCGAGGGCTGTGAAGGGCCGGTGGAAGATTTCTTTGAAGAAGTTCCGCGCCTTGACTCTGCGCCCCCAACCGGGTGGTCTTTGTTGAGCTCGCGACTCCGGCCAGGTGGCACGGTGAGAAGCGGCAGCTGCGGTGGAAGAAGCATCCCTTGCGGTGCAAGGCGTCCAAGGATGACGAGGTGACCTCTTTGGCGGCTCCATTTCTGTTTAACTCTTGCAACATGCACCGTGCCTCGTGGAGGCGTTTAAACTTGCGTTTGGTATTGGGAGAATAGTATGTCTTGTAATATTTGCTTGAGATTTTGCGATTTCCTTCCCATTTGCTTTACGTTCTACGTCGGCAGGGCCCGACCCCACGCATACCTCAGCCGCCGTTGGGTCGTCCGGATCACCAGGACGATACCAAGGAGTGAGGGGCTACATGGCAAGTTAGGCCCCTGAGTCGCAATGCTCAGGAGTCCCCCATGACACGCAAATAGCTTACGGAAAGGAGATGCAGGAATAGGCCTAGTGTTCTACGTCAGTAGGGCCCGGCCCCGCGCATAGCTCGACCGCCGTTGGGTCGTCCGGACCACCAGGACGAGACCAAGGAGTGAGGGGCTACGTGACCAGCTAGGCTCTGAGTCGCGATGCTCAGGAGTCCCCTTGATGCTCAAACAACCTTCAGATTTTCCCTCGCCAAGGCTCGGCTCGGGAGGCGAACCCCCAGGTCCGGGACTGGCAGCAGCGTCACGGCTTGGCGCGACCGGCGCAGCCCGTGCACAGCCCCTGGCGTGAATCTCCCGAGGGAGGTGTTGCGATGAGGCGGACACCCAGCTCAAGGGCTCCCTGAGGTTGATACGGCCAGGGGGCCGCCCTCAGTTGTTTATCACCAGCGCGGAGCATAGCGCTTCCGCACTTGCATGGGCATAACCGCTCCTCGGTAGTGTCGACTGCCAACACGGAGCATGGTGCTTCCACTGGTGCCTGGGAGGGGACTCCCTACTGTGGAGAGCTCCCGGGGCGTGTACTGCCCCGCCCTGACACGTTGCTTGCACGACATGGCTAGACGGGATTTAGGTGTGTGCAGGCACCCGTGAGCCGCCAGGACTCACGAGGCCCTACCTCAAGGTGGGTTGCGCCTGGTCTTGGTTCTTGATGGCTGTGGTGTTCCTGCGAGATGGTTAGACAACCTGCGCCGAATGAATCTCCTGAGGTTATCACACGAGAAGGCCAAGCACCAACGACCCCGGGAGGTGATGTGAACGGGGCCGGCCCGCCAGACAGAGCTCAGCCATTGGATTTATCGGACTGCGAGGGCGAGGCCCGAGCATGACGCAGCGTGCCTAGCCTTCTTATGCGAAGGATCCTGAAGAAAGACGGTCGGCGCGCGGCTCCTGCGGTGGGTGATAATCAAGCAGGTGATAACCATAGGTAAATAGCGCATGGAAAGCAAACTAGCTTAGGTAAATGCAGGAACGATACATGCCACTGGGTTAGACCCGAGCGGCTTGGGGATGATGTAGCCCGAGGGGCGCCCCCAGCAGAGTAAGCTAAAGATGCAAAGGATACATGCCGCGGGGACAGGCCCACGCGGCCTGGGAATGATGCAGCCCTAGGGGTGCTCCCAGCTAAATAAACTTGGAAAAGGTCACCTGGTTCCGTTGTCGAAGGAGTTGGGGTAGCTGAAGATGTGTGGTGATGTGGTTGCTCCTCACGAGCCACCGGGACCCTGAGCCTCGGGAGGCTCTCGGGGTCCAGGTGGTTCCTTGAGGACCGTCTCCATCTCCTCCAGGACTGCGTGATGCCTGGCCTCCTGAGCCGCCAGGACGCTCCGCAGGTTACGCTGATAGGCGGCCACCATGCTCGGTAGGCCGAATGGCATGCGAACATAGCTGTGGGCGGGCCCTCGCAGCATCCCACGCGCGAAGGCCAGAAAAGCTCCTGAGATGCGGCCCTATTGAGCCCTGGGATGTCGATGCGGACGCGCAGCCTGCCATCCTCGCCTGGATGGGGAGCTGCGCCAGGTGGGCGGCGGTCGCCGCGCATGGCTCTTGCTTCTTGAAGCTCCTGGGTAGTCTGAGTGATGAACCCTTGAGCGCCAGGCGCTCCTCGCCTGGTGCCGTTCGTGGGGAAACATGCCGCAAAGCACGCCTCCATGTGGTGCCCAAGCGCCTCCCTCGTGATGTTGGCTAGGTCTGAGGCCCTCCAGAAGAGAGCCCCCGAGCCCTGCCCGAGGAGGGCGCTGGGCGCGCCTTCCTATGCGCGGGAGGGAGGCGCCCCATCTGAGGGCGCAGGTCTTGAGGTGGTGCTGCTGGCGACGCCGCTCTCCTGAGGCCCTGCACGGAGCAGCTGCTTCTTCTTCTTGGGGATGGCCTCAGGAGGGTGCAGGATTCCTTCGTTGTCGAGGTCTTCAATTGCTGCGGCCTGGAAGGCACGCTCAAGGGAGCACACTGCATCCTTCTCCTCACAGGCGACTGTGGTGACAACATCAGTCCCTGGCATCTTGAGGATGTTGTAGCCGTGGTGTGTCACTGCCATGAACTTGGCCAACACTGGGTACCCGAGGATTGCGTTGTACGGCAGATGAATGTGGGCGACGTCGAAGATGATGAGCTCGGTGTGGTAGTTATCACGTCCATCGAACATGACAGGGAGGTGGACCTACCTGATCGGGATGGTGGAACCATCGGTCACTCCTGAGAAGGGCTTGGTCGGTTGCAGCTGATCATAGGGTACTTGAAGGCAATCGAACGTGTCGACGGACAGGATGTTAAGCCCCGCACCGCCATCGATGAGGGTCTTGGTGACTTGGACGCGTTCTTGATGACAAAGACGAAGCGAGCATGGGGAGAAACAACTGGCGGCTTGCGGCGCCGCGAGCTGGTCCGCCGAGCTGAAAGTAATGGAATCTTGGGACCACTGGCCGGGCGTGTGGCCTCGAGCTTGGGAAGAGCCGTTCACCTCGCAAGCAAACTGCTTGAAGATGCATCGACGCCGGGGCCGGAGCTCGCTTCAAGATGCGAAGCGATAGCGGCCAGCGGTTCCCCGGAAGCCCCCGCTGCTTCGCCCCGATGGTGGTCGTCGTTCGCCACGGGTGGTGGCGGCAGCGGAGGAAGACCAGCGTTGCCCTGAGGGCGGTCCTCGCGAGGCTGATCCCTCCAGGCTTCCTCACGAGGCTGATCCTGCCATCGGTCCTCGCGAGGCCGGTCGCGCCAGTCCTGGCGGGGGCCATGGTCGTCCCAGCGTCCTCTGCCACGTCCTCCTCCTCGGCCGTAGCCCCGGTCTTTGCACTCGGGGCGTCGACCAAAGCGTCCATCTTGGATGGCCCTGAGCTCCTGACAGTCGTTGGTGTTGTGGTTGTGTACGTTGTGGAAGGTGCAAAACGGTCGGCTGCTCTTGGACGACTCGGGATGGTCTCGGCCGTGCTTCGTATCAGGCTCCACCGCGAGTACGGCCACTCCCTTGCGCTTCATGTCTTTGGTCTTGGCTTTCTTCTCCTCCGGGTCGGTAGCAGGGAGCTCGAGGAGGGAAAGGCGCCCTTCCTCAGCTCTTGCGCACTTGGTCGCCAGGTTGAACAGCTCCAGAGCCGTGCACAGCTCCTCATGGATGGCGAGCTCCTCCTTCATCTTGACATCACGGACACCATCAGAAAACGCCGAAATGATAGCCTCGTCCGTCACCTTGGGGATCTTGACGCGAACGATGTTGAAGTGTTGGATGTACTTATGCAAGGTCTCTCCTGGCTGTTGCTTGATGCGGCACAGGTCACCCACAGCCGGGGGGCGATCGCGAGTGCCCTGGAAGTTGGCAACGAAGCGGTCACACATCTCACCCCAGGACGAGATCGAGCCCGGGGGCAGGTTTAGGAGGCACGAGCGAGCACCGTCCTTGAGAGCCATGGGGAACCAGTTCGCCATGACTTTCTTGTCACCGTTGGCCACCTTGATGCTCAGCTCATAGAGCTGGAAGAACTCCACAGGGTCGGGGGTGCCGTCTAGCGAGGATGCAGATCCGGCTTGAACTTGCCCGGCCAGACGACGCCACGCAGCTCAGGGGTGAAGGCGCGGCAGCCCGATGTGGCCACCGAGGCCCGTCGTGGAGGCGGAGCTTGATCTTGGTGCCCCCGCACTGCCACGGCAAGCGGCGGCGTGGCCGTGCAGCCGCGGCGATCTGGCGATGGCGGTCTTTGGGAGCGGTGGAGCGTTTTCTTGCGGTCGGGGAACTTCTTGGCAGCTTCCTTCTTCTCGCGCGGGCGCCCGACGCGGTGGGTCTCGCCGGGGGACCACACGCCCTGGCGCCAGAACGTCGTCTTGGTGCAGAGGTGGTGGAGGCGCTCCCCGAGCCACGTAGCCCACAGCTGGCGGGCGAGCAGCGAAGGGGTTGGCGAGAGCCCTACAGCGGCCAGACGAGCTCGGGATGCGGTCCAGCCAGTCCTCATAGAGGTCGTTGACGGGGCGATGGTGCAGGAGTTCGCGTGCCATGAGCAGCGCAGCCTGCGCGTCCGCGGGAGCGCGACGGGCGTGATAAGACAAGCCCATTTAAGGGTCAGCGGCGGAGTGGCGGTCGCGGCCATCTCGCCCGCCGCGGAGAGTGCAGAAGGGCGCTTGCTGCTCGTTTCCGCAGGACCGGTGGCGGCGTTAGCGGCGGTAATGAAGAAACGGCAGGGGAGGCCCGCCCGGCGAAGCTGTCTGAGCGACACGGGTGGTGAGAGCGGCCCGGCGCTCAGCGCGGGCCCGGCGAGCATCGGCCATGAACTTGGTGGAGTGGTGAGACGCGGGTCGACAAGAGGAAACCTTCAGCGCACCCCTACCTGGCACGCCAAATGTCGGATTTCGGGTTCCGGCAAAACCCTTGAGGTTCGAACAAGTGCGCATGAGGATCTTTCCCCGTCTAGCTCGCTCGCATCAAGATCTAATGGCCTAGCTCAATGAACCCAAAGAACAAAGGGACACAAGATTTATACTGCTTCGGGCCACCATTGTGGTGTAATACCCTACTCCAGTGTGGTGTGGTGGATTGCCACTTGGGCTGAGGATGAACAGTACAAGGGAAGAACAACCTCCTGAGGAGAGGTGTTCTTGTGCTTGGTGAGCTTGTGTTGGTGAGGATGGTCTAGTCCAAGATGAGTTGATCCCTCCCTATGGTGGTGGCTAGACCTATTTATAGAGGCCCTGGTCCTCTTCCCAAATATTAAGCAGGAAGGGATTCCACAACGACCAGTTTGAAGGGGAACAGCCAGTACAAGCTATCCTGACTAAAGGTGGTCTTCACCTGCCAAAGGCTCTGGTGATGACGCCGTCTTGGGCTCCACGGTGACCTCCATCTTGCCGTTCTTCTGGTCTTGGTCTCGTTGCATCAATATGGAAACCTTTGCCTGATGCCTCGGGACTCCTCGCCTGCGCTTTCCCCTTTAGCACCAAAGAGGAAACGAGGATAGTGTGTGCCTTGGCGCCACTTTAGTCTTAGTGCGTCATGGCTTACGTCATGGGAACCTCGCGAGGTTCCCCTTGCCTTGATCTCTCTGCCCCTCGTGAGCCAGCCTAGTGAGGCTACCACCGAGAAGGTCTTGTGTCGTCCGCCTCGCGAGGCTTGGCCCCTCGCGAGGGTCTTGGGTGTTTGCTGGTTAAGATGGGAAGTACAGGGCCGCTGGTGGAGCCACGTCATGGGCCGCATGCAGGCAAGTCTAGGGACCCCCGTTTCCAGAACGCAGACAACATGGCAGCGTTAGCACCTGTAAAAGGTGGAGCATTGGGAGGGGCCTGAGCGTACAGGCATAGGGATACTGTAGATAGGATGTCTTCGCGATCCATTATTCCCCATCTCGATCAGAGAGAACTATTCAACTAGTCTTCACAGTGAAGTGACAATACATGCTGCAACAGACGGGACACTTAATTAATAAGCTGAACCCAGATCACGCCATCATGTTTGCCGATGGAAGCGCTTCATAAATACAACTACGCACCTCTCTCCTCCATTAACTGACATATGGGCTCTCTTGAGGTAGACCCACATGTCATCGGTGTAACTATTTACACTCCGAAGGACGATATATCCTGGTAGTAGTACTAGTAGAATTGAGATTTAATGCACTTTCTTCCCCGTCTTTCACTCTTCTTCCTCCTCCTCTCTTCCCCATCGTCGGCCGCACACCATTTCCCTCCGCTCACTGCTCGCCCGCCCGCGCCATCTTTCTTGGTAGCTCACGCGTACCATATCCCCCCGCTCACTGCTCGGCCACACACGCCATTTTCTTCGCTCGCCCGCCCGAATCCACTTCCCGCTGGCTCGCAGGCACCAAAAACCCTAGTCACTCGGCTTCCTAAAAAATCCTATGGCAGAACCGACTGACACGCAGAGCCGCGATTGGAATTCCCTCCCCGATGTTCTCTTGGAGCAGATCTGTAATTGTATGGACCTGCTCAGCACCGTCCGTCTGGCCGCATGCTTGGTGTCTTTGTATTGTCTACTCGTCTGCAACTGGCCAGCTCTTTTCAAGACACCCTGCTTGCTGATGCCCGATCCTCGCAGGTGGCCCAGACACCGACTTGACGATCCTACGGAGGTTGTCGTGGTGCCCCTCGACATGCTACCACTACCAGTCCACCTGTCCTTCATGCGCGGCCACTATTTGGCCGACATGAAGGCCAACTGGATCATCCTCATCCACCAATCCGATAGTCTGTGGCGTCTCGTGGATATCTACACCCAACGAGAGATCACCCTTCCATCGTTGGATACCGCCGCCATCGAGCCTCGCGGCCCGCCGGACACTCCTGCCTACTACGCACGAGACGCGTCGAGCTTTTGGCTCGACCTCTGTTTGCTGAAGGTTGTAATCTGTGAAGTGCCCACACCATCAAAAGACTACATGGATTACAAGCTCATTGCCATGTTCAACATGGGATTAGTCTATCTGGAATCCGGTCGCCATACATGGTTATGGCTCATCGTCAAACCTCTTTAGCCAACATTTCTGTTTGATGCTATAGTGCACGATGGCATTGTTTACGCGGTCGACGCACATATTGGCTGCCTATACTGGTGGAATCTATTATCGTGTAATTGTTCTATCTCATCTCATCTTTACCTTATGAATACAACTGCCTGTTCATTGTTACAAATTTAGAATATATAGTATGTCTATAACCACATCATTGCTATATGTTCCTCTCATTTCCTAGATTTTTATGACACACACATGTTATTGTTAGAGTTGATATGAGAACAATTGGCATCTAATAATTGTTAGAATAGATATTATGAGTATAACCTCATGATTGCTATATGTTACTCTCATTTTGAGGATTTTTATAACAACGCATGTTATTGCTTAGAGTTGATATGAGAACAGTACTAAGTGCTATGGTAGAATATGAGAAGGCCCTGTCATATCTGTTTCCCTCTCATTGTTACATGATTTTTGAACCATGATATATTGCTATAATATGAAAGCCATTGGCTTATTTTTTTAACTTGGGGTTGCAATTCTCTGTCTATGATATGTGTCACTGTTATAATAATCTTAATTCCACACATACTCTGAACATGATTGTTTATTTTTGTCCTTTTGGTCTCCAATTTGAATTGTTGCGTACAGACGCAAATGCGCTGGCCTTCATGATTCCAGGACCTGGAATCATACCAACCGATGGGTGGTGGTTTATCGCGCATTCAGCTGACGACGGTCATTTGATGCTCATTTGCACGTACCAAATTGACCAAACCATTACATCAAACCACATGCAGTACAATGCTTGGGGCGTACGTGACATTGATGGCTATGGCTGCTTCGTGTTCGAGAAAGATCCCAGCTCCGTTGGGCAGGCGTATTCAACTGGAGGCGGGTTTACAGCCTCGGCAACCACTCCATGTTCCTTGGGCTCAATTATCCGATCATCCAACCAATCGCCGATCATATCACCGGGCGATGATTACCGTGCTATGCAACTTCCATTCACCGAGGGAACTATGTTTACATCATACCATGGTTTTCATGAATCACCATTTCCGAGATTAAATCGACATAGCTTGTTGCCAGATAATCTTCAGTGTGTGAAAGGCATCAAGCTTCCATGCGATGGATGGCTTTTGCAAACCCGACATGCTGCGATGTGATTCATGCCAACAGCAAATATGCACAACTTGATTCGTACTGATATCTAGACTGAGCTATGTATCCTAGCTGGCAGTATGACCCTCTTTTGTTGGATATTATGTCTTGTTGTTAGTTTAAAACACTCCTCTGGTTTGAAGGATAGATACCTTTCGGGATCAAGTGCATCCTAACTCACTGGCGTAGGGATGTATTGATAATGATGATGGAGATGCTATCTAAGCCACACACACACACACACACACACACACACACAGCAGCAGCAGCATGTACACAAGCACACACACACACACACACACACACACATATATATATATATATATAGACATAAACACTATTCTGATCACGGGATCAGAATAATATTCTAATCACAACCTGAACTGCCTCAGTAACGCGCCTGAACTTCCCTCTGTACGAACCCGACCTTCGGGCTATCTTCGTAACCGTGTCTCCCCGCATGAATTATTCTGGTTAGTTGTGTTCTATATGATGTTAGTGTAATCTAGAAACATTGTTTAGCAACTAAATACCCATTTTAAATAGGAATCTCGCTCGTTGGCGGATTTTGCTCTCGGGTTGTGATGAAATCGCGTTTTTTTTGCAATTTTGCTGCCTGAGTTGTTCGACCTGAACTTCCCCTAGTGCTAGGTTGAACTTCCGCCAACATTGCCCAAATGGGGCTTGCGATATACCGTTGGAAAGCTATGGACATGAGTATCATGACCCAAGTTAAATTTTCGGCAAAATGTAAGCGGTTTAAGAGCAGTTTTGAAAATTGTTTTTTCTTCATACAAAAACGTGAATCGTATTTTCGATCACATTTCAAAACCGTTTATCGGAATGAGGCAAATAATATGGCATTGGAAAGCTGCTGCAAACCGCTCCTTCCACATGTTGAAAATTTTCTCTAATTCCCTTGCTAAAGAGTAATTTGGAAAATTGTAAAATTTCGCAAACCGAACAGCCGAGTTCGTATTTTTGATGTCATCTAAACTGCTAATCCAATTGAGGCAAACGATATGGCGTTAGAAAGCTGATGAAAATGCGCTACTTTTCCATGTTTAAAGTTTTTTTCTAATTTTGGACGGTTTAAAAGTAATTTAGAAAACAGTCCAAGTTGCATCGAGTTTGTATTTTCGAGCTAATTTTTTAACCGTGCGTCCGAATGTAGAAATGATATGGCATTGGAAAGCTTGAGGAAATTCGAAACTTTTGGGTATGTATTGTTTCTCCCAATTCCTTATTGTTTTAATTCAATTTTGAAAATGGCTAAAAACGTATTTTCGCCGTAATTTCTACAAACTTTATCGAAATGGGGCAAATAATATACTGTGGAAAAGCTAAGGATAATGCAAAACTTTTTCATGTTGATGGTTTTCTACGATACCTGCCGTTTTCAAGTAATTTCGAAAATGGCAAGATCATTCGCTTACTGCCTTTATCGCTAAATGTATTCTTGAAAATGCACCACGTGAAGAACCTGAACTTCTCGACATGTCTACTTGAACTTCACTCTGTTTTTCACGTGCTTTTCTTGCCCATAGCTCTCCATCCACTCACCAGAACACTCACCGAAATTGAGCAAGTAATATACCGGTGGAAAGCTGATGTAAACACGCAACTTTCCCGTGTTGATCGTTTGTTCAACTCACGACGATTTTATAAGTTTTTCACCTAAAATTCATTCACTATAGTAGTCGAACTTACTGTTGTTTTCACGTTGAACTTACGTGGCGTATTTTCGTTTGTAATTTTCTCATCCATTTTAAATCGATGTTACACAAATGATATTCTTTTTGTACAAACCTCTCTCACAATTTTTTTAACTTTCTCAGACCGCGGACTTGAACTTACACAAATGGTATTCCTGTCGTTTTGAAGCAAACTAGAGAAATGACGAGATCATGATTTCTGCCTTCATTGCGAATGGAAACGCACTGCGTGAAGTAGTTGAACTTCTCAGGCATGTCTGCTTGAACCTCACTCTTTTTTTGATGTGCTGTTTTTTGCACTGCGTGAATTAGTTGAACTTCTCGGGCATGTCTGTTTGAACTTCACTCTGTTTCACTTTATTGTATATTTCTTATATGAAACACACACCATGTAGTACGTGAACTTCTGGATGTTATCACTTTGAATTTCTCTCTGGTTTGAGTGAATTATTTTAAAACACAACAAACAACATATTTTGATGTATATTGGACATCTATATACGCGGTGAACCTCTCTCACAAGAATTTTTGAACTTTTCCTCCCCGAGCACTTGAACTTCTAATAACCATTTTTTTTCATTTATGAGTTATTTTTAAAAGTGCAAAAAAGGCGTTGTGTTTTTTATTTTTTGAACAGGTAAATCCTAGGTTTTAATAAACTCTGAACTTCTCTGTTATTTGAATTTGAACTTCACCTTTTTATATTTTGAGTAAAGAATTGTATACGATTTTTATACGGAAAAATTCGAACATGGAAATACAAGGTGAACCTCTGTGTCAAGAACTTTTGAACTTCCGCAGACAGAGCACTTGAACTTCTTTCAACAAACTTTTTAAGTTTTTATTTTTCTATACTTTTATTCTCACCTGAAATGCATTCTTTGCAGTACTTAAACTTCTCGTTGTTTTCACTATGAACTTGTGTCACATTTTTGTGTATACATCGAATTACACGCAATTAAAGGTCAGACGTCATTTTTGCCATTTTAAAACATGTAATTGGAGGTCGGGGCGTCCATGATACAAATTACGAACCATGCACGAAGGAGCACGTGCACTTCTTGCAACAAACCTTTTAAGCTTTTTATTTTCTATTCTTATAATCTTATCTGAAACGCATTTAGTGTAGTAGTTGAACTTCCCGATGTTTTCACCTGGAACTTCTATCACGTATTTTTGTTCAACCTCTCTCATAAGAATTTTTTAACTTTCTTGGGCCGAGCACTTGAACTTCTAGCAAAAAGATTTGGACTTTTCCTTTTTATTCATTTTTTCTCTTATGAAACACACACCATGTACGTGAACTTCCGGTTGTTATCACTTTTGAGCTGCTCTCTGCTTAAAACACTCATCAAAATTGAGCATGTAAATCCTAGGTTTTTATAATTTCTGAACTTCTCTGCTTTTTTAGTTTGAACTTCTTAGTTTTATTTTTTGAAAATAAAAAAATTGATTTTTATGTAAACATCGTACAGTTTTTTTTAAAATTGAACTTCATACTTTAATTTTGCATAAAGCTGGAAAATTTGAGTTTTTTGTATACATCGAACAACTCCATTTTTTAAAATTTGAACTTCTTGGTATTATTCATTTCTAAAATTGAACTATTCTATTTTTTAAAATTGAACTTCATGATTTTTTAATTTGTACTTCTTAGTGTTATTCATTTCTACCGAAAAAAAATCCTAGTTACTAGGAACTTGTACAGAACGTCGAGAATCCAAAATAAAGTGTAGCCGTAGTAGCTAGGAACTTATACAAAACCCCGAGAATTAACTTTTTACTCTCTCAACACAGAATCCGATTAATGGCAGTGAATGACAGAGCCCACATATTATACTTCAACAGTATAACACTAGTTCAACAATTATCAAGCACACTGGTTGACATCAAATTTACACAACTGAACCAAAGTTAGGAGCTTTTCGAGAGGTGATAATGTGAACAGCTGTCCTATGTATTGTGGTATCAAAGTGGCATCAAAAGGTTACTAGCCATAGCATGAACACTGCAGGAAAAACATAGAAGTTCGTAGGTTGTTCTATACCCTGTTAGTAGTAGCAAAATTCACAAACCAAGCAGACACAAGAAAAAAAGGCCTCATCGAGAAAAAATAAGCTAACTTCTAGACTGTATGTAATGGTTGAGGTCGTGGCAATCCCAGGGCTGCTTGTCGCAGCGGTGGATGGGGTGACGGCGTGTGGGGGCTGCCACAAAGAAAAAGTATGGATGTTAGCAAAGAAAGATAGGATAAATTAAGGTATGTCATTTAGGAAAATAAATGAAAGTTTGTTCTGCATGGTTGCTCCAACAAAATCAATTTCTTCATTTCTGGTATGTACTTTTTGTATTGCAGGTAGAATTTTCAGTAATGTATGCAATCATCCAAGAAACAAAGCAGTACCTCAATTCTCTGTAGCTCAAGTTCCACAAATCACTAGTCCATGTATTTCTAGTGCAAGTGCATATTTTTGACTGAGCCATCAAAAACTCTCTTTTTTAACCTGAAAGTGGTGAGGGAAATAAGACAAGACGTTGTATATGATTTAGAAAACATAACTGGACTACTACTGGCTAGTGACCGAGCATATGCTCATGAAGAATTAACTGCTGATCAAATAGCCACATGATCTGGTTTCACTCCTCTAATAGCAAGTACGCAGTAGTTCAAGATGAAAATAGGCTGAAGAATAAGGCATCAGTTCTAACTAACAAGAAGTAATTCACCTGCTCCTTCTATAGTTGTATCCATGAGCGGATGTTTTAACTGCTGTGTTGGTGATGATGCTCTGGTTTAACTGCTCCATAATTCTTTTTTAACAACATATCAAATGAACAACTAATCAAAATTAGAAAGGGACTCTTTTTTTATGTAGACCCAATTGTTTATTTAACATACTATAAGACGAAGAACAGAGAAGCATTCATACCAACATTACTGAATTGCAAACAATATTGTAGAAACAAACATCAGAGCTACCTATCGACAGTCCAAGTACACACCTAATGAAGAAATCGATTCCAAGCTCCAAGTGCTGTAGCAGCCTATGGCAAAGCTACCTAACAATAGCTTCACCCAGCAAAAGGGCACAACACAGAGCAACCGTAGTAGTGTAGCGGATTTAGAACGTTCAGATTTACATGGTCTTCATCTAGCATCAGATTTACATAGAGGAGCAGCAACAATTTAGACGTTCAAGTAAGAGACGATGGGAAGGTCGATCAGACAAGCCAGAGAAGGTCACCTGCGATGGATGTTGAGGCAGGGGTTGCAGAGGCGATAGCGAGAGTCCTCCGTAGTGGGGCGCGAGCAGCTGGAGGAAGAGGAAGCCGCCACTGGCTGTGTGGGAGAAGGCCCGAGGTGGTGTAGGCTCTTGGCGACGCCAGAGGTGACGAGCGGCACCGGCGGTGGGGTGCGTGGCTGCGGGACACTCTGTTGGAAGGAGAAGGGAGGAGGTGTCCATGTGAGGCGCGGTGAGCTGCTCCCGTGCCGGGCGCACCTTGTTCCTGCTCCTCTCGGTGGTGGTGCCTTCCTGCCTGTGTTCCCTCCGCCCCAGGGGAGCTCGGGCAAGACTGGATCCGCGCGCAGAGGGGGACATCCCGGTGGTGGTGGGCGGCGGTGCGAGGTCCTAGTGGTGGGCGGCGGCACATGATCTGGCTGGTGGGCGGTGTCGCGGCGGTGCGTGTCACTGGGGCTTTTGGATGCGGGAGAGGGAGGGGTGGCAGTTGAGGCGACGACCTCGGAGCTCGTCAAGGATCCAGGGGAGGGGATGGCGCGGGTGTCGGTGTCAAAACCGGCGGATCTCGGGTAGGGGGTCCCGAACTGTGCGTTAAGGCGGATGGTAACAGGAGGCGGGGGACACAATGTTTACCCAGGTTCGGGCCCCCTCGATGGAGGTAATAGCCTACTTCCTGCTTGATTGATCTTGATGATATGAGTATTACAAGAGTTGATCTACCACGAGATCGTGGAGGCTAAACCCTAGAACCTAGCCTATGATTATTATTGTTGTCCTTGTCCCTCTGGACTAAACCCTCCAGTTTATATAGACACCGGATGGGGCTAGGTTTACCCAGAGTCGGTTACATAGGAGGAGATCTACATATCCGAATTGCCAAGCTTGCCTTCCACGCCAAGGAGAGTCCCATCCGGACACGGGACGAAGTCTTCAATCTTGTACCTTCATAGTCCAACAGTCCGGCCAAAGGATGTAGTCCGGTTGTCCGAGGACCCCTTAATCCAGGGCTCCCTCAGTAGCCCCTGAACCAAGCTCAATGACGATGAGTCCGGCGCGCAGATTGTCTTCGGCATTGCAAGGTGGGTTCTTCCTCCGAGTACTCCATAGAAGATTTCAAACACAAGGATCATGTCCGGCTCTGCAAAACAAATTCCACATACCACCGTAGAGAGTATAATATTTCCACAAATCTAATCCGCTGACAACTTTTCATAACGTGACATTACGCCATGGCCCGGTCATTATTTGAACCATTTTTCTCAACCAGCTACTGCACATATTGCGAGGCGGTTTTCTTGGCACGTCTTGTCGAAGCAGAGATCGTGTCCCCTTATCACGGGATTCCTCATCAATATGGGTGTGGGTAACCCAACCGTGCCATCATTTACGACACTTGGGGAATAAGCGAGTTTACCAGGCAGGTGAGGAGGCGCACGGTTTGCTCCGCCCTTATAAAGGGACAAGGACTCCTCCTTTTTACCCACGCCTTTTTCTTCCCTGCCCATCCATTCTCGCGCACTCGAGCTCCAGCGCCCAAGTTTGCACTTTCTCCGCAAAACCACTCCAAACATGTCCGGAGCGAGAGGCAAGTGGATGGTCTCCTCCGTTACGGAGGAGAACATTACGAAGCTCCAGGAAGCCAGATACCTGCCAGATATCGCTGCAGACCGGCTCCCGGATGCAAGGGCAGATCGTCCCCACCCCCGAGCCTCACGAAAGGGTCGTGTTCCTTACCCATTTCGTCCGCCGACTGGGGTTTCCCCTCCACCCATTTGTCCGCGGGCTCATGTTCTACTACGGGCTAGACCATGATCTGGCCCCCAATTTCATCCTCAACATCTCGGCGTTTATCGTCGTGTGCGAGGCCTTCCTCCGCATCAAGCCCCACTTCGCCTGTGGGTCAAGACCTTCAATGTTAAATCAAGGTGGTCGGCCAGCAAGCGGAGTGCGGAGGCGCCATGGTGGGCAAAATGCCCAACGTCACCTGGCTTGAAGGCTCCTATGTGGATACCGTAAAGGGGTGGCAATCGAGGTGGTTCTACATCACCGAGCCGCGCGACACCAACTGGGTGGCGGCCCCCGACTTCGATCCAAAGATCACCATGCGGCTCACCTCCTGGAAAGAGAAGGGCCTATCCTGGGGTTCATCGGTGGAGCTGACCGGACTATAGAAATGTGTTAAGAATATGATAAGCAAGAAAATCATGCTTATCAACGTGGTCCAGGTCATGCTCTTCCGCCGGATCCTCCCGTGTCAAAGACGGGCATTCAATTTGTGGGAGTTCGACTCACTAAGCACCAGACGCTGCAAGAGCTCTTTGACACGACGCAATAAGACATCTGGAAGGTGCGGTTCAAGTCTGCCGAGGTACCTCCTCCCCTTACCGAGGATCACAGACTTAGCGCAAAGCGCCTCGCCAATCCGGTAAGATTCTTATATCTCATAAGATGTTTTCTCTCAACAGTATAATCATGTGAAGGATCTGAGCCTTCATGCCATTTAACAGGACTGGGTCGCGACAGCGGAGCAGATCGATTGTCCGGCCCCGCTGCCCGAAGATCCAGCAGATGCTCTCTTAACGGAGATGCTGGTTCTAGCGCCTTATGAGGCGCTGGAGAAGAAGGCCAAGAAGAAGGCCGCAGGGACCAGGAAAGGTCTCTGGCGCAAGGTCATGTCAGACTCATCGTCCGATAACACCGAAGCGCCCTCCTCCCATGAAAACGAGGAGGAGGAAGAGGAAAGTTCTCCCCAAAGAGGGGAGACAAGAAAAGGAAGGCGCCCCATCGTGGAGGCCAAGGGTCCAAGAAGGGAAGGACTCTCCTTCCGGACTACTCCACCAGTGGCCGCTTTTGGCGACGAGGAGGTTACCTGTGACAAGCCCTGGCGAAGTCGTAAGTATTCGGATACCATAATAGTTCTTGGTATGTTTTTATTTTATTGCTTCTTATCATGCCGAACATGATCACGCATGATCCGCCCAAAGCCCATATCGACGTATCCTCTTGGAGGAGTCTTTGAGCTCGTCGGAGATGAAGAGCGATTCACTCCCGACCGCCTCCTCCCCTCGCCCCTACTTGGGACGACGCCGAGGTGTTGTCTCAAGGGCACCGAACCAAGGGGAGACAGTTCGAGGCGCCCCAAGGCGACATTCCAGACGTCAAGTGCATGGGGAGCAAGATTCCCATTGGCTCCAATGACAGGGCAGCAAGTTTGGCCTGACCCGACATCTGCCGGAACCTCCAGTGGTTCCGGACTCTGTCAGGCGACCCCTCGCTAAGAGGGGCAAGCCGTCCGTGCCGATGGCATCTGTCCATCCAGAGGCATTGGACAACTTGCTGGAAGCGCTTCGCAGCGCTTCCATCGACGAAGAGCACCGCACTATCATGATTGCGGTGGTCGAGAAGGTTCAGTCCGCCAAAAGCGGACTGACTGAAGCCTGTGCCAGCCTCCTAACAGGCTTTGAGGTAAGTAATCAAATTATTAGAAAATGTCAAGCATAGACAGTAGCCCCTGATGCTCTGTTTGGTGTTCACAAAGAAAGGCCGAACAGAGGATCAAATAACAATCACAGGAGTCTAATAAAAATATGTCTATGTGAATAAGCAGGCTTGCTTGGGTTGCCGCCGTCAAGACGGCAGAGGTCGCCGCACTGAAGCGCGACCTTGAGCGGTCCAAGCAAGAGCTCGGCCTTACCAAGAGGCAGCTCGAAGAGGACAAAGGTAAGTAATACCCTATATGTTTATTGATAAAGAGAAAGTGGTTTGTAGATCATATGGTCATCATGAATTTTGCTAGGGGCCACGACCGAAGTGGCGGCCCTGAAGAAGGCGTTGTTCGAGGCCGAAGACAAAGCGGCCGAGGAGCGAGCCGAGCGCGAGAAGCAAGAGGCCCGAGTCGGCGAGGTTCAACAAGAGCTCCAGGACTTTGTCAAAAAATACGAGTCCTTGGAGCGTGACTCTAAGACGCAAGGGTCCGAGCTTGCGATGGCCCTCGAGAACGCACAAAATGCCAAGACCGAAGCCCAAAAGGCCCTCCAGGAAATTGAGGCGGTCAAGAAGATAGCGGCGGGTAAGGCATTCATTATGCAAAGCAAGCATGTGAAGGAAACTTTCCTTTTACTTACCCGAATTCAGAGCTCTCGAGGAGCGTTCGCAGATCTACCCAAAGCGGTGTCGGATGCGCGGAGTTCTACCGGCCGAGGAGGGAGCTCGACGGAGAAGTTGTTCTGGTCTCGATATCTTGGGACCGAACATCCGATGTCTTATGAGCGACCAGTTGAAGCAACTGGTCGAGCTTCACAAGGCGGCCGAACTGGCCATGAAGGGTCTCATAGTTTAGATGTGGCCTGGAGAGCCCCTGCCTAGCAGCTACTTCGGCCTAGTAAAGCGGCTTGTGAATGCCTGCCCACGGCTCGAAATCATAAAGCGGTCCATCTGTATTGAAGGTGCACGCAGGGCCTTTGCCCCAGCGAACGTGCACTGGGCAAAGATGGAAGCCGAAAAGCTGGTGAAGGAGGGGCCACCGGAGGGCAAGGATCATCGCCACCCGAAAAGTATTTTGACAGTGTCCTGAAGGGTGCCCGCCTTGTGGGTGAGGAATGTGCTAAGGATGTAATATTTGAGTGAGTGTACTCATGTCATCCTGTAATATGAAACGACTTCATGTGCACTATGTAACGCTTGCTAATTTAAAATATTACCTTCTGTGCGGCCCTTTATAAAATTTGAGAGTTGGCGAGTCGTCGACACGCCCCATGTAACTAGTATCGGGGTGTTCGGATAAACCTGATCACTCTTTATCCCAATGTTGGGTCCTCCGAAGGAGGTGTTCAAAGACAACGAACCAGTGCAATCGGACTATAAAGCTTTATCACTCTCACTTAGCCATAGAAGTCTAGAATTTTAAATTTTGGCGAAGCCCCTAGTATTCGGAAGGCGAACTTGGGCGCTATGTACGCCTAAATCGGACAAGGCCGACTCCTCGCTCGAAGCGGAAAAAATCTTTAAGGATTTGAGACCTCTCGAACAGCGACCAGCTCTCGCCTCATCATGACAGTCAGTCTTCGTCTTTCTCTACTGAGGTGTTCGTCCGAAAGAACCGGGACACAATCGCAGTAGTTCTCCCAGCGCTACCTTAGCCGATATAGCGGAACGTAAGGTACCAAAACATGGGAGCCGGGCAAACCCAACTATTGACCCTAGACATGATTGAAGCCGATGCATATAATGCTATAAGTTCGGGTGCCGCCTTTATCGAAAGTGTTCGAACTTTTCATGCCGTGTTATGGGGTACAACCGAAGTTTCGGCGCATGACTGGTCGTATCAGAATGTACGGGTGCAATTTGTCGTAAATAAGCAGACAAGGAGAAAAAAAGAGATGCAATAATAAGCTAACGCTATACATTGTTATTTAAGTAATACGTCAAAGCGTACGGATACAAGTAGTGCAATAAGCAAAAAAATAGGACTATTTGACATGTCCTATCCAAGGGCAAGCTGCGTATGGGTATGTGAAACAGGTATATCGATCGTTATCAGAGACCACCTGGGGATTTCCTTGTATGTGAGAGCGTCTTGCTTCCTTGGCATTTCCTTCCTGCAATGGGTCCAATGATCAGGCTGTCGGAAAGAGCTTCCAGAGAGTAGGGTCCTGAAAGAGAGAAAATGATAAAGATGTACGGGCCCTGAAGCGGTTGAGCCGCATTGTGGGCCGTGCCTCCGCCTGTGCCCATGGTATCTTGAGTGCGTAATTATGTACGCGCGGCACGAATTTCGCCGCTTGACTGGGACTAGGACGGAGGCCGAATTGTTAGGCGAAGCTCGAACATGCCTAGCGGTCTGTTGCGGTGGTACTCCGGATTCGCTTGAAGGTGTCCGGTGGCTTCTTCGCCGAATTGGCGGTTGTCCTCAGAAGGCTGCTTTGTACTTCCGCTGCGAGGGCCGCAGTGTGCTCCTCTGTGCGGAGCGAGCATTCTGTGTTTCCATTGACTGTTATAACCCCGCGAGGTCCTGGCATTTTGAGCTTGAGGTATGGATAATGCGGTACCGCATTGAATCTAGCAAATGCGGTTCGTCCGAGTAGTGCGTGATAGCCACTACGGAAGGGGACGATATCGAAGATTAATTCCTCGCTTCGGAAGTTGTCCGGAGATCCGAAGACCACTTCCAGTGTGATTGAGCCCGTGCAACAGGCCTCTACACCTGGTATGACACCTTTGAAGGTGGTTTTTGTGGGTTTGATCCTTGAGGGGTCTATACCCATTTTGTGCACTGTATCCTGATAGAGCAGGTTCAGGCTGCTGCCGTCGTCCATAAGGACTCGAGTGAGGTGAAATCCGTCGATGATGGGATCAAGGACCAATGCGGCGGAACCGCCATGATGGATACTAGTGGGATGGTCCCTGTGATCGAAAGTGATCGGACAAGAGGACCATGGGTTGAACTTCGGGGCGACTGGCTCCATCGCATAGACGTCTCTTAGTGCATGCTTCCGTTCTCGCTTGGGAATATGGGTTGCGTATATCATGTTCATCGTTTTCACTTGTGGAGGAAACTTCTTCTGTCCTCCTGTGTTCGGCGGTCGGGGCTCCTCCTCGTCGTTGCTATGCAGCCCCTTTTCCTTGTTTTTGGCATTCAACTTGCGGGCCTACTTGAACAACCAGCATTCTCTGTTGGTGTGATTGGCTGGCTTATCGGGGGTGCCGTGAATTTGACACGAGCGATCGAGTATGCGGTCCAAACTGGACGGGCCCAGATTGCTTCTTTTGAGCGGCTTTTTCCGCTGACCGGATTTAGAGCCACTGAATCCGGCATTGACTGTCGTGGTTCTTGGCGTTGTCGCCGCTTGTTGCGGCGCTTTGTGTCTGCTATGCGGCGTGGTCCGTTGCTCTCTTTGGCATCCGAATTGCCAAGATTTCTTGGTGTGTTATTGTCATGAGCCAGCCAGCTGTCTTCGCCCGCACAAAAGCGGGTCATGTGTGTCGTGAGGGCTGCCATGGACTTAGGTTTTTCTTGGCCGAGGTGTCGGGCAAGCCACTCGTCACGGATGTTATGCTTAAATGCCGCTAAGGCCTCGGCATCCGGACAATGACAATTTGGTTCTTTTAGTTAGGAACCGAGTCCGCACTTCTGGCTGATTCCCGGCTGTTGGATTATGTGACTCAAGTCATCGGCATCCAAAGGGTCGCACATAAGTGCCACGGAAGTTGTCAAGGAATGCGCCCTCCAAATTCTCTCTACCGCCTATGGAGTTTGCCGCAGGCTATTGAGCCAATGCCGAGCACGTCCTTTGAGTTTTAATGGGAGGTACTTGATGGCATGTAGATTGCGTTCAAGGGCCATGTGGATGTGGAGGAGGAAATCTTCAATCCGTGCCGCCGGGTCTGTTGTACCATCATATGATTCGATGTTTATGGGTTTAAAACCTTCCGGAATTCATGATCCATTACTTCATCGGTGAAGCATAGGGGGTGTGGTGGCGCCTGCATGCGGGCTATATCACGCACGCAGCTCATACGAGTCTTGTCTGCTGTATTCGGCCCGGCCGGATTTTCTTTTAGTATATCTGGCGTGACGGTCGTCGTCACGTGTTGGGCGTGCCCCCGTGATCCGTAGATCGATCTTGAATGTCCTGTTTTGTTTTCCAATATATCTCGTAGGTCCTGCGTGTTGCCCCGGGCCTTGGTATTTTTGTTCGACTGGCGACGAGGTGCGGGCTGGAATTCGGCCTGATATGCCGCTTTGTCTCGGCCACGAGGTGGTCGGTCAGCCGCATCATACGCTGGAGGCGTAGGCTTTAATGCTTCCTCCTCGAGTTGGGGTAGCAACCTGCGTTTGGGGTAACTTTTGGTTGGGCGCTCGAGATCGTATTCCTCGGCCGCGAGGACCTCAGTCCATCTATCCGCTAGCAGATTTTGGTCAGCTTTAAGCTACTGTTGCTTTTTCTTCAGGCTTTTTGCTGTGGCTATAAGCCAGCGCTGGAAGCGCTCTTGTTCGACGAGATCCTCAGGCACGATAAATTCTTCGTCGCCGAGGCTCACCTCGTCTTCGGAGAGAGGCATGTAATTGTCATCCTCTGATTCTCCTGCCTCCCGCCTGCACTCTTAGGGGCTAGTTTGCCCATCCTCCCGCTTGAGGTCCTGGCCGGGAGGATTGTCTTCGCCTTTGGCACTATCCACAGCTGCTATTGTTTCTTGTGCCGGTATCATTGCTTTTGCTATGGCGGGGCTTGGAGCGGCGCCGTTGACGCCGGTGCTTGGATTGCTTCTTGGAGGGATTATCCTCCGTTGCCCTATCGCCATCGCCTTCTTTGGGGGTGTCCACCATGTATATATCATATGATGAGGTGGCAGTTCACCGCTCTGTAGGCGGTGATTCCTGTTCGCCTCCCTGCATCGTCAGTCCATACCGCCGATGTCTTGAGCTAAAATCGAGCATGTCGGTTAAGTCATCGACAAGTGGCTATCAAGTGGGTGGTGGGTGGGAACGAATTTCTTATCGTCCGCTTCCCACTCAAGCCGGACATAGTTCGCCAAGGGTCTCCGACAAGGGAGAGAGACCTTACGAATTTAGCACGCCGCCCTGTGGGCGAAAGTGCCGAAGATATCTCGCGGAGGAAAAATCCATGATCGGGCGCCTCAATCAGATTCGATAGGGTACGGACGTTAGGCGGTTCGGAGCTCCGTGGCCGGGGACGAATCCAAGTGTCCGGCAACACAGGTCTCATAGGAGGTGAAATCAGTATTCGGCTCTATCGCCACTGAGTGTGCGGCCTCCGTGGCGGGGTCCATCCACCCGTCCTCGAACGGCGCACTCTGCTCCGGTTTTAGGGCCGGAGTAGCCACAGGTGTGATCTCCTGAACATCGCTCGACGGCAGAGTTAGGTCATGCTCGTCGTGGATCAGGCAACAAGACTCGATATAGGCTCGAATCCGCCAAAGATCAAGTCTCCGCGGATATCGGGCCGTATAGTTTAAATTTCCAAACTTGACTCGACGCCAGGCGTAACTCTCGATCTGCTCTAGATGGCCAAGCGAGTTGGCCCCTTGATCTTAAGCCGAATACAAAGATCTGCCGGGAGAAAAACCTCACCGGATTGCATCATTGCCGATGATCGAAGGAGCCATCAAGCCTTATGGCGATGTACGGTCTGGAACTCTCAATGAAAGAACCAATGTCGGTGTCAAAACCGGGCGGATCTTGGGTAGGGGGTCCCGAACTGCATGCGTCTAAAGGCGGATGGTAACAGGAGGCGGGGACACAATGTTTACCCAGGTCCGGGCCCTCTCGATGAAGGTAATACCCTACTTCCTGCTTGATTGATCTTGATGATATGAGTATTACAAGAGTTGATCTACCACGAGATCGTAGAGGCTAAACCCTAGAAGCTAGCCTATGATTATTATTGTTGTCCTTGTCCTACGGACTAAACCCTCCGGTTTATATAGACACCGGAGGGGGCTAGGGTTACACAGAGTCGGTTACAAGGGAGGAGATCTACATATCCAAATTGCCAAGCTTGCCTTCCACGCCAAGGAGAGTCCCATCCGGACACGGGACGAAGTCTTCAATCTTGTGTCTTCATAGTCCAACAGTCCGACCAAAGGATATAGTCCGGCTATCCGAGGACCCCTTAATCCAGGACTCCCTCAGCGGGGATGCGTGGAGCCAGGAAAGGGCGCTTGTGTCGCCAGGGCGGAGGACATCACCGGGATCCGTTCAGATTCGACCCGAAGTCTGTGGCTGCTGCCTCCGGGTGCTCTGGGCTGGCATGATGCAAAGGCACTGCAGGTTGGGAGGGCAGCGGCCGGAGGGATGCAAAGGGCGGTGAAGTTTGGGAGGGGCGGCGTCGGGCGCGGTGAAGGTTGGGAGGGCGGCGTCGTGACGGTGAAGGTTGGGAGGGGTGACACCGCGGGGTGGGTTGGTCGGGCCGCACTGCTGCGTGGTAGTGGGGGAGAGGACGCGGGGTGGTGGGAAGTTCGGAAAGGTCTCTGCGCGCCTTATAGGGCTGATTGTGATCCAAATAACTATTCTGATCCCAGGATCAGAATAGTGTTACTCTCTCTCTCTCTCTCTCTCTCCTTCTATATATATATATATATATATATATATATATATATATATATATATATATATATATATATATATATATGTTGGTGAAAGTGTTGTCCAATGGGAATTATATTTTGTATTACCCATGTAGCCTACAAAGTCTCTGCCGCACAGCCTTCTAACTTCTTACTCCATTTCTAAATTTGTACTAGTCCTCTATTCCGTGATATTGGCGCTACTCGCATTACTACCTCCCTCCTGGTTTATTGGTCCCCTTCGTAATTTGTGTCAAATTTTGACCATAAATTTCACTAACTAAATGTTAATGCATGTCACAAAAAAATATATCGGTTTATTCGTATTTGAACATAGTTTCCAATGGAATAATTTTTGGTGACATGCATTGACATTTTGTTAGTTAAACCTATGGTTAAAATGTGACACTAAATACGACTAGTAAGTACTTGTACAGTAGCTGTACTAGTATAAGTCGGTCAAATTATTCATCATGTCCTCACATTGAATTAACGTGACAACACGCTGCGCGTGAGGTGACACAAGGATCCCGGCGGCGTGTTCGGGTATTGTGGACTTCAGATTTGGAGTACTACCACTTATCTGTCGAAATATTTCATCATTCACTTAAAACAGTCGATTGATCATACATTGAGTACCATATAACTGGAATTAACCGATGCAACTCCAAGAAGGATTGGCCGGTGCTGTCGGCTGGCATCAAGTTCGATCCCACGGATCAGGAGCTGATCGAGCACCTTGAGGCCAAAGTAGGTGCTGACATCGCGAGATCTCACCCTCTCATCGATTTGTTCATACGAACCATCGACAGTGAGCACGGCATATGCTACACCCATCCTGAGAAACTTCCAGGTAAGACACCGATCGACCGTCTACTTGCACAAACATATTCCTTTGTTTATAGCTCTATTTTTATTTTTAGACGTAGACCTAGTGAAGCAATTACAATTTGAAAGTTAAAAAAAGTGCAACAAGTGACTGCAACATGCCAAAGATGTTATGAGAATGCCAACTACGTACACTAAAACTTGTATTCGACAATACTGCAGGTATCACACTGAGTGGCCTAAGCAAGAATTTCTTCCAAAGGCAATTCTGTGGCATTCAAAAGGGGCACGTGGATCGTCGCAAGATACAAATGAGTGCGACATGCACGCGATGTGGCACAAGACCGGCAATACCTTGCCGGTGATGGTCAATGGCCTGCAGACGGGGAGCAAAAAGGTTCTGGTGCTGCACACCAACAAGAACTTCAACCATTCCCACAAAAAAAGAACTTCGACCAGCAGAGGACCAACTGGGTGAGGCACCAGTACCACCTCGGGGACCTGGAGCAAGAGAAGGAGCGGAAGCTGGTCCTCAGCAAGATTTTCTACCGCATTTCCAACACTAGGGCCAGGACTAAAAAGATTATAAGTTAGTTGGGTATTGGTACTTGTACTACCTTGTCGTCTGCAAGTTGGTATTGTTGTTAACGATCTTATGGTATGAACTTGGCATTTGCTTCGAACCATCATGCCGAAGGCCGACGCCGATATAAAGCTGAATCATTTTTTCAAACGAATTTTCAGCACCTGATTTTATTTGATGGGTAGCATAAGCACTGTCGTTCAAATTCCGGTTCTCCAAAATTTTCAAACAAGTGCATGCACTTATTATCACGATGAAAAAATATACTCTTTGCATCCCGCTTATCGATGCATCACTTGCAGCATTCTCTCATTTATTGAGCGGTATATTGTTTTTTCAGTCGAAAGAAGTTTCAAACTGGCTGTAGACTGCCTGTGCTTGGTTTTGTTTTTAACAGGCCCAGCCCATGACGACAACGGGGCACAAAGATCCAGCAGGTATCTACTGGCCTCTAGCGCGCCAGCTTAGTTATATTTTGTCTTACAACATCCGCAGGCAGTTTTTTTACCGAATCAAACACACAACCCAGTTCTACTTTTCTCTTCAAACGCCATGTCCTACTTCTGTTTTCTAATCTCTACCTATAGTTTTACTAGTTCATATACATGTATCATTATATTGAAAATACATAAAGTTCCCTTTTCATATGTACATCCTTATTTTTGTTGTTGTTTTCCCTCCCGGCGTTGATTTTTTTACCACTGGTTTTCCCTTAAACTAACTCAATTGTCCCACGTCTTGTTTGCTTACAAAAACAAAACGATTTCTTTGGCAAATCAATAAGTTCTTAAAAAAATGTTTATCATTTCAGGATTACAACAGTTCGGACTCCACCGAAATATGCAAAATAAGATTGAACTTTTTGACCGTGGTCCTCGGCAGAAAATGGGCTGTAATAAATTACTTAAGAATTAGCAAATGGGCTGCAAATTATTAAAAAATAGCAAATGGGCTCTATGTTTATGCGCCACAGATTTGGAGGCTGACTTGTGGGCCTACTAAGTTCATGCATACACAAGGTTCTCAAAAAGAAACTTAGTCAACGATCAACTCTACTACGCCGGACCGTTAGATGTCAATCTAACGGCGGCAATCGTGTTTCTTCATTTATGATCTTCCCTCCAGCCGCCAAAACCAAACTAGCGCCAAGGAACCGCTGCCCCGCCTCCCGTGGCCGGGTTGTGCCGCCGGGCAGGCCTCACGGTCCCACCATACTCGCATCCCCGACCGCTATCCTCTACTCACCCACACCTCCTGTTATTTTCCGGCGACGGGTACCGAATCCAGACAACCTCAGATTTCTAATCGCGTAAGGCAGCCACCGCCGCTGTCTTCCCCGGCTCCGTGTCGTTCCCTTCGTAGGCCTCACCGTCGTCCATCGCCCTAGTGCTCTCGGCACGGTGTGGTCAATGAACGACATCCATCGGAAGTGGACTGTACGTGGATAGGCTGACAGCTGGGTCCACGGCCGCACACAAGGAAATGCCTCCTTATTATGTGCAAAATAATGATTCCTCCACTGACATCTGGGACCCACCGAAAGGGCCTCTCAGATTGCGAAAAAAAATGTTCCCTTGGCCACCGGACACCGGGACCCACCAGCTATATCTTCGCCACGCAAGGAAGTGCTTCCTTATTACGCACAAAAAAATGAATACTCCCCCTGCTAGCTGGGACCCACCATATGGGAGACTGACTTGTGGGCCTACTAAGTTGACGTGGACAGAGGGCTTTGTCAACTTAGTCAATATGAACGATTCTAGCTCCAAAGGACTGTGACGATGTCCATCCAACGGCCGTGAGTGCTTCTTCAACCTCTGGTCTTCTTGCTCCAAATTACCAAACCAAAGGCCGGTCTTGCTGCTGGTGCTCCCGCCTCCCCTGCATAGCCAGATGCCGCGGAGGCGTCACCGCACCCTACTACTCCCAGCGCTGGCCAGGCCATCCCTCTACTCATCCACACCACCTATTATTCTGCGGAGATGGCAGCCTCACACCGTAGCCGAACCAGTGAACCCTCATACTCCTCTCCGCATGGGCATCCACTGCCGCGTCTTGCCCGGCCCCGTGTTGTCCCCTTCCTAGGCCTCGCCGTCGTCCACCGCCCTGGTGCTCTCGGCGTGGCGTGGTCAACGTGGTCAAGGAACGACTTCCATCAAAAGAGTACTGTACGTGGAGAGGCTAACAGCTGGGTCCACGGCCATAGCAAGGAAGTGCCTCCTTATTACGCGAAAAATAATTATTCCTCCACCTGACAGCAGGGACCCACCGGACGGGCCACCGTATTTCGTGAAAAAACGTCCCCCCTGACTGCTGGGACCCACCAGCTACATCTTCACACGCAAGGAAGTGCGTGCATATAACGGGCAAAAAATGATACGCCCCCTAACCGCCGACCCACCAGCTACATCTTCGCACGCAAGGAAGTGCCTGACAGTCGGGACCCACCTGGTCGAAGCGTACGTAGCGTTGTCATTCTGGTTGCGAACGTGTACGTACATACGATCGGTGTGTCTGCATGCTGCAACGATGAACCGTGGCCATGTAAGGAAGGGCACGTGTCGTAGTAGAGGCGCACACGTAACATGCACGTACGTACAACGGCTAGGGTGCAAGAAAGTACATACGCCACGCATATACATACGGGCGGGTCTCAACGCCATCACAGCGCATACGCACGCCATGGCTCCTGTACATGGCTGGGTCGGAATGGAGAAACTGCATCGTCGTCGTATTCATGGGGAGGCAACATAATGCATCGTGTTCATCGGGAGGCAACGGAATACGTCGTGTTCATCGGGAGCCAACCGGCTTGGACAGAACAGCCGATGGAAACAAGGCCTGGCGTACCGCAGAACGGAGGAAACGGCCTTGTGTTCGACCAGCCACGGTCGAAATGGGATCCTGTTCATCGGGAGGGGTCTGGCGTACCGCAAAATGGAGGAAACGGACTTCTCTTGGACCTCCTACGGTCGAAACGGGGTCCTGTTGATCAGGAGGTGTGTGGCGACGCAAACGGAGGAAACGGACTTGTGTTGGAGCGCCACGGTCCAAACGGGGTCATGTTCATCAGAGGGGTGTGGCGATCGCAAAACGGACTCCATGGGATACTGCTCATCTCCACCGTCGACCTCCTCTAGCCTCCACCTACGATCGCTCATCCACGGGCTCTGCTCATCCAGCCTCCACCGCCTCCTCCACCGGCTCTTGCTCAACCAGCCCTCTCCATGGGGTCCTGTTCAACCAGCCCTCCACGGGCTATCGCTCATCCAGCCCTCCACCGCCATCGCTCAACCAGCCCTCCACGGGTTGTCCTGCTCATCCAGCCCTCCACGGGTCCTTTTCATCCAGCCTCCACCGCTCGATCGATCGAGGTCCTGTTCATCCAAATGGGCAACGGCTCTACTACCACGGGTCCTGTTCATCCAACCCCCCACCGTGAACTGTTCATCCACCCCCCCCCAACAACACTCACTGTTCATCTAGAGGCAACACCGATTGGCTTCAGTTAGCAGCAGTAGCAAAGGAATCGCTCAATCGGGTTCAGTTAACAGCCATCGATCGATCGCTCGGGTTCAAGAACGCCAGTAGTTCGCAAAGGTAATCGCCGGGTTCGAGAGTCGAAAACGCCGCTTCGAGTTTAGTTAGAGCCCAACGCCGCACCCACGCCAGCTGCGACGGTAGAGAAACGCTGCATCGCTCGCCCCCGACCACCCACCGTAACCGGAACTCCCCAATATTTTCCTCGCCTCGCTTCTACCACGGGTTTTCCATCATGGACGGCCCAAAGAATGTCATGCATCGCCGCTCTCCGCCCACCTGTGACGAAAAGCCCATTTTATATCATGATTTTTTGTCATAGAAGTAGGAGCCCACCACATCTATGATGATACCGGTTTTGTCACAATTATCGCCATAGAAGTGTCATAAGCATGACAGTAAAAAAATCGCTCGCCCAAAATGTCACTTGGATGTGTCTTTTTGTAGTGAAAGTTTCGCTCTAAATTGGAAGGCCCTTACATTATCAAGGAGGTCTATCGCTTCGCACCATAAAATCAACAATGCCGAAGGCACAAATCCGAAGGTGGTAAACGGTCAAAGAATCAAACATTATATCTCAGGTACTCCCATAAATGTTGAGACCAATATAATTGCCACCATAACATCGGAGGAGTACATAAGGGACACTTTCCAGAACGTTTCAGACTCCGAAAAGGAATAGGTATGTGGTACGGTAAGTAAACCGACTCCAAAATGTTTCCAATGATAAATTTTCTCCATTTTGGAATATTTATAAAATTAGGAAAATTAAAATTAGTCCGAAAGAGACACGAGGCCATCACAAGGGTGGAGGGCGCGCCCTACCCCCCTAGGCGCGCCCCCGACCTTGTGGCCACCTCGTGTGCCCTCTGGACTCCGTTTTCTTGCACAATGCTTCTTATGATCGGTAAAAATTCATTATATAATCTCCCGAAGGTTTTGACCACCGTACCATGACAACATCTCCTATTTTTATTTCGAGCTGTTTTTCCTTACAGATCTAGATTCGAGCTATTACAGACCACCGTACCATGACCACCGTACCATGACAACGTTGAGGGGCCGAAGAAGACCGGAAGCATGGAGACAAGACTCGAAGCAATGGAGCAGCAAGTTTTCAAGTGTCCAGGGATGGTGGAGCATGGACTTAACGCCAATCACATGATGATCGCGGAGTTCACCAACAATCACAAGCTGGATGCCAAGAACATTGGGGAGACCATCTTCAAGCTTCATAAGAAAATCGAGCATCTCCAAGCCCAGATCTATGACCTGCAAAACCAAAACTATGAGTATGAATACAGATTTAAGAGGATGAGTTTGGCTGCAGATTTGAGGATCCGGTAGACTCGTTCATCTTTCTGTGATGGTGAACCTATGCCTTGGAAGATGGATGACAAGCCTATTTCATCAACAACTCCTTCATCACCACCTCCGAAGGAAGAGATCTAAATACATGGGTATGGGCACTCCCCTTGGCAACTGCCAAGCTTGGGTGAGGTGCCCCAGTATCGTATCACCATCACATCTTTATCTTTATCGCTTTTCTTAGTTTGATCCTTTTGGTTATATCTTAATCTAGTAGAATAAAGTTTTAGTATGATTTAGTGAGTTTTGCTTTATACTCTATATTTGTAATCAAGTTTGTGAGATATATAATAAAGAGTAGTTTTGAGTTAAGGGCTTTGCTTTCTTGCTATGATCTTGAGGGAACTAAATAAAATAAAGAGTAAAAAGAAATAAAAAGTTCATATATTGATCTTATGGTGAGTAATGACTTCACATATAAAGAGTATGATGAATAAAAGTTATTGAGATTTGATAAGCATAGTTTTGGTCATTGTTGCAATTAATAGGAAATGATAAAGAAAGAGAGGTTTTCACATATAAATATACTATCTTGAACATCTTTTGTAATTGTGAGCACTCATTAAAATATGGCATGCTAAAAGGTTGATGTTGGACAAGGAAGACAACATAATGAGTTATGTTTGCTTATATCTGAATAGAAGTTATATTGCCATGGATCATCCAACATGTTGCGCTTGCCTTTCCCTCTCATGCTAGCCAACTTCTTTGCACCAAGTAGAGATACTACTTATGCTTCCAAATATCCTTAAACCCAGTTTTTCCATGAGAGTCCACCATAACTACCTATGGATTGAGTAAGATCCTTCAAGTAAGTTGTCATCGGTGCAAGCAATACAAATTGCTCCTCTAAATACGCATGATCTATTAGTGTGAAGAAAATAAGCTTTATACGAACTTGTGATATGGAAGAAATAAAAGCGACGGACTGCATAATAAAGGTCTTTATCACAAGCGGCAATATAAAGTGGCATTCTTTTGCATTAAGATTTTGTGCATCCAACCATAAAAGCGCATGACAACCTCTGCTTCCCTCTTCGAAGGGCCTATCTTTTACTTTTATCTTCTACCCTTATACAAGAGTCATGGTGATCATCACCTTTCCCTTTTACACTTTTTCCTTTGGCAAGCACTATGTGTTGGAAAGATCCAGATATATATATCCCCTCAGATGTAGGTTTTCGTAAAGTATTATTGTTGACATTACCCTTGAGGTAAAAGGTTGGGAGGAGAAACTATAAGCCCCTATCTTTCTCTCAGGTCCGATTGAAGCTTTGAACCCATAAGTATCATGTGAGTGTTAGCAATTGTGAAAGACTAAATGATAGTTGAGTATGTGGACTTGCTGAAAAGCTCTTATAATGACTCTTTCCGATGTTATGATAAATTGCAATTGCTTCGATGACTGAGATCATAGTTTGTTAGTCTTCAATAAAGTTTCTGATTCATACTTTACCTTGTGAACGAATTGTTGCTTTAGCATAAGAAACTATATGACAATATATGTTGTTGTTCTAAAGATGATCATGATGCCCTCATGTCCATATTTTATTTTATCGACACCTCTATCTCTAAACATGTGGGCATATTTATCGATATTGGCTTTCGCTTGACGACAAGCAAGGTCTAAGCTTTGGGGAGTTGATACGTCCATTTTGCATCATGCTTTTATGTTGATATTTAATGCATTATGGGTTGTTATTACACTTTATATCACAATACTTATGCCTATTCTCTCTTATTTTATAAGGTTTACATGAAGAGGGAGAATGCCTAGCTTGGAATTCTAGACCTGAAAAGGAGCAAATATTAGAGACCTATTCTCAAGACAACTCCAAAAGTCCTGAAACTTCACGGATCATGTTTTTGGAATATAAAAAAAATATTGGGCGAAGAAAGAACCAGAGGGGGGCCACCAGCCAACCACAAGGGTGGAGGGCGCGCCCTACCCCCCTAGGCGCGCCCCCGACCTTGTGGGCCCCCTAGCAGGCCTCCGGTGCCCATCTTCTGCTATACGGTGTCTTTTACCCTAGAAAAAAATCAAGAGGAAGCTTTCGGGACGAAGTGCCGCCGTCTCGAGATGGAACCTAGGTAGAACCAATCTAGGGCTCCGGCGTAGCTGTTCTGCAGGGGAAACATCCCTCCGGGAGGGGGGAATCATCGCCATCGTCATCACCAACAATCCTCTCATCGAGAGGGGGTCAATATCCATCAACATATTTACCAGCACCATCTCCTCTCAAACCCTAGTTCATCTCTTATATCCGATATTTGTCTCAAAACATCAGACTGGTACCTGTGGGTTGCTAGTAGTGTTGATTACTCCTTGTAGTTGATGCTAGTTGCTTTATTCGGTGGAAGATCATATGTTCAGATCTTTAATGATAATTAACACTCCTCTGATTATGAACATGAATATGCTTTGTGAGTACGTTTGTTCCTGAGGACAAGGGAGAAGTCTTGTTATAAGTAATCATGTGAATTTGGTATTCGTTCGATATTTTGATGAGATGTATGTTGTCTCTCCTCTAGTGGTGTTATGTGAACGTCAACTACATGACACTTCACTATTATTTGGGCCTAGGGGAAGGCATTGGGAAGTAATAAGTAGATGATGGGTTGCTAGAGTGACAGAAGCATTGTCACATCCCTAGCTTCTGGCAATGCACTACGCTAGCCTCATGAGTGTCATCATGTCTAAGTTTCAAATGAATTTGAAATGGGGATTGTTTAAACCCTAGCATCAAAGGAATTCACTAGGTTCAACTAAAATATTCTCGAATCCAAATGGCTTTCAAAAATGTTCATCATTTCTGGAAAATGCTAGAAGCAATAACCAGAGGTGTTGCACATTTTTCCATGACATATTTGGGATCAGAATTAAATCATATAGTACTTGCATTTGGGCATATAAATGCTATTAAATATTTTAAATGCTCAAATAATCATAAACTAAAATGTTTGTCAGTTGGCTATATTCCAAACAAAGGGCATTGAGCAGTTTCATGATTTTTGGATCTGTTTAAGTATTTTTAATAAAGCCCTAAAGACTACGTATCAATAGAAAATGTAAACTAAAATAGGAAAAGCAGAGAGAGAGAGAAGAAAGCTTACTCGACGCTTACTCAGAGCTCCACCGGGCGGCTCAAAGACTATGCTGGCCTGCGTGCCTAGTCGCTTCGTCTCCCCGCCAGTAAGGCAGGGAGGTGACGCCGGCGTGCGAAGTCACACGGCGGCACTCGCTGTCCGCCATACCGATCGCCCTGGGACGACCTCCACGCCGTCAGCCTTCACCCCCCTAATTTCTCCATTCACCCCAACACCTCTCTCTCGCTGTTCCCCACCACACTCGAAAGCGTGTTTCGCCATCGACCGCCGTAGCCGTGGCCACCGCCTTCCCAGCGCCTCTCCGACGTGTCCCTGCTCCGCCCGACCTCCTCTTCCTCCTCACCGAAGCTGCGCGACGCCAGAAGCCCTAAAACACTGCTAACGCCTGCCTTTTCTTCAACCTCGGTCCGCTGAGATCACCGGGCGACCTCAAGGCCGCCTTTGTCGCCTCCCCGACTCGGCCGACCCGGCCACAGACCCGGCAGAGCCACCGACCTCCTCCTCCTCTTCTTTCTTTTCCCTGTGTCAGAGCGATCGCATCAAGGCCACACGCACGACGCCGCCGCCAGCCGCTTCGCCGCCGCCGGTGATGTTCGCAGAACAATATGGTCCCAGGCTTGTGCCCATTGCACTCCCCGCATCGCGTAGGAGCCGTAGGTGCTAGCGCCGCCCCGCCTAGGCCACCACAGAAACGAGCCCGAGCTCGACCGAGCTTCGGACGCCGCCGAGCTCGTCGCCGGCGCCACTCCGGCCACTCCCCGGCCACGCCACCACCATGGTTGGATGTTGACGAGCGCCCGATCCGTAGTTGTGCTCACAAGACCAAACGGGCGCCTGTGGCGAATCTCAAGAGCGCACTGCCGACTTCGACTCGGCTGGCCAAGCTAAACGCCGGGCGACCACGACCTATTGACCGGGCGTGGGTTGACCCCACCGCCTGGTTTGACTTCCCCTCTCTCACCGACTTGTGGGCCCCGTCTGCTAATTACTCTAGTTAGCACTAATTAACTAGTTAGGTTAGTTACTACAACATCGACTAGTGGGCCCCGCCAGCTAGTTAGGGCTAACTAAGTTAGTTAGTTGATCGGGTCACCGACTGCTGGGTCCCACTAGTCGTTTGACCTGGTCGACTTTGACCGGCCGGACGCCACAAAGTTGATGCAAAGGTTGACGTAGTTAATAATTTTCTGGATTTATTCTTATTTAGGAAATTTCAGAAAATAATGCTAACTTCAAAAATTCATAGAAATTAATCCGTAACTCCAAATCAAACAAATTATATATGAAAAATGATCAGAAAAATCCAATCTATCCATCTGTACCATTTGCATGCATGTTTGAACAACCTAAGGTTGCTGTATATGGCAATTTGCATAATTGGCATTTAAATAAGCACATATGGAGTTTGAATTTGAACCCTTGGTTCAAACCAACTTCATTTAATCTGGTTTATAGTTGCATTAGCTAAAACCACAACATATTGCCATGTCATGATCATGCATCATATTGTTGCATTGCATTGATTGTGTTCTTCCTTGTTTGCCGGTAATTGTCCCCTCTTAGTAGACAACGTTCTGATGATGAGTTCGATGACACCGATGAAGAACTATATTATCTTCAGAAGTGCCAGGCAAGCAAAACCCCCTTGTTCATTCCGATACAATCCCACCCTCTCGCCCTCGCTTCTCTTTACTGCATTAGGACAACAACGATTCATCTGTTACTTGATGCGAAGTTGAACCCCTTTCCTCTCGTGCATGACCGTCATTGCCACAAGAAATAGATGAAACCCACTAGCATGAGTAGGAGTTGTTTAAGCCCTGATGTGCCTACTCATTCATGCTTGTTTGTCATGCCCGCTATCGCTTAGAGTTGAGTCAGGTCCATTCATCGGGATGAATTGGAATGGTGATGAACATGTCCTACTGGTTGTGAGCTAAGTGTGTGAACACGATTTGGTAAAAGTATTGATGAGAGGCCATGTAGGAGTACATGGTGGGTTGTCTCATTGAAGCTGTCCTCGGGAACTAAGTTCTGTGTTTGTGATCCATGAACAACTACTACCATGCATTGGGCCCGAAACCAATGGACCCTCTCGGCTTCTTAACCACCCTTGTCCTCTCCGGCCCAGAGTTGCAAGTAGTTTCGTGTTTGTAGTATCTTTGGAGGCCGTCTGCGCAGATTGACCTCGAGGGGTGGGCTGTGATGCGGTAGGCATGTGGCCGGGTATGCCGGGCGCCTGCTTGGTGTTATGAACCTCGTACACATCGCTCGGGGCCAGATGTGGAAACCTCGGTCGGACTCTCATGGATGGAACCTGAATAGGCGATAAACCCGGGACTAGAGACTTGATGTTTAGGTAGGCCGTGCCGACACCCTCGCTGGGCTTCCGCTTGAAGGTTGCCGAGTACATGTCGTGTAAACGATTTCCGGTAAGTGGTGAGAGCGCAGGTGAAGAAGTACACCTCGCTGGGTTAACATCATCTATTCGAATAGCCGTATCCGCGGTAAAGGACTTCTGGGTTGCCTATAACAGTTCATAGACAAGTGAAAGTGGATACTCTAAAATGCACAAGATAAGCGTGAGTGCTATGGATGGCCTTCTCGTAGGGAGACGGGAGCAGATCCATAGTGGTGTATTGATATGGTGAATATGTGGACTCGTGTGCGCCACCTCAAAAGAGTTGGTTGCAACATTGAGTTCGGGTTAGCCATCGAGTCAAAGTTGGCTTGCTGCAGCTTAAACTCCACTACCCCTTTGTTTATACCGATGCATATGTAGTTAGTTCGATGTAAGTCTTGTTGGGTACATTTGTACTCACGCTTGCCTATTTTATGTTTTGCGTAGAGACGCTGGCCTCGCTAGTAGTTCCGTGGACTTTGACGCTTAGCTTGATACCTCGCCTACGATCTTGTGCCCTCGGCGAGATCACAGTAGATATGGTCGAGGCTTCTCAGCCTTTTTCATTTGTAGATGTCTGTACTCAGACATGTTAAGCTTCCGCATGTGCTTTGACTTGTATGCTCTGAAGGTTGGGTCATGAGACCCATGTTTGTAATATCTTGGCTCCTCGGAGCCTAATGAATAACTACTTGAGTCATAGAGTTATGCTGTGATGCCATGTTGTATTTACACATATTGAGCATATTGTGCTATGATTGAAATGCTTGGTATGTGTGGGATCCGACAACCTAGTTGTTTATCCTTGGTAGCCTCTCTTATGGGGAAATGTAGTCTTGTGCTTCCATGAGCCATAGTAGTCCGCTACAGCCCTGCTTCACCGAGTCCTCGCTTAGCCCAAAGACTATCGCTCCCGAACACTTGATCGGGCCGGGCATGTGATTCACCTCGCTCTCAGGTCTGTCTCCTTCTGGGAAATGTCACGCGGTGAGATCCGGAGTCCGCCTAGCCAGATACAGCCCGGTTCCCTGAGTCGTGTTAGCCAAGTGCTACAGCCCGGATTCGCATGTCAGCCGATCGACATGCTCGATGTTGATTCATGTATGCTTGTCCTCGTAAGTTAGTGCCACTTTGGGTTCACGACTAGTCATGTCGGCCCGGTTTCATTATATGGATGCTAGCGACACTATCATATCGTGAGCCAAAAGGCTAAACGGTCCCGGCCATGGTAAGGCGACACCGTTGGAATACCGTGCGTGAGGCCGCAGTGATATGAGGTGTTACAGCTAGATCGGTGTGACCTAGAATCGTGGTCCCGACAGCTTTGGTATCGAGCTCGATCGCCTATAGGATTACCAAGCCAAACTGGTCGAAGTTGTGTCTAGAAATGCTTTAGTTATGTAAGGGAATTGATTGGGGAAGGGAACGTAAGGCTCTTTTTTTTACTCCTTTACCTTATGCCCTTCTGATCTGAGTCAACCTCTTCTTTTTTACGGGGATTAAGAACTAGGCCTTCTCATCTATCTATTAGGATGACGAGTTACTATGGTAGAGACTTATAGGATTGTTAGTTTCAGGCCTCAATTCAGTTTCTACTTCTTTTAGTATGTTGTCCGTTGAACCAGAACCTTGATATGATGTTGTTAAGTGACTATGCAAATCCTTGTGAATGTCACAAATCTTTTTCTGAGCATTTACAGCCGTTATGTTGTCCGAGTCATCCCAGGTTTCTAGATAGTCTGATGCACTTGCAATCATTCCTCCATGTTCCTGATGTCCATTTGGGCCAAATTAATCACACTAATCGGTGAGTTGAGGTACTCTGTTGCCTCGACATATATGTTGGAGCTATTATTATGACCCTAGGTATTTTAGGGAGTCACCCAGTAATCTAGCAATGTTTTGTGTTCCAGGTGTGATGATTCTGGCCACCATTCTCGAAAGCATCCCGTGATGTTATTAGTTAGTAGGTATTCTATTCCTGGGTTTTTGAACCCGAGATTCACCCTACTTCATGTTGTTAGTATTTGCTAGTTCCCTTAAGATATTAGTAACCTTTGCGATAGTCCTCGAGGTCCCTGGTATATCCTTCTTCCAATACCATGAACCAATATCGCAAAAGCCTTTGAACCAAAAGATCACAACAAGAGTGCTCTTGAGAAGTTCTCCATTCATAATTGTGATTCTCCCCGTTATACCTTTCTGCATGGGTTATCTGGAAGAAACATGTTGAACTCGTTCGACATGCTAATCTATGCATCCACAACTCAGAAAGTTATATGTTCCTTGAGTTGTCCCTCTTTAACTGTATTTCGGCCTTCATCTATCAGTTGATAGTCAAGAGCATGTGTGCCTTCGTGTTCATCGATGCCTATTACTCTTGTGGTCCGTCAAGCCATTCTATTCTGGAATGACTAGGAGAAACAAACTCCAGTACCTCGTCCATATCTAGGATTGGGTCAAAGTAGTTGTATTCCGTGGATCAAAATGCCAATCCAGCTTTTGCTCTGTTTCTACCTTGAAGTGTTACCATCTTTATGTCAAGAATGTCATGAGAATTGCACCACCTCTTATGAATTCTTAACGGAGTGATACTTCTCGCCATCATTATTCATTCCTCGGTTCCGTGCTGTTGTAACCGGAATGCCGACAAGTGAATTGTGATGTCTGAAATCAATACTCCGAGCAAATTGTTGCTTGGTAGTAAATGGGCAATACTCTCATTCTTAGCGTGCTGGTTATTAAATCATCATCCTAAGATTGATCATGCTACCTAGTCCTTATTTCAGGTGCACCCTTCGATCAATGAGTTAGGATAGTGTCAATCCTTGCTTATTTGATCATATCGCCTTTGCCCGAAAAGCAAGATTGTTCTCGATCTTAGAGACATATTGGTGGTTCGTGATTTTCCGGATATCTTCCCAGAAGTATCACCAGGTCGTCCCCTGACCGCTATGTTGAGTTCATGATCAAGTTGGTTTCTTATAAACCACCCGTTCTCCAAGAATCTGTGTTGGATACCCCTGAGCTAGTTGGTTAAGCTAAACAACAACTTGAAGAGTTGGAAGATAAAAAGCTTTGCCGAATTTGGTTCTTTCTGAAGGGATATCCTTGTGTTTGTGTGTGTGTGTTGAAGAAAGATGATATCTTCACCAATTGGTCCTCGTGATCAGTTGTTGAATCTATTGTCTTGCCAAAACTTTGACTTGAGTATGGGCCATCGTTGTCAAATCGTAACCAACGATGTTCGTAATGTCATTCCTACTCATGGTTGATCCCTCGAGCATACACTGTTACATCTTTTGGTCTGACCAAAGCTATCACCATGATCACTTGATGGTGGAAGTCCAGTGATATGGAAATTCCGATGAGATGCTCTTGGGCCCATCGCCAAAGATCTTGTCTCCTCCTTGATTCATGTTGAACATCAAGCTAGTGTTGGAAACTTTTGTAAGCATTATCTTCATCTCCCGTTTATGAAATATATGTTTGGATGAAAGTAGTGACTTCCTCTAAGTTCACGTGCATTAGGTGCAAGTTGCCGCCGTGAATTTGAGAAAGTTAATTTTGCTTCCCCTGGAATCGTCCCAAGTCAGTCATGCATGTGCGAAGTATTATGTGCTTTTGTAGATTAATTACCTCCACTCCATGTGTAATTCCTAGCACCCCAAGCCACTGATTGATTTGTTCAAGGGAAGGAAGTCTAGCGCGCGTAAAGACTTTGAAATCCTTGATGATGGATCCTAACCTGAACTAGATAGTGTTTTATTATAAGACTTCTACGTGGTCATACTTGTCTTGGACAATGTGTTCACATGTATGTAGCAGAACAAGCTCATGTTTTGGAGCTTGCTATCGTAGTTCACTCCCCGAGAATCTCGCAACGTCATCTCGTTGATTTGTGTTGTAAACTTTCATTTTTCTTTCTAGACTTGATGAGACCGAATATCCTCGACACCAACCAGATCTCAATCTCGGGCGTATATGATGGTTGGAACATTCTCGACATTTGCATTTTGTTCCTAGCTTGCACCGCCTTGTGCCAATCTCCCTTGACCCGCCTCTTCTCAGCAATTGTTGTTCGGGATCATCTTCGTAAGTGGTCCTACCATGGGTCCCATCCATTTCTGATGATAAGCAAATCATCCATCGCGTTGTCTTCAACAAGGTAGTCCACATCATCCATTCTAGCCCGAGTGTGTCGTTCTCTCGAACTCCGCCAAACGATCGATTGTGATTGCCTTAGGTTGGTATAGAGAGTTTCGATGATCGATGTATCAAAAGTAATTCTTTTGCCACTTAAGGGAATACTTCTACTAGTCATCTTCCCAAAGGTGCCCCATTTGTTCTGAAGGGCAACCAACTCCTTACTACGTTGACACCGTTCACCACCCTCCTAAGTGTGGAAATTCCGCTACTTATTTAAACCTTGTCATATGCCCATTTCCATCATTCTTGATGTGTGTATCGTGTCTCAGCTCAAGAGATGTTATGTCTCATTTCATGAGCTGATTGTTAGTTGCTCGATCTTTGAGGAGATCAGTTCCGTCGAATTTATTTTTGTCATTGTCGTGTTGGATGAAGTTCTCAGAGCATGACATCGAGACAAAGATCGTGATCGAATCAACGTTCTTGTGAAGTGCAACCTGGATCGTGAAGATTGTGTTAGTTTGCGTTTGTGTTAGTTTGCGTTCCCCCTTCCATCTTACCCTATGCTTGAATCTCGGGACGAGATTCTTGTTTAGTGGGGGTGAGTTGTCACATCCCTAGCTTCTGGCAATGCACTAGGCTAGCCTCATGAGTGTCATCATGTCTAAGTTTCAAATGAATTTGAAATGGGGATTGTTTAAACCCTAGCATCAAAGGAATTCACTAGGTTCAACTAAAATATTCTCAGTGAATCCAAATGGCTTTCAAAAATGTTCATCATTTGTGGAAAATGCTAGAAGCAATAACCAGAGGTGTTGCACATTTTTCCATGACATATTTTGGCTCTGAATTAAATCATATAGTACTTGCATTTGGTCATATAAATGCTATTAAATATTTTAAATGCTCAAATAATCATAAACTAAAATGTTTGCTGTTGGCTATATTCCAAACTGTAGCATTGAGCAGTTTCATGATTTTTGGATCTGTCTAAGTATTTTTAATAAAGCCCTAAAGACTACAGAATAATAGAAATCAGAGACTAAAATAGGAAAAGCAGAGAGAGAGAGAGAGAGAGAGAGAGAGAGAAGAAAGCTTACCTGACGCTTACCTGCAGCCCACCTGGAGGCCCAACACTGTGATGGCCCGTGCCAACCAAATGCTTGGCCCGCCAGTAGTGGAGGTGACACCGGGCGTCTGCTGAGCTACACGGGCGCCACCTGCTTGCCGCCACGCCGACGCCCTGGGACGCACCTCCATGTCATCGCCTCGACCCCTTGGTCCCTCCATTCGCCCCAACACCTCTCTCGCCTGCTCTTCCCACCCCGGCCGAAGGCGTGCTCACCGCCGACCGACCGTGAAGTCGTGCTCCACCGCTTCTTCCCGCGCCTCTCCGACGTGTCCCCGTGCTCCGCCCCAACCTCCTCTTCCTCCTCACCGAGCTGCGCGACGCCGGAAGCCCTAAAACGCTGCCAACGCCGTCTTCTTCAACCTCGGTCCGCATCGCCGGCGACCCCGCGCTCGCCTCGCTGCCTCCCCGACCTCGCTGGCCCGCTCACCGTGACCGGTGTGAGCCACTGACCTTCCCCTCCTCTTCTTTTCTTTCCCCTGTATCAGCGACCAGACCAAGGCTCACCGCACGAGCCGCCGCCCGCGCTCGTTAGTCGGTGATGCTCCGGTGACCATATGGTCCCGGGCTTGTGCCCATTGCACTCCCCACATCGCGTAGGAGCCATAGGTGCTAGCGCCGCCCCGCCTAGGCCACCGCAGCAACAAGCCCGAGCTCGACCGAGCTTCGGCCGCCGTCGAGCTCGTCGCCGGCGCCACTCCAGCCACTCCCCGGCCGCGCCACCACAACGGTTGGATGTGGGCGAAGGCTCAGATCCCTGTAGTCAGGTTTCACAAGGCCAAACGGCACTGTAGGCGAATCCTGCAGCCAAGACCGCCGGGTCTGAACTCGGCCGGGCGGCTAAACACCGGCGACCTCTAACCTGTTGACCGGCATGGGTTGACCCCACTGCTCGGTTTGAATTCCCCCTCTCTCTCACTGACTTGCGGGCCCCGCCCAACTAATTACTCTAGTTAGCACCAATTAACTAGTTAGGTTAGTTACTACAACAGCGACTAGTGGGCCCGCCCTTTAGTTAGGGCTAACTAACTTAGTTAGTTGATCGGGTCATCGACCAGTTGGGTTCCACTGGTCGAGGTTTGACCTGGTTTCGACGCTTTGTTGACCGCTAACGTCCACAAAGGATACAGTCTTGACGTAGTTAATTATTTTCTGGATTTATCCTTATTCAGGAAATTTCAGAAAATAATGCTAACTTCAAAAATTCATAGAAATTAATCCGTAACTCCAAATCAAACAAATTATATATGAAAAATGATCAGAAAAATCCAATCTATTGTACCATTTTCATGCATGTTTGAACAACCTAAGGTTGCTGTATATGGCAATTTGCATAATTGGCGTTTAAATAAGCACATATGGAGTTTGAATTTGAACCCTTGGTTCAAACCAACTTCATTTAATCTGGTTTCTAGTTGCATTAGCTAAAACCACAACATATTGCCATGTCATGATCATGCATCATATTGTTGCATTGCATTGATTGTGTTCTTCCTTGTTTGCCGGTAATTGTCCCCTCTCAGTAGACGACGTTCCGATGATGAGTTCGATGACACCGATGAAGAACTATATTATCTTCAGAAGTGCCAGGCAAGCAAAAACCCCTTGTTCATTCTGATACAGTCCCACTCTCTCACTCCTGCTCTCTTTTACTGCATTAGGACAACAACGATTCATCTGTTATTTTACTTGCAGAAGTTGAACCCCTTTCCTCTTGCATGACCTGTCATTGCCACAAGAAATAGATGAAACCCACTAGCATGAGTAGGAGTTGTTTGAGCCCTGATGTGCCTACTCATTCATGCTTGTTTGTCATGCCTGCTACTGCTTAGAGTTGAGTCAGGTCTGATTCATCGGGGATGAATTGGACTGGTGATGAACATGTCCTATTGGGTGTGACCTAAGTGTGTGAACACGATTTGGTAAAGGTATTCATGAGAGGCCATGTAGGAGTACATGGTGGGTTGTCTCATTGAAGCCGTCCTCGGGAACTGAGTTCTGTGTTTGTGATCCATGAACAGCTACTACCATGCATTGGGCCCGAAACCAATGGACCCTCTCGGCTTCTTAACCACACTTGTCCTCCGTCTGTGAGTTGCAAGTAGTTTCGGTGTTTGTAGTATGTCTGGAGGTCGTCGCAGCGCTGGACCCGAGGGGTGGGCTGTGATGCGGTAGGCAAGTGGTTGGTATGCCGGGCGCCTGCTTGGTGTCGCGGAACCCTGTACACATCGCTCGGGGTCAGATGTGGAAACCTCGGCCGACTCCCTGCGGATGGAAACTGAATAGGCGATAAACCTGGTCTAGAGACTTGAGTGTTTAGGTAGGCCGTGGCCGACACCCTCGCTGGGCTTCCGCTTGAAGGTTGCCGAGTACATGTCGTGTAAACGGCGGTAAGTGGTGAGAGCGTGTGTGAAGAAGTACACGCCTGCAGGGTTAACATCATCTATTCAATAGCCGTGTCCATGTAAAGGACTTCTGGGTTGCCTATAACAGTTCATAGACAAGTGAAAGTGGATACTCTAAAATGCGCAAGATAAGCGTGAGTGCTATGGATGGCCTTCTCGTAGGGAGACGGGAGCGGATCCATAGTGGTGTATTGATATGGTGAATATGTGGACTCGTGTGCACCACCTCAAAAGAGTTGCTTGCAGTCGTAGTTCAGGTTAGCCACTGAGTCAAAGCTGGCTTGCTGCAGTTAAACTCCACTACCCCCTTTGTTGATACCGATGCATATGTAGTTAGTTCTGATGTAAGTCTTGTTGGGTTCATTTGTACTCATGTTTGCCTATTTTATGTTTTGCGTAGAGACGCTGGCCTCGCTTAGTAGTTCCGTGTGGACTTCGACGCTTAGCTTGATAACCTCAACTACGATCTTGTGCCCTCGGCAGGATCTGGTAGATAGTCAGGCTTCTCATCCTTTTTCATTTGTAGATGTCTGTACTCATACATGTTAAGCTTCCGCATGTGCTTTGACTTGTATGCTCTAAATGTTGGGTCATGAGACCCATGTTTGTAATATCTTGGCTCCTTGGAGCCTAATGAATAAATACTTGAGTCGTAGAGTTATGCTGTGATGCCATGTTGTATTTACACATATTGAGCATATTGTGTGTATGATTGAAATGCTTGGTATGTGTGGGATCCGACAACCTAGTTGTTTATCCTTGGTAGCCTCTCTTATGGGGAAATGTAGTCTTGTGCTTCCATGAGCCATAGTAGTCCGCTACAGCCCGGTTCACCGGAGTCCTACTAGCCCAAAGACTATCGCCTCCTAACACTTGATCGGCCGGCATGTGATTCACCTCGTTCCTCGTTCTGTCTCTTCTGGAAATGTCACGCGGTGACATCCGGAGTCCTCGCTTAGCTCACATAGCCCGGGTTCCCGGAGTCCTGTTAGCCTAGTGCTACAGCCCGGATTCGCACGCTGTTGACCGACATGCTCGATGTTGATTCATGTATGCCTGTTGAGGGAGTCCTGGACTAGGGGGTGTCCGGATAGCCGAACTATCACCGTTGGCCGGATTCCTGGACTATGAAGATACAAGATTGAAGACTTCGTCCCGTGTCCGGATGGGACTTTCCTTGGCGTGGAAGGCAAGCTTGGCGACGCGGATATGTATATCTCCTACCATTGTAACCGACTCTGTGTAACCCTAACCCTATCCGGTGTCTATATAAACCGGAGGGTTTTAGTCCGTAGGACGAACAACAATCATGCTAGCTTCTAGGGTTTAGCCTCCTTGATCTCGTGGTAGATCTACTCTTGTACTACCCATATCATCAATATTAATCAAGCAGAGTAGGGTTTACCTCCATCGAGAGGGCCCCAACCAGGTAAAACATCGTGTCCCTTGTCTCCTGTTACCATCCGCCTAGACGACAGTTCGGGACCCCTACCCGAGATCTCGCCGGTTTGACACCGACATTGGTGCTTTCATTGAGAGTTCCTCTGTGTCGCCACCTTCAGGACCGATGGCTCCTTCGATCATCAATAACGACGCTGGGTCCAGTGGTGAGACTTTTCTCCCGGACAGATCTTCAGATTTGGCGGCTTTTGCACCGCGGGCCAATTCACTTGGCCATCCGAGCAGATCGAAAGCTACGCCCGCCATCGTGTCAGATTTGGGAGTTTGAACTACACGGCCGACATCCGCGGAGACTTGATCTTCGACGGATTCGAGCCTGACCAAGCAGCGCCAGACTGTCTCGATGGGTATGATCTAGCTCACGCCGAACAAGGTCCTCGAGGTCAAGCACCGGCGTCCGGCCTCCGACCCTTAGCTCGGAGCCGACTCGCCGATAGAGGACGAGTGGCTGGACACCGCCGGGGCTACGATCTCACGGGCGATTGAGCCAACACCACCCTGTCCTTTGCAAAGCCCGTGACTCGAGGTGCCGGACTCCTCTCCGGACTCAACCTCCAGCGCACCGCCACGAAGTCCGATTACGCGGTTATGGAATTCACCGCCGCGGACATCTTTCAAAGACTTGCCTTTGGCGACATCCTGAATTCACTAAAGTCTCTCTCTTTATCAGAGAGCCCCTGGGCCGGACTATGGTCGAAGGTTGGGATGCGGACGACGAAGAAATTCAACGCCCACCCACCACCCACTTTGTAGCCACCGCCGAAAGCTTATACGACGTGCTCGATTTCGACCAAGACATCGACGGTATGGACGATTTATGTAGGAGACAACCATGAACCAAAGCACCTATAGGATACCGGACAGCCACCTCATCTCACGATGTATACATGGTGGATACTCCTAAAGAAGTGACGACGAGTAACAACGGACGCCACGAAGGATAAATCCTCGGCAGTCAAAACGCAGAACGTAAACGCCGCACCAAGTCCCGCCGACAAAGACGGCAGCCACACGCACTCCAGCCATCAAGCAGTGTCGAACCGGTGGATCATTTAACATGCCATTGAACAACCGTCCGAACAGGACAACTTGGATAAACAACCTGGCCCCTCAAGGAAGATAACAATCGGACGATCTCACACCGGACAAGTTGTTGGAGCAGAAGAACCTCCACAAAAGGCTCGCAGCCATCGCTGTAGAGCTCGAAAAAAGGTAAGCGGAAGCTCAAAACAGCGGAAGATGCACTCAGAATCAGATGGAGCAAAGTACTCAACACCGCAGACAAATACGACAGTCGCCGAACGAAGAGCTACCTGAAGCACAAACTACTGCCAGAATTCGATGAGGAGGCCTTAGAGCCCCCGAAATCAAAGAACAAAGAGGCCGCCGGTCGGATAGACGACCACATGACAAGCATAGAGCTGCAAGCCGCGCCAAGACACATCCGCACGCACGATCCGCGCATAAGGATTCAGATTCAAAAGGATGGCCCAGCTTAGGTCCATCTACGGGCCAAGAAAGAAAGCTTTTCTAAGCAATGCAACAAGCCAAATATCCTGGATACCACGGCACACCCAGAGTATAGGGTGCCGCACACCCCTATGTTTCACCGATGAAGTGCTGGATCACGAATTTCCAAATGATTTAAACCCGTAAACATAGAGGCATACGACAGACAACAGACCTGGAGTCTCTGATTGAGGATTACATCCTCCACATACACATGGCTAGAGGAGATGATCGCCACACCATAAAATACTTACCCTCAAGCTCAAAGGGCCAAAGACGGCAATCGGCTCAAAAGCCTCCCCGAAATACCATTGGAAGCTGGAAGAGCTTGAGGATGATTTTCGGCAAATTTTCAAGGGACTTATGTCCGCCCTCCGGATGCGCATTTATTTAAGTCACATAACTCAACAACCCGGAGAGTCAGCCCGCAAATTCTGGAACAGGTTCCTCACTAAAAGAACCAATAGTCGAATGTCCTGACGCCAAGCCTTAGCAGCTTTCAAACACAAATAGTCTGAGACGAATGGCTCGCCGAGCACCTTGGCCAGAAAAAGCCAAGAACAATGGCCGCACTAACAAGTTCCTCATGACCCGCTTTGCTGGAGAGGATAGTTGGCTGGCAAGATGTAGTACCAGCGACCCAAGTACATGCGAAGTCGAGATGGAACGGGAAACCACGACGCAACAAGGACCAAATACGGGACAAGGGGAAACAGCCCAAGAGCACGCATACCAACGCTGGATTCAAAAGCTCTCGGCAGAATCATAAAAACTGCCCCCAAGGATAATAGCCATGAGCTATCCAACTTAAACAAAATCTTGGACAAAATATGCCAAATCCACAAGACTTCGGGAAGCCCGCAAACCATACCCACAGAGATTGTTGGGTCTTCAAGCGATCCAAAGAACTCAATGCCGAACACAAGGGGCTCGACGCACCAAGCGAGGACGATGAACCCCACAAGCAGAGCACCGGAAAACAAAACAATTTCCCACAAGAAGTCAAAACAGTAAACTCACTTCAAGTGACAAAAGGGAAAATCAGAGCGGCGCCTATGGAAATACGCGCCGCATGGCCTACCCCAGCGGAGTCCCGACATTGGTTGTCAAAACCAATCACCTTTGATCATCAGGATTACTCCGGAAGTATTCGGAACGCAGGATGGACTGCCCTGATATTAGATCCTATAATCGACGGACTCCAATTCACGTAAGTCCTAATGGACGGCGGTAGTGATCTAAACCTGCTATATCGTGACACAATCCTCAAAATGGGGAGAGACTCAACCTGAATTCGGCACATCAACACCTCCTTCTAGGGGGTAATGCAAGGCCTATACGCCCATTGTACGGGCTACCTACTGCTAGAAGTTGTGTTCGGCTCGTCCGACAACTTCCGCCGCGAAAAGTTAACCTTCCATATCGCCCCATTCAAAAGTAGCTATCAAGCACTATTGGGACGGGAAGCTTTCGCCCGCTTTAACGCAATACCGCATTATGCATCTCTTACACTTAAAATGCCCGGTCCACGCGGCATCATCTCATTAAAGGGAAGTATCAAGTGTTACTCGAGCACAGAAGAACGTGAGACTGCCTGGACAGTCACACACTAATCCGCCCGCTAAATCAAGCACCGAAAGCAGGTCATTTGGACCCCGGACACGGCTAGACGAGTCCGGCGTAAACATATAAAGGCCTACTAGCCGCACACCCCCGTACAAGGAGCTGAATGCATGTACAAAATGAGACAATAAGGCTCAATTTTATTCGCTTTTCGAAATCGTACTCTGCTTATTTAATATAAAGTACATTTTTCGCATACGATCTTTCTTCAACTAAGTTCTTCTTTTTACAGATGAACACCGTGCTACACCCGTCCTGTGATACGGCACAACGGAGACACAAAGCAGACGCAAGCGATAGGGACCCGTTTCAAGGATTCTTTTCAGATTAAGACCCTGCGTAAACCTTTTTTACTGTCTCTTGTTGATGGACATCCCCCGGTTTCTTGCTATAACCGAGGAGGAGGCTGGTGTTTTGGCATCGGCCGCATCAGAATTTTTGCGCGTACCTGGACACCAGGGGCTTAGGGCATTGTTCTGCCCGCTTTCATAAAGACCGAATACCTTAGGGAGTGTTCGGCGTCTCGAGTTAGGCCTTATATGCATCAGCTCCGAATCATGTCTTTGGTCAAATGTTGGGTTTGCCCGGCTCACGTGTTTTGCTGCCTTACGCTCCATTTTATCGGCTAACGCGGCACCGGAGAACTACCGCGACAGTTCTTGGTTCACCTCGGTGAGCACCTCAGAGAGAAAGCCGAAACCTGATCATGATGTAGCGTGAGACTGGTCAACCACTTTCGATGACCCACAGGAATGTTTAGAATTCCTCCGCATTAACGAAGGACTGCTTCGGTCGAGCACATACGCCCGAATTCGGGAGAGCGTGGTGCCCCTAGGGGCTATATAGTAGCCCCACCATCGAACTCCTATGGCTAAGTGAAAGTGATAAAGCATTATAGTCCGGTTGCCTAGTTTGCTACGCTATCACCTCCTTCACAGGACCAAGACGTTGGATTAAGTGTGAAAATGCGCCTTTTGTAAACACCCCAAGACTATGCTGTGGGGGCTGAAGCCAAGGACCGCCATCTTTCAAAGTTATATACACATATACATTAACGGCCGCCAGAGGTATTTTAATACTTGAACGCACAAGTATAAAAAGCTATTATATTATATTGAAACATTGTTTCACAAATCATACATGTCATTAGAACATAATATCCTTCGAAACCTTTGTGTCTCTATTAAACGAGCGCCTGCGGGACTTCCTCAAAATAGTGCTCGGCAGTACTGCCATCGTCCGAATCACAGGATGCAACGTCGGTGGCCTTCATCTCCGCCAAGATGTCTTGACACGGCAAGAGCCATCCGTGCACCCTCTATGCATCTTGACCGCTTCATTGCATTAATATGCGGCACCGCACCAAGGAACCGCTGCACCAAGCCAAAATAACTCTTGACTCGGGCCTGTTCGCCACAAATGAGTCACGACATCCTTCATGGCAAGTCCGGACAACCTATTCAGCTCAGCCCATTCGGCCAAACAATCGCCAATGGAAGCGGACGCCTGGACTATGGAACTGCGACCAAAAAGCTCTTCCATTCCGTGATCCTTTTGGCCTCGGAAGTGTTCGGCGTCATGCGGCACTCGCCACCAAGTCCAGATAAGCATCCTCCGCACCCCACAACCGCCCAACCGAGCATACTTAGGATCCGTGTATTTCCTCCGCAGCAGAAAAGGCTTTCCGGCCGCAATATCTTCGCCCGACGTAGCTCCTCTTTCATAGCTCTCATCGCAGAAGCGAGCATCCTTAACCTCAAGCTGCCTTTTTCAAGTCCTCTTGTTGAGCTTGACCTTCTTTTTCAAGAAGCTCGCAACGGTCGGTAGCATTCTTCAACTTTACGGCCATCTCGGCCATTTCTTTCTTGCTTCGGCAGTGAGCAGCCTGTTCGGCTCTCAGCTCTTCGGCCGCTTTTAAGGCCGCCGCATCACTTTTTCGGGCTTGCTCCTTGGCTCGGGCGAGTTCCGCCCGAAGGCTCTCCATGGCAGCGGCACCATCTGCGTCAAGCATACATGTTGTAAGGCATAGACATTAAGCTACCTTACCGGGTGTCCGCGGAGAAGCTGCATACCTTGAGACTCGTCAAGCCGCTTATTGACAAGCGCGATGTCAGCGTCCGCCACGTCAAGTTGCCGCTTTAGTTCGGCAAATTCATCAGTCCGGCTTGCCACCGGACGCTTCGCCACCTACATAGGAAGAGCGCATATTATACCTGGGATTATGATCCTTGGCGGCGCTGTCACTTTTGACAACGCACCGAGTCTCGGGGCTACTATCTATACGAGGCGCATTCTATATGCAAAACCGCCGAAGGTACAATATTTTGCGCACCTCAAAACCCGTCACAAGAACTTATGATTTGCTTCATGCAATCCGCTTTCAGCGGATGAAATCCTTTCGATCACCGTACCCATTAACGCACGGTGATCTTCTGAGATAGTCGCTCGCCCGAGCAGATCTTTCAGCTCCTCCGACCGTACACCAGTCGGTGCCGGACTCGTCCGATGGAATTTTTTGAAGGCCGGACGTGAAGGGCTTTGAGGGGACATTCGACTGCCTTCGGGCCCCGCCGGATTCAGAGAAACCCTCCGCGACGACACCTCAGGGTCGTCCGCCACGCATGACGGTACGGCAGGCGGAGGCATTTCGCTCTCCATCATCTTCGGATCAAGATCCCCTGAAGACGAGCTCTGCTGAGAAGGGCTGAGATCCGAACTACAAGGTAAACTTTCGGTTACCTTCAGAAATAAAATGGGGATGCCTCTTTTTTTTTAAAAACGCCCCCCTTTACTTACGGCTCGCTGGAGGGATGATCTCCTTGGGGAAATAGTGCGGCCGGGGCATCTCCCGGCGCAGGACCCTCTGGCGAAGATTTCTTCCTCGCCGAGGTCTTGGTCTCTGGATCTTCAGAGGCGGTCCTCTTCTCCCCTTGGAGGGAGGGATTCTCGGTCCCCCCTTTCTTGATAGCCTCCTTCATGGAGGTAGTAGTTCCCTTGTTCCCCCCCTTCGCCTTCTTCAAAAGGCACAGCCTTTAGCATCTTGGTTAAAACAGGATACGGCGTGGTCTTAGGGAGGGGGGCCAGACACCTGATCAGTTTTGCTTTTGCTATCCACTCCTGTTTAAAGGATAGCTCTTTTAAGGGCAAGTTTATGATAAATATGCGGATAGCATGTCTGGGTACAGGGCTACTTACTTGAGTATCCGGGTGATTGCAGCTCAGACCTGCGTCCTCTGTTAATTCTAGACACATTGCTTGTGATCCGAAGAACAGTTGGTACATCTCCACGGGCGTTGCACCCATAAAATGTTGGAGAGCTCGTTGTCCCTCCGGATTAAACTCCCACAGGCGGAGGGGGCGACGTTTGCAGGGCAAGGTGCGATGAATCAGCATGACCTGCGCTACTACGACCAGATTGATCTCTCTCTCTAGGAGGTCTCGAATACGGCCCTACAACAAAGGTGCATCCTTGGACGGTCCCCAGTCGAGCCCTTTTTGACCCATGACGCCAGCCGCGGTGGAGGACCCGAACGAAAGGCAGGCGGCGCCACCCATTTGGTGCCCCTGGGAGCTGTGATATAAATGAAGGGGAACGAGCGAGAAATTCAAAATTTTCCTCGTGTCACCAAGATCTATCCATGGAGAGACTAGCAACGAGGGAAGGAGAGTGCATCTACATACCCTTGTAGATCGCTAAGCGGAAGCGTTCAAGTGAACGGGGTTGATGGAGTCGTGCTGCCGTGATTCAAATCACCGATGATCCTAGTGCCGAGCGGACGGCACCTCCGCGTTCAACACACGTGACAGCCCGATGACGCCTCCCATGCCTTGATCCAGCAAGGAGAGAGGGAGAGGTTGAGGAAGACTCCATCCAAAGAAGCAAAGACAACGGGCGTGGTGGTGGTGGAGGAGCGTGGCAATCCCGCAGGCTTCGCCAAGCACCTGCTTGGAGAGGAGGAGGTGTCACGGGAGGGAAGGAGGTGCCCGGGACTCAAAAGCGGCTGCCCTCCCTCCCTCCACTATATATAGGGGCAATGGAGAGGGGGAGGCGCAGCCTTGGCCCTTCCTCCAAGGAAGGGTGCGGCCAGGAGGAGTCCATCCTCCCTAAGGCACCTAGGAGGTGCCTTCCCCTTTAGGACTCTCCCTTTATCTTATCTCTTGGCGCATGGGCCTCTTGGGGCGCACCAGCCCACCTGGGCTGGTCCCTCCCACACTTGGCCCATGTAGCCCTCCGAGGATGGTGGCCCCACTTGGTGGACCCCGGGACCCTCCCCGTGGTCCCCAGACATTACCGATAAAACCCGAAACTTTTCCGATGATCAAAACAGACTTCCTATATATAATTCTTTACCTCCGACCATTCCGGAACTCCTCCCGACGACCGGATCTCATCCGGACTCCAACAACATTCGGTAACCACATACAAACTTCCTTTATAACCATAGCATCATCGAACCTTATGTGTAGACCCTACGGGTTCGGGAACCATGCGCATACATGACCGAGACGTTCTCCGGTCAATAACCAACAGCGGGATCTCGATACCCATGTTGGCTCCCACATGTTCCACGATGATCTCATCGGATGAACCCACGATGTCAAGGACTCAATCAATCCCGTATACAATTCCCTTTGTCTAGCGGTATTGTAGTTGCCGAGATTCGATCGTCGGTATCCGATACCTTGTTCAATCTCATTACCGGCAAGTCTCTTTACTCGCTCCGTAACACATCATCCCGTGATCAACTCCTTGATCACATTGTGCACATTATGATGATGTCCTACCGAGTGGGCCCAGAGATACCTCTCCGTCACACGGAGTGACATCCCGATCCTCGATTCGTGCCAACCCAATGCAGACACTTTCGGAGATACCGTAATGCACCTTTATAGCCACCCAGTTACGTTGTGACGCTTGGTACACCCAAAGCATTCCTACGGTATCCGGAGTTGCACAATCTCATGGTCTAAGGAAAAGATACTTGACATTAGAAAAGCTTTAGCATATGAACTACACGATCTTTGTGCTAGGCTTAGGATTGTCTTGTCCATCACATCATTCTCGCCAATGATGTGATCCCGTTATCAACGACATCCAATGTCCATGGTCGTGAAACCGTAACCATCTATTGATCAACGAGCTAGTTAACTAGAGGCTTACTAGGGACATGGTGTTGTCTATGTACCCGCACATGTATCTGAGTTTCCTATCAATACAATTATAGCATGGATAATAAACGATTATCATGAACAAGGAAATATAATAATAACTAATTTATTATTGCCTCTAGGGCATATTTCCAACAGCCTCCCACTCTGCAAGAGAGTCAATAATCTAGTTCACATCGCCATGTGATTAACATCGATAGGTCACATCGCCATGTGACCAACATCCAAAGAGTTTACTAGTGTCGCTAAACTAGTTCACATCACCATGTGATTAAGACTCAATGAGTTCCGGGTTTGATCATGTTTTCCTTGTGAGAGAAGTTTTAGTCAACGGTCTGCAATATTCAGATCCGTATGTACTTTGCAATTCTCTATGTCATATTGTAAATGCTGCTTCCACGCCTACTTGAAGCTTATTCCAAATGGTTGCTCCACTATACGTGATCCGGTTTGCTACTCAGAGTCACTTTCGGATAGGTGTTAAAGCTTGCATCAATGTAACCCTTTACGCTAACTCTTTATCACCTCCATAATCGAGAAACATGTCCTTATTTACTCCAAGGACAATTTTGACTCTGTCCAATGATCCCCATTCCTGGATCATTCTTGTACCCCTTGACCGACTCATGGCAAGGCACACTTGGTCTTGGTACACAAAGATAGCATACTATAGAGCCCTACGTCTAAAGCATAGGGGACGCACCTTCGCCCTTTCTCTCTTTTCTGCCGTGGTCGAGCTTTAAGTCTTAACTTCATACCTTACATCTTAGGCAAGAACTCCTTCTTCGACCGATCCATCTTGAACACCTTCAAGATCATGTCAAGGTATATGCTCATTTGAAAGTACCATTAAGCCGGTTTTGATCTATCCTCATAGATCTTGATGCTCAATGTTCAAGTAGCTTAATCCAGTTTTCACTTGAAAACACTTTTCAAATAACCCTATATGCTTTACGTAAATTCTACATCATTTCGATCATCAATATGTCAACGACATATACTCATCGTAAATTCTATAGTGCTCCCACTCACTTCTTTGGAAATACAAGTTTCTCACAAACTTTGTACAAACCCAAAATCTTTGATCATTTCATCAAAGCGTATATTCCAACTCCGAGATGCTTACTCCAAATTTAGAAGGATCACCGAGCCAAAGATACCTTTTAGCATCCTTAGGATCGACAAAAACTTTCTCGATTGTATCACATACAACCTTTCCTTACAAAACTGGTAAGGAAACTCGCTTTTGACATCCATCTGCCAGATTTCATAAATGCAGCTAATGCTAACATGATTCCGACGGACTTAAGCATCGCTACGGATGAGAAAATCTCATCGCAGTCAACTCCTTGAACTTGTGAAAAACTCTTTGCCACAAGTCGAGCTTCATAGACGGTGACATTACCGCCCACGTCCCTCTTCTTCTTAAAGATCCATTTATCTCAATGGCTTGCCGGTCAATCGGGCAAGTCCACCAAAGTCCATGCTTTGTTCTCGATACATGGATCCTATCTCGGATTTCATGGCTTCTAACCATTTGTTGGAATATGGGCCCACCATCTCTTCTCCATAGCTCGTAGGTTCATTGTTGTGTAGCAACATGACCTTCAAGACATGATTAATGTACCACTGTGAAGTAGTACGCATCCTTGTCACCCTACGAGGCACGGTAGTGACTTGATCCGAAACTTCATGATCACTATCATAAGCTTCTTCTTCAATTGGTGTAGGCGCCACCGGAACAACTTCCCGTGCCTCGCTGCACACTAGTTGAAGTGATGGTTCAATAACCTCATCAAGTCTCCACCATCCTCCCACTCAATTCTTTCGAGAGAAACTTTTCCTCGAGAAAGGACCCGCTTTCTAGAAACAATCCCTATTGCTTTCGGATCTGAATTAGGAGGTATACCCAACCGCTTTGGGTGTCCTATGAAGATGCATTTTATCCGCTTTGGGTTCGAGCTTATCAACCTCAAACTTTTTCACATAAGCCGCCGCAGCCCCAAACCTTTAAGAAACGACAACTTAGGTTTCTCCAAACCATAGTTCAAATGGTGTCGCCTCAACGGAATTACGTGGTGCCCTATTAAAGTGAGTGCGGTTGTCTCTAATGCCTAACCCATGAACGATAGTGGTAATTCGATAAGAGACATCATGGTACGCACCATATCCAATAGGGTGCAACTATGATGTTCGGACACACCATCACACTATGGTGTTCCAAAGTGTATTAATTGTGAAACAATTTCCACAAGGTCTTAATTATGCCTAAAGCTCAGAACTCAGATACTCATCTCTATGATCATATCATAGACATTTTATCCTCTTGTCACGATGATCTTCAACTTCACTCAAAATCAATTGAACCATTCAATAATTCAGACTTGCGTTTCATCAAGTAAATACACTCAAGATCTACTTAAATCATCCGTGAAGTAAGAACATAACGATATTCATCAGATGCCTCAAAGACTTCATTGGACTGCACACATCAAAATGTGTTACTTCCAACAAGTTGCTATCTTGTTCCATCTTCATCGAAACCGAGGCTTTTCAGTCATCTTGCCCATGTGGTATGACTTGCATATCTCAAGTGATTCAAAATCAAGTGAGTCCAAACGATCCATCTCGCATGGAGTTTCTTCATGCGTATACACCAATAGACATGGTTCGCATGTCTCAAACTTTTCCAAAACGAGTGAGTCCAAAGATCCATCAACATGGAGCTTCTTCATGCGTTTACACCAATATGACTTACATGGCGATTGCCACAAGTAAGTGGTACTATCATTACTATCTTATATCTTTTGGCATGAAAATGTGTATCACTACGATCGAGATTCAATAAACCATTCTTTTAGGTGCAAGACCATTGAAGGTATTTATTCAAATAAATAGAGTAACCATTATTCTCCTTAAATGAATAATCAGTATTGCGATAGACATAATCCAATCATGTCTATGCTCAACGCAAACACCAAATTACAATTTTAGATTTAACTCCAATCTTGATGGTGGAGGGAGCGTGCGATGCTTGATCACATCAACCTTGGAAACATTCCAACACATATCGTCGGCTCACCTTTAGCTAGTCTCCGTTTATTCCGTAGCTTTTATTTCGAGTTACTAACACTTAGCAACCGAACCGGTATCTAATACCCTCGGTGCTACTAGGAGTACTAGTAAAGTACACATTAACATAATGTATATCCAATATACTTCTATCGACCTTGCCACCTTCTCATCTACCAAGTATCTAGGGTGGTTCCGCTTTAGTGTCCGCTCCTCTCATTACGTAAGCACTTAGTCTCGGTTTGGGTTCAACCTTGGGTTTCTTCACTAGAGCAAAGAATCGCTTTTGCGGTTTCATGAAGTATCCCTTGTTGCCCTTGCCCTTCTTGAAACTAGTGGTTTTACCAACCATCAACAACCGATGCTCCTACTTGACTTCTACTTTTATGTGTCAAACATCGCTAACACTTCAAGGATCATCATATCTATCCCCGATATGTAATAGTTCATCACGAAGCTCTAGTAGCTTGGTGGCAATGTCTTTGGAGAAACATCACTATCTCATCCGGAGGATTAACTCCCACTCGATTCAAGTGATTGTTGTACCTGCATAATCTGAGTACAAGCTCAACAATTGAGATCTTCTCCCTTAGTTTGTAGGCTAGAAAACTCGTCGGAGGTCTCATACCTCTTGACATGGGCACGAGCCTGAAATCCCAATTTCAGCCCTCGTAACATCTCATATGTTCCATGACGCTTCAAAAAACGCCTTTGGTGCCTCAATTCTAAGCCGCTTAACATTACCGAACTATCACGTAGTCATCAAAACGTGTGTGTCGATGTTCGCAACATCCACAGGACCACGTTCGAGGTCCAAAGACACCGAAGCGGTGCATTAAGGACATAAGCTTTCTACCGATCGCATAATTGCTACCGTCAATTTTCAACTATATTTTCTCTAGGAACATATCTAAACAAGAGAACTAAAGCGCCGAGCTATGACATAATTTGCAAAGGGCTTTGACTATGTTCAGGATAATTAAGTTCATCTAATGAACTCCCACTCGAGATAGACATCCCTCCACCATCTAAGTGATTACATGATCCGAGTCAACTAGGCCGTGTCCGATCATCACGTGAGACGGACTAGTCATCATCGGTGAACATCTTCATGTTGATCGTATCTACCATACGACTCATGCTCAACCTTTTGGTCTCTTGTGTTCCGAGGCCATGTCTGTACATGCTAGGCTCGTCAAGTTAACCTAAGTGTTCTGCGTGTGTAAATCTGGCTTACACCCGTTGTATGTGAACGTAAGAATCTATCACACCCGATCATCACGTGGTGCTTCGAAACGACGAACTTTCGCAACGGTGCACAGTTAGGAAGAACACCTTCTTGAAATTTTAATGAGGGATCATATTATTTACTACCGTCGTTCTAAGAAAATAAGATGCATAAACATGATAAACATCACATGCAATCAAATAGTGACATGATATGGCCAATATCATTTTGCTCCTTTTGATCTCCATCTTCGGGCTCCATGATCATCATCGTCACCGGCATGACACCATGATCTCCATCATCATGATCTCCATCATCGTGTCTTCATGAAGTTGTCTCGCCAACTATTACTTCTACTACTATGGCTACCGGTTAGCAATAAAGTAAAGTAATTACATGGCGTTGTATAATGACACGCAGGTCATACAATAAATAAAGACAACTCCTATGGCTCCTGCCGGTTGTCATACTCATCGACATGCAAGTCGATATTCCTATTACAAGAACATGATCAATCTCATACATCACATATATTCATCACATTCTTCTTGGCCATATCACATCACATAGCATACCTCGCAAAAACAAGTTAGACGCCCTCTAATTGTTGTTTGCATGTTTTACGTGGCTGCTATGGGTTTCTAGCAAGAATGTTTCTTACCCACGCAAAACCACAACGTGATATGCCAATTGCTATTTACCCTTCATAAGGACCCTTTTCATCGAATCCGTTCCGACTAAAGTGGAGAGACTGCACCCGCTAGCCACCTTATGCACCAAGTGCATGTCACGGTGAAACCTGTCTCACGTAAGAGTACGTAAGGTCGGTCCGTCCGCTTCATCCCACAATACCGTCAAAACAAGATTGGACTAGTAACGGCAAGCATATTGAACAAAATCAACGCCCACAACAACTTGTGTTCTACTCGTGCATAGAAACTACGCATAGACCTAGCTCATGATGCCACTGTTGGGGAACGTAGCAGAAATTCAAAATTTTCCTACGTGTCACCAAGATCTATCCATGGAGAGACTAGCAACGAGGGGAAGGAGAGTGCATCTACATACCCTTGTAGATCGCTAAGCGGAAGCGCTCAAGTGAACGGGGTTGATGGAGTCGTACTCGTCGTGATTCAAATCACCGATGATCCTAGTGCCGAACGGACGGCACCTCCGCGTTCAACACACGTACAGCCCGGTGACGCCTCCCATGCCTTGATCCAGCAAGGAGAGAGGGAGAGGTTGAGGAAGACTCCATCCAAAGCAGAGACAATGGCGTGGTGGTGGTGGAGGAGCGTGGAAATCCTGCAGGGCTTCGCCAAGCACCTGCGGGAGAGGAGGAGGTGTCACGGGAAGGAAGGAGGTGCCCGGGACTCAGGTGCGGCTGCCCTCCCTCCCCTCCACTATATATAGGGGCAAGGGAGAGGGGGGAGGCGCAGCTTTGGCCCTTCCTCTAAGGAAGGTGCGGCCAGGAGGAGTCCATCCTCCTCGTGCACCTAGGAGGTGCCTTCCCCTTTAGGACTCTCCCTTTATCTTATCTCTTGGCGCATGGGCCTCTTGGGGGCACCAGCCCACCGGGCTGGTCCCTCCCACACTTGGCCCATGCAGCCTCCGAGGATGGTGGCCCCACTTGAGGACCTCGACCCTCCCGGTGGTCCCAGACATTACCGATAAAACCCAAACTTTTCCGTGATCAAAATAGGACTTCCCATATATAATTCTTTACCTCCCACCATTCCGAACTCCTCGTGACGTCCGGGATCTCATCCGGACTCCAAACAACATTCGGTAACCACATACAAACTTCCTTTATAACCCTAGCATCATCGAACCTTATGTGTAGACCCTACGGGTTCGGGAACCATGCATATGACCGAGACGTTTCTCCGGTCAATAACCAACAGCGGATCTGGATACCCATGTTGGCTCCCACATGTTGCACGATGATCTCATCGGATGAACAACGATGTCAAGGACTCAATCAATCCCGTGATACAATTCCCTTTGTCTAGCGGTATTGTACTTGCCCGAGATTCGATCATCGCCGTATCCGATACCTTGTTCAATCTGCTATCGGCAAGTCTCTTTACTCGCTCAGAACACATCATCCCGTGATCAACTCCTTGATCACATTGTGCACATTATGATGATGTCCTACCGAGTGGGCCCAGAGATACCTCTCCGTCACACGGAGTGACAAATCCAGCCTCGATTCGTACAACCCGATGCAGACACTTTCGGAGATACCGTAATGCACCTTTATAGCCACCCGATTCACGCCAGGACGCTTTTGTACACCCAAATCATTCCTACGGTATCCGGAGTTGCACAATCTCATGGTCTAAGGAAAAGATACTTGACATTAGAAAAGGTTTAGCATACGAACTACACGATCTTTGTGCTAGGCTTAGGATTGTCTTGTCCATCACATCATTCTCGCCAATGATGTGATCCTGCTATCAACGACATCCAATGTCCATGGTCGTGAAACCGTAACCATCTATTGATCAACGAGCTAGTTAAATAGAGGCTTACTAGGGACTTGGTGTTGTCTATGTACCCACACATGTATCTGAGTTTCCTATCAATACAATTATAGCATGGATAATAAACGATTATCATGAACAAGGAAATATAATAATAACTAATTTATTATTGCCTCTAGGGCATATTTCCAACAATAAAACCACTCTTGTTGCCACAGACTGAGCTCCTTTTGAAAAGAGCCCTCGGGCCATGGAGCGTCAGCATTCTTGCTTATAACAGCCCCTTCAAGACTCGCCTCGATGCCCCTTGATCATCTTCGCTCCACTTTGAAGGTCTTGAGCCACAATCCAAAGTGAGGGGCAATGCGGAGGAAGGCTTCACATACGACAATGAACGATGAGATGTGGAGGATGGACTCCGGATCCAAGTCATGAAATTCCAGCCCATAATAAAACATGAGCCCCCTCACGAAGGGGTCCGCTGGAAGCCTAACCTCAAGGAAGTGAGACACGAACACCACGCCTCACCGTGCTTGGGAGTGGGAATAACCTGCCCTTGGGCAGGCAGCCTGTGGCGAATTTCACGCGGTTAGATACCAAGGCGTCTCTCAGCCTTTTAGCACATCTTCTTCCGTAGAACGGAGGAAGACATCCACCGGTCGTAAGGTGTCGGAGCCGGACATCATTGAAGGTCCAAGCGCTCAATCTGGAGCTTTGGGTGTTGGAACTCGAGGCGAGGGGCGGGCTCGATTGAGATTGGAAGAAAAGAGCGGGCCTTCGTCTCGTTATAAAGAGGTTGAATACCAAGAGCCCTCCCCGTGACCGTTCGGGACTCGCCTTCGATGGAGGAGGCGTGCCAACGGGCACGACTGGGTTACCCACACCCGTATTAATGAGAATCCCGGAATAAGGGGGAGACGATCTCTGCTGACAAGACGTGCTAAGGAAACCGCCGCTAAACGCTACCGAGGTGGTACAGTAAAAACGATTCGAATAAAGTCTTGGCCGTGGCGTGATGTCATGCTGAGGAATACGTCAGCTTATTGATTTTGTGTAAATACTATTCTCTCTACGGTGTTATGTGGAAATTATTTTGCGAGCCGACACAATCCTTGTGTTCAAAATCTTCTATGAAGTATTCGAAGGAGGAACCCGCCTTGCAATGCCGAAGACAATATGCGCGCCGGACTCGTCGTCATTGAAGCCTGGTTCAGGGGCTACTGAGGGAGTCCTGGATTAGGGGGTGTCCGGATAGCCGAACTATCACCGTTGGCCGGACTCCTGGACCATGAAGATACAAGATTGAAGACTTCGTCCCGTGTCCGGATGGGACTTTCCTTGGCGTGGAAGGCAAGCTTGGCGATACGGATATGTAGATCTCCTACCATTGTAACCGACTCTGTGTAACCCTAACCCTATCCGTGTCTATATAAACCGGAGGGTTTTAGTCCCAGAGGACTAACAACAATCATACCATAGGCTAGCTTCTAGGGTTTAGCCTCCTTGATCTCATGGTAGATCTACTCTTGTACTACCCATATCATCAATATTAATCAAGCAGAGTAGGGTTTTACCTCCATCGAGAGGGCCCGAACTTGGGTAAAAACATCGTGTCCCTTGTCTCCTGTTACCATCCGCCTAGACGCACAGTTCGGGACCCCTACCCGAGATCCGCTGTTTTGACATCGACACTGTCCCCGTAAGTTAGTGCCACTTTGGGTTCACGATTAGTCATGTCGGCCCGGATTCTTCATTATATGGATGCTAGCAACACTATCATATACGTGAGCCAAAAGGCGCAAACGGTCTCGGGCCATGGTAAGGCGACACCTGTGGGAATACCGTGCGTGAGGCCGCAAAGTGATATGACGTGTTACAGGCTAGATCTGGTGTGACTTAGAATCAGGGTCCTGACATGCTTAAACCCTAGTGTATGCGTTGCTTCGTAAGGGGCTGATTTGGATCCATATGTTTCATGTTATGGTTAGGTTTACCTTAATTCTTCTTTCGTAGTTTCGGATGCTTGCGAGAGGGGTTAATCATAAGTGGGAGGCTTGTCCAAGGAAGGGCAAAGACACTCCAAGCAATCGTCCACCCACATATCAAATTATCAAAGTAATGAACGCGAATCATATGAGCATGATGAAAACTAACTTGACAACAATTCCCATGTGTCCTCGGGAGCGCTTTTCTTTATATAAGAGTTCGTCCAGGCTTGTCCTTTGCTACAAAAAGGATTGGGCCACCTTTCTTTACCTTGCTTACTTTTATTACTTATTACCCGTTACGATTTATCCTATCACAAAACTATATGTTACTGATAATTTCAGTGCTTGCAGAGAATACCTTGCTGAAAACCGCTTGTCATTTCCTTCTGCTCCTCGTTGGGTTCAACACTCTTACTTATCAAAATTACTATGATAGATCCCCTATACTTGTGGGTCATCAGCGCACAAGGCTTATGGCCGCCTACCTGATTAGGGTAACGCACACACATAACCTTCCCTAGGTTGAGGCACCGGCGGGAGGCATGACAATAGACTGCATTAGGGCCTTCCCATACAGGCAAGTGTGGTTGCATTGGTTAGCTCGACTCGATGGCACTATACCTCAGCCAACAGGTGTTCAAGTTCGATTGATGTATGATTTAACTTGCATGGTGATGAGCTGAGTCATAACCTTAAAATAGCATGATGAAATGACAATGCACATGAGCATGGACGGTAAGCACAACCATTAACATATGAATCATAGCAACAATATGTATTCTACTGATGCACATGAGCAAGGTATACCGATGATCATGAATAGCACAAGTATAATAACACTTTAGATGGATATAGCATGATCACTAGCACCGGAAAATAATGACCAGAAAAGAACATGATAATGATAATAATAAGTAAGGATGTAACCAACTAGATGAAAATAATCATGGCATAAGAATGAGCATGGATCCATAAGCATATTATTTAAATATTCAAGTTGAAAACCATGGCTACTGCAAGGCCATCGTGCAAGTGGCTATCGTGGCTTGCCTGGGGGTGAAGAATGCACCTGGAGGAAGTGCGAGGAACTCCCGGAACGATTCTCCGGAAAAGTTTCTCTCTCGGAGGGGGCTAATTAAGGGCAAGGGAAAAATGGTCATTTTCAGTATGTGGCAACATAGTGAAAATGCTACCAACAGAATGAGCTCGATGAGACGAAGATGTGAGCTTTGGAATCACCTGATTGGGAATTACGGTCGCGGAGATATAGACGATAGAAGGCTAGGGACTAATCTGTGACAGAAATATTCATAAACAGGTCCCTGGTGGTTAAAACAGAAAACGCTTTTTGCTGAAATATGCCTTCTGCAGAGGGAAAATGTATTCTCAGCCGAAGCAGCGGCAAAGTGCGCTTTCAAGTCTGGAAAGCATATTCTCGGAAGTACGCTTCCACTTACGCTGACTGGACGGCTCCTGGTTCGCTTACACATGGGTCCCGCCAGATCTCTCTCTCTCCTCCCGCCTCCTTCTTCTTCCTCTCGATTGGGACAGAGGCCAGGCGAGGCAGAGTGCTCCGGTGACGATGGCCGGCGGCACAGGCCACCACCGGCGGCGCCTGGCCTACCGCGTGACCAGAGGACCAAGGCGGTCCTGTCCAGGTAGAACACGACCGTCAAGGAGCTCGCAATTGGATGGGGCACAAGTCGCGGCAGACGGCGGCCTCGGCCGGAGTTGAGCACGTCGCTCCGGCCGTGGGGAAGGTCTTGTGGGGCACTTGAGAGGCTAGTGGAGGTTGGTAGGAGCTCTGGTGGAGAAGAGAAGGAGGGAGGCTCGGCATTGAGGCAATTTAGGCGGCGACCGGCGGCAAGGCTCTGGCCAAGGGCGGGGTAGGAGAGCTCCAAGATCTCGATTGGTTGGTCAGGGAAGGCGCTAGGAGGATCTAGGAGAGGTTGGTGAGGTCGAGGGCGCTTGGGACGAGCTTATATAGCCGGGCGAGGGGGACCCAGACGCATGGCCACGGCGATGTGTGCACCAGTGCTCTGGTGTGTCAAGGCCACGTGGAGGGCAGGGCGGCGTGTCTAGAGGCTTCATGGAGGAGCAGGGGGACTCGGGCGTGCTCGAGAAGGCCCGAGAGCGACGCGGGTGACCGGACTTGGTGGAGCAGACGCGGTCTGCCCGTGGGCGCGCCCTGTGCACAGCGAGGGAGGTGACTGGAGAGGGGGAGCAGGGTTCATGGAGACGGCGACAACATGGGGGAGCTACTGGACATGGTTAGGCGACGAAGGATTGAAGAAACAAATGAGAGGGAGGGGTCCAACTGCCAGAGCGAGGGCATTGGTATGCCAAATGCGTGGTCACTGCGTGAACACGACGATGCCATGCACTTTGGTCCTACAAACCATGTCTGGGAGGTGGATCAGAGGTCGGTGAAGTGACTTATCGAATTTGGTGATAGGAGCTAACACTTCTTCTGGACAGCAAGTGTTTGTACTGGGTTGACGAAGATTCACTTGGGGATAAATGTCAATCTTTGGCATGGTGTGATCACATGCTAAGATCACTATCTTGACCGAGTTTCATCTCAAATGGATATGCCTATGTGGCACTTGCTTCACAAAGCACCACACTGACCAGAAATGCAAAACTTGAAGTAGCACTCACATGTGTGATGGGATTGAGCTGAATTTTTGTGGAGATGAGTCATTTGGGCATATTAAGACACTGTAAAAGTTTCATGCCAATTGGATACACTTAAGTGGTACTTGCTTCACAATGCTTTCAACTGACGAGAATCTTAGGAAAATTGTAGAGGGGAAATGGCTAGATGAAATGATCCCAAATGTTGTGGATATAGTTTATATGTGTAGGAGCATGTCTTGGTAAGTTTTCAGCAATAATGAAGCAATATAAAATATAGTTTTTTCACAAACTGAAAATCTGACCAGAAACCAAGATTTGGTGACTAGCTCACATGGATGTATGAAATGAGCTCAAGTTTGGATTAGAGCTATGATATGAGTACGTGAAGGATGTGGCAAAATTTCAACTCATTTGGATATTTCTAGCTTGCACCTCCTTCACAAAGTTCATTGCTAGATAGCAACTTTGGAAAACAGCTGAGGAATATTTACTAGGTAAATGAAGTGGAGATTTGGCATGAGGCAATGATATGGATAGGAAAAGTTGTCCAAAATTTTTGAGGGCAATTAAGCAAAGATAAATAGCACTTACTTCACAAAGTGCCATTTAGGGCAGAATAGGAAAAGGAATATTTGTGAATTATTTTTGGTCATGGCAGGAAAGGATTTTGAAATATTTGTGGAAGATATGACCCAAAAATTTATGAGAATTATTTGGGAATTTTGAGAGTGACAGAAATATAGGTTGCTTCACAACCTAGAGCAAAAAGGGTTATTCCTTTCATAGAAAAAGGAATATTCCCAATAAAAAGAATATTGGGATTGGTCCAAGATGGGAAATGACATGACCTAGGGATGGATATGAGGATGACAAGCCACTTGGGAGACTTGAGAAGAGATGATCTTCCCAGGTTTCAAGACCACATAGCCACAGAAAAGCAATTTCAAATAAAACCTCTAAGAAATTCAAATGAAAAAGAAAGGGCCAAAATCCAGGGTGTTACAAGGAATCAATTTTATCATATCCAATGATCTTCATGAAAGTTTTTATTATATCCCTCTTGAATATCTATCACTTTGCGACTAAATTTATATATTACCATTGCTACTAACAAGCTGTCAAATAAATTTAAGTGAAGCATGAGAGCAAATGACAAACTACTCCAAAAAGATATAAGTGAAGATGAAACGAGTAGTTAAGTAAATGGGTAGCTATTTGAGGACTCTCTCTCATTTAGAAACTTTCAGATCTAAGTATTTTATTAAAATAACAAGCAAAACAAAATAAAATGTTATTCTAAGAATAGCACACATCACGTGAAGAGGCAAAAACTTAGGCTCAACCGAGGCTAACCGATAATTGTTGATGAAGAAAGGTGGGATGGCTACCGGGGCATCCCCAAGATTAGATGCTTGAAACTTCTTGGAATATTAACTTGGGATGCCCTGGGCATCCCCAAGCTTGAGCTTTTGTGTCTCCTTAATTCCTTCTATATCACGGTTTCCCTAAATCTTAAAAACTTCATCCACATAAAACTCAACATGAACTTGTGAGATAAGTCAGTATAAATCAATGCAATAACCTTATCATTCTCTACTGTAGCAAATCACTAAAATTATAATTTAACATTGCATACTAAATGGCTCTGCATATTTAATACTCCTATCCTCAAATAGATTCATTAAACAAGCAAAAATATGCAAACAATGCAATCATAAGAGCAATCTGCCTCAATAGGATAGTCTGTAAAGGATGAAGAAGGACCCATACTTTTGTAACTCAAAAAATTCTAAAAATTTGCCACACTGTACAAAATTTATCATCTCTTATTGTGTCGAAATTTCAACATTTTATCACATTCTGACTTCTCTCGGGATTTTTTGCAACAGCGATAAACTTTCTGTTTTGAAACAGCTACTCATATACTTGCAAACTAAGCATGGTAAAGGCTATACTTGACACTTTTATTGAAATAAAAGATATAAAACATGCGAGCAAATCTCAACAAAGTTAAATGACACTCCAAGCAAAACACATATCATGTGATGAATAAAATATAGTCCCAAGTGAGGTTACCAATAATGTTGAAGACGAAAGAGGGGATGCCTTCCGGGGCATCCCCAAGCTTAGTTTCTTGGATCTTCCTTGAATATTACGTTAGTGCCTTGGGCATCCCCGAGCTTAGGGTCTTGTCACTCTTTATACTCATCATATCGATATCTCACCCAGAACTTGAAAACTTCAATCACACAAAACTTAACGAAACTTCGTGAGATTGGTTAGTATGATAAAGAGCAAATCATTCACTTTGGTACTGTCAAGACTAGATCCATAACTGTTCTCACTCAATGCCTACTGTACTATATCATTTTCACAATTTATATTGATCAATATAAGCCATAGAAACTATAAAACAAGCAAACTATGCATTGAAAACAGAATCACAAAAAATAGAACAACAGAGAAACCTGAACTATGCTCGTAGTTCTCTAACTCTAAAAATTCTTAAAAAATAGGAAAGCGTGGGAAATTTGTATGTCAAGCACGTGTAAAAAAATTAGATCAAATGCACATTCCGGTGAATTTAAACAATTCTGCTACTGGGTGAAAAAGTTTCTGTTTTTTCACAAAATCAAATCAATTATCATCCACATCATCCCAAAGGCTTTACTTGGCACTTTATTGAAACAAAAGCTACAAAACATGATTACTATAGTAGCTTAATCATCTGAACACACAAAAATAGTAGGTATAAGTATTGCGTTGTCTCCCAACAAGCGCTTTTCTTTAATGCCTTTGTAGCTAGGCATGATGATTTCAATGATGCTCACATAAGAATAGTAATTGAAACATGAAAAAGAGCATCATGAATCACATGGCAAGCACATTTAAGCCTAATATACTTTCTATGCATAGGGATTTTGTGAGCAAACAACTTATGGGAACAATAATCAACTAGCATAGGAAGGCAAACAAGCATGACTTCAAAATTTTCAACACATAGAGAGAAAACTTGATATTATTGTAATATGCAAAAGCATAAGTTCCTCTCTCATAGTAATTTTTAGTAGCATCATGAACGAATTCAACAATATAACTATCACATAAAACATTCATTTCATGATCCACAAGCATATATTTTTTTATTACTCTCCACATAAGCAAATTTCTTCTCATGACTAGTAGTGGGAGCAAACTCAACAAAATAACTATCATGAGATACATGATTGACATAATCAAATTGAACATTAAAATCACGATGACATATTTCATGGATATCATTATTCAATATAGCATACATGTCATCACCATAATCATCATAGATAGCAACTTTGTCGTCATAATCAATTGAAACCTCTTTCGAAATAGTGGAATCATCATTACATAAAGTCATGACCTGTCCAAATCCACTTTCATAATTATTACAATAAGATTTAGCACCCTCTAATATAGTGGGATCATTACTTCCTAGAGTTGACACTCTTTCTGTAGCGACCCGACCTCAGACGGTCAAGTCTCTGTGCTCAGGTGTCATCCCTGGATTAGTAATGCTGACAACACACAAGATGCAAGGATTTATAACGTAGTAGCAATCACACACTTATTACATCGAATGTCTCAAAAGAGAACTTATTACAATAATATGGCTTAAGGCCATCTAATGCGATAACAAATGGAAGGCTTGGAAGATAAAGTGAGTCCATCAACTCCAACGGCATAGCTGAGCTGCACGACAACGACCTATCGAACCTTACTCCTCGTTCAAAAGTCTGCAACATAATACGTTGCAGCCCGAGAACGGTCAAGACATGGAATATGCCGCAATGTAACACAAGAGAGCAATAATGTAATAAGGCTACCACTACATGCATATTTGGCTAGTGGAAAAGCTCTATGGTTACTGAGCTTTTGGAAAGCCAATTTTTCCCTACAACAAAGGAATAAATTTAATTTAACTATCATGGTGGTTGAAACATCATTGAGAAGGTATAACCCCAACTCAATCCCAATTAAAGTGATTAACAACCCAAAGCAATATTAATTTAGAGTGATGAGATACATGTGAATACTCGTGTACTAGATACTCGTAATTGTCCATAACCGGGACACGGCTAACCATGATTAGTTTATACACTCGCAGAGGTTTGGGCACTTTTCCCCACAAGACTCGATCGCCTCCGCTTGATTTCTCGCAAGACCGCATGGTGTTTGAGAAACGGATAACCGAGACACGCCTTCGTAAACATTAACTCTTTACTCCGGTAGACCATACCAAACCTACAAACCCACTACCGCTGATCTACCAATTCAAGAGCTTCACGTAACTTACTCAACTATGCTAGAGCCCATAATAGCTTGTGGCTGCACACGGAAGTTTCTAGCATGAATAATCTCAGTTCCCTTTGAGCCCTGGTGGCGGTCCATAGGAAGATCACACGGGTCCCCGGGATTTCCAAAACAAAACAGATAACACTGGGTTCCCCAGGTGCCTCAAACCACCCAGATGTGTATTAAAGTTGCCACCTTAAGTTAACCATTAATTAACAATCTCACATCTGTCATGGAATACACTCAAACCCAATCCACGTCTACGAGCATAGCATAGCAATATAAGCAACACGTAGAAGTAACTCCCAAGGGTTTGATAGTAACAGGGCAATAGGTTCTACCTCATCATCTACTTCCCAATACCCACAAACTAATGATATCCTAATCATGCAATGTTTGAGGATTGAGCTAATGCATAAAAACTGGGTATGAAAAGGTATGATCAAAGTGTTACTTGCCTTGCTGACGATCCGGGAATCCTAGAGACTCGTAGTAACACGCTTCGCACTCCGGGAATTCTATCGCAAGCAAACAATACATACATAAGTAAACAATCAAAGGTGCACAAGTAGAACTCCAAATAAAAGAGTTTGACCGGAGAGTTCAACTTAAGAACTCCGGTTCACAAAAAAAATCAAATCAAACGGAACAACGAAACTCGAACGGCGAAAGAAACGAGATCCGTTTACTAATCTGAACTAGGGTCAAATTTTACAGAGTCAAAAACTTGTTTGAATTGATTATTCGGAAAGAGGGTTTCGAGATGAAACTCCAGGCGCTTGAATCGCCTGATTCCGATAAACGCGCGAAAAGATAAACACGTTTGAATATCGGATCAGAAATCGCGATCAGAATAACCGCGGAATAAATCCGATAAAAAGAAAAACGACGAATGGCTAAACGAACGAGCGTTCGTTAGCAGAAACTAAACGGTGAATACGTTCGTTGAAAGAACGGTCGAACGAACATTCGCTAAATAACTAAACCGAAAAAATAAAACCGATCTATAAAAAAACGAACTATGGTTTTTTTTTCAAAAAAACCGAAGGGTTTCTAAAAAAACCGGCGGCGGGGTCGGGTACCTCCGGCGAGGCGCGTCCGGCGGGGCGGGCGGCTCCGGCGGGTTCCGGGGTGGGGCGGGGGTCGGCGAGAGGCGGCGGCGGCTCGGCGAGGCGCGGGCGGCGCGAGAGGCGGCGGCGACGGGCGGATCGCTCGGGCGGCCGGCTCCGAAGCCCGGCGGCGGCGGAGGCTTGGGTGGTGGCGGGTGGCGGTGTGGCGGCGGGGCGGCATATATAGGAGGGCGGGCGGGCGGCTTGGGAAGGGGGGCGCTGGTGGAGTCCGCTCGGACTCCCTCGGCGTCGTGTAAGCACACGGCGGCAAGACGGGAAGCGCCCGGCCAAGGGTTGCCGGGCTCATTGGGCCTTTGGCCCAGTCAAGGGTCCAGTTTTTTTTTAAACATTCCACTAAAGGAAAAAATTCCTAGAAAAATAAATAAAAATCTAAAAATTCCGAAACAAGTTTTCTCCGTCTAAATAAAATATTTAGAACAAGATGAACTTTTCTTGGCCCCTAAAATGCAATTTTTAAAACCTGCAAATTTTTCTAGGGCAATTAAAATTCCAAATAAAATCAAATAAAAACCAAATAATGATTTTAACATTTTTCCTCTGATATTTTAATTATTTTGGAGAAGTCGTATTATCTCCCCTCATTTATTTATTACGAATGGAATATTTTCCGGAGAGAAAAATAATTAAAACCAAAAATCCTCGTCTTCACTACTTGATAAAATCAAATATGAAAATTGAAAAATCCCCAACTCTCTCCGAGGGTCCTTGAGTTGCTTAGGATTTCGAGGATTTGAAAATGTAATGCAATAAAATATGATATGCATGGATGACCTATGTATAACATGCCAAATTAAAAATTTGGGATGTTACAAACCTACCCCCCTTAAGATGAATCTCGCCCTCGAGATTCGGGTTGGCTAGAAAATAGGTGCGGATGGTCCTTGCGGATATCCTCTTCTCGCCCTGTGTGGCTTCCTCCTCGGTATGGTGGCTCCATTGAACTTTGCAAAACTTGATCACCTTGTTGCGAGTGACTCGCTATCAAACTCGAGAATCTTTATCGGCTTCTCCTCATAGGTCGATTCATCGTCCAGCTTGTATAGCCTCCAAAGGTACTCAGATCATTCAACGGTATATCGGCCATCTCAAGTGGCACTTCTTCACCGTGATACGTGAAACACATCGTGAACTCCCGACAATCCTTTAGGTAACTCCAGTTTGTAGGCAACTTCTCCCATCCGCTCCAAAAATACAGTGCAGGTCCTACAAATCTCGGGGCTAACTTTCCTTTACTCCAAAACGTTTCTCCCCTCAAGGGTGATACTCGCAGATAGGCTCTGTCTCCTACTTCATAGGTTATTTCCTTGCGCTTTGAGTCCGCTGTAACTCTTCTCGTCTGGATTGAGCAATCTTTAGTCTGCTCTCGATCAGTTTAACCTTCTCCTCTCGATTCCTTGATCAAGTCTGGTCCAAACAACTGACGGTCTCCAACCTCATCCCACATCAACAGTGTTCTACATCTGCGTCCATACAGAGCTTCGAACGGTGCCATCTTCAAACTGGCCTGGTAGCTGTTGTTGTATGAGAACTCTGCGTACGGCAAATTATCATCCCAATTAGATCCATAATCTAGCGCATAGGCTCTCAACATGTCCTCCAAAATTTGATTGACTCTCTCTGTCTGTCCATCCGTCTGCGGGTGAAAGGCGGTACTGAACTCCAATCTAGTAATCAAGGTCCGTGTAGCCGATGCAAAACTTTGAAGTAAATCGCGTTCCTCTATCCGACACGATGCTCCTCGGAACTCCATGCAAACATACGATCCTGGTCATATATATCTTGGCCAACTTTGCACTTGTATAAGTTGTTTTCACTGGGATAAAGTGAGCTACTTTGGTCAAACGATCCACAACCACCCATATTGAATCGTATCCTAACTTGGTTCTGGGTAACCCTGTAATAAAGTCCATGCCAAGTTTGTCCCACTTCCATTCGGGTATTGGCATAGGCTGTAACAATCCTCGCTGGCTTCGATGCTCTCGCCTTCACTCTCGACATACATCACATACGGCTACATACTCGGCAATATCCTTCTTCATACCAGTCCACCGTAAACGCTCTTTCAAATCCAAATACATTTTGGTGTTTCCGGGGTGAATCGAGTATGGTGAGTCATGGGCCTCCTGAAGTATTAACTTCCTGATCTCCGAATCGTTGGGCACATAAATCCGGTCCTCAAACCACAAGGTATCGTGCTCATCCTCGTGAAAACCTTTGGCTTTTCCTTCGCCCATCTTCTCCCTTATCTCAGCAATTTCTTCATCCTCCTTCTGAGCTTCTCGAATTTTGTTCAACAGCGTAGACTGAACTTCCATTGTTACAAGAAAACCTCTTGGAACAATCTCCAATCGAAGTTCCATGATCTCTGCAGCTAACTCCGTTGGCAATCCTTTGCTTTCTAGGATATTAGCATAACTCTTCCGCTCAAAGCGTACACTACGACGTTGGCCTTTCCTGGATGATAATGTAGCTTTATGTCGTAATCCTTTATAAGTTACAGCCATCTCCTCTCGGCTCCGAGGTTTAACTCTTCCGTGTGAAAATGTACTTCAAACTTTTATGATCCGTGTACACATCACAACGGTTTCCAATAAGATAATGTCTCGTGTCTTCAACGCATGTACTATGGCTGCTAACTCCAAATCATGCGTATGAAGTTCAACTCATGTGGCTTCAGTTGTTGTGAGGCATACGAAACCACTTTTCTGTCCTGCATAAGAACACATCCGAGTCCCAAGCGAGAGGCATCACAATACACTTGAAACTCCTTATGTATGTCCGCAAGGTTAGCACCGGGCTGTAGTCAACCGCTTTCTTCAACTCCCGAAAACTTGCCTCGCAATCCTCTGTCCATATGAACTTAGTTTCCTTCTTTAACAATTCAGTCATTGGCTTAGCAATCTTGGAGAAATTCTCAATGAACCTCCGATAATATCCGCCAGTCCAAGGAAATCATGGATCTCGCCAACTCAAGTGGGTGCCAACCATTCGCTGATCGATCGAACTTTACCGAATCTACTGCTATACCCTCTCCTCGATATAACATGCCCAAGAAATCCAACTTCCTTCAACCAAAACTCGCACTTGCTGAATTTGGCGTATAATTGGTGTTCTCGAAGTTTCTCGAGAACCAAACGCAGGTGTTTCGCATGCTCCTCTTCGTTCTTCGAGTATACCATAATATCATCAATAAACACCACAACAAACTTGTCCAGATACTCCATGAACACCTTGTTCATCATACTCATGAAATAGGCAGGGGCGTTAGTCAGTCCAAATGACATGACTGTATACTCATACAATCCATATCGCGTGGTAAATGCTGTCTTTGGTATATCCTTCTCTCGGATCTTCAATCGATGGTATCCCGATCGTAGATCAATCTTCGAAAACACCTTAGCTCCTTGCAACTGATCAAACAGATCATTAATCATTGGTAAGGGATATTTGTTCTTTATCGTTACTTCATTCAGAGCTCGATAATCAACAACCATCCTCAGGGATTTATCCTTTTTCTCCACCAAAAGTACTGGCGCTCCCCAAGGTGATGAACTTCTACGGATGTAACCTTTCTCCAATAGCTCCTTAATCTGCTTCTTAATTTCCTCCGGATCATTTATGGGCATCCGATAGGGTCTCTTGGATATTGGTCCTGTTCTGGCAATAGCTCTATCAAAACTCGATGTCTCGATCCGTGGCATGCCCGGTAACTCCTCCGGGAAAACATCCGGTAATCCTTTACTACAGTACTTCCTCCTCAGTACAACTCCCGTGAGGGCATTCACTTGGCTCCTCCTAGGCTCATGCCTAGATACATACTTAATCCTTTTTCCTCCTGGGTGGTAAGATATATTGATTTGCTAGCACACCAATACTTCCTCCATACTTTGACATCCAGTCCATACCTAATATCACATCCAATCCTTGCGACTCCAAGATAATTAGGTCGGATGGAAAAACATGCGTGCCAATGATTAGGGGTATCTGGGTGCACCATCTGCTAGCCATGTATTCTGCTCCAGGCGAGCTCACTAAAAGGGGGGTCCTAAGGGTTTGGGTTGGTAACTTGAATTTATCCACAAATCCCCTTGATATGTATGAATGCGATGCACCAGTATCGAAAAGAACAATAGCGGTAAATGACTGAACCAAAAACTTACCTATTACCGCGTCCGGTTGCTCTTCAACTTCCTCCACGTTAACGTGGTTCACTTGTCCTTTGTTGAATGGATTGGGCTTCTTCCCAGCGCTCCCATTTCCGTTTCCATTCCTTCCTTTAGGGCAGTCATTGGCATAATGCCCTGTCTTCCCGCACTTAAAGCAAATAACTTGGCTTAAGTCCCTCTTGGCAGGTGTAGCTGGGTTAGAGCGATTTTGATTATTGTTGACTCCATTCCCATTCCCGTTCTTCGCACCACTTTGATGATGCGCTCCTCCTCCAGTATGGTTATGACCTCCATGGTTATGAACAAGTCCTCCCGAATTCGGGGTTAAACGAGGCTTCTGATGAGTTCCCGAGTTATACTTCCCTTGTCCATACTTCCTCTTACGGTTCTCGATTTGCTGTTGCTTTCCTTCAATCATTAGGGTCTTGTCCACCAACTCCTGGTAGTTGTTGAAAGTTGCCACCATCAACTGCATACTCATCTCATCATTCAGCCCTTCCATAAACTTCTCCGCTTCATGGCATCTGTGGGCCACATCATCGTGGGCATAACGTGATAACTTGCTAAACTCATCCACGTCTTGGGCCACAAGACGGTTCCCTAGCGTAAGTTGCGAAACTCACGCTTCTTCATCTGCATGGCTCCGGTTGAGACATGGGCCGTCGAAAAGCTTGTTGAACTGGTCCCAAGTTACATTAGCTATAGGGAAAGTAGCCGTGTAATTCTCCCACCATGCGGCTGCTGGTCCATCCAATTGATGTGCGGCAAAGCGCACTTTTCAAAGATCCGTGCATCCTGCGGTGGTTAACTCTCTTCCAATACGACATAGCCAATCATCCGCAACTATCGGCTCGGTGCTACTGGAAAACACCGGCGGTTGTGACCTCAGGAAACGGGCTAAGTTATCCACTGGCGGTGGGTTATTGTTGTTGTTGTTGTTGTTGCCCTGGTTCTGAACTAGCAATTGCATCAAGGTATTTTGTCATGGATCAACCGGGTGAGCTCCGGTGGGAAAGAAAAACCGTGTCACGCCCCTGAGGCATCTCGAGGGTTTAGATGGAAGAGATTAGAATAGAAAGAGGTCTAGCGAGAAAACACTACCCATATGCACATGAGGCAAACACAATCATTTCACTCAATCAATCAAGCAAGGGCATACAAATGATCTAGGACTATCGCAAAAGTGCTCATCTATTACTAGTTACATGGGGGAAATACTACTAATATTTGGTGGTCATCTAGAAATTTTGATCGGTGGAAGACTCCATGATGTCTGCTCCAAATTTCGTCTTCGTAGTCATCATCACTTGGGTCGTAATCGGTGTAAATCGATGATGATGTAGTTGTCCGGGCAAACGGGATCTTCTTCCTCTTCTTGTTCCTCTTCTTTGGGTGCTGGTCCTCCCATGAATATTTCGATCTTCTTAACTAGGTCTTCATTCTTCTCGAGTAGTGTCTTGATTTCTTCTTCATATCCATCGCGTGTAGACTGGAGTTCTTCCTCCAGCTCGATGATCCTAGTTTTCGCCTTCTTCAACTCCATCATGTCCGCTAAGACATATGGTTCTCCGACGCCGAATGTGCTGGTTTAGCTCCCGGATGTAAGCTGCAATGGATCTATCCTTCTTGGTGCTGATCACTTCCCATTGCTCGCCTCTACGCCCACATATTTGATATATGGTGTCTTTAAGCTCTCTGTTGTAGACTTCTCCAATGCGTCCTATGGTAATGTGGGCTGCCATACTCTTGCCAAGGCTCCAAGTGGGTGCTTCAAAAGAAAACTCTATGGGCATGGAAGTTGGCGAGAACGTCCTTCCTGGAACTTGTACTTGAATCATCCAAATAGCTCTTCTTCGGTAGAGTAACGTTGTACGTCCGTGAAGCTTGGTATTCCAATATTCAGTACCTAGTGACTTCCTTCAAGTGACGTCCAAAAGGTGTGTCTTCATCCGGTTGTGCAAACTTGTTCTTCATCTCCGCTCATCCTAAAGAGTGGAAAAGTGGAGAGGTGTCGAAATGAGTAGAGAAGAGTGACCTATGGTTTATCTTAGTGGTCGTGTCCTACACTCAACAGGTGCTCGATACCATCTTGTAGCGAATTCGACCTCGAGACGGTCAAGTCTCGTGCTCGTGTGTCATCCCCGGATCAAGAATGCCGACACCACACAAGATTTCAAGGATTTATAACAGAAAGTAGCAATCACACACTTATTACATCGAATGTCTCAAAAGAGAACTTATTACAATAATATGGCTTAAGGCCATCTAATGCGATAACAACGGAAGGCTTGGAAGATAAAGTGAGTCCATCAACTCCAACGGCATAGCTGAGTTGCACGGCAATGACCTATCGAACCTTACTCCTCGTTCGAAAAGTCTGCAACATAATACGTTGCAGCCCGAGAACGGGTCAAAGACATGGAATATCTTTGGCAATGTAACACAAGAGAGCAATAATGTAATAAGGCTACCACTACATGCATATTTGGCTAGTTGAAAATCTCTATGGTTACAGTTTTGCGGAAAGCCAATTTTTCCCTACAACAAAGGAATAAATTTAATTTAACTATCATGGTGGTTGAAACATCATTGAGAAGGTATAACCCCAACTCAATCCCAATTAAAGTGATTAACAACCCAACAATATTAATTTAGAGTGATGAGATACATGTGAATACTCAGGTACTAGATACTCGAATTGTCCATAACCGGGACACGGCTAACCATGATTAGTTTATACACTGCAGAGGTTTAGCACTTTTCCCCACAAGACTCGATCGCCTGTTTGATTTCTCGCACCGCATGGTGTTTGAGAAACGGATAACCGAGACACGCCTTTCGTAAACATTAACTCTTTACTCGGGTAGACCATACCAAACCTACAAACCCACTACCGCCGATCTACCTCTTCAAGAGCTTCACGTAACTTACTCAACTATGCTAGAGCCCATAATAGCTTGTGGCTGCACACGGAAGTTTCTAGCATGAATAATCTCGGCCCTTTGAGCCCTGGTGGCGGTCCATAGGAAGATCACACGGGTCCCCCGGATTTCCAAAACAAATAGACAACACTGGTTCCCCAGTGTGCCTCAATCCACCCAGATGTGTATTAAAGTTGCCACCTTAAGTTAACCATTAATTAACAATCTCACATCTGTCATGGAATACACTCAAACCCAATCCACGTCTCTGAGCATAGCATAGCAATATAAGCAACACGTAGAAGTAACTCCCAAGGGTTTGATAGTAACAGGCAATAGGTTCTACCTCATCATCTACTTCCCAATACCCACAAACTAATGATATCCTAATCATGCAATGTTTGAGGATTGAGCTAATGCATAAAACTGGGTATGAAAAGGTATGATCAAAGTGTTACTTGCCTTGCCGACGATCCGGGAATCCTAGAGACTTCAGAGTAACACGCTTCGCACTCAGGAATTCTATCGCAAGCAAACAATACATACATAAGTAAACAATCAAAGGTGCACAAGTAGAACTCCAAATAAAAGAGTTTGACCGGAGATTTCAACTTAAGAACTCCGGTTCACAAAAAAAAATCAAATCAAACGGAACAACGAAACTCGAACGGCGTAAGAAAACGAGATCCGTTTACTAATCTGAACTAGGGTCAAATTTTACAGAGTCAAAAACTTGTTTGAGTTGATTATTCAGAAATAGCGTTTCGAGATGAAACTCCAGGCGCTTGAATCACCTGATTCCGATAAACGAGCGAAAAAGATAAACAGGTTTGAATATCGGATCGTAAATCGCGATCGTAATAACCGCGGAATAAATCCGATAAAAAGAAAAACGACGAACGGCTAAACGAACGAGCGTTCGTTAGCAGAAACTAAACGGTGAATACGTTCGTTGAAAGAACGGTCGAACGAACGTTCGCTAAATAACTAAACCGAAAAAAAAACCGATCTATAAAAAAAACGAACTAGGGTTTTTTTTTCAAAAAAAACCGAAGGGTTTCTTAAAAAACCGGCGGCGGGTCTGTACTTCCCATGAGGCGCGGCCCGCGGGCGGGCGGTTCGGCGGGTTCCGGTGGGGCGGGTCGACGAGAGGCGGCGGCGGCTCGGGCGAGGCGCGGGCGCGCGAGAGGCGGCGGCGACGGCGGATCGGGGCTCCGGGCGCCTGCCCGAAGTCGGCAAGCGCGGGCGGCTTGGGTGGTGGCGGGTGGCGGTGTGGCGGGGCGCATATATAGGAGGCTGGGCGGGCGGCTTGGGAAGGCGCCCGGGTGAGTCCGGCTCGGACTCCCTCGGCGTCCGTGCCGAGCATGGCGGCACGGGAAGGCGGCGGCGGCTGGCGGCTGGCTCATTTGGGCCTTTGGCCCGGTCGGCTGGTCCGATTTTTTTTAAACATTCCTCCGAAAGAAAAAATTCCTAGAAAAATAAATAAAAATCTAAAAATTCCAAAACAAGTTTTCTCCGTCTAAATAAAATATTTAGAACAAGATGAACTTCTCTTGGCCCCTAAAATGCAATTTTTAAAACGTGCAAATTTTTCTAGGGCAAATAAAATTCCAAATAAAATCAAATAAAAACCAAATAATGATTTTAACATTTTTCCTCCGATATTTCAATTATTTTGGAGAAGTCATATTATCTCCCCTCATTTATTTATTACAAATGGAATATTTTCCGGAGAGAAAAATAATTAAAACCAAAAATCCTCGTCTTCACTACTTGATAAAATCAAATATGAAAATTCAAAAATCCCCAACTCTCTCCGAGGGTCCTTGAGTTGCTTAGGATTTCGAGGATTTGAAAACAGAATGCAATAAAATATGATATGCATGGATGACCTATGTATAACATGCCAAATTAAAAATTTGGGATGTTACACTTTCAAACCAACTTTCATCGATATAATCATCATAAATAGGAGGCATGCTTTCATCATAATAAAGTTTCTCATCAAAACTTAGGGTAATAAACATATCATGTTCATCAAACATAGCATCCACAAGCTTATGGCTTTGCATATCATTAGCATCATGGATATTCAAAGAACTCATACTAACAACATTGCAATCATGCTCATCATTCATGGATTTAATGGCAAACATTTTATTGAATTCTTCTTCTATCAACTGAGCACAATTTTTTGATCCATCATTTTCAAGAAAGACATGATAGATACGAATAATATGAGGCAACCTCAATTCCATTTTTTTGTAATTTTGTTTTTATAAACCAAACTAGTGATAAAAAAGAAACTAAAATATTCAATTGCAAGATCTAAAGATATACCTTCAAGCACCCACCTCCCCGGCAACAGCGCTAGAAAGAGCTTGATATCTACTATACAACTTGTTCTTGTAGACTTGTGTTGGGCCTCCAAGCGCAAAGTTTTGTAGGACAACAACAAATTTCCCTCAAGTGGATGACCTAAGGTTTATCAATCCGTGGGAGGCGTAGGATGAAGATGGTCTCTCTCAAACAACCCTGCAACTAAATAATAAAAGTCTCTTGTGTCCCCAACACACCAAATACAATGGTAAATCGCATAGGTGCACTAGTTTGGCGAAGAGATGGCGATACAAGTGTAATAATGATAGTAGATATTGATTTTTGTAATAGTAACAATAAAAACAGCAAGGTAGCAAGTAACAAAAGTGAGCACAAATGGTATTGCAATGCTTGAAAACAAGGCCTATGGTTCAAACTTTCACTAGTGCAATCTCTCAACAATGCTAATATAATTGATCACATAACCATCCCTCAACGTCTGACGTAAGAATCACTCCAAAGTTCTTATCTAGCGGAGAACATAAGAAGAAATTGTTTGTAGGTACATAACCACCTCAAAGTTATTCTTTCTGATCGATCTATCCAAGAGTTCCTACTAAAATAACACCACGGTATCCTTTCCGATCGATCTATCCAAGAGTTCGTACTAAAGTAACACCATATGATACGTATCAACCAACTCTAATGTCACCTAGATACTCCAATGTCACCACAAGTATCCATGAGTTAATTATACAATACACATCAAACAATTTCAGATTCGTAATACTCAATCCAACACAAAGAACCTCAAAGAGTACCCCAAGATTTCTACCGGAGAAACTAGGACGAAAAACGCATCAACCCCTATGCATAGATTACCCCAATGTCACCTCGGGAATCCGCGAATTGAGTGCCAAAACATATATCAAGTGAATCAATATGATACCCCATTATCACCACGGGTATTCATAGCAAGACATAGATCAAGTGCTCTCAAATCCATAAAAGTATTTAATCTGATAAAACGAAATCTCAAAGGGAAAACTCAATTCATCACAACAAGATAGAGAGGGAGAAACACCATATGATCCAACTATATTAACAAAGCTCGCGATACATCAAGATCGTGTCAAATCAAGAACATGAGAGAGAGAGAGATCAAACACATAGCTACTAGTACAAACCCTCATCCCCGAGGGTGGACTACTCCCTCCTCATCATGGTGGCCATAGGGATGATGAAGTTAGCCTCCAGTGATGATTTCCCCCTCCGGCAGGGTGCCAGAATAGGCTCTCGATTGGTTTTTCATGGCTATAGAGGCTTGCGACGGTGGAACTTCCGATCTAGGGTTATTTCTAGGGGTTTCTGTATTTATACGATTTTTTGGCATCGGTTTCACGCGAATATGGGCCTCAGGGGCCCATTACCCAGCAGGGCGTTGAGGGAGTCCTGGATTAGGGGTATCCTGGACAACCGGACTATGTACAACGTCCAGGACTATTGAAGCATGAAGATACAAGACTCAAGACTTCGCCCGTGTCCGGATGGGACTTCCCTTGGCATGGAAAGCAAGCTTGGCGATCCGGATATTATATTTCCTTCCTTGTAACCGACTCCATGTAACCCTAGCCCTCTCCGTGCCTATATAAACCGGAGAGGTTGGTCCTTGGAAGGCCGATCACAATTACATTCATACCATCATAGGCTAGCTCTTAGGGTTTAGCCTCTACGATCTCGTGGTAGATCTACTCTTGTACTACCCATATCATCAATATTAATCAAGCAAGAAGTAGGGTTTTACCTCCATCGAGAGGGCCCGAACTCCGGGTAAACACTGTGTCCCTTGCTTCCTGTTACCATCAGCCTTGACGCACGTATCGGGACCCCCTACCCGAGATCCGCCGGTTTTGACACCGACATTGGTGCTTTCATTGAGAGTTCCCCTGTGTCACCGCCGTCAGGCTCGATGGCGCCTCCAATCAGCTTCAATGACGCTGTCCAGGATGAGACTTTCCTCCTCGGACAGATCTTCGTGTTCGGCGGTTTCAAGATCGCGGGCCAACTCGCTGGCCATCCGGAGCAGATCGACAGCTACGCCCCTGGCCACCAAGTCAGGTTCGGAAACCTGAACTACACGACGGACATCCGCGGAGACTTGATATTCGACGGATTTGGGCCCATGCCAGGAGCACCGGACAGTCTTGACGAGCACGGCTTAGACCTGCCATCGGACGAAGCTCGGGGTATCGCCCCCGTAGTATCTCCGGACCTAGAGTCAGAAAGCTGCGTGCCGCCAAGGATCTGGAGGGATGGACCCGCCCCGTGTCGTGAACTCATCGGCGGTGGAGCCGAACACATGTCTTACCTCTGCGGTGGCCCGCGACTCCGAACCCCTGGATTTGTATCCGGATGTCGGTTCCAGTCAACGCCCCGAGCCCGTCGGCCGGGCGGCTCCGTAATGGAGTTCACCGCTGCGGATATCTTTCACTAAGACTTCGGCGACATGCTGAACTCATTAAAGTCTCTCTCTTTGTCAGAGGCTCTTCACTGAACTATGTTCGGCTCGAGTGGGAGGCAGGCATTTACGAAGGAATTCGCCGCCACCCACCACCCACTTCATTGCCACGGTCGATGACCTAACCGAGGTAATCGAACTTGACTCAAGACATCGACAAGATGGACGATGATGCAGGGAAGAACATGAACCACCGCCATCGGGCGGTGGACAGCCACCTCATCTTATGATATATATATATATGGTGGACACTCCGAAAGAAACAAATGGCGATGAGGCAACGGAGGATAAAACCTCAGGAAAAAAGCAAAGAACGGGCGCCGCCAACGCCACTCCAAGCCCCGCCACACCAATACCGACCCACGAGACGAAAACAATCCGAATGGTGCCGAAGAAGAATACAACACTGAACAGCCCGCCGAAAGGTGCCGAGCAGAGGATGAGCAGGTCAACCCAGATGAACAGGCGACGGACGACTACCCGGAGGAGGACAGTTACATGCCCCCCTCCGAAGACGAGATTAGCCTCGGCAACGACGAGTTCGGCGTGCCTGAGGATCCCGTAGAGCAGGAACGCTTCAAGCGTCGGCTTATAGCCACTGCGAGGAGCCTGAAAAAGAAGCAGCAACAACTCCAAGCTGATCAAGACCTGCTCACGCAGACGGATGGATCAAGTCCCGCAGCCGAGGAATACGGACTCGAGCACCATACAGCCGACCGGCCACCTCGTGGCCGGATAAACGGCACACCAGTCCGCGATACCAGCCAACACCCCACACCAACATACTACGGCACCGGGGCAACAAAAGGACAGCCAAGATCGATCTACGGATCGCGGGGCGCCGCTTTCAGACGCTGACGAGAATGTCATGCCGGACACACCTTCAACAAGTCCGGCCGGGCCGAATATAGCCATCTAGAGAAATTCGACCTGCGTAGCCACATAGCCCGGCACAGAGGTGCCGCGCACCCCCTCTGCTTCACTGATGAAGTAATGGATCATGAATTCCCAGGAGGGTTTAAACCCGTAAACATCGAATCATACGATGACACAACAGACCCCGCAGTATGGATCGAGGATTTCCTTCTCCACATTCACATGGCCCGCGGAGACGATCTACACGCCATCAAGTATCTTCCACTTAAGCTCAAAGGACTAGCCCGGCACTAGCTAAACAGCCTGCCAGCAAATCCCATTGGCAGTTGGAAAAACCTGGAGGACGCATTCCTTGACAACTTCCAGGGCACATATGTGCGACCACCCGACGCCGATGACTTGAGCCACATCACTCAACAGCCCGGCGAGTCAGCCAGGAAATTCTGGACCCGGTTCCTAACTAAAAAGAACCAAATAGTTGATTGTCCGGACGCCGAAGCCCTAGCAGCTTTCAAGCATAACATCCGTGACGAGTGGCTCGCTCGACACCTCGGCCAGGAAAAACCCAAGTCCATGGCAGCTCTCACAACATTAATGACCCGCTTTTGCGCGGGCGAGGACAGTTGGTTGGCTCGCAGCAGCACTACGCCACAGTCTGGCAATTCGGATGGCCGCGACAATAACGGTAAGCCATCGCTAATGTATAATATAAGCGACGAACAACGGCGACGCAAGATCAAGACACGGCCAATGCCAGATTCAAGGTCCAAGTCCGTCACGGAAGAAGCCATTCAAAAGAAATAATCAGGGACCGCCCAGTCTGGACCGTGACATCGAGCGCCGTGCCAAATTCATGGCACTTTGGACAAGCCAGCCAACCATACCAATAGATATTGCCGGTATTCAAACAAAGCCGCAAAATAAACACCGAAAACAAGGACAAGGGGTGCATGGCGACGACGATGAGGAGCCCTAACGTCTCAACACGGGGGACAGAAGAAATCCCCCTGTGTGAAAACGGTCAACATGATCTACGCCATGCACATCCCCAAGCGGGAAAGAAAGCGGGCACTAAGGGACGTCAATGCGATGGACCAGTCGCCCCCAAATTCAACCCATGGCCAGCTTGTCCGATCACCTTCGATTGTAGGGATCACCCTACTAGCATCCGTCATGGTGGCTCAGCCGCATTGGTCCTTGACCCAATCATTGACGGATTCCACCTCACGCGTGTCCTTATGGACGGCGGCAGCAGCCTGAACCTCGCTTTACCGGGACACAAGAAAGAAATGGGCATTGACCCTTCAAGGATCAAGCCCACTAAAACCACCTTTAAAGGTGTAATTCCTGGAGTAGAGGCTCACCAGACGGGCTCTATAACATTGGAAGTGGTCTTCGGATCTCCGGATAACTTCCGAAGCGAAGAGTTAATCTTCGATATCGTCCCCTTCCGCAGTGCCATGCACTGCTCGGACGAACCACATTCGCCAGATTCAATGCGGTACCACACTAGGCATATCTCAAGCTCAAGATGCCAGGACCGCGCGGGGTCATAACGGTGAACGGAAATATGGACCGCTCCCTACGAACAGAAGAACACACCGCAGCCCTTGCGGCGGAAGTACAATGCGGCCTTCTCCAACAAACCAATCCGCGACAACAACTTCTAGCAACAAGCGAGTCCGAGCACCTCAAGAATAGATCATCAGGCACGCCAAGAGCGCGACTAGCAGTCCGGCCTCCGCTTAAGCCCCATCAAAGCAGCATTCGTGCCACGTGCACACAATTACGCACTTAAAATACCATGGGCATAGGCGGAGGCACATCAACGACTCGGTCAATAGTACGGGTCACCGCCAAATACTTTCATACTCTTTCCCTCTTACCTTTCAGGACACCGCATTGGCGCAACATCCTCAAAAGAGCCGAATTGCCGGACTTATAGGGAAGAAGCATCTAGGGAGGCAATAGACGTTGTGCATATAAGAAAATACCCAGGTGGAATCTATTTAGGATCATTATACCTGCTTTATCTACCTGCACACAACCTGCCCCTCGATAGGACATGTCAAATAGCCCTACTTTATATTTGCTTAACGCATCCATTGAAAATGCACGCTTAAACGTATTTTCTGTCAATGAGATATTATACATAGCGTCAGCTCATTATTCTCATTCGAGCATTTTTCTCTTATAAATGTTTATTCGATATTGCATCCGTACACCTTGGTGCGGCCGGTTTGCCAGGGGCTGCTCATGGCGCCCCGCTATATGGCAACTAAAGTCCGAACACTTTCAACAATGCGGCACCCCGAACTTATAGCACTATATGCATCATCGAATCATGTCTTGGGTCTACAGCTGGGATAGCCCGACTCCTTGTTTTGGTGCCTTACGTTCCGTTATATCGGCTAAGGTAGCGCAGGAGAACTACTGCGATTGTGCCCCTTCTTTCTGGACGAGCACCTCAAGAGAGAAAGCAAACCCACCAAAGATGATGTGGCGAGAGCTGGTTGTCGCTCGAGAGGTCTTAAAATCCTTAAAGATTTTCCGCTTTAGGCGATAAATCGGCTTTGTCCGATCTAGGCGTGTATAGCGGCCCAATTCGCCTTCCGGATTCTAGGGCTTCACGAAATTTAAAATTGTAGACTTCTATGGCTAAGTGAAAGTTATAAAGCCGCATAGTCCGATTGCCTTGTTCGCCTTGCCGACACCTCCTTAAGGGACCAAATATTTGGGTAATGAGTGTCCAGGTTTTCCACGAACACCCCAAAGGTTGCTTGTCACGCCAAGCGTAAGCTTGACGATCGCCTACTTTCAGGATTTTATAAACAATATGAAGGTAATATTTTAAATAACAAAAGCGCTACATAGCGCAAGTAACTTCGTCTTTAATTACAAACATGATGAAGTGAATTCATTCAAATATTGCGCCCTTGGTACACTCATTGGCAACGAGACGAGCACCCTTCATCACGCCATCATAGTACATTTCGGGATGGCGATGCGTTTACTCCTCCGGCGTCTGCCCTGACCAGCTTCTCCGCATCCATCTTGCCCCAATGCACCTTGACGCTGGCAAGAGCTCAAGGGCACCTTCGATGCAAACAGATCGCTTGATCACTTCAAGCCGCTGGCAGGCATCCACCATCCGCTTGATCGTGCCAAAGTAGCTCTCGAACTAGCCAGTGCCACATCCTCGACTATGAAGTCCTTCATAGCCGTTCGCCGCCTACAGGAGTTCGACCAACTACTTCAGCTTGGTCACTCAGAGGCATCGGATGTTCGGCCCCAACATACCGGGACCGTAACAGCTTCTCCATTGAGCTCCCTCCCGGCACGGTAGAACTCCGCAATGGTTCGAGAGCGCTGGGCATGCATATCTGCAAACGCCCCTGGAGAGCTCCGTATTCGAGTAAGTAAAAGAAACGCCTCCTCCACATGTTTGCTTTGCATAAAGAATTTCTTACCCGCTGCTATCCTCTTGGCCTCCTTGATCTTCTGCTGTGCTTTCTCGGCTTCGGCCTTGGCATCTTTCAAATTCACAAGGGCCTTCGCAAGCTCGGCCTCCTTCATCTTCAGATTATGCTCCACGGACTCGCACTTCTTGCCGAGGTCCTGGAGCTCCTGCTGTACCTCGCCCACTCTAGCACTTTGCTTTTCGCGCTCCTTACTCTCCGAGGCCGCCTTGTCTTCGGCCTCGGACAGCGCCCTCTTCAGGGACGCCCGCCCAAGTCCGGAACCGTTGGGGGTTCCGGAGCAGTGTTCGGTTGAGAGTTCGCCTTGTTGCGGCTCTCATCGACGCGATCCACGGGGATCTTGAACCCTGGATGCCCGACATCTGGAATCCCGCCATGGGGCGTCTCCAGGGTCACCTCCCCCTGCTCTGAGAGCCTTCGGGACAACACCTCCGTGTCATCCGCGTGTGGAGGGGTAGTGGCCGCCGGGAGCGAATTTATCGCCGAATCGCTCAGGGACCCGGAGGAGGATTCCTCGGGGTGAACTCTGGCCGAACTGCATATATGTTCGGCACTATAAGTATAAAATTTACGAAGTGAAACCATGATAGGATGCGGACACTTACGATCGCAACGGGGGCTTCCCCCGGGGCAGCCACCCTTCATCGCTGTAGGCGGCCATGGTGGAATAGTCCGGAAGGGATGCTTTCCCCTTCTTGGATGCTCGAGCCTCCCCTCGGCGGCTTTTCTCTTCTTCTCCCCCCAGTGTGGGGAGGTGGAATTTCTTCTTGATTCCCCCCGCCTCCGCGGGAGGGATGTGTCTCGTCGTCATCGGACGACAGAGGAATAACGGCCTTGCGCCGAGGGCCTTTCCCGGCCGCCTGGCCCGCTTCGCCGGGCCCCTCATCCTTCCCGGATGGGGTGTCTTCTTCTTCTTCCTCCTCCCCTTCGTGGGAGGAGTCCGCCTCGTCGTCTTCGGACGAGGCTTCGGACGCAACCTTACGCCGGAGACCCTTCCTGGTCCCCGGGGCCTTCTTTTCAGCCTTCTTCTCCGGCACCTCGTGACGGTGCCGGGACAAGCATCTCCGTGAGGAGAGCATCCATTGGATCCTCCGCAAGAACGGAGCCGGACAAATCAATCTGCTCCGCCTTCACATAATCCCGAGGCAAATATATACAACTACTTAAAACTGCCCCCGTAAATGTATTGGGAAAAGACTAAACCCGGTGGAGGTCCCAAACTCACCGGATTCGGGGGCCGTGCTGCATGAAGTCTGCGGTCCTCGGATGTGGGAGGAGGTACTTCGGAGGCCTTGAACAACACTTTCCATGCGCCTTTGTGCGTCATGCCGTAGAGCTTCCGGAGCGTCTGGTGTTCGGTCGGGACGAACTCTCATAGATTTACCGCCCGCTTTTGGTGCAGGATCCGCTAACGAGCATGACTCGGATCACATTGACAAGCTTGATGTTCTTGTCCTTCATGCTTTTGATGCATGTTTGGAGTCCGCCAGCTCCGTGGAATCGCCCTGTGATAGGCCCTTCTTTTTCCTGTGAGGTGAGCCGCGCATAGGGATTCCGGATCGAAACTCGGGGCCGCCGCCTAGCTTGACGCCGCTGCTCGGTGATGTAGAACCACCCCGATTGCCATCCTTTTACGGTCTCTCAAGGAGCCGTCCAGCCAGTGACTTTGGGCATCTTGCCCACCATGGCCCCTCCGCACTTCGCTTGTTCGCCAGCAGACAATCTTCAAGCTTCAGTGTAAGATTTGCAGCCACAGCGAAGTGAGGCCGGATGCGGAGGAAGGTTTCGCAAACGCATTTATGAACGTCGAGATGTTGAGGACAAAATTCGGGGCTAGATCATGGAAATCTAGCCCATAGTAGAACATGAGCCTGCGGACGAAGGGATGGAGTGGAAATCCCAGTCCACGGACGAGGTGGGCGAAGACCACGACTCTCTCGTGGGGTCCTGGGGTCGAGATGACCTGCCCAGCGTCCGGTAGCCGGTGCGCTATGTCTGCGGCCAAGTATCCGGCCGCCCGAAGATTTTCTATGTGCTCCTCCTTGACGGTGGAAGCCACCCACTTGACTCCTGCTCCGGACATGTTTAGCTGTGCGGAGGAGACTTGGGCTTGGGCGTTGGAGCTCGAGGGGGCAAGAAAGGGTAGAGAAGGAAGAAGGCGTGGGTAAAAATGAGGAAATATTATCCCTTTATAGAGGCGACGACAGCGGTGCACCTCCCCACTTGCCCGTTGGGAATCTCTTGCTCCCTAAGCGTCACGATTAATGATGTGGTGAGATTACCTGTACCCGTATTGATGAGAATCCCGTAATGAGGGGGCCACGATCTCTGCTTTGACAAGACGTGTCAAGGAAACCGCCTCGCAAAATGCGCTGTGAAAAGACGGTTCGAATAATGACCTGACCGTAGTGCCACGTCGCATTGCCTAAAAAGTTGTCGGCAGATTGCCTTTGTGAAACATCATTCTCTCTACGGTGGCATTCGAAGATCATCTTGTGGATCCGGACACGGTTTGAGTGTTCGATAATTACCTTGGAGTATTCGGAGAAGGAACCCGTCCCCGCAATGTCAAGACAAGATCGCGCTACGGACTCATCGTCATTGAAGCCTGGTTCAGGGGCTACCGAGGGAGTCCTCGATTAGTGGGTATCCGGACAGCCGGACTATGTACAACGTCCGACTATTGAAGCGTGAAGATACAAGACTCAAGACTTCGCCCGTGTCCCGGACGGGACTTTCCTTGGCGTGGAAGGCAAGCTTGGTGATCCGGATATTATATTTCCTTCCTTGTAACCGACTCCATGTAAACCCTAGCCCTCTCCGGTGCCTATATAAACCGGAGAGGTTGGTCCTTAGAAGGCCGATCACAATTACATTCATACCATCATAGGCTAGCTCTTAGGGTTTAGCCTCTACGATCTCGTGGTAGATCTACTCTTGTACTACCCATATCATCAATATTAATCAAGCAGGAAGTAGGGTTTTACCTCCATCGAGAGGGCCCGAACCTGGGTAAACACCTGTGTCCCTTGCTTCCTGTTACCATCAGCCTTGACGCACAGATCAGGACCCCCTACCCGAGATCCGCCAGTTTTGACACCGACAGGCGTGCCAGAGGAGGGTGGCGCACCCTGGTGCCTTGTGGGCAGCAGGGGGGCCTCCATTGGTTCTTTGCTCTGGTATTTTTCTTTTCTAACGAAAAAATCATCAAAAAGTTTTGTTGCATTTGGAGAACTTTTATTTCTGCACAAAAAACACCACCATGGTAGTTCTGCTAAAAACCGTAAGTCTGGGTTAGTTCCATGTAACACATACCAAAACCATATAAAATTGTTGTAAACATGACATGAATACTTCATAAATTATAGATAATACCGAGACATATCTGTTGGGGAACGCGTTGCATGGAAAACAAAAAATTATACGCACACGCATGATCTATCCATGGAGATGCATAGCTAAGAGAGGGAAGAGTGTGTCTACGTACCCTTGTAGACCGTTAAGCAGAAGCATTTATCAACTCGGTTGATGTAGTCGTACACCTTCACGATCCGTTCCGATCAAGTACCAAATGTACTGCACCTCTGCGTTCAACACACATTCAGCTTGATGACGTCCTCGCCTTCTTGATCCAGCAAGATGGGTGAAGTAGTAGATGAGTTCCGGCAGCATGACGGCGTGGTGACGGCGGTGGTGCAACTATCTCCGCAGGGCTTCGCCGAGCACTACGAAAATTATGACCGAGGATGAACTAGAGGGAGAGGGGCTCCGCACACGGCTTGGGGATCGTGGTGTGTGTTGCCTTCGCCCTCCTCACATACATATAGGTGGAGGGGGAAGAGGAGGCAGCCTAGGGTGCCCCAAAGGGCTGGCGGCCAGCCCTAGGGCCTGCCCTAGCAGCGCCCCCTTCCATATATGGACATGGGGGAAGGAAAGGGGGGTTGGCTGCCTTAGGGCGCCTCCCCTTCCTTCCCTCCTTCCTTGGCGCGTGGGCAGGGGTGGAAGGGCGTGCCAGCCCCCTTGTGGGATGGTGTGTGATGCGGCTTGAACTACGTCGATATTTCCCCAAAGAGGAGGGATGATGCAACACAGCCACAGTAGGTATTTCCCTGAGTGATGAGACCAAGGTTATCAAACCAGTAGGAGAACCACGCAACACTACGTAAACAGTACCTGCACACAAACAACAAATACTTGCAACCTAACATGTTAAAGGGGTTGTCAATCCCTTTCGGGTAATGGTGCCAGAATTTGTCAAGTTGACGAGATAAAATTGTAGTAGATTGATAGATGCAAATAAAAGCAAATAAAATTCAGCGAGGTGTTTTTGGGATTTTGATAATATAGATCTGAAAATAAAAGTGGCAAATAAATGAAAAGGCAAATAGCAAAATAGATATGAAAATATATTATGAGAAAATAGACCGGGGGGCCGTAGATTTCACTAGTGGATTCTCTCAAGAAAAATAGCATACGGTGGGTAAACAAATTACTGTTGGGTAATTGATAGAACTTACAATAATTATAACAATATCCAGGCAATGATCCTTATATATGCATCACGTCCAAGATTAGTAGACCGACTCCTGCCTGCATCTACTACTATTACTCCACACATCGACTGCTATCCAGCATGCATCTAGTGTATTAAGTTCATGGAAAATGGAGTAATGCAATAAAAACGATGACATGATGTAGACAAGATCTATTCATGTAGGAATAGACCCCATCTTGTTAATAGCAATGATACATACATGTCATTTCCCCTTCTGTCACTGGGATTGAGCACCGTAAGATCGAACCCATCACAAAGCACCTCTTACCATGACAAGAAAAATCGATCTAGTCAACCTAACTAAACCAAAGATTCGAAGAAGAAATACGAGGCTATAATTAATCATGCATATAAGAGATCAAAAGACTCAAATAACTTTCATGGATGGAAGCATAGATCTGATCATAAACTCAAAGTTCCTCGGATCCCAACAAACACACCGCAAAAAGCGTTACATCAAATAGATTTCCAAGAGACCATTGTATTGAGAATCAAGAGAGAAAGAGAGAGAGGAAGCCATCTAGCTACAACGTATGGACCCGTAGGTCTACAATGAACTACTCACGCATCATCGGAGAGGCACTAATGAGGATGATGAACCCCTCCGTGATGGTGTCTAGATTGGATCTGTGGTTTCTTGAACTTGCGGCGGCTGGAATTGTTTTCGTCGACTCCCCTAGGGTTTCTGGAATACTGGGGGTATTTATAGAGCAAAGAGGCGGTGCGGGAGGCGGCTGAGGTGGGCACAACCCAGCAGGGCACGCCTGGGCCCCAGGCGTGCCAGTGTGGGTTGTGCTCCTGAGCCCCCTCCGTACTTCTTTGGCCCAATAGGTGTCTTCTGGTCAAGAAAAAATCACCAAAAAGTTTCGCTGCGTTTGGACTCCGTTTGGTATTGATTTTATGCAAAGTAAAAAACAAGCAAAAAATAGCAACTGGCACTGGGCACTGTGTCAATAGGTTAGTCCCAAAATATGATATAAAGTTGCTATTAAATGATTGTAAAACATCCAATAATGATAATACAACAGCATGGAACAATCAAAAATTATAGATACGTTGGAGACGTATCATCATCCACAAGCTTAATTCCTGCTCGTCCTCGAGTAGGTAAATGATAAAAAACAGAATTTTTGATGTGGAATGCTGCCTAACATGTTCATCACATATTATTTTATTTTTAGCATGGACATTTGAACTTTTATATGATACAAAGCAATAGTCTAGTTTTGACATGAAGATTTCAATACTCAAGCATATCAACAAGCAACCATGTCTTCTCAAAATATCAATGCTAAAGCAAATTATCCCTAGCCCATTATGCTCAATCATTGATCCATTCATGAAACACACTCGCATATTAGCTACACCCAATGCTCAAGTACGATCATAGTGCCCCTTAGTTGGTGCTTTATAAGAGAAGATGGAGACTCAAATAAAAATAAAATTGCATAAGTAAATAGAAAGGCCCTTCGCAGAGGGAGGTAGGGATTTGTAGAGGTGCCAGAGCTCAAAGCGAAAAAGATAGAGATAAAACATTTTGGGTGGCATGCCTTTCCTGTCAACGAAAACAATCGAGTAGTCCCCAATACTTTCCATGCTAGATATATCATAGGCAGTTCCCAAACAAAAAATAAAGTTTATTCCTTTTTCTACCAGACTTTCTCATTCCACGGGTGCCGTCCATACCAACACTTTTCAAGAAATTTATTATTTGACAACATAAAGTAAATTCATTTTTTCATTTCAAGACTGGGCATCCCTAGTACCTTTGCCGTACTCTCGTGCAATGACAAGTGAATAAACACTCATCTTGAGAATAACATATCTAGCATGGAAACATATCGGCCACCCCGTACCGTTTCATGAGCGGTACGAGCACACAAAAAGGAAATTTATTTTGAAATTAGAGATGGCACATACAAATTTGCTTAGAATGGCACGGAAATACCGCATATAGGTAGGTATAGTGGACTCATGTGGCAAAGCGGGTTTAAGGATTTGGATGCACAAGTAGTGATCATATTTGGTGCAAGTGAAGGCTAGCAAAAAGATTGAAAAGCATCCAACCAAGAAACGAAAAATCACATAAGCAAGCATTAAGCATAACTAACACCGAATAATGCACCACAAGTAGGATGTAATTTCATTGCATAACTATTGACTTTCGTGCTTGCGTAGGGAATCACAAACCTTAACACCATATTCTTACTAAAACATAATTACTCATTAACATGACTCACATATCACTATCATCATATCGTAGAACTATTACAAAGAATCAAGTTTATTTTGTCCAATGATCTTCATAAAGTTTTTATTATATCCCCTTTGGATATCCATCACTTTGGGACTAATTTAATATGTTGCTATTGATAGCTCAAACAAATCTAAGTGAAGAACATGAGCACAAAAATTTCTTCTCTCAAAATAATTGAAGTGAAGCATGAGAGAATTTCTTAAAAATTTCACTAACTCTCAAATAAATCTAACTGAAGCATGAGAGCATTTCTTCAAAAAATAATAAAGCACACCATGCTCAAAAAAGATATAAGTGAAGCACTAGAGCTATTCCATAGCTCAAAAAGATTAAGTGAAGCATAGAGAGCAATTCTAACAAGTCGTAGCATAATTTTGGCTCTCTCAAATAGGTGTGTCCAGCAAGGATAGATGACACAAAATAAAAATCAAAACAAGCAAAGACTCATATCATACAAGACGCTCCAAGCAAAACTCATGATGTGTGACGAATAAAACTATAGTTCCAAGTAAAATACCGATGGTCGTTAGAAGAAAGAGGGGATGCCACTCGGGGGCATCCCCAAGCTTAGTTGCTTGCTTCTCTTTTAGATAATAGATTGGGATGCCATGGGGCATCCTTCTTACTCCTTATTCCTTCATCCATTGTGATCTCACCCGAAACTTGAAAACTTCAATCACACAAAACTCAACAGAATCTTCGTGAGATCCGTTAGTATAACAAAGCAAATCACTACTCTAAGCACTGCTGCAAACCAATTCATATTCTATTCTTGCATTATATATACTGTATTCCAACTTTGCTATAGCTTATACCCTCCAATACAAACCATAGATTCATCAAAATAAGCACACAACACAAAGGAAACAGAACTGTCGAAAACAGAACAGTCTGTAGTAATCTGAATATTTTGTATACTTCTGTAACTCACAAAATTCTGAAAAATTAGGACAATGTGGGCAATTTGTATATCAATCTTGTGTAAAACATTCAGAGCAAAATCATGTTTCTGTGATTTATGAAAATTATTTTACTGGGCGGAAAAGTTTCTGTTTTCCAACAAGATCAAATCAACTATCACCCAACATGATCCCAAAGGCTTTGCTTGGCACAAACACTAATTAAAACATAAAAAACACAATCATAACAGAGGCATAATTGTGCAAACACTCAAGAACATAAAGAAAAAGACAAAAATAAATTTTATTCATTGGGTTGCCTCCCAACAAGCGCTATCGTTTTATGCCCCTAGCTAGGCATAAAGCATAGATCTAAGTGTTGTCATATTTAGTTCTAGATCCATAAGATGCCCTCATGATTGATTCATATGGTGGCTTAATTCTTGTTCTAGGTAAGTGTTCCATACCCTTCCTTAGCGGAAATTGAAATTTAATATTGCCTTCTTTCGTATCAATCACGTCACCAATAGTACGTAAAAATGGTCTACCAAGTATAATTGGACAAGACGGATTGCAATCAATATCAAGAACAATAAAATCTATGGGCACATAATTCCTATTTGCAAGAATAAGAACATCATTAATTCTTCCCATTGGCTTTTTAATGGTAGAATCCGCCAAGTGCAAATTAAGAGAACATTCTTGAATATCGGTAAGACCAAGCACATCACATAAAGATTTCAGAATTGTAGAAACACTAGCACCCAAGTCACATAAAGCAAAACACTCATAATTTTTAATATTGACTTTGATAGTAGGTTCCCATTCATCATGTAATTTTCTAGGAATTGAGATCTCTAATTCCAACTTTTCTTCCAAAGTTTTCATCATGGCATCAACAATATGTTTAGTAAAAGCTTTATTTTGTTCGTAAGCATGAGTGAATTAATAATGGATTGCAACAAGGAAATACAATCAATCAAAGAGCAACTATCATAATTAAAGTCTTTGTAATCCAAGAGAGTGGGCACATCACTAGTTAAAGTTTTGACCTCTCCAAACCCACTTTTATCAATTTTCTCAACAAGATTTTCACCCTCCAAATTATCGGGATGCCTTCTAACTAAAGTTGACTCTTCTCCAGTCCCTTTATTATCAGTTTTAATCCTACAAAACAAGGAATCAATAGAGGAAACACCAATCACTTTAAGATCTTCATCAGTTTTATGAAAGCAATTAGTAGAAAACGCTTTTTCTAAAAATTCTCTTTTAGCTCTAAGCATATCGGTTCTTTTCTTACTTTCATCCATAGAAACATATAAAGCTTTAATTGATTCCTCAACCTTAGGCACAAAATTTTTCATCTTGAGATTTTCTACATCATGAGAAATTCTATCAATACTTCTAGACATAGCATCAATCTTATTCAGCTTTTCTTCTACCATAGCATTAAAAACCTTTTGAGTATTGATAATTCTTTAATATTATTCTCAAGATCAGAGGAGTTCCTATTATTATTTTAAGAAGGATTACCATAGGAATTACCATAACTATTAGAGAAATAATAGGAAAACCTAGGATTAGAATTACCTCTATAAGCATTGTTATTGAAATTGTTTCGCGAGATAAAATTCACATCTACGGCATCACTATTTTGCTCAATCAAGGTAGACAAAGGCACATCATTAAAATCAATAGAATCACTTTTGTTAGCAACCAATTTCATAAGAGAATCAACTTTTTCACTCAAAGAATTTATTTCTTCAACCGAATTAACTTTTTTACTAGTAGGAGCTTTTTCGGTATGAATTTATGAATAATTTGCCATAATATTATCAAGCAATTTAGTAGCTTCCCCCAAAGTAATTTCCATAAAAGTACACCCCGCAGTGGAATCTAAAAGATTTCTAGAAAGAAAATTCAGTCCTGCATAAAAAATTTGTATGATCATCCAAAGATTTAAACCATGAGTGGGACAATTTCTTAGCATCAATTTCATTCTTTCCCAAGATTGCGCAACATGCTCATGCTCAAGTTGTTTAAAATTCATGATTTGTGTCCTAAGGGAAATAATTTTTGCAGGCGGAAAATACTTAGTAATAAAAGCATCCTTGCACTTATCCCAAGAATCTATGCTATTGCGAAGCAAAGAAGAAAACCAAATTTTTGCACGATCTCGCAAAGAAAACGGGAATAACTTCATCTTCACAATATCATTGTCCACATCGTTTTTATTTTGCATATCGCATAATTCCACGAATGTGTTAAGATGGGACGCGGCATCCTCACTAGGAGTACCAAAAAATGGATCTTTCATAACAAGGTTCAACAAAGCGGCATTAATATCACAAGACTCTGCACTAGTGGTGGGAGGAGCAATCGGAATGCTAATAAAATCATTGTTGTTGGTATTGGAGAAATCACACAACTTGGTGTTCTCTTGAGTCACTGTGACTACGCAACAAGATTGCAGTCAAAACAGATCTGACGAGAAAAACGGCGAACGAAAAAGAGGGCGAATAAAACGGCAAATTTTTGTGAAGTGGGGGAGACGAAAACGAGAGGCAAATAGAAAATAATGTAAATTGCAAGGAGATGATATTAGTGATTAGGAACCTGGTAGATGTTGATGATGTCTCCCCGGCAATGGCGCCAGAAATTCCTTTTGATGCGGCTTGGACTACGTCGGTATTTCCCCAAAGAGGAAGGGATGATCCAGCACAACTACGGTAGGTATTTCCCTCAGTGATGAGACCAAGGTTATCGAACCAGTAGGAGAACCACGCAACACTACATAAACAGTACCTGCACACAAAGAACAAATACTTGCAACCCGACGTGTTAAAGGGTTTGTCAATCCCTTTTGGATAACGGTGCCAGAATTTGTCAAGTTGACGAGATAAAATTGTAGTAGATTGCTAGATGCAAATAAAAGCAAATAAAATTCAGTGAGGTATTTTTGGGTTTTTGATAACATATATCTGAAAATAAAAGTGGCAAATAAACAAAAAGGCGAATAGCAAAATAGATCTGAAAATATATGATGATAAAATAGACCCGGGGGCCGTAGATTTCACTAGTGGCTTCTCTCAAGAAAAATAGCATACGGTGGGTAAACAAATTACTGTTGGGCAATTGATAGAACTTTAAATAATTATGACGATATCCAGGCAATGATCATTATATAGGCAACACATCCAAGATTAGTAGACCAACTCCTGCCTGCATCTACTCCTATTACTCCACACATCGACATTCATCCAAAGATGCATCTAGTGTATTAAGTTCATCGAAAATGGAGTAATGCAATAAGAATGATGACATGATGTAGACAAAATCTATTCATGTAGGAATAGACCCCATCTTGTTATCCTTAATAGCAATGATACATACGTGTCATTTCCCCTTCTGTCACTGGGATTGAGCACCGTAAGATCAAACCCATCACAAAGCACCTCTTCCCATGGAAAGAAAATTCGATCTAGTCGGCCTAACTAAACCAAATATTCGAAGAAGAAATACAAGGCTATAAGTAATAATGCATATAAGAGATCAAAAGACTCAAATAACTTTCATGGATAAAAACATAGATCTGATCATAAACTCAAAGTTCATCGGATCCAAACAAACACACCGCAAAAAGAGTTACATCTAATAGATCTCCAAGAGACCATTATATTGAGAATCAAGAGAGAGAGAGAGAGAGAGAGAGAGAGAGGAAGTCATCTAGCTACTAACTACGGACCCGTAGGTCTACAATGAACTACTCACGCATCATTGGAGAGGCACCAATGAGGATGATGAACCCCTCTGTGATGGTGTCTAGATTGGATCTGTGGTTTCTGGAACTTGCGGCGGCTGGAATTGTTTTTCATCGACTCGACTCCCCTAGGGTTTCTGGAATATTGGGGTATTTATAGAGCAAAGAGGCGGTGCGGGAGGCGGCCGAGGTGGGCACATCCCAGCAGGGCGCGCCTGGGCCCCCAGGCACGCCCAGGTGGGTTGTGCTCCCCTTGGAGCCCCTCCGTACTTCTTTGGCCCAACAGTGTCTTCCGTCCAGAAAAAATCACCAAAATGTTTCGCCACGTTTGGACTCCGTTTGGTATTGATTTTTGCTAAGTAAAAACAAGCAAAAACAACAAGTGGCACCGGGCACTATTTTAATAGGTTAGTCCCAAAAAATGATATAAAGTTGCTATAAAATGATTGTAAAACATCCAAGAATGATAATATAACAGCATGGAACAATAAAACTTATAGATACGTTGGAGACATATCAGTGTGCTTCCCCCCTTTGGCCGATAAGGCCCACCACTTACCGATGGCCTCCCGGAACCCCTTCCACCACTCTGATAAATACCTGGTACATTCTGAAACCTTTTCGGTGACCAAATAGTATCGTCCTATATATCAATCTTTACCTCCGGACCATTCTGGAGCTCCTCATCATGTCTGTGATCTCATCTGGGACTCCGAACAACATTCGGTCACCAATTGACATAACTCATATAACACTATATCGTTAACGAACGTTAAGCGTGCGGACCCTACGGGTTCGAGAATGATGTAGACATGATCAAGACAACTCTCCGGCAATAACCAATAGTTGGACCTAGATGCCCATATTGGTTCCAACATATTCTACGAAGATCTATATCGGTCGAACCTTTGTGACAACATACGTGGTCCCCCTCCCGGTATGTAATGAATGTCTCATGGCAAAACAAAGTACCACTGAATGAATATCGAACAAACTAGGTGCATGCAAGGTAACAATCCGAAAAATATTCTCGCTAAATACCAAGTTATAAATAAGTCTCTTATCCTCATCATGGCGAATAAACTTATGTGATACCATACTGTCATAATCTAAACGTATAGTGGGTAGCAGTTTCTCATGTTTTTCGTTGCGCCTAATGGGTATCTCAAAGTGTTTAGCAAGGCAGGAGGTAAAGATACCTCCAAAAATAGGACCCTTTGTACGGTTCATACTCAACCGTCCAGCAACCATAGCACCTAAAATGTAAGTTCTATCTCTGTGTAAAGCGTGGCACAAAATAGCGAGGTCAGGGGCACTAAGGTCCCCACTCTCTCCACGACCAATCAAACATCTCCCAACAAATAATGAATAATAGCTTAAAACAGGGAAATGAATACTAGACACCCTTGCTCCCGACACTCCTCTGTTTTCCCCTACGATAATTTCATGAATAAAACCTTCCACATCACTAGGACGTGGTTCCTCGATGCTGCCTTCATAAGGTAATTTACAAACCTCATAAAAGTCATAAAGCGTCATTTCTTTGTACTCATTATATAAGTGAAAATCTACCGTGGGTGGTGATCACCTAGCATGAAAATGAAAATTTTGCATGAAAGTATTAGTGAGTAGGAGATACTGATTACACTGGTCGCGGAGGAAGTCGGTGATGCCTGCATTCTCAGCCAAATAATAGAAATCATCATAAATCCCGGCTGCTTGTAAGAATGCATCACATGGCCATTCGCACGGCCAAATTTCCGCGGCGCGAGGAAGATTATACTTGGGCTTTTCCTTCTCCTCATTTTCTTTGTCCTTCAAACCACGGCTCGAGGAACCTCTCAACATTATTCTTCCTATAAAATTTCTGAAATTTTTTAGTGAATCAAACTCAACAAAATTGATAGCAACTACTCCTACAAGTGCCTAGAAGCTATATCATGCATCAAAACTACTTTGGACCATATAATTTTGACATGGGAGCTCAAGAACAAGGTCACCACAGCAGCAAAAATTGGCAATGAATAAAGCACTAGAACAAAAACTAATTGGACCATTGGAGGAGTCACATACCGAAGAACAATCCCCAAAGCAGTTTTGTGAATGGAGCATTCAGCAAGGAGATCGAAAATGGCAGCAAGATGAGCTAGAACACGAGTTTGAGCTATGGAGTGATTTTTTCTAGACGAAGAAGGAGTGGATGGGTGCTGGAATAAGTGGAGGGAGGCCACGTGGGGCCCACAAGGTCAGGGTGCGCGCCCTCCACCCTTGTGGCCAGCTGGTGAGGCCCCCTGGTGTGTTCTTTGCACCAGAAATTCTAAAATACTGTAAAAATAATCATACTAAATTTTCAGGGCATTTGGAGAACTTTTATTTTCGAGACATTTTTTATTGCACGGATAATTGAGATAACAAACATAAAATGCTACTTTTACTTTATTTAATCTAAATAACATAAAGTAAAAGATGGGTACACAGAGTTTGTGCTTCTAAATTCATCCATCTCATGCTCATCAAAAGGAATCCATTAACAAGGTTGATCAAGTCTTCTTATTAACAAACTTCTTCCGAATGACATGAAACCGGAGAACTTCCGAATAACACTAGGTTACCTCAAAAGGGATATGCATTTCCCCAACAATAAGTATATCATATTTCTTTTTGACAATAGGAAGAGGAAATTCAAAACCTCCAATAGTAATAGTTGAAATTTTTCCAATAGAATTGATACTATGAACTTGAGGTTGTTTCTTCGAAAAGTGTACCGTATGCTCATTACCATTAACATGAAAAGTGACATTGCCTTTGTTGCAATCAATAACAGCCCCTGTAGTATTCAAAAAGGGCCCACCAAGGATGATCTACATACTGTCATCCTCGGGAATATCAAGAATAACAAAGTCCGTTAAGATAGTAACATTTGCAACCACAACAAGCACATCCTCACAAATAGCGATGGGTATAGCCGTTGATTTATCAGCCATTTGCAAAGAGATTTTAGTAGGTGTCAACTTATTCAAATCAAGTCTACGATACAAAGAGAAAGGCATAACACTAACACCGGCTCCAAGATCACATAAAGCAATTTTAACATAGTTTCTTTTAATGGAGCATGGTATAGTGGGTACTCCTGGATCTCCAAGTTTCTTTGGTATTCCACCCTTAAAAGTAGAATTAGCAAGCATGGTGGAAATTTCAGCTTCCGATATCTTTCTTTTATTTGTAACAATATCTTTCATATATATACTTAGCATAAGGAGGCATTTTAAGCATATCAGTCAAACGCATACGCAAAAAGATAGGTCTAATCATTTCAGCAAAGCGCTCAAAATCCTCATCATCCTTTTTCTTGCATGGTTTAGGAGGAAAGGGCATGGGTTTCTGAACCCATGGTTCTCTTTATTTACCATGTTTCCTAGCAATGAAGTCTCTCTTATCGTAACGTTGATTCTTTGATTATGGGTTATCAAGATTAACAGCAGGTTCAATCTCTACATAATTATCATTACTAGGTTGAGCATCAACATGAACATCATTATTAACATTATCACTAGGTTCATGTTCATCACCAGATTGTGTATCAGCATCATAAATATAAATATCATTGGGATTCTCAGGTGTGTCTATAGCAGGTTCACGAGCATGCAAAGTCCTATCAGTTTTGTTTTTCTTTTTATTAGCAGGACTAGGTGCATCGGTATTAGTTCTTTGAGAATCTTGCTCAACTCTCTTAGTATGACCTTCAGGATACAAAGGTTCCTGGGTCATTTTACCGCCTCTAGTCATAACCCTAACAACATTATCATTATTCTTACTATTCAACTCATTAAGAAAATCATCTTGTGCCTTAAGTACTTGTTCTACTTGAGTTGTAACCATGGAAGCATGTTTACTAATAGGCTTAAGATCATTAACAGTTCTACTCATATAATCACCCAAGTGGTCAAGCATGTAAGCATTACATTTCAATTGTCTACTAACATAAGCATTGAAGTTTTATTGTTTAACAATAAAATTATTAAACTCATCCAAGCATTGACTAGCAGACTTATTGTGAGGAATATCACCTTCATCATATCTACGGAGAGAGTATACCTCTACTAGCTATGTCGGGTTATCAAGACCATGTATTTCTTCAATACGTTAACATCTTCACTTTAATACCTTTTTCTTTCATAGATTTCTTTGCCTCTTGCATATCTTCCGGATCGAGAAATAGAATACCCCTTTTCTTGAAGTTGGCTTCGGAGTTGGTTCAGGAAGCGTCCAATCATTTTCATTACTCAATATATTATTCAATAGCAATTCAGCTTGCTCAACAGTTCTTTCCCTAAAAACACAACCAACACAACTATCCAGGTGGTCTCTGGAGGCATAGGTTAGTCCATTATAGAAGATATCAAGTATTTCATTTTTCTTGAGAGGATGATCAGGCAGAGCATTATGTAATTGGAGTGGCCTCCCCCAAGCTTGTGGGAGACTCTCTTCTTCAATTTGTACAAAATTAAATATTTCACTTAAAGCAGCTTGTTTCTTATGAGCGGGGAAATATTTTGCAGAGAAGTGATAAATCATATCCTGGGGACTACGCACACAACCAATAGCAAGAGAATTAAACCATATCTTAGCATCACCCTTTAATGAGAAAGGAAATAATTTAAGGATATAGTAATAGTGAATTTTTTCCTCATGAGAAAATAGGGTGGCTATATCATTCAGTTTAGTAAGATGTGCCACAACTGTTTCAGATTCATAACCATGGAAAGGATCGGATTTAACCAAAGTAATTAACTCAGGATCGACAGAGAATTCAGAATCCTTATCAGTAACAAAGATAGGTGAAGTAGCAAAAGCAGGATCATATTTCATTCTAGCATTCAAGGATTTTTCTTTCATCTTAGCTAACAATTTCTTAAGATCCTCTCTATCATTGCAAGCAAAGAAGTCCCTAGCAGTTTCTTCATCCATAACAAAACCCTCAGGAACAATAGGCAATTCATATCTAGGAGGAGAATCATAATTATCATCTTCAATAGTATCATCAGTTTCAGTAATTTCATTCTCTCTAACCCTAGCAAGTTGTTCATCAAGAAATTCACCTAGTGGCACAGTATTATCAAGCACAGAAGTAGTTTCATCATAAGCATCATGCATAGCGGAAGTGGCATCATCAATAACATGCGACATATCATGATTACTAGCAGGTGGTGATGTCGCAAACTTACTCAAAACAGAAGGAGAATCTAATGCGGGGCTAGATGGCAGTTCCTTACCTCCCCTCGTAGTAGAGGGGTAGATCTTGGTTTTTGGATCTTTTGGATTCCTCATAGTGATCAACATATATAAATCCCAAGTGAATCATAGAATAGAGCTATGCTCCCGGTCAACGGCGCCCGGAAAAAGGTCTTGATAACCCACAAGTATAGGGGATCACAACAGTTTTCGAGGGTAGAGTATTCAACCCAAATTTATTGATTCAACACAAGGGAGCCAAAGAATATTCTTGAATATTAGTAGCTGAGTTGTCAATTCAACCACACCTGAAAGACTTAATATCTGTAGCAAAGTATTTAGTAGCAAAGTAATATGGAAGTAGCGGTAACGGTGGCAAAAGTAACAGTAGAAGTTTTGTAGCAATCGTAACAATGGCAACGGAAAAGTAATGGAGCAAAGATCAATATGAAATGAGCTCGTATGTGCTACCTCTTGAGCACTACATTGGTTTTCCCTTGAAGAGGAAAGGGTGATGCAATAAACTAGCGTAAGTATTTCCCTCAGTTTTTGAGAACCAAGGTATCAATCGAGTAGGAGACCACGCACGAGTCCCTCACACCTACACAAACAAACAAGAACCTCGCAACCAACGCGATAAAGGGGTTGTCAATCCCTCAACGGTCACTTACGAGAGTGAGATCCGATAGATATAGTAAGATAATATTTTTGGTATTTTTATGATGAAGATGCAAAGTAAATAAAATGCAATAAAAATAGCTAAGTGTTGGAAGATTAATATGATGGAAAATAGACCCGGGGGCCATAGGTTTCACTAGTGGCTTCTCTCAAGAGCATAAGTATTACGGTGGGTGAACAAATTACTGTTGAGAAATTGATAGAATTGAGCATAGTTATGAGAATATCTAGGTATGATCATGTATATAGGCATCATGTCCGCGACAAGTAGACCGACTCACCTTTGCATCTACTACTATTACTCCACACATCGACCGCTATCCAAAGCATGCATCTAGAGTATTAAGTTCGAAAGAACAAGAGTAATGCTTTAAGTAAGATGACATGATGTAGAGGGATAAACTCATGCAATATGATATAAACCCCATCTTGTTATCCTCGATGGCAACAATACAATACGTGCCTTGCTGCCCCTACTGTCACCGAGAAAGGACACCACAAGATTGAACCCAAAGCTAAGCACTTCTCCCATTGCAAGAAAAATCAATCTAGTAGGCCAAACCAAACTGATAATTCGAAGAGACTTGCAAAGATAACCAATCATACATAACATAATTCAGAGAAGATACAAATATTGTTCATAGATAAACTTGATCATAAACCCACAATTCATCGGTCTCAACAAACACACCGCAAAATAAAATTACATCGAATAGATCTCCACGAGAATCATGGAGAACTTTGTATTGAGATCCAAAGAGAGAGAAGAAGCCATCTAGCTAATAACTATGGACCCGAAGGTCTGAGGTAAACTACTCACGCATCATCGGAGAGGCTATGGTGTTGATGTAGAAGCCCTCCGTGATCAATGCCCCTCCCGTGAGGACACCTAAAAGGCCCCAAGATGGGATCTCATGGAGTGCATGTAAGGTTGCGCGGTGGAATTAGGTTTTCGTGGATGCCTCTGTTGGTTTGGGTGCGTGAGGTATATATAGGAGGAAGAAATGCGTCGGTGGAGCAACATGGGCCCCACGAGGTGGAGGGCGCCTGCAGGGGGGGGTAAGCGCGCCCCCTACCTCGTGCCCTCTGGTAGATTTCTTGATGTAGGGTCCAAGCCCTCTCGGATCACGTTAAGTTCCAAAATCACGTTCCCGAAGGTTTCATTCCATTTGGACTCCGTTTGATATTCTTTTTCTGCTAAACTCAAATAGGGAAAAAACAGCAATTTGGGCTGGGTCTCCTGTTAATAGGTTAGTCCCAAAAATGATATAAAAGTGTATAATATAGCCCGTTAATCATCCAAAACAGAATATAATATAGCATGAAGCAATCAAAAATTATAGATACGTTGGAGACGTATCAAGCATCGCTAAGCTTAATTCCTGCTCGTCCTCGAGTAGGTAAATGTTAAAAACAGAATTTTTGATGCGGAATGCTACTTGGCATAATTTCAATGTAATTCTCTTAATTGTGGTATGAATATTCAGATCGGAAAGATTCAAGACAAAAGTTTAATATTGACATTAAAATAATAATACGTCAAGCATACTAACTAAGCAATTATGTCTTCTCAAAATAACATGGCCAAAGAAAGTTATCCCTACAAAATCATATAGTCCTGCTATGCTCTATCTTCACCACAAAAAGTATTTAAATCATGCACAACCCGATGACAAGCCAAGCAATTGTTTCATAATTTTGGTGTTCTCAAACTTTTTCAATCTTCACGCAATACATGAGTGTGAGCCATGGACATAGCACTATAGGTGGAATAGAATGGTGGTTGTGGAGAAGACAAAAAGGGAGAAGATAGTCTCACATCAACTAGGCGTATTAACGGGCTATGGAGATGGGTGGGGGGGCCTAAAACCCATTGTAACACACATGTAACTGTTCTCTTGTGAGTAATACAAAGGTCAGTGGGAGCCTCTCCCACTGTCGTTAACCCTAAAAAAACGGGCTATGGAGATTCCCATTAATAGATATCAATGTGAGTGAGTAGGGATTGCCATGCATTGGATGCAATAGAGCTATATGTATATGAAAGCTCAATAAAAGAAACTAAGTGGGTGTGCATCCAACTCGCTTTCTCACGAAGACCTAGGGCATTTTGAGGAAGCCAGTCATTGGAATATACAAGCCAAGTTCTATAATGAAAAATTCCCACTAGTATATGAAAGTGATATCATAGGAGACTCTCTATCATGAAGATCATGGTGCTACTTTGAAGCACAAGTGTGGTAAAAGGATAGTAACATTGTCCCTTATCTCTTTTCTCTCATTTTTTATTTGGGCCTTTTCTCTTTTTTATTGCCTCTTTTTCCTTTTTTATTTAGTCCTAGTCTCATCCCGACTTGTGGGGAATCATAGTCTCCATCATCCTTCCTCACTTGGGACAATGCTCTAAACATGATGATCATCACACTTTTATTTACTGACAACTCAACAATTACAACTCAATACTTAGAACAAAATATGACTCTATGTGAATGCCTCCGTGATGTAATTGGGATATGCAATTAATCAAGAGTGACATGTATGAAAGAATTATGAGCGGTGGCTTTGCCACAAATACGATGTCAACTACATGATCATGCAAAGCAATATGACAATGATGGAGCGTGTCATAGTAAACGGAACGGTGGTAAGTTGCATGGCAATATATCTCGGAATGGCTATGGAAATGCCATGATAGGTAGGTATGGTGGTTGTTTTGAGGAAGGTATATTGTGGGTTTATGATACCGGTGAAAGGTGCACGGTATTAGAGAAGCTAGCAATGGTGGAAGAATGAGAGTGCGTATAATCCATGGACTCAAAATTAGTCATAAAGAACTCATATATTTATTACAAAAATCTACAAGTTATCAAAGCAAAGTATTACGCGCATGCTCCTAGGGGGATAGATTTGTAGGAAAAGACCACCGCTCATCCCTGACCGCCACTCATAAGGAAGACAATCAATAAATAAATCATGCTACGACTTCATCACATAATGGTTCACCATACGTGCATGCTACGGGAATCACAAACTTTAACACAAGTATTTCTCAAATCCACAACTACTCAACTATCATGACTCTAATATCACCATCTTTATATCTCAAAACAATTATTAAGCATCAAACTTCTCATAGTATTCAACACACTCATAAGAATTTTTTTACTAATCTTGAGTGCCTATCATAATTAAAGCAAATTACCACGCTGTTTTGTAGGACTCTCAAAATAATATAAGTGAAGCATGAGAGAACAATAGTTTCTATAAAACAAATCGACCACCGTGCTCTAAAAGATATAAGTGAATCACTAGAGCAAAAACTATATAGCTCAAAAGATATATGCGAAGCACATAAAGTATTCTAACAAATTCTGAATCATGTGTGTCTGTAAAAAGGTCTGTACAGCAAGGATGATTGTGTTACACTAACAAATAAAGACTCAAATAATACAAGACGCTCCAAGCAAAACACATATCATGTGGTGAATAAAAATATAGCTCCAAGTAAAGTTACCAATGGAAGTAGACGAAAGAGGGGATGCCTTCCGGGGCATCCCCAAGCTTTGGCTTTTTGGTGTCCTTAGATTATCTTGGAGTGCCATGGGCATACCCAAGCTTAGGCTCTTGCCACTCCTTGTTCCATAGTCTATCAAATCTTTTACCCAAAACTTGAAAACTTCACAACACAAAACTTAACAGAAAATCTCGTGAGCTTCGTTAGCGAAAGAAAACAAAACACCACTTCAAGGTACTGTAATGAACTCATTCTTTATTTATATTGGTGTTAAACCTACTGTATTACAACTTCTATATGGTTTATAAACTATTTTACTAGCCATAGATTCATCAAAATAAGCAAACAACACTCAAAAAACAGAATCTGTCAAAAACAGAACAGTCTGTAGTAATCTGTAACTAACGCAAACTTATGGAACTCCAAAAATTCAGCCAAAATAGGAAGACCTAGACAATTTGTTTATTGATCAGCAGCAATTGGAATCAATATTTTATCACGTTCTGGTGATTTTTAACAATTGTTTTTGTGAACAGAAAGTTTCTGGAATTTTCAGCAAGATCAAATAACTATCATCGAAGAAGATCCTATAAGTTTAACTTGGTACAAACACTAATTAAAACATAAAAACACATCTAACAAGAGGCTAGATCAAATATTTATTCCTAAACAGAAGCAAAAAGCAAAAAAAAACTAAAAATAAAATTGGGTTGCCTCCCAACAAGCGCTATCGTTTAACGCCCCTAGCTAGGCATTGATAATTTTAATGATGCTCACGTGAAAGACAAGAATTGAAGCGCAAAGAGAGCATCATAAAACACGTAATAAACACGTCTAAGTCTAACATACTTCCTATGTATAGTCATTTTATAAGCAAATAAATTATCATAGCAAGCAAAAACTAGCATATGCAAGGAAGCGGAAAGAAACAATAGCAATCTCAACATAACGAGAGGTAATTTAGTAACATGAAAATTTCTATGACCATATTTTACTCTCTCATAATAATTACATGTAGGATCATAAGCAAATTCAACAATATAGCTATCACATAACATATTCTCAACACGATCCACATGCATGCGAAGTTGACACTCTTCCAAAATAGTGGGATTACGATCAACTAAAGTCATGACCTCTCCAAACCCACTTTTATCAAAAATTTCATAAGATTGAATATTCTCCAAATATGTGGGATCTAAAGTTAACACTCTTCCAAACCCACTTTAAATATTATCGCAAACACTATTATCAATCTCATCTTCATCATGGGGCTTAAATAAATTTTCAAGATCAAAAGAAGAATCACCCCAATCATGATCATTGCAACAAGTAGTAGACATAGCAAAACTAGCATCCCCTAGCTTAGGATTTTGCATATTTTAGCACAATTGACATTGAGAGAATTTATATTAACATCATTACAATCATGCTTTTCATCGAAGGAACTAATAAGTATGGTTGCAATATAGCGATCTCATGTTTAACATAAGGGACTATAGCAAATTCATCTTCATAAATATTGGCATCATGGCCACAAGAATAGCAAGCATCATGTTCATCAAGGGATATTTCAATCAAATCATCGGAATCATCATTATCTATAGATTCATGCATATCATTATTTTCTTCCAAAGCAACGGTGATTCTCTCAATAAATTCTTTGACGTAGACATTATGAGCACAGTTTTCATAGCAATATTTAAGTATGTCAGAATTTTCAGATTTGTAGAGAGTAATATCATACTTTTCAATCAAAGAAGCAACTTCATGAGCACCCTTAAAAACGACAAATTCTTCAATTTGTTCAATATCATAGTAACTATAAACACCCTTTCCATAAGAAGATAAGATTTCATTATCATTAAACTCACATAGGTAGGGAAGATGTTTTTTAGGGTTCTTAGAGCAACAAGTAAAATCATAAATTTCACAAAGATTCCAAGCATAGCATAGCAAACAATTTATATGATACCATAAGAGCTTCCCCTTTTCAGACAAACGATGACGCACAAAATGAGCATGCTCATCTAAAGATTTCTCATCAACTAGGCTAGTTGGGGTTTCAGCACGAGCGCATAAGGATCGAAGATGATCCAAGTAGTACACTTTAAGTGGATCCATGTCAGTAGATTTTTAGCAAGCAAAGATGGAACCAAATAGAAGGTGCATGGAAACACAAACAAAGATACATACGGGAAGAAGGCGAACGAAAAGAGAGGGCGAATAAAACGGCAAGGGTGAAGTGGGGGAGAGGAAAACGAGAGGCAAATGGCAAATAATGTAATGCGACGGAGATGAGTTTGTGATGGGTACTTGGTATGTCTTGACTTGACTTGACTTGACTTGGCGTAGATCTCCCCGGCAACGGCGCCAGAAATCCTTCTTGCTACCTCTTGAGCACTGCGTTGGTTTTCCCTTGAAGAGGAAAGGGTGATGCAGTAAAGTAGCGTAAGTATTTCCCTCGGTTTTGAAAACCAAGGTATCAATCAAGTAGGAGACAACGACGAGTCCCTCGCACCTACACAAACAAACAAGAACCTCGCAACCAACGCGATAAAGGGGTTGTCAATCCCTCGTGCCGTCACTTACGAGTGAGATCCGATAGATAAGATAAGATAATATTTTTGGTATTTTTATGATAAAAGATGCAAAGTAAAATAAAAGGCAATAAAAATAGCTAAGTGTTGGAAGATTAATATGATGGAAAATAGACCCGGGGGCCATAGGTTTCACTAGTGGCTTCTCTCAAGAGCATAAGTATTACGGTGGGTGAACAAATTACTATTGAGAAATTGATATAATTGAGCATAGTTATGAGAATATCTAGGTATGATCATGTATATAGGCATCACGTCCGCGACAAGTAGACCGACTCCTACCTGCATCTACTACTATTACTCCACACATCGACCGCTATCCAGCATGCATCTAGAGTATTAAGTTCAAAAGAACAGAGTAACGCTTTAAGTAAGATGACATGATGTAGAGGGATAAACTCATGCAATATGATATAAACCCCATCTCGTTATCCTCGATGGCAACAATACAATACTTGCCTTGTTGCCCCTACTGTCACCGGGAAAAGGACACCACAAGATTGAACCCAAAGCTAAGCACTTCTCCCATTGCAAGAAAGATCGATCTAGTAGGCCAAACCAAACTGATAATTCAAAGAGACTTGCAAAGATAACCAATCATACATAAAATAATTGAGAGAAGATTCAAATATTGTTCATAGATAAACTTGATCATAAACCCACAATTCATCGGTCTCAACAAACACACCGCAAAAGAAGATTACATCGAATAGATCTCCACGAGAATCATGGAGAACTTTGTATTGAGATCCAAAGGGAGAGAAGAAGCCATCTAGCTAATAACTATGGACCCGAAGGTCTGAGGTAAACTACTCACACATCATCGGAGAGGCTATGGTGTTGATGTAGAAGCCATGCATGATCAATGCCCCCCTCCCAAGTGAGGACACCTAAAAGGCCCCAAGATGGGATCTCACGGCATGTATAGGTTGCGGCGGTGGAATTAGGTTTTCGTGGATGCTTCTGTTGGTTTGGGGTACGTAGGTATATATAGGAGGAAGAAGTACGTCGGTGGAGCAACATGGGCCCCACGAGGGTGGAGGGCGCCTCTGGGGGGGGGGTAGGCGCGCCCCCCTACCTCGTCCCCTCCTGGTAGCTTTCTTGGCGTAGGGTCCAAGTCCTCTGGATCACGTTCGTTGCAAAAATCACGTTCCCGAAGGTTTCATTCCGTTTGGACTCCGTTTGATATTATTTTTCTGCGAAACTCTGAAATAGGGGAAAAACAGCAATTTGGGTTGGGCCTCCGGTTAATAGGTTAGTTCCAAAAATGATATAAAAGTGTATAATAAAGCCCATTAATCATCCAAAACAGAATATAATATAGCATGAAGCAATCAAAAATTATAGATACGTTGGAGACGTATCAGTAGGCAATGGATCAATGATGGATAATTATGTTGGATAACATTCATCATGCAATGGTTATAACACAGGGTGACACAGAACTAGCTCCAATTCATCAATATAATGTAGGCATGTATTCCGAATGTAGTCATACGTGCTTATGGAAAAGAACTTGCATGACATCTTTTGTCCTACCCTCCCGTGGCAGCGGGGTCCTAGTAGAAACTAAGGGATATTAAGGCCTCCTTTAATAGAGTACCGGACCAAAGCATTAGCACTTAGTGTATATGTGAACTCCTCAAACTATGGTCATCACCAGGAGTGGTCCCGACTATTGTCACTCCGGGTTGCCGGATCATAACATGTAGTAGGTGACTATAACTTGCAAGATAGGATCAAGAACACAAATATATTCATGAAAACATAAAGAGTTCAGATCTTAAATCATGGCACTCGGGCCCTAGTGACAAGCATTAAGCATAGCAAAGTCATAGCAACATCAATCTTAGAACATAGTGGATACTAGGGATCAAACCCTAACAAAACTAACTTTCGATTACATGGTAAATCTCATCCAACCCATCACGGTCCAGCAAGCCAATGATGGGATTACTCACGCATGTCGGTGAGCATCATGAAATTGGTGATGGAGGATGTTTGATGATGACGATGACGACGGATTCCCCTCTCCGGAGCCCCTAACGGACTCCAGATCTGCCCTCCCGAGGAAGAACAGGGCTTGGCGGCGGCTCCGTATTGTAAAACGTGATGAATCCTTCTCTCTGATTTTTCTCCCTGAAAGTGAATCTATGGAGTTGTAGTTGAGGCCGGTGGAGGTCCAGGGGGGGCACAAGGTTGGATGGCGCGCCCCAGGGGGGTGGCCGTGCCCCCCACCCTTGTGACCAGGGTGTGGGCCCCCTTCTGCTGATTCTTTCACCAGTATTTTTTATTAATTCCAAAAGTTATCTCCGTGAAGTTTCAGGTCATTCCGAGAACATTTTATTCTGCACAAAAATAACACCATGGAAAGTCTGCTGAAAACAGCGTGAGTACGGGTTGTTCCATTCATATCATGCAAGTTAGAGTCCAAAACAAGGGTAAAAGAGTTTGTAAAAGTAGATACGATGGAGATGTATCAACGCCCTCTAGCTAAAGTTGACTCTTCTTGAGTCCCTCTATCATCAATTTTAATTTTACTAAACAAGGAAACAATAGAAGAAACACCAACTACTTTTAGATCTTCATCATTTTTATGAAAGCAATCACTAGAAAATGCTCTTTCTAAAAATTCTCTTTTAGCTCTAAGCATAGCGGTTCTTTTCTTACTTTCATCCATAGAAACATATAAAGCTTTAATTGATTTATCAACCTTGGGTCCATATTTTCTACATCATGAGAAATTCTATCAATGCTTCTAGACATATCATCAATCTTATTCAATTTTTCTTCTATCATAGCATTGAAAGCCTTTTGAGTATTGATAAATTCTTTAATATTATTCTTAAGATCATAGGGATTCCTATTATTATTGTAAGAAGAATTACCATAGGTGTCATGGATTTAACACGGCAGATGCCCTAGCGAAAGGACTTAGTCGTGGAGCCATCGCAACTAGGTTAGCTTAAAGGGGTTAATCGGGACAAAGGACACAGAGAGTTTATACTGGTTTAGCCCCTCGCAACGAGATAAAGGCCTACTCCAGTTTGGGGTTGTATTGCTTTGGTTTCGATTACCAGGGAGCGAATACGCTTGACCTAGTTCTCGATCTCTTGTTTCTTGTCTTAACCCGCCGCCGAGTTACCCCTTTATATAAACACGTTGATGCCCGGCGGCTTACAGAGTCCCTACTACTCATACACAATGTAAAGTGCTCGGTGACTAACTAAGCTTGCCTTATAATACAAGTTACACATATGGCGGTTCGTCCTCTTGGGCCTTAAGTCGCCTCTGGGTCTTGGGCCGTCAATAGGCTTGCCATGACCCGCCACCTTCATTTATAAGTCGCCAATGGTATGACCCGGCCCCTCCTGGGCGGGTCATACCCAGTAGTCATATCCCCAACATTAGGCCCCAGGTTGATTTGAACTTTGTTCAAATCAATCTTCAATTCTTGACTTAGTAGAATCTTGCATCATCAATTTTTATGAACTTGCTATAACCTGCCATGATGTCATCTTGCATTAACGTAACACGAAGCTCAAAACATTTCAACAAATCTTTATCTTTAACGGACTTTCTCGAAATTGAGGCGCCTGCAGCCACATAATCACTTTTTTGGCCTCCTCGATTCCCATGCATGCTCATTATCCATCTCCTTATAAATAGGGACAGGGTCCTTTTCATTTTTTCCTTGCCTCCTTATCTTCATCTTCCTCCTCGCGACTCCTCTGCAGACCAGCTCTGCCGCCCGCCGACCTCCGTCCTTTGCATCATCTCAGTCAACATCAGCCTGACTAGACCAGAGAACACCGGCGTACCACCGCTGTCCATCAGCGCCTGTAAGTACTCATCTCCTTATACCTCAGATCTGCATTAGGGTTTGCTTTGTTCATCGGTGTTCTTCGTCGTTCTTCGTTTTTTTCCTTTAACTCGAGTAGCTTTTGATCTAAACATGGTATGAAACTTGTGCAGTAGCAGTTTAGCATTCATTTTTAACATCAGAATACCTTCTCTCCATAGAAGATCTCATCGGAGCACACGAACTTTTCTGCTCCCGCCACCTTAGGTTTAGAATTTACTGCTTTTTCTGAACTGCTGCAGATCCAAAATTATAGCTCCAGTCTGTGAAATCTGTTTGTCCATCACTTAGCAAAATTTTCACTGATAGATTTGAAGTACCATAACTACCATGGCGGCTTATACCATAAACCATGATCCGCCATATAACTTGACCTTTAAACTCCAGCCAACTTAATAACATAATCCTTAACCTGGCAGGTACCATTAGTTCCCTTTTAAGCCGCCAATATGAATATCGGCGTACTTCAATGTTCATCTTTTGGCTTAACATGTCAGCCGTTTATAGCACTTTACTTTTGAATCAATGGTCCGGCTTAACAGTATAATCTTAAACCGGCAATACTTCTTCTAGGCCTTCAACCTTAGAATGGGCAAGACTGTCACTGCATGCAACTGGGTCATTTCCCGGGTCACCAAGGAAGAATTGAACGAGTATGTTCAAACAGCCGTCCTAGCCAAAAAAGATGTCATTCATTGGAGGGTACCAGGCACAGAAACCCCTCCTGAGCCCAAGGATGGTGAAATAATTGTCTTCACTGTTCAGATGCTTCGGGGCTTCAGCCCTCCCGGCTCAAAATTCTTCCGCGATGTGCTACATTTTTTCAAACTCCATCCATAAGACATCGGACCAAATTCTGTTTCAAACATCTACAACTTTCAAGTATTCTGCGAGGTGTACCTTCAATAAGAGCCCACCATAGAACTACTCAAGGAATTTTATTATTTAAATCAGCAGAACGAGTTCACAGACGGGCCCAGCCTAGAATTAGGCGGCATTTCTATACAGCGACGGAAAGAAGACACTTTCCCAGCCGCCACTCTGCCCAGTCATCCTAAAGACTGGAACCAAACCTGGTTTTACTACAAAGACACTTCTCCAGAAGGGGAAAATCCTTTGTCGGGTTATCGCGCCAGCCGACTTAGCAACATGCATCCTCTTCCAAACTGCATCAACACAAAGGAACGGGCCAAATATGAGCCCATTTTTTCAAAAATCAGAGCCTTCATGGCTAACGGTTTAACCGGCATTGACCTTGTCCAGTGATGGGTTTCATGGAGGATATTGCCCCTAAGCTGCGGTGCCGGCTTAATGTGTGAGTATACTGGCGATTTGAAAGATCCACTTCACCACTGCCAGACAGAGATAACTGAAGAATACATCAATAATATGACCAAATCTCTACTGAACGAGAGTCTGGAAGACTGCAACAAAGTTGGACTGAATCCTTTCCGCGTTCTCAACCAACCGCCAGCTATAAGTTTTTAAGCTATTTCTTGTTTAAGCATTGTCTTTCATTTAAACTATCTTCTCATATCCCACTTTATTTGTGCAGGCCAATTCTTCTTTCTGGAAGAAGAAGTTAGATAAGCCAGTCAAGAAAACCCGGACAGAGATCAAGGCTACCAAAAAGCCTGCCAAGAAGAAGACCAATCCCACCGAGTTATTCAATGTGGATTATAATGATGATGATGATGATGATGATGATGATGACGATGATGAGTCGGAGGTAGAACTTGATTCCCTAGGATCATTTTTGTACATCTTATTGACAATGACCGTTATCAGGATGATGCGGAGGCCAGCCGTGCAGATGATGAAGAGGTAATTACTCTTTCCTCCAGCTCAGAACCTCTGCCAACACAGAAAGCTCAACAAGCAAGCCGGAAAGTAAGATTTTCTCACCCTTTAGATTACTTGGATCCCAACTTTATTTTGAAGAAACAACAACATGAAGCTCGTCGCACGACCTGGCAGAGCGGCGGTGGGGTTTTATCCTCCTGCTTACCCAACACACCGGTTCCTCGCAAGCGCCGTGCCGAGATTTCACACATTTCTGACTTAGCTTATCCCAAAGGCGGGTCTTTTTCCTCAACCTCTTAACCCTTCCGACTCAAATTATCAGGGAACATCTCACTCCTCCTCCGGCGACTCAACAGGAACTCAAATCCTAGTATTCAAGACCGTGCCTGGGTAAAAATGTTAAGACTATCCACTTTGACTCATGCATTTAATTGTCATATTAACTCTGTCTTGTACTTCCTTTTCAAATAGCTATGGCAAAACCCAAAGAAGAAGAAGAAAATTGATAAGCCTGCTGAAGAGCCTAAGACTGTTGATCCAGAGAAGCATGCCACATCCGAGACTTTGCATCAAGTCTCAGAAACTGCTATGGATGACCCGCCACCAGAACACCCAATCACCACGGATCCCATAAATGTTGATCCGGAACCAGCCAAGCCGCCTACCCTGCATAGAACCGGCTCAAGAAACCAAGATATAATGATTATCGCACACTTATATAGCCCCAAAGCAACCCCATTGCCTTATCCAAACACAAGACCAAAGAGTTCTCTGTTGTTGACAAGGGCAAATGGAAAGTGGACTTAGAAGGCTATGCTCAATTTAGTGCTCAAGAGATTCACTCTGGTTATTTGAACCGCCTTCACACCAGCCGTGACTTTGAAGCCGGCTTGGTCAATCTGATGAAAGAACGCTTTGAGGTAAACATTATCATATTCTTCTCCATATATATATCTGCCAGCCGCCAAGTATATTGGGTATGATAAACTTGAATATGTTGTAGACTTTAAACATTCTTGCTAAACTTAATATCCATGTTATAGCCTGTTAGAACTGCAGAATCAACAAGTAGCCCCCAAGGGCCGGATTAAGTTGTATAGCTAAAGCCGGGTTTTCATAATATGGCTTTTAATTTCACATAAATAGGTTGCCAGGGCCGGCTTGCACTGACAAGTTAAACCGGAGCTTCAAGTAACAACGATCAAATTTGCACCTATAGCCCCCAAGGGTCGGCTTAATCATCACTGTCAAAACCGGCGGATCTCGTGTAGGGGGTCCCGAACTGTGCGTCTAGGCGGATGGTAACAGGAGACAAGGGACACGATGTTTTTACCCAGGTTCGGGCCCTCTCGATGGAGGTAAAACCCTACTCCTGCTTGATTAATATTGATGATATGGGTAGTACAAGAGTAGATCTACCACGAGATCAAAGAGGCTAAACCCTAGAAGCTAGCCTATGGTCTCCGATTGTTGTGTATGTGTCGACTAGCCCTGCCCCGGTTTATATAATGCACCGCAGGCCTAGGATAACAAGAGTCCCTAGCCGAATCGCCGGTGGGGAGGAGTCCTTGTCTTGATCACCAAGTCTTGTGGAATATTCCTTGTATGCGGTAATCGTCCGGACCGGCCCATGAGTATATGTACAGGGGTCCTCGGCCCAATCTAATCGATCGGGGACTGACGTGGTGAGTACCCCTAGTCCAGACACCGTCAAGAGCTCCTGAACTGGTCTTCAAGTTAGGGACGCTCCTCGATTCTTCCGGAACTGTTCTTCATCTTGATTGCCGGTCTTGAAAACTGGTTCAACAAATCTTCTCGTCTTCTATCTTGAGGATCGCCGAAATGCATTCGATGAGTTTACACATCGGGTATCCGAGGAGCCCCTTTAAGTTTCCGGCCTTTATCAATGCCTTGTTATTTTTATGCCACACCTCGGGTTTGAAGTCATTCCCGGGAGGCAGTGTCCTCTTGTGTCCGAGCTCTAACGCCGGACTGCATTCGAGGTATCTTTTGCAATGAGCACCAACGCCGGACTGCTTTCGAGCTCCAATGCCGAAATGTATCCGAACTCCAACGCCGGACTATGTATCCGAGCTCCAACGCCGGACTATATCCAAGATGTCATAGATCATCTTGGTCCAAAAAAGTTGAAGGAGTTTAGCCGAGCTTAATGCCGGAAATGCCCTCTAAGGAGCCAGCCACTTGCATCCGAGCTATATGCCAAACTTCTTCCGAGGTGGTTCAGCACCTCGGTCATGGGATGATTTTTGGTCAATATTTTTTATTGATGCAATTTATTCTCTCACGAGATATATAGCCAGTAGCCCACAAGGTGTGTATCGGTCTAAAAGCCGAGATGCACCGAAGGATGACATAAGACCGCCCGATCCCGATGGCCACTGAGACTCGGGTTGATTTGCAAAATCGGCACGAGGATCAAGTCCTAACAGCGAGAATACTTGGGACACAAAAGCGGTGTGCTCAGTCCTCGAGACTCGGGTTGGGTGCGGCCGACCAACCTGAGGATCAAAATCTCCTCGGAAAGCTATATTGCGCTTAAAATTTTTACGCATAGAACAGGCAATGCAGTAGCCCCGAGACACTAGTCGGGTGGCAACACCGGATCGAAGGATTGATGTGCCCCTTTAATATTTGTAAATAATAAGCCCGTAGCCCAAGAGGTTCCCCGAGCCTTAATGCGGCACGGGTGGCGAATTAAGGATCGATATCCATAGTAAAATCACAAATCATGTGTAATGACTCAATGTATCCAAGTACTTTATGTCATTAATGCTCGGATCCGCATTGTACAAAACTTTGTTGACCGACCATCGGCTTCAACCTCCTCGGCCAAGATGGCAGGAGTGTTTTGTCCTACTTTATAAATCCTTTATGAGGGCAAATATTTACGACAAATAAGGCAATTTGGCCATACGGTTTTATAAACAAAGGTACGTAGAGAGATATGTTATATTGTTGTTTAACACAGGAAATGTCTTCCAAAGAAAATAGTCCCGCTATCGGTTCCTTTCTTTGGGTTGTCATGCTAAGCATGATCATGAAACCTCAGCTCTAATGTAAGAGCAAAATATTGAGGATTTAGTATGGGAGGCCGTTACTAGCCCCGATAGTGTTTAGCGACGATCGAGGTCAAGCCGGAAACACTTCGCCAATGTTATGAATGGCCATCATTTAATATAGTCATCGGATCGATGACCAGTTTACACCTATTGTGACAGTCAATTTTCGGCTTTCTCCACTGAGGTGCTTGACCATGCAAGCTGGAAGCACAATCGTAGTGGTTCTCCCTTTGCACACCTAGCCGAACAAAGCGGAACGTAGGAGGCAAGTGCAGGAGCCGGGCAACCCAACTATTAACCAAGACACAATTGAAACCGATGCATATATAGCAATATCCGAGAATGTTTTTGCCGAATCTCTAAAGGTGTCCGGCGTTGCTACTTTGCGAGACTCGTGCTGAAAACACACAAATAGTTTAAAAGTGCCAAAAGCTTGGAAAACTAAAAAAGCGTCGGTAAAACACGGCGTCCGAACAAGATCAAGTGTTCGGTGCCAATCCGAAAATTGGACTTTAGAAAAAAAGTGCTTCGCTTGCTTTAACATGACACATCCGATCTCAAGACTTCAAGCGGGTCAGCCTACGACTTCAGTCTCCCAGCCCGAAGGCGGAGTACTTCTCATGAGGCCGGTTTAGAAAACTAAACTCTAGCGGTTTCGAGAGAGAAATTAGGCTCCCGGCTAGTGACCGCACACCGTGTCGAAAAAGGAGTGATAAATAATAATAAAAACTTTGCAACGATTAAGAAGAAAAACACTTATTATAAAAGCGGCTCAAATAAACATAAGAGCCCCAAGTGACTTGGGTAAAAGAATGATTGTATGTACCAAGTACTTATATCATATCTATGTTCACCGAACTTTATACACGTCTTAACCGACCGTCGGCTTTCTCCCTCTTGACAAGGGCGAAAAAGTGTTTTGTACTCCAATTCGAGAATATCGATGGTGTTTCCGATAACCAGGAAATCAGGCCATAAGGTCAGAATGCATAAAGCGCTCAAGGAACTTATGCTATATTACGAACAAAGTGTAAGAAGCATCTTCAAAGAAAATAGTACCCCACCGATACCTTCCTTGATTGCTCATTATTACTATGAGACTTGTGCAATAGATTTTTTGTACTCATGAGTTCCGTTGTGTGCTGACCATGATTGAAAACAATAAGAGTGCTAGCTTCGGCTTCACCCGGTCACGAGGTCGAGCTCGGAGGACCGGTCGTGACAATTGCGGAGGTGCTCCTTTACTCCCTAGCCGAACAATCGGGAACGTGGGGTAAGCACAGAGCCAGCAACCCAGCTTGCAAATCGCTTAAGTCAATATGGTGCATATTGTGGCATAATACACGAACAAGGAACGAAGCCGCACAAGTATAATCATATGCAAGAGGAAAAAGCTTCATGAAGGAAGCCCCCAAGTAAGCAGGGTATTTGAATTTATGCGTCACAAACAAAGTTTGGACAAGGAAATTTTTACAAGCAACTTTTCCAAAAAAGTATAATGCTTGGTCGAGCCGAACACAAGTTAAAATTTTAAAACTTTGAGCATGATGGCAACTTAGCTGGTTGATGTGAGCGGTATTGACGACGCGGTCCGAGCTTGATTCGGGACAAGGTTCCATCCCCCACGCCGATCCCGCGGTGGCGGAGCAAAGAGCTCGACACTCAAAGTGGTGACATAGCACGGTCAATGCAGGACGGGCGGAGTGATGCCGAAGTCCCCTGCATGGGGTAATGAAGTGTTAGCGAAGCCCCCGTCCGGTAGGTGACGCCAAAGGATATAGTCCGGCTGGATCATTTTCCCGTGCACAAAAAATAGTGCAAACCGGAGATAATAGTAATAATAATAAAAAATCAAGGTATAATAAATAATTTATGCAAAGTGAGTAATAAAGAAATATGGCCTGGCGCCAAGTCAATGTCGATGCAGGCGGCGCGTGATGCGGTAAAGGCATGGCAAGGCCTGAATTCACGTGTCGGTTCGAGTTCCGGATGCGGCGTTCACGGCCGACTATGTATGGAAACCGACCGAACCAGCATGCGACCTGGATTAATGCGGCCACCATTTGATAGACTTGCGTACATATGATGGACAAACCGAGTAATAATTCGTTGGAAAAAATGAACCCAAACAAGCAAAAATACTAGGATTAATAGCACCCGGTTTATTTGTTGTAGCAATCCGAAGGAAGGTGATTCCCAAAATTGGGACTCGATCCGGCGCACCCATTGCACGATGGGCGATAAAATGATGACATGGCAATCTTTGGCAAGGTTGGCTCGCCGAGGCAAAGCCCTCGGTCCGACTAACGTGTGGATTGGAGCTGGTCGGCTAGTGACGCCAAGTGTCCGGAGTAGGTTGATGAAGAGATGACGAAGCCCCGGTCCAGCTAATCGGTGAAGCCTCGTTGACTGCGATGAGTCGAAGTAGGTCGGCATGATGGACACTAAGCTTGAAAAACAGCGGTCTGACCCTGCCGATGCGAGTCGTGGCGTGGTCGATGCCGGCTTGATGAAGCAACCGTGCGGCGATGCGGTATGCCCGCTCCGTGTAATCCGTGGGGCAGCGATGTTGGTGATGATTTATCCTTCGCGATGCGGACTCTTGTTCGGCTTGCCGAGATGATGATCCAAGAATTTGAGCATGGCTCAACAAAGTGACGACGTGTCTAGCGCAGGTCGGCACCGTGGAGCAATATTGCGGACTGGTTTGACACCAAAGACGATGTTAAAGATCATGTTCAAAAGATTGTAAAGTTAGTGGGATGTGTTCGAAAACAAAATACAATACCCCATACCAAACTTCCTTCAAAAGGATGTCTGAAATCCCGTTCATAAAAAGACGAACTCGGGTCAGATTCGTTTCGCGAGAAAAGCAGATCCGAAAAGTGATGCACTAATCGGAAGGTTCTCGGAGTTTGGACGGTCGGATCGAGCTGAAATTTGGAGGGGTGGTAGATATAGGAATTCCGCAGCCGATCAACGGTTGGATCTTCCAAAGGAAGTCCGAGCTAGAAGCTGGACACCACGCCCTAAATTCGTCCAGATTCTCGTCCAGATTTGACAGGGCTCCGGTATATCGTGGGTTGCCAGAGATTCCTCCATCGGAACTCAACGAAATTTTCCAGGGTTGTTGTAGACTCAATTCCGCACTATTTCACCGAAGCAATCGTCGAACCGACGCTCGAGGAGGCGGTGACGGCAGATACAAGTTCGCTGTCGGAGAAAGCTTGTACGGTCGCCCAAAGGGCAATGTTGATGTTGAGCCCCGGGCTCCTTGGATGATTCCTCCATGATCTTGATAGAGATCGGAGTTGATGTTGATGAAGGCCCTCACCCGAACATGACGATCGGAGGTAGAAGCGCGGTCCTTGGTCAAACCAAGGGGACCCGGTCGAGCCGGGTGACGAAGATGCCGAAATCGCGATTGATCTGCAGGCGAGCCATCGACCTTTTGCCAAACACACAAGAAAACTCTCAATGAAAGCACCAACGTCGGTGTCAAAACCGGCGGATCTCGGTATGGGGTCCCGAATCTGTGCGTCTAGGCGGATGGTAACAGGAGACAAGGGACACAATGTTTTTACCTGTGTTCGGGCCCTCTTGATGGAGGTAAAACCCTACTCCTGCTTGATTAATATTGATGATATGGATAGTACAAGAGTAGATCTACCACGAGATCAAAGAGGCTAAACCCTAGAAGCTAGCCTATGGTCTGATTGTTTTGTATGTGTCGACTAGCCTGGCCCTGGTTTATATAATGCACCAGAGGCCTACGATAACAAGAGTCCTAGCCGAATACGCCGGTGGGGGAGGAGTCCTTGTCTTGATCACCAAGTCTTGTGGAATCTTCCTTGTGTGCGGCAACTGTCCGGACTGGCCCATGAGTATACGGCCCTGGGGGTCCTCGGCCCAATCTAACTGATCGGGGGACGACGTGGTGAGTACCCCCTAGTCCAGGACACCGTCAATCACGAATAAGCCGGGACTTATCACCAGTTCTGTGAATAAAAATTCAGCTGCGTAGCCCCCATAAGTCGCCTATAATCATAGTAGTGTAGCCGGGTCATCATAGAATTGTCTTCAAAAAAGAGCAATATGCATTAGCCCCCAAGTGCCAAGTGAAATACTTGTATTGTGCTTGGGACTTCAAATAATATGATCATAATGCTTGCTATCTTGTTCATGTTGCAGGCTGAATTAAGCATGAAGGAATCCCAAGTCAATGATCTGAGGGCCAACATTGAAACCCAACAAACTGAAACTTCAAAAGCCAAATCAGAACTGAAGACTGCATTGGAAAATATTGAGTAGTTGAAACAAAACTTCATACTGATAAAACCGGCTGGGAGACCGAGAAGGCAGCTCTATTAAAAAGAGCAGAGGATGCTGAAGCAGCCCTTAAACCGTAATCAAGCGAGTTGTCCAGTTTAAAGCATCAAATCAACAGCATGATGTCGGCCATCTTCGGTAAATAGCAAAAAATACTCTCCTTTGCACCAATAGTATATCATACTCATCGGCCGGTTTACCAATAATTTTACCGATGCAGGCTCTCGAAGCGCCAAGCTGGGTTCAGACATGCGCATCAAACTTAAGGTTGTCTATACTCTGGTAGAGCAGCTATACATTGGTGCTCAACGGACAATCTCTACTGCTATTCATAATAAACAGCTGCCCTCACTCATCAAGGAAACACTGGAGAACCTATCGGTGCTGCCCCAAAGAATTGAGGATTTAAAGTGATCAGCCGCCAGAGCCGGCGCCATGACTGCCCTAAGTCGGGCCAAGGCATGGCAAGCAGATCTTGATCCAGAAGATTTGGCCAATGGCTGCCCTAGTGTAAAAGAAGACGGGTCTCCCTTCAGCGTTGATGATTTTGCAAAAATAGAAAGGGAAATCGTCCATTAGCAAGCAAAAGCTGGTCAAGACACAAATCTATCCCAATACCAAAGTGGCTTATGAAGCCGAGAACAAGAAGGTGAAAGGCGCCGGTTCATCAGAGGTGGTTCTCATCCCGCCGACTCGTAGCACACCTTTCGCCTGACATTGATCCATGAAGTCTTATAGATGACGAATCTGTGTTTAGAGCTTTGACCGGTATGGGCTACGCCTGACTTCCAGCCAATGGGTAACCAAGGAGAAGAAGAAGCAGCGCAGGATGACCCGGAGGCTTCGACCCGCCAAGACTAGAAGTCTTAATTCATGAGCCGGTTTACCAGCCATAGCATTTGGATGTTGTGTGTCTCAAAAACACTTATTGTTTTGCGGCCATATGATGCCTTGTAATAGGCTCGTTGAAAAACTATGATTTGTCACACCATCGTGCGTGTTTATTTGCATGACACTGCCGATTCGTCATTCGAAGCTCTGCCACTTATGCTTAGAATATAATCAATTATGCAGACCATGCTTATCATTTTTTCCTGCACATAAGCAGAAAACAGGTGGCCTGGTGGTTTACCCGAGGGCGGGCCATAATACCCCATATAAAATCTACTAGTGACTGAATAGTCCATGACCAAGGCAGGTTTATCAAAACCTCGTATAATCATAATAAAATAAATATCATACTTGTGATATTTGTTCATACTGTCAGCTTACCATGCAACATGCAGTAAGGGTAACATCCCAAAGCTTAGAGCACGTAACTCCAAGCACATAATCATCACACACCTTTGGTGACTTAAAGTCCAAAACCAGGCCGGGTTAATGAAACTCCGGATAGATTCATATATGAACCATAAGGCAACGTGGCCCCAACCAGTTTTCAACCATATATCAACATGGCACAAAAGATGAACCTCAAAAACTGTTCAACGCAAATATAAATCAGAAAAAACAAGGCATTCATATGCTGCCAAGCCTCAATGTCAAGCGCTATTCAAGGGCCGCGCACCGAAAGTGAAACCTTAATTCAAACCCGTTAGCCGGACCTCCACATGACCAATCGTCGTTTTAAATTTGACAAATTCTGTGGTCTTTATAAGATTGATTGTCAAGAGTACGGCAGCGAATAATTCCGAGATTACCTGGTCGGAGTGGCAGGCAAACAAAGGCAGGATAACCCGGATTTTTGGTGAATACACCTAGCGTCCAAGCCTATTACAAGGGACAACAAAGCTCTGTTCATTAACAAGGATCCCCCAAGTAACATTTCATTCCAGTATTATAAAGCGGATCGATGAGGGTAGTCATAGCTATGCTCAGTGAGCAGGAAGCCCCCAAGTATTTCGTAATCATGGCGTACAAGCTGAATCAAGAGGGTAGTCATAGCTATGCTCAATAAGCAGGAAGCCCCCAAGTGATCGTATGAAGCGACAATAAAGACTCATATTCTCAAAAATGAAACGACAGAGACCCTGAATTATCAGGGATGCCGGCCTTATTATACTAATCATAATATATACATTGATAGAAGTATGTACATCACAAGAGCCGGTGGCTCAGGTGTAATAAGGCCGAAGATGAGCAATATTCCACGGTCGGCGGGTCTCCTCCTCCGACGTGTGTGAGTCCTTGTGGTCTCGAACATCGATAAGGTAGTATGACCCATTGTTTAGATTTTTGCTGACCACAAAAGGCCCTTCCCAAGGTGGGGATAGTTTGTGCATATCAGTTTGATCCTGGATGAGCCGGAGCACCAAATCTCCTTCTTGAAAGGTCCTGGTATTAACCCGGCGGCTATGATAACAATGCGGATCTTGCTGATAAATTGCCGAATGAGCCGTCGCATGGTCACGCTCCTCATCCAACAAGTCAAGATCATCCTGACGTGCTCTTTTATTATCAGCTTCAACATAAGCCGCCACACGGGGCAAGCCGTGATGGATGTCACTAGGGAGAACAACCTCTGCTCCGTAAACCATGAAGAAAGGTGTGTAACCCATAGATCTGTTGGGGGTAGTATTGATACTCCATAGCACTGAGGGCAATTCCTCCACCCAACAACCCGGCGTCCTCTGCAAAGGGACCATGAGTCGGGGCTTGATGCCTCTCAAAATTTCTTGATTGGCTCTCTCAGCTTGGCCATTGGAGTGGAGGCGAGCCACTGACGATACAACCAGACGAATATGCTCTCGTTGACAGAATTCTTTTATAGCACCCTTGGACAGATTAGTGCCATTATCAGTTATAATGCTGTGAGGATAGCCAAACCGGAAAATCACCTTTTTGATGAATTGAACCGTTGTTGCGGCGTCACACTTCTTGGCCGACTCACCTCAACCCACTTTGTAAATTTGTCAACTGCCACCAAAAGGTGGGTCTTTTATCCTTGGACCTTTTGAAAGGTCCAACCATATCCAACCCAGGGACGCAAACGACCAAGTAATTGGAATCATCCTCAATTCTTGAGCCAAGCACATGAGCACGTCTTGAAAATTTCTGACAACCATCACATTTACTGACCAAATCTTCTGCATTAGCATGAGCCGTCAGCCAATAAAACCCATGACAGAAAGCCTTAGCTACGAGAGACTTAGAGCCGGCACGATGACCACAATCTCCTTCATGAATCTCTCGCAGAATCTCATGGCCTTCCTCAGAGACATGTAGCGTTGAAACACCCCTGTAACACTGCAGCGATGCAACTCTCCATTGACAATAGTCACTGATTTTGACCATCGGGTTATCTGCCTGGCCAAAGTTTCATCTTCAGGTAACTCGCCCCGGGTCATATAAGCCAAATATGGAACTGTCCAATCAGGAATAGCATGAAGAGCCGCCACCAATCAAGGCCTCCGGTCAGAATAGCAAGATCTTCCTCCGTAGGCAATTTGATTGAAGGGTAATGCGTAATATCAAGGAAAACATTGGGTGGTACCGGCTTACATTTGGGACCCTAGCCGACTCAAAGCATCGCCCACCTCATTTTTCCTGCGATCAACATGCTCCACTTGATAACCTTTGAAATGACCAGCAATAGCATCGACCTCTCGGCGGTAAGCCGCCATGAGTGGGTCTTTCGAATCCCAAGTGCCTGAAACTTGCTGAGCCACCAAATCTGAGTCGCCAAAACACCTCACCCGGCTTAGATTCATGTCCTTAGCCATCCGAAGACCATGGAGCAAGGCCTCATACTCAGTTGCATTGTTAGTACAAGGGAACACCAACCTTAAAACATAACAAAATTTATCACCTCGTGGGGAAGTCAAAATAACTCCAGCTCCTGAGCCTTCCAACTGCCTGGATCCATCAAAGTGAATAGTCCAATATGTGCTATCCGGCTTCTCCTTAGGCATCTACAGCTTAGTCCAGTCATTGATAAAATCCACAAGTGCTTGAGACTTGATAGCTGCCCGAGGCACATACTTCAAACCATGGGGTCCAAGCTCAATGGCCCATTTGGCTACCCGACCTGTGGCTTCTCTGTTTTGAATAATATCCCCAAGGGAGCAGAACTAACCATAGTGATCGGATGACCAAAGAAATACTGCTTGACTTATGACTAGCCATGAACACTCCATATACCGCTTACGCCAATGTGGATATCTCTGCTTGGATTCAATGAGTACCTCAATCGACATAATAAACCCAATTCTTTGAACCGGATACTCCTTGCCTGGTTCCTTCCTCTCCACAACAATTGCCATGCTGACAGCTCGGCTATTAGCAGCCACATATAACAACAAGGGCTCTTTATCAATAGGAGCAGCAAGGATCGGCGACTTAGCTAACTGTTTCTTCAAGGCTCAAACGCCTGATTAGCAGCATCACTCTAGACAAAGTGATCTGTTTTCTTCATCATCTGGTACAGAGGGATAGCTTTTTCAAGCCCAACCGGCTTATGAATCGGCTTAAGGTCATCACAATACCTCCGCTTAGACGCCGGACATCATTAATACATGCCGGTTTAGCCAAGAAAGTGATAGCCTTGATTTTCTTCGGGTTAGCTCAATGCCCCGTTCAGAAACCAAAAAACCCAAGAGCTTGCCTGCTGGTACACCAAAGACACACTTGGACGGGTTAAGCATCATCTTGTAAACCCAGAGATTGTCAAAGGTCTCTTTCAAATCATCTATCAAGGTCTCTTTCTTCCTGGATTTCACCACAATATAATCCACATAAGCATGAACATTGCGCCCAATCTGGTCATAGAGGAAATTCTGAACACATCGTTGATAAGTCGCCTGAGCACTCTTGAGCCCAGAAGGCATAGATACATAGCAGAAGGCTCCAAAGGGAGTGATGAAAGTTGTCTTCTCCTGGTCCTTAATCGCCATCTTGATCTCGACGATAACCGTAGTAAGCATCCAAAAACTCAAACGCTCACAACCCGTCCGTAGCATCAATAATCTGATCAAAAAAAGGATCAATGAGACAGCCTTGTTTAAGTTTGTGTAATCTACACACATACGCCAAGTACCGTTCTTCTTAAGTACCAGCACTAGGTTAGCCAACCACTCAGGATGAAAAACTTCCACAATAAAACCAGCCGCCAAGAGCCGGGCCACTTCTTCACCAATGGCCTTACACCTCTCCTCATTGAAATGACAAAGGAATTGCTTGACTGGTTTAAACTTTGGATCAATATTGAGAGTGTGCTCAACGAGTTCCCTCGGTACACCTGGCATGTCAGAAGGTTTCCATGCAAAGATGTCCCGGTTCTCACGGATGAACTCGATGAGCACGCTTTCCTATTTCGGATCCATATTAGCATTAATACTGAACTGCTTGGATGAGTCGCCAGGAACAAAGTCAACCAGCTTAGTGTCATCTGCCGACTTAAACTTCAACAAGGGGTCGTGCTCTGTGGTTGGCTTCTTCAAAGGTGTCATATCTGTTGGTTCAACATTATCTTTGTAAAACTTCAACTCCTCTGTTGCACAAACAGACTCAGCATAAGCGGCATCCCCCTCTTCACACTCCAAGGCTATCTTCCTGTTCTCATGCCTTTGTGATGGTACCCTTATGACCGGGATCTTAAGCTACAAATAAACATAACAAGGCCTCACCATAAACTTAGCATAAACCGGCCGCCCAAAGAAAGCGTGATAAGGGCTCTTGATCCTGACCACTTCAAAGTCAATGTCTCGACTTTGTAATCATGGTCATCACCAAAGTCCACTTCCAAAGCTTTCTTACCCACCGGATCGCCGACTTACCGGGCACCACGCCATGGAAAAGCGGTATTAGATGGCTTAAGATCTTTATCAGTTAAACTCATACGGCGGAAGGTATCATAATAAAGGATATTGATCTTCTGCCTCCATCCATGAGCACTTTAGTGAACTTGTAGCCTCAACTTTGAGGCGCAACCACCAAAACCAAGTGACCCAGATTGTCAACCGGGCGGGTGATCCTCACTGACTCCATACAATAGCATGTTCGGACCATCGCAGAGTATCGAGGATCGCCCGGCTCAACGCGTTGACTGCGCCCTCTTATGAATCTTCTCGTCCCGTTTACATAAGCTTGTGGTAAACACATGATCGCGACCACTAGTCAACTACTTTGGATTACACCGATAACCGGACTTCACTTTGCCGATTCCCTTGACCCGGATTGTTGATTAAAAGCGCCATGACTGCCTGGCCCTAGAAACCGAGTTTGAGCCACCGCCACCAAATCCGGGCCGTGAGGCGGGATCTGAGCCGCTATTAGGGCCATGATTGTTCTGGAAAAAATTGGAATTCCTATACTCCCTCATGATGTAGCAATCCTTCCATAGATGAGTGGCCGGCTTCTCTTGTGTACCATGCTTTGGACAAGGCTGATTCATCATCGCCTCAATGTTAAATTTTGGCCCTCCAAGCCGGGGTGGCTTTCCCTTGCGATCTTGATTATTATTCTAGCGTATTGGTGTTAGCCACAAAATCTAAATTGCCATCGACCTTGCTTCTACCGTTGCCACTTTGACCCGCCATATTATACTCGCCCTTTGCATTGCCGCTCTTCTTCCCCTTACCAATCTTCTCCTCATTAGACTTAGGGTCTTTAGTACTATCAGAGTCGGCATATTTGACGAGAGCCTCCTTGAGCTCCCCCGTGTCATTGCAGTGGCGTTTAAGCCGCCCTAGTTTCTGCTTAAGGGGAAGGAAACGGCAATTCTTCTCCAACATCAGCACTGTTGAACCGCCATTGATACTGTCCGATGAGTCTATAACGGCTGAGATCCGGCGTACCCAATTAGTCGTTGACTCGCCCTCACCTTGGACGCAAGAGTCTAAATCCAGAATTGACATAGGCTGCTTGCATGTGTCTTTAAAATTTTGGATAAAACGTGTTTTAACTCCGCCCATGACCTAATGGAGTACTGCAATGCCCATCCAACATCATGGTGAAATACTTAGCACATGCAAGATCATTAACATCCAACATCTCATAGCTCTCAATCCAAGCCTCCGGGGCTGATCCGGCAGGTAGTTAGGCACCTTACGAGGCCCCTTGAAATCCTTAGGCAAACGCTCGTTGTGTGTAGAGCCGGCACTAAACACGGCAACCTAGGGTTCTAGAGGTCACTCCTGCCTCCACAGACGCTGATGGATAAACCGGAGATTGCTGTTGAGCCGCTAGTTCCGCCTCCCACGCGTGCCACCTTACTGATCCACCAAAGTCTAAGCATCATTGCGGTATTGGCGGCGGGTCATGCCCACGAGGCTGATTATGGCACTGTTCACTGCTCGAAATTGTCGGCGAGTCAATATGCCTGCTATAACTTCGGCTTGGACGAGGGGTTGAGTGAATCCATTCGCGGCTATACGAGTAAGCCGCTTGTTGAGACACTGCTGTCTGAAGAAGCTCTCTGGCCCTCCGCGTCTCTATTGCCGCCAGAGGCTCGCCTTCAACCGGGAGAGCCGCCAGGCATGTCGCCGCGGCAATCATATTATCTAGAGGGTTAGAATAATGACCCGACAGCGTCGGAACATACTGCAGCGGAATCATATCCAAACGAGATGGATCCACAGCATGCGGCTGAACCGACGCGCCGGCCGCGGGCGCCTCATCCACTCGGTTCATCACAGGTGGGTCACTGGTCCCTGCCCAAGGCGTGCCGAAGAGGTTTCTCGCATCGTAAACGGAGGTAAGCGACTCTGGTGCCTCCTTCTCATGATAGCATTCGAAGCGTTTTGATCCAAGGTGAGCCGGGAAGAGTCTGCCTGAATCCATTGTGCCTGAGCATCCAAAGCAGCTCGCTCTGTGGCCATCCTAGCGTTCTCGTGCCCTTGATTCTTCCTTGGCTTGAGCTATCTCATCCCGTAGCTTCGCGACATCCACCTTATGTTGTTCTTGAGTGTCCGGGGTCACCTCCACCCTCATCAAAGTCGCCAAAGCCAACAACAACTCTGTCAGAACCTGAGCCAGCGGGCACGCAGAACAACTAGCACTAGCCATCGCCGCAGCCGTTGAGCTGGAGGTCATAGCCGCGGCGGTCGTTGAGCCAAGCACTGGCTGTGTACCGGCCATGAAAATTACATTGGAATAAGGGTCCGGAATACTGTCGCCATTGGAATAGCCCCCAAGCCGGCCATCCTGCAGTTGATACATTGAATCGGTGTCACCGGTTGACGATTCACCATCAGTGTAGATGGCCGTCTCACCACCAGACACAGATCCTTCCTCACGTTCCGCCCCATGGATGAAACCGACAAAGGCATGCTTCACAGCAGCTTGAACCTTGGCTGGTCGTGCACGCTGAGCCGTCTCAATAATGTCGATGCAAGTGTCTAGCTCAGGGCCCGATTCATCGATCTTGCCGATGAAGACGTGGATTCCACCGAAGGGGACCCGGTACCCGTACTCGATTTGAGCCAGCCTCTGGGACCCAGCCAGCATCGTCGATGTAGAGCTTGCCGCGACGAATCTTGGTCATCCGGCCCACAGCGTATCCCTTGATCCCTGCGAAGTTACCCTTCAAGAACTCGAAACCACCGTCTTGGCCGCCCCACGGTGGGCGTAACAATAAGGATTTAACACGGCGGATGCCCTAGCGAAAGGACTTAGTCGTGGAGCCATCGCAACTAGGTTAGCTTAAAGGGGTTAATCGGGATAAAGGACATAGAGAGTTTATACTGGTTCAGCCCCTCGGAACGAGGTAAAGGCCTACTCCAATTTGGGGTTGTATTGCTTGGGTTTCATTTACCAGGGAGAGAATACGCTTGACCTGGTTCTCGATCTCTTGTTTCTTGTCTTAATCCGCCGCCGGGTCACCCCTTTATATACACAGGTTGATGCCCGGCGGCTTACAGAGTCCTGGCCGGCTCATACACAACGTATCCGGCTCGGTGACTAACTAAGCTTGCCTTATAATAGAAGTTACATATATGGCGGTTCATCCTCTTGGGCCTTAAGTCGCCTCTAGGTCTTGGGTCATCAATAGGCTTGCCATGACCCGCAACCTTCATTTATAAGTCGCCAATGGTATGACCCGGACCCTCCTGGGCGGGTCATACCCAGTAGTCATATCCCCAACAATAGGAATTACCATAATTATTGGAGGAATTTCCAGGGAAAGGCCTAGGATTAAAATTACCTCTATAAGCATTGTTGTTGAAATTGTTTCGCGAGATAAAATTCACATCTATGGCATCACTATTTTGCTCAATCAAACTAGAAAAAGGCTCATCATTAAAATCAATAGGAGTATTTTTATTGGCAACCAATTTCATAAGAGCATCAACCTTTCCACTCAACTTGCTAATTTCTTCAACCAGATTAATTTTTTTACTAGTAGGTGCTCTTTCGGTATGCCATTGTGAATAATTTGCCATGATATTATCTAGCAATTTAGTAGCTTCACCCAAAGTAATTTCCATAAAAGTACCACCCGCGGCGGAATCTAAAAGATTTCTAGAAACAAAGTTCAATCCCGTATAAATTTTTTGTATGATCATCCAAAGATTTAAACCATGAGGAGGACAATTTCTTATCATCAATTTCATTCTTTCCCAAGATTGTGCAACATGTTCATGCTCAAGTTGCTTAAAATTCATGATCTGAGTTCTAAGGGAAATAGCTTTTGCGGGCGGAAAATACTTAGTAATAAAAGCATCTTTGCATTTATCCCAAGAATTGATACTATTGCGAGGCAAAGAAGCAAACCAAATTTTAGCACGATCCCTCAAAGAGAAAGGAAATAATTCCAACTTCACAATATCATTGTCCACATCTTTTTTGTTTTGCATATCACACAATTCTACGAATGTGTTTAGATGGAATAGCGACATCCTCATTAGGAGTAATTGATCTTTCATGACAAGATTCAACAAAGCGGCATTAATATCACAAGATTCCGCACTAGTGGCGGGAGGAGCAATCGGTGTGCTAATAAAATCATTGTTATTGGTATTGGAAAATTCACACAACTTGGTGTTTTCATAAGTCATCGTGACTATGCAAACAAGATTGCACACAAAATCAGATCTGACGAGAAAAATGGCGAGCGAAAAAGAGGCGAATAAAGCGGCAAATTTGTGCGATGGGGGAGATGAAAACGAGAGGCAAATGGCAAATAATGTAAATTGCAAGGAGATGAGATTTGTGATTAGGAACCTGATAGATGTTGGTGATGTCTCCCCAGCAGTGGCACCAAAAATTCCTTTTGATGTCGCTTGAACTACGTCGGTATTTCCCCAAAGAGGAAGGGATGATGTAGCACAGCTACGGTAGGTATTTCCCTCAGTGATGAGACCAAGGTTATCGAACCAGTAGGAGAACCACTCAACACTATGTAAACCGTACCCGCACACAAAGAACAAATACTTGCAACCCGACGTGAAAAAAGGGGTTGTCAATCCCTTTCAGGTAACGGTGCCAGAAATTGTCAAGTTGATGGGATAAAAAGTATGATAGATTGGATAAATAGATCTCAATAAAACATGAAATAAAATAAGTAATAAAAAGTGCAGCAAAAGGTATTTTTTGGGTTTTTGATAATATAGATCTGAAAATAAAAGATGCAAATAAAGGAAAAGGCAAATAGCAATGTAGATCTGAAAATATATGATGAGAAAAGAGACCCAAGGGCCGTAGATTTCACTAGTGGCTTCTCTTGAGAAAATAGCACACGGTGGGTAAACAAATTCTTGTTGGGCAATTGATAGAACCTCAAATAATTATGATGATATACAGGCAATGATCATTATATAGGCATCACATCCAAGATTAGTAGCCCGACTCACTTTGCATCTACTACTATTACTCCACACATCGACCGCTATCCAAAGCATGCATCTAGTGTATTAAGTTCATAGAGAAACGGAGTAATGCAATAAGAACGATGACATGATGTAGACAAGATCTATTCATGTAGGAATAGACCCCATCTTGTTATCCTTAATGGCAACAATCAACATGTGTCTTGCTGCCCCTTCAGTCACTAGGAAAGAACACCGCACGACCGAACCCATCAGAAAGAACCTCTGCTCATGGCAAGAAAAATCGATCTAGTCGTCCTAACTAAACCAAACATTCAAAGAAGAAATACGAGGCTATAAGTAATCATGCATATAAGAGATCAAAGAAACTCAAATAACTTTTAGGATAAAAAGATCTGACCATAAACTCAAAGTTCATCGGATCCCAACAAACACACCGCAAAAGGAGTTACATCAAATAGATCTCAAAGAGACCATTGTATTGAGAATCAAAAAGAGAGAAGAAACCATCTAGCTACTGCCTACGGACCCGTAGGTCTACAGTGAACTACTCACGCATCATCGAAGAGGCACCAATGAGGATGATGAACCCCTCCGTCATGGTGTCTAGATTGGATATAGTGATTCTGGAACTTGCGGCGGCTGGAATTGTGTTTCGCTGACTCCCCTAGGGTTTTCGGATTTTCGGGGTGTTTATAGAGCAAAGAGGTGGTGCGGGAGGCGGCCGAGGTGGGCACAACCCACCTGGGCGCACCTGGGCCCCTAGGCGCGCCCTGGTGGGTTGTGCTCCCCTCGGAGCCCCCCTCTGGTACTTCTTTGGCCCAACAGGTGTCTTCTGGTCCAGAAAAATTCTCCAAAAAGTTCCGCTGTGTTTGGACTCTGTTTGGTACTAATATTCTGCGAAGTATAAAACAAGCAAAAAAATAAAGAATCGCACTTGGGCACTATGTCAATAGGTTAGTCCCAAAAAATGATATAAAGTTGCTATAAAATGATTGTAAAACATCCAAGAATGATAATATAGCAACATGGAACAATCAAAAATTATAGATACGTTGGAGACGTATCAGCGTCCGTCTTCTTCTTGAAGATGCATTTACTCTCAATGGCTTGCCAATCTCGGGCAAGTCAACCAAAGTCCACACTTTGTTCTCATACATGGTTCCTATCTCAGATTTCATGGCCTTAAGCCATTTATTGGAATCTGGGCTCATCATAGCTTCTTCATAGTTTGTAGGTTCGCCGTGGTCTAATAACATGACTTCCAGGACAGGATTACCGTACCACTCTGGTGCGGTGCATGTTCTGGTCGACCTACGAAGTTAAGTAGTAACTTGATCTGCAGTTTCATGATCATCATCATCAGCTTCCTCTCTAGTCAGTGTAGGCATCACGAAAATGGTTTTCCCTGGTGTGCTCCTTTCCAATTCGAGAGAAGGTATAATTTCCTCATCAAGTTCTACTTTTCTCCCACTCACTTCTTCGAGAGAAACTCCTTCTCTAGAAAGGACCCATTCTTGGCAACAAAGATCTTGCCTTCGAATCTATGGTAAGGTATACCCAATGGTATCTTTAGGGTATCCTATGAAGACACACTTCTCCGCTTTGGGTTCGAGCTTATCAGGCTGAAGTTGTTTAACATAGATATCGCATCCCCAAACTTTAAGAAACGCTTGACTTAGGTTTCTTGTCAAACCATAGTTCATACGGTGTCGTCTCAACGGATTTAGATGGTGCCCTATTTAACGTGAGTGCGGATGTCTCTGGTGCATAACCCCAAAATGATAAAGTCAAATCGGTAAGAGACATCATAGAATGCACCATATATAATAAAGTACAGTTACGATGTTCGAACACACCATTACACTGTGGTGTTCCAGGTGACGTGAGTTGTGAAACAATTCCACATTGTTTTAAATGAAGGCCAAACTCGTAACTCAAATATTCGCCTCCATGATCAGATCATAGAAACTTTATTTTCTTGTCACGATGATTCTCCACTTCACCAAATTATTTGAACCTTTCAAATGTTTGAGACTTGTGTTTCATTAAGTAGATATACTCATACCTACTTAAATCATACATGAAGGTTAGAAAATAACGATACCCACCGATGCTTCAACACTCATCGGACCGCATACATCAGTATGTATTATTTCCAATAAATCATTAGCTCGCTCCATTGTTCCAGAGAATGGAGTTTTAGTCATCTTACCCATAAGGCATGGTTCGCAAGTATCAAATGATTCATAATCAAGTGATTCCAAAAGTCCATCTGCATGGAGTTTCTTCATTCGCGCTTTACACCAATATGACCTAAACAACAGTGCCACAAGTATGTTGCACCATCATTATCAACTTTACATCTTTTGGCATCAATATTATGAATATGTGTATCACTAGGTCGAGATTCACCAAGAATAGACCATTCATTAAAGATGCATGACCATAAAAGATATTACTCATATAAATAGAACAACCATTATTCTCTAACTTACATTAATAACCGTCTCGCAATAAACAAGATCCAGATATAATGTCCATGCTCAACACTAGCACCAAATGACAATTATTGAGCTCTAAAACTAACCCCGAAGGTAGATGTAGGCGTGGCGTCGCGTGGCGATCACATCAACCTGGGAACCATTTCCGACGCACATCATCACCCCGTACTTAGACAATCTTCTTTTATTCTGCAACTCATGATTTGAGTTACAAATATGAGCAACGGAACCATTATCAAATACCCAGGAGCTACTACGAGCATTAGTAAGGAACACATCAATAACATGTATATCAAGCATACCATTGTTCACTTTGCCATCCTTCTTATCTGCCAAATACTTGGGCAGTTCTGCTTCCAGTGACCATTACCCTTGCAGTAGAAGCGCTCAGTCTCAAACTTAGATCCAGCTTTGGGCTTCTTCATGGGAGCGACAACTTGCTTGCCGTTCTTCTTGAAGTTCCCTTTCTTTCCTTTGCCCTTTTTCTAGAAACCGGTGGTCTTGTTAACCATCAACACTTGATGCTCCTTCTTGATTTCTACCTCCGCGGACTTAAGCATTACGAAGAGCTCGGGAATTGTTTTTCTCCATCCCTTGCATATTATAGTTCATCACAAAGCCTTTATAGCTTGGTGGCGATGGATCAAGAACTACTGTCAATAACACTCTCACCGGAAGATCAATTCCCAAGCGAAGTCAAGTGGTTGTGGTACCCGGACATTACGAGTATATGTTCAGCGAGTAACTGTTCCCCTCCATCTTACAGCTAAAGAACTTGTTGGAGACTTCATATCTTTCAACCCGGCATTTGCTTGAAATATCAGTTTCAGCTCTTGGAACATCTCATATGCTCCGTGGCATTCAAAAGCGCTTTTCGAAGTCCGGTTCCAAGCCGTAAAGCATGGCACACTGAACTATCGAGTAGTCATCGGTCAAGTCCGTGTTTTCGAGCGTTCACAATGTCTAGATTAAGCGGGGCCGGATGGGTCTCCTAGCGGTGCATCAAGGACATAATTCTTACGTAAAGAATGAGGATAATCCTCAAGTTACAAACCCAGACCCAGCCCGTGTAGTTGCTACCATCATCTTTCAACTTAGCTTTCTCTAAGAGCATTAAAATTCAAGGGAACTGTATCACGGGCCATTAATCTACAAAATATATAAGCAAAAAATACTATTAATAATATTGTTCATGATAAATTTTAGTTTAGATAATCAAATTACTAATGAACTCCCACTTAAATCAACATCCCTCAAGTTGTCTAAGTGATACATGATCCAAATCAACTAGCCCATGTCCGATCATCACGTGAGATGGGGTAGTCTTCAATGGTGAACATCTCTATGTTGATCATATCTACTATATGACTCACGTTCGACATTTCGGTCTCCAGTGTTCCGAGACCATGTCTGTACATGCTAGGATCGTCAAGTTTAAGCCAAGTATTCTGCATGTGCAAAACTGCCTTACACTCGTTGTATGTGAACGTAGAGTCTATCACACCTGATCATCACAAGGTGCTTCAAAACGACGAACTTGAGCAACGGTGCATGCTCAGGGAGAACAGTTTTATCTTGAAATTAAGTGAAGGGATCATCTTATAATGCTATCATCGTTCTAAGCAAAATAAGATGCATAAAGGATAAACATCACATGCAATCAAAATATGTTACATGATATGGCCATCATCATCTTGTGCTTGTGATCTCCATCATCACCAACGCGACACCTTGATCTCCATCGTTGCGTCGGGGTCGTCTTGCCAACTATTGCTTCTATGACTATTGCTAACGCATAGCGATAAAGTAAAGCAATTACATGACGCTTAAAGATTGACACGCATGTCATACAATAATTAAAATACAACCCTAAGGCTCTTGCCGGTTGTCGATATTACAAAACATGATCAACTCATACAACAATGTATATCACATCACGTCTTGACCATATCACATCACAACATACCCTGCAAAAACAAGTTAGACGTCTTCTACTTTGTTGTTGCAAGTTTTACGTGGCTGCTATGGGCAACTAGCAAGAACCGTTCCTACCTCGCCAAAACCACAACAGGTGATTATCAAGTTTGTTGTTTTAACCTTACGCAAGGATCGATTACGTAGTGAAATTCGGTTAAGCTAAAGTAGGAGAAAGCGAAACTTCGTAACCACCTTTATGCAAAACAAGTTGCATGTCGATCGGTGGAACCCGGTCTCATGTACGTGGACATGTAAGGTTGGTCCGGGCCGCTTCATCCCACAATACCGCTGAATCAAAATAAGACGTTGGTGGTAAGCAATATGAACATCACCGCCCACAACTTCTTTGTGTTCTACTCGTGCATATCATCTACGCATAGACACGGCTCATGATGCCACTTTGTTGGGGAAGCGTTGCATGGAAAATAAAAAATTCTACCCACACGCAAGATCTATCCATGAAGATGCATAACTACGAGAGGGAAGAGTGTGTCTACATACCCTCATAGACCATTAAGCGGGCGTTTATCAACAAGGTTGATGTGGTAGTACACCTTCACAACTGTTCCGATCAAGTACGAGCGTCACGACACCTCCGGCGTTCAGCCTACGTTCAGCTCGATGATGTCCTCGCCTTCTTGATCCAGCAAGGCCAGGCGAGTAAGTAGATGAGTTCCGCAGCCACGGCGGTGTGGTGGTAGCGGTGGTGCAACTATCTCCACAGGGCTTCTCCGAGCACTACGAAAATTATGACCGAGGACAAACCAGAGGGAGAGGGGCGCCACACACGGCTTGGGGATCGTGGTGTGTGTTTCCCTCTCCCTCCTACATATATATAGGTGGAGGGGGGGTAGGCAGCCTAGGGCGCCCCCAAAGGGCCCGCGGGCAGCCCTAGGGCCTACCCTGACCGCCCCCTTCCATATATGGACATGGGGGAAGGAAAAGGGGGGTTGCCTGCCTTAGGGCGTCTCCCCCTTCCTTCCCCAATAAATGATTATCAAGCGGTTCTTATTCGAAGAACCCTTGCCTTTTGTTTAGCTTGAGACTAAATCATCGTGTTAGAAGGGCGCGCCAGCCCCCTTGTGGGCAGGTGTGCTTCCCCCCCTTTGGCCCATAAGGCCCACCACTTACCGGTGGCCTCCCGTAACCCCTTCCAGCACTCCGATAAATACCCGGTACATTCTGAAACCTTTCCGGTGACCAAATAGTATCGTCCTATATATATTAATATTTACCCACGGACCATTCCGGAGCTCCTTGTCATGTTCGTGATCTCATCCGGGACTCCGAACAACATTCGGTCACCAATTCACATAACTCATATAACACTATATCGTCAACGAATGTTAAGCGTGCGGATCCTACGGGTTCGAGAATGATGTAGACATGACCGAGACGACTCTCTGGTCAATAACCAATAGTAGGACACGGATGCCCATATTGGTTCCTACATATTCTCACGAAGATCTTTACGGTCGAACCTTTATGACAACATCGTAGTTCCCTTTGTCTGTCGGTATGTTACTTGCCGAGATTCGATCATCGGTACCTCCATACCTAGTTCATTCTCGTTACCAACAAGTCTCTTTACTTGTTCCGTAATACATCATCTTGTAACTAACTCCTTAGTCATTTTGCTTGCAAGCTTCTTGTGATGATGTATTACCAAGTGGGCCCAGAGATACCTCTCCTTCATACGGAGTGACAAATCCCAATCTCGATTCACGCCAACTCAACAGACACCTTCGGAGATACCTGTAGAGCATCTTTATGATCACCCAGTTACGTTGTGACGTTTGATAGCACACAAGGTATTCCTCTGGTATATGGGAGCTGTACCGCGATCTCATGGTCGAAGGAATAAGTATTTGACATTAAGAAAAGCGGTAGCAATAAACTGAGCGATCATATGCTAAGCTAACGGCTGGGTCTTGTCCATCACATCATTCTCCTAATGGCGTGATCCCGTTATCAAGTGACAACTCATGTCTATGGTTAGGAAACCTTAACCATCTTTGATCAACGAGCTAGTCTAGTAGAGCTCACTAGGGACATGGTATTTGTTTATGTATCCACACATGTATTTAAGTTTCCGGTCAATACAATTCTAGCATGAATAATAAACAATTAAATGAATAAGGAAATATAATAATAACAACTTTATTATTGCCTCTAGGGCATATTTCCATCAGTATCATAGCCAAACAAAAACCACAATAGTAAACCACCACGAGAGGTAGGCTCGTGATGAAAGATGAAGGAACATTGGTTGGGCACCCTTAGTGTGCTTATTGTGAAGCCGGATCTAGTGACATTGCACAAGAAAAGCGAACACCTTAGCCGGATTGGATGTCTCTAAAGGCGAATGGCCACAACCCCTCACCAGCGTTAGCCATGTCGTCCGTTAGGCGAAAAATGTTCGGATGACCTTTGTTCATACAAAGCGTTGGCACCAACTAAGCCCGAGCTCATCATGTAGTAGACAAACCGCTAGGTCGGGGAGCTAAAGGCACATTGCCATGCGCCCCTGTGGGCAGGCTGCTAATGTTGTAATGACAATGTAGAGACATTGCCATGCTGCAATGCTTTCACTATCAACACCGTTACAAGGGTGACACCGGAATGCTGCAGGAGAAACTAGGTGTCACAAACCGTCACTCGTTAGCGGAAGCACAGGATGTTGCGTGGCAACTGACTGGTGTTGTGAGGCGATGCTGCGATGGTCGTCAACGCTACTTCGAGGGGATATTGTGACGGGTGGCACCAATACTATGAGTAAATGTTTCAAGGGTGCCGCCATGCTGCGAGGCCCTTAGATTTGTTGTGAGTCGTGCGGTGGGCGATGTCGCCGAGCCGATGCTATGAAGGGCGCCTTCGCAACAAAATTTACAATGCAATGTGCAGCAACGTTGATACGACTAGGACGATATGCGTCACGATGGCGGGCGACACTTAGTGAAGTGAGGCCTAGCGGGATTGGACAACGATACTGCCGCGCCACAGGTTGTGAGGGTGGCAAGCTTCTTTGGATCTTTGCCGCAAGAGACGATGCCGGGCGACAACTGACGGTGATGTGGTGAGGCAATGATGCGAGGGGAGTGGCCGACACACGAGGCGATATTGCAAGGGAAGCAGATGAAGCGTGTGAAGCTGCCGCCGTCAGTGCTCCAGGTCGTGTACTTTGCAAGGTCGGCCTCGGTTCGCTGCCGGGGCTGTAGATTGCAAGGCATTGCCACAAGGCGCTTGGAAAAACATGGCTCGAGGGTGTGAGTTTGCGAAGAAGAAGGAGAAGGACGACGAGCCGATCGAACAGCCGAATGCAAGTCAATCAAGCGACTATCAAAGGCGACTGATATTTCACTACGCTTCTGACGGGGATGGCGCCTAGTGTTGGCCTTTGAAATAAAAGGGGAATGTCGAGCCTGGCGGTGTCGGTTGTACTAAAGTAGGGGTACCCTAGTATCCCGAACTTGTGCATCGCAGGCGATCGCAAAGCACCCAGCAGTAAGGCTTGCGAGATGATCACCAAAGGCTCTTACATTGTAGCTCCATTGGAGCCATTCAAGAACTAAAGTGTTCACAGTCAAAGAGACAAGACCCGGCAAGAGGAGCTTGCGGAAAGGCCACTCTAGGCACGAAGAAGGCCCGGCAAGAGAAGCTTGCCGGGAAGACCACTGAGGCACGAAGGAAACAAGGCCCGGCAAGAGGAGCTTGCTTGGGGAAGGCTTGGTGAGCGGCAAGCTCCCAAGCACGACAAGAACCTTGCAGCGGCAAGGCGCTTGCCTTGACAGTAACCTCTCTTCCTCTCCGCTCCGGCTCATCCACCAGCGATATGTCGCCATGGGGCTTCCCAGGTAGCAGCGTGTCGGCAATTTGTGCAGCCGTGAGAGCGGCGACAAGCGGCCCGACAAGCTGCCATCGTGGCAAGCGAGGCGCTTTGGCAGTCCCTGTTGCACTTTTCAGGCGGCGGGGATGGGCATTTATGGCTCTTGTCCCTTGCCGTCAGAGTTAGGTATAGACCAGCGTATTGTGCTTTGCAAAGCGGTGTACCAACCTCTGTTTTCCTATTCTACCCTGTCTACTTGCCACTGTGGTGACCCCTTGTGCCTATAAAGGAGGCCCGAAAGTGCAGCGTAGAAAGGGAGTTCGGCTCGTTCGGTTCAGCTAAATGCGAGGCCACAGACTCTCAAGCTCGGTTTTGTAGCTCCGGCGGCTCCCTAGCAAGAACACAATACAACCGGACAAGCAGCGGTGAGTATTATCACTCCGGAGAGCTCCGAAGCTGGGTAAATCTGCTCGTGTGCATCGCCTCGATCCGCTCTTTGTGCAATCTCCGCCCCCCTCCGAACCAAAAGGGGCTTCGGTCCCGTAGGTGTCCGTGGTGGTACAGATTTCCCCCGACATCTTTGGCGCGCCAAGAGTGTAGGCGTCCTTCTCGCGCTTGTGCTTCAGTGCGGTGACCTCCTCGCCGCTCTTCTGGAGGGTGGCCTCCAGCTGCACCACCCTCGTTTCCAATTCCTTCTTGGCGGCCTCGGCAGCCGCGGCGGCGTCCTTTGCCTCCACAGGTGCCCGCCCAAGTGATTGCTCGCCATGGCAAGATCTTCCTCATATTTGTCGAGGTTGATCTTCCGCTGCGCCAGCTCTCCTTCTTGTCTTGAAGAGCTTCGCGCGGCAAGCCTTTGCTGCTTTCGTCGACCTCGGCCTTCTCCAAAATAAAAGGCCGTGCGCTCATCAACAAGCTGCTCCCACGCCTCGCTTATGTCCCGGGAGGGAGTTTCCTTGATGGCGGCCGAGCTCTTCTGGCGCTTTCTCCATATCAGCTCCGCCTCGCGATAAGAGCTTCCAGCGACTCCGGCTTAGCTTGTCGGGCGCGGTAGAGCGACAGCAGCTTCTTCAGCTGCTCCTCCTCTTGATTCACCACTGCTGCTTTGCTGCGCGTTGACCAGCGACAACCCAGTGAAGGCGAAGCAACTCCTCGTCGAAGGTCTCTCCTCGGCCGGCACCACGAGCTCGACCCATGGAGAACTCGATGAAGGCGCCTTGCCCGGCCTTGAGATAGGCGCGGGCTGGGAGCTCTTGGTCTGCAGTGCGACATCGGTGGCGGGGGATTGGCGGTCGGTGCAGCACTGGCGCTCCTGCTGGCCTCGGGGCGTCGATCTGACCACCAGGCCCCTCCCGGCCTCTGCGCCCGGCAGCCTTGGCGGCATCTCCGCTGGCGGACCCGTCACCTGCCGGCCTCCTCCTCCCATGTTGGCGGCGTCGTCATTGTTGCCTGGCGCCCTCCTCGCCCGGCAACCTCGGTCTCCATCGGCTCTCCGGCAGATGGAGTGCGAAGATCAAAGAAAAGAACAAGTCAAGCAAGTGTTAGAAGAAGAACGGAAGAAAAAGAACCCAAGGGAAATTCTCAAGAAAGAAGATTACAGCAATGGGATCTGTAGCCGCGGTCTCCACCACGGAAGGGTTGTCGGCGCTGCCCCTTGCAGAATCTCCTTGTCGGAGAGGCCTCCCTTGCCGGAGAGCCTCCCTTGGCGGAGATCTCTCCCTTGGCGGCGTAATTGAAGCGAGCTGGACTTGGAGTGACCTCCAGGGCCTCCTGATGAGGCTGCTCTGCTCCTACACAAATCAACAAGTCGGATATCAGTAAAAGCACCCAAGCACACCGAACCGTAAGAAACAATCCAAACACTTACGGCTGGGGGGGCTGTCTTTGAGAACTGCTGCGTTGAAGGGTTGCCGGATCCGGCAAAAGGAGTCTCGAGACGTCCCTCACAGCCATACGGGGAATCATCTTCGACGGCGACCAATGGAGTCTTGGTCCTCTTCGACGCCCTTTGAACCAGCGTCACGAAAAAGGAAGAAATCAGAATGAAGCAAATCAGATTCAAGATGAAGCAATGGAATTGAAGAAATGCAAGCGCATAAGTGGGAACTCACTCTTCTTCTTCCTCCTCGTCGAGGCTGGCCTTGGAGAGATCAAACTCGGCTACGCCTCGGTCACGATGAGGTGGAGGGTGGGCTCCCTTGAGCGCTTGGCGGGAAGCGGCGGCCGGGAAGATTCCGCCTCGATTCTTGGGAACCGTGTGGGGCGGCTCCCGCTGCAACCGTAATTGCCGCAGTGGGTAGAGCTTATGTCGCCGCAGCCGCGATTTGTTAGCCCGTCTGCCGTCTCGCCTCGTCTCCGGCCCTCAAGACGCCTCCTTGGCGGAGCGGGGCTCGAGCTGCGGCAAGGTGCTGGATAATGAGTGCAGCGGCGTCCCGGCTGGCTCGGCCCAGGCTCGGCTTGGGCTCGACCTGCTCCTCCTCGCCGGCGAACTCTTCTCGTCGGCAAGGCTACGCCCGCCTCGGCTGCCTCTGCCTCTTCCACAATAAACCCGAAGGCGCCAGCGGTATCAGCTCTCTGCCGCCTCCTCCAACCTTGTGGCGATCGCCGCCATCTCACGGTCGGTGGTGTCTCGGGTGAGCCACTTCTTCTCGTCGGCGCGGACCGCGACTTCTTCCAAGCCGTCGAAGAACCGCCGCGCTGGCGTCTTCGGAGGCTCTCGCCGAGTCGGAGCGATTCCATGGAATACGCCGCCCGGCATCATAGCACGGATGCGATCCAGCGATGAATTGTTGCACAAGGGGCGACTCCTTTCGGAAACATGAACCACTCGGGGTGCTCGGGATCGTGCTTGAACAGCTCCTGCAGCATCGCCGTCAGCTCCAAGACTGTGAAGTTCCAATTGAGGCCCGGGCGCAACCTCATGATGTCTGCGCATTCTTGAATTCCCAAGCAGGTGTCCCCCTCTCCTGCAAGGGTGCGATGCGGCGGCGGAGGAAGTCTGCGCCAACTGCGCCTCTGATTAGTCCGGCAAGCCTAAAGCGCGAATCCGAGTCTGACAAGAATCTGCAGCCTCTCGTCCTCGGCGCCAAGTTACTCGATCATTGCGCGCACTATTGGGAGTTCGTGCCGCAGCAGTGAAAAGGGCTGCGGGTTCTCCTCAATGATCCAACACCAATTGCCTCTCCACTCATCCCACTTACTACGGAACTCCCCTTCCAAGTAAGCGTCTTTCTTGCCGATCCTAGAGACCCAAGCTACTCCCCCGGCAAGTGGCTCTCCTCTCTCGGCGCGAGGCATAAAGAAGTGACGGAAGAGGGCGACATTTAGGTGGACCCGACAAAATTCTCACAAAGATGGGCGAAAACCGCCATGGTGAGGACTGGCGTTGAGGGTGAAATCAAGGAGGTGGAAGCCATAGGTATTCATTATATCACGAAGAATTCGGAGAAGGCGAGCGAGCCCTTGATAGAAAAGCGGGAAGAAAGGGTACCAGCGGAGACCTTCTCGGATGTAGCGTGGAGATCACCCTTGTCTTGGCGGGTGTGCCGCGTCTCATGTCGCCAGGAAGAGGTAGAACCCCTCCATAGCGCCTTTGCGTCGAGCTCGGGGTTGAAGAGGGCCCGTTCCTTGCTTGCGCCAAGGGCGAGCGCCGCGCCTCGACATTCACGCCTCTTCCCTTATCGGCCTTAGAGCCATGAGGAGAGAGGTGGTGGAGGAGGTCGGCGGCGTTGATGGTGCCGGTGGCGATGGAGGGGCGGTAGCGTCGCTCCCTTTGGGCTCAGTAGAAAGGGGAAGCGGCGGGGTTTACGATGTAATGACAATGGCGAAGTGGGCGTTCTGCCCGATATCCTCTGCTTATTAAGAGGGAGGGGGCGGACGTTTCAGCTTCTAGCAAAAGATTCCCCCACGATCTACCCCGATTTCTCCCATAACGCCCCGGCGCTCGTAGCGTGCCGTTAGTGGGGGGCGTGGTGGAGTCGGGGGTGAAATAACGGTGTGATTCAGGGCGGCAGCATCGTCACCTTCAGGTTTGGGCCTGGCCCAACAGCGCTCGGCTTTGCCAGTGTATAGCCCGGGCCCGGGGGGCTCTTGACCGATTGTACTAAAGTAAAGGGTACCCTAGTATCCCGAACTTGTGCCTGGTCGATCAACACCAGCGGTAAGGCTTGCGGATGATCAACAAGGCTCTTAAGTGGCTCCTTTGGAGCCATTCAAGAACAAAGTGTTCCACGATCAAAGAGACAAGACCCCGGCAAGAGGAGCTTGCCGGGAAGGCCACTCTAGGCGCGAAGAAGGCCCGACAAGAGAAGCTTGCGGGAAGACCACTTGAGGCACGAAGGAAACAAGGCCCGGCAAGAGGAGCTTGCGGGAAGGCTTGAGTGGCTGACAAGCTCCCAAGCACGACAAGATCCTTGCAGCGGCAAAGGCGCTTACAGCTGACAGGTAACCTCTCTTCCTCTCGCTCCAGCTCATCCCACCAGCGATATCGCCATGGGGCTTCCCGGTAGCGGCGTGTCGACGAGCTGTGCAGCCCGGTGAGGCGGCGACAAGCAGCCGGCCCGACAAAGCTGCCATCGTCGTGGCAAGCAGGCGACTGGCGGTCCACTGTTGCACTTTTCAGGCGACAGGGACGGGCATTTATGGCTCTTGTCCCTTGCCGTCAGAGTTAGGTATAGACCACTGTACACTGTACAAAGCGGTGTACCAACCTCTGTTTTTCCTATTCTACCCCTTTCTACGTTGCCACTGTATGTGATGTATCTTGATCGTGGGTGGAAGACGTTCACTCGCATCCACAGCCTGAGGGCGGGGTTTACCCTCCATTTTAAGTTAATGGAGGGTGATCTCCTCTCCGTCAAGGTCTTCGGGGATCTCGGTACTTTCGGGCGAAGTGCTGCGTGGATAGCTCCTCCGACAGCGAAGATTCCCCTCGAGCGAGTAGCGAGGAGGAGGAAGCGGCAATGACGAGCGAGGGTAATGGCGGGCCCGATTAGTTGTCGAGGCGCCCGCTTCCGTCGTCACCGGCGACCCCATCATCAGCGTCGCCCGGCTCCTTGAACTCCGAGTGCGTCTCCTTGGGGCGTGGCGTGGGGAGGCTGCGGAAGGGAAGAGGGATGGCGACAAGGCCGTCAGAGTCGAATCTGAGGCGTAGTGCCCTCGACAATCTTGGCGTCCTGCCGCCCGTCTTGAGCCCGCTTCGGCGCTGCCATCTCCGTCAAGCCCTCGGGAAACTCGGGATGTTCCCTTGGTGCCTTCTGGCACCTGTAGCTCGCCTAGGCGTTCCTTTTGCCCTTCTCGCCTCCGTGACCTACCTCCTGAATAGAGGGACAGGAAAAGGATTACGGGCATCTTATCTTTTTAATTTCTAGAAGCAAGGTGGGGGCTCGGCCGCCCCGCTCGGCCAATCAGGGCATAGGAAGAGCAGGGAATCGGGGCCGACCTGCTGCCTTTCGCCAGAACGCCCGATTTCCCACTTCCACCGTCCGCGACCCCAAGAGCATGGGAACCACGTGGTGGGGATGCAGAACCAAAGGCTGACGGGTGAAGCGACCCGCCGCGCCGCCCACTTCCCCACGGCCTTGCAATTGGCCAGCGTGCCGTTCTGGGGAACGCAGCGGATCTGAATGGTTGGTTTGAACCCAGGCCGCGCATGCCCGTGCCGATTTTGGGCCTGGCTGGCCTTCGGCACCGTGTATGGCCCGAACTGGGGGCTCCCTGTCGGTGTACTAAAGTAGGGGTACCCTAGTATCCCGAACTTGTGCCTGGCGATCCAGCACCCAGCAGTAAGGCTTGCGAGATGATCACCAAGGCTCTTAGTGGCTCGCTTTGGAGCCATTCAAGAACAAAGTGTTCACGATCAAAGAGACAAGACCCGGCAAGAGGAGCTTGCGGGAAGAATACTCTAGGCACGAAGGCCCGGCAAGAGAAGCTTGCGGGAAGACCACTGAGGCACGAAGGAAACAAGGCCCGGCAAGAGGAGCTTGCAGGAAGGCTGGTGACGGCAAAGCTCCCAAGCACGACAGAACCTTACCGCTGACAAGGCGGCTTACCCTTGGCGAGTAACCTCTCTTCCTCTCCGCTCCGGCTCATCCACCAGCGTGTAGCCATGGGGCTTCCCGGTAGCGCGTGTCGGCAGGCTGTGCAGCGGTAGAGGAAGCGGCGACAAGCGGCGGTGACAAGCTGCCATCGTGGCAAGCGGGCGCACTGACGGTCCCTGTTGCACTTTTCAAAGCGGCGAGGGGCCGGGCATTATAGCTCTTGTCCCTTGCCGTCGAGAGTTAGGTATAGAACCCTTATGTACCTTTGTACAAAGCGGTGTACCAACCTACTGTTTTCCTATTCTACCCCTGTCTACTTGCCACTGTGGTGACCCCTTGTGCCTATAAAAGGAGGCCCGTGCAGCGTAGAAAAGGGTTATTTCGTTCGATTCAGCTAAATGCGAGGCCACGGAGACTCTCAAGCTAGGTTTTGTAGCTCCGGCGCTCCCTAGCAAGAACACAATACAACCAGGACAAGCGGCGGTAGGAGTATTATCACTCCGGAGAGCTCGAAGCTGGGTAAATCTGCTCGTGTGCATCGCCTCGATCCGCTCTTTGTGCAATCTCCGCCCCCTCCGAACCAAAGGGGCTTCCGTCCACGTCGTGTCCGTGGTGGTACAGATTTCCCCGACATCTTTGGCGCGCCCGGTAGAAGCGGCGTCGAGGCTGTGTGAACCCGATCCGGAGGTCACACGAGCAACTTCATCAACATCTTCGTCGACATGGCGCCCGAAGAAGAAGTCTTCAGCGGCCAGAGGCCGTCAGCGTCGAACCCACCACCACCGGAGCTGTCGGTGGTGGGGAAAGCAGCCCAGTGGAGGAACCGGCGTCGTCGAGAGAGCCCACAATGCCGCCAGATCCAAGGACAAGGCAGCACAAGCGTCGGCGTCCGAGTCCGCACCAGCGTCCTTCGCGAGGCCTTGCAGGACCGGCAGCGTCATGATGCTCATGACACCATCGCTTTCGCTGGATCAAAAGCCAAAATTTGGAGGATCCGAGGCCCTCGAGACCCGCATGCACCCGGCATCTTTGGTACAAGCGAATGCTGATTAAGCTTAGGCGGGATGCTGCTCCTCCTCTAACTTGGTTGGGAGTCCGAGCACATCCCGTTCTTCGCTCTGTCGCCGTTGCCGCCAACCACACCAGCGGAAGCCTTGGCTGAAACTCAGTTACTTCTAGATTACCCTCAACGGCCGATAAGGTCGGCGAATGGAGAGCCACAATTCGAGTCTCATCGGCTTCGCCAGCGGCGGCGTCCCGCGACAACCGAGTGCCTCGCATCCGCGGCAAGGCGACAAGGCGCGAGCTGATGGCGACGAGACTTGCGGGGGTGCAGCCACCGTGCACTCCCCTTCCCGAAGACCAAGATCACCGACTCGCCGGATCCACCTCGACAGCGTCTCCATAGCATCGTTGGATCCGCGAGCTCGCCGCGACCAGCGCCAAGTTCTCCGAGAACGGCAAGAAGAAGACGCTTCGAACCCGTATCGGCGCCCGAAGGCGCCGTCAATCAATCGGACCAGCAGCGCCGGGCCACTGTCGATATGCATGCGCCAGGAGAACGAGCGACTTGCCGTCTGTGATGGTTGTCATGCGTTCACTCGAGAGCTGCGGCAAGTCCGGTGGCCCGACAAGAAAAACTTCAAACCGGATGTGCGAGAAAAAGTATGATGGCGGGACACACCCATCGGAGTTCCTCGGCATCTACACCATCGCGATTGCAAGCTGCGGGGGGCCAGACGACAAGATCCTCGCCAACTACTTTCCCTTGGTGCTCAAGCCAAGCGTCGAGATCTTGGCTCATGCACTTGCCGGATGGCTCTATTTCTTCTTGGGCAGATTTGTGCCACCCAGTTTGTTAGCGCCTTCACGGTGACCACAAGCCTCATGGCCAGGAGAGTGATCTCCACCTGCTTGCCCGGAAGGAGGAGAGTCCTGCGCCAAGTTCATCCAGAAGATTCGATCGAGTGCACTACAACATCCCCGACGTCCACCACCTGCAGCGGTGATCGGTGCATTCCATCAGAATGTACGAAACCGCGGGATGAGGGAGGAGATGGCGATGTGCAAAGTGAAAGAGCGATCAACGAGCTCTCATACTGGCCGACAAGTGCGCCGCACTAAAGAAGGAAGAAGACTCCGGGAGAGAATGCGGGGCCGATTAATACGACAGTGAGGAGACCGCTCCGGCAAGGAAGAAAGGGCGAAGGCGGAATAACGAAAAAGAAGGGCAAAGATGTGCTGGTTGTCGAGCAGTCCGACAGCGGAGGTGCCGCCAAGGTTGTCGGCTCGGCAAGGAGAGGTTGCCTTGGGCGCCAACAAAGCTTGAGCGATGGCGATCGCCGACAAGCGGAGACAGCTCAACAAACAGTGTTGCAAGATCCACCGCACCAAGGGCCACGACCTCGGGCTGTAAGAAAAGTCGAGCAGCTTGTAGAACAGCGAGAGAGCTGAATCTGGCGGCGAGACAAGGAGAAAAACCAGGAAGGTGCTTTGGAGGAGGCTGGCAGAAAGCGCCGGCCGGGGACGCCTTGTGGCAAGGCCAAAGCCAATGACAAGGAGAGCAGACCTCCCGTGGCGCGACAAGGATGAAAACGAAGACAGCGGCGAAGACATAGATGGCGATGAAGTGACGTGAGCAAGAGTTTCGAGAAGGCAACGGAGGTCCTTTGCGTTGGCGGTGGTGCTTCTCTGCATACCTCGCACGCCAACTCAAGCAATGGATGCGTGAGGTTAGCATAGCGGAGAACCATCCGTGGAGTCACGCAAACCTCTGAAGTGGTCTAGCATGCCCATCATCTTTGACATTGAGGACCACCCTGATCGCATAACTGCGGTCGGGTGCTTGCCGATGTTGGTTTCACCAACCATCCGCAACCTCAAGGTCACAAAGATGTTGGTTGAAAGCGAGGCGGCCTGAATCTGATCTCCTCTGCGGTGCTCCGGAAGCTACGGATCCACGGCGAGCTCGAAGAGGCCGGCACATTCAAGGAATCAACCGGGAAGGAGCAAGCGAAGGGGAAGATCACGCTACCCGGTGACATTTTGGCGTGAGCTCAACTTCAGGAATGAGAGGGTTACGTTCGGCGTTGCTGATTTCCCGTTACCTTATAATGGGATACTTGGCGTCGGCGCTTCGCCAAGTTCATGGCAGCCTCTCACTCACGCTTACAATGTGCTCAAGATGCCGAGGCCCGATAAGTGTCATTTCTGTCCCTGGCGACAAGAAGAACGCACTTATCACGTACGACAAGATCTACCGGGAAGCAGCAGCCGTGGCAGACAGCAAGACACTTGCCGCTGAAGCTCCCGGGGGGAAGAAGAAGACCAAGTCCGGCAAGAGCTCTGACGCCCACTCCGGCAAGCGCACCTCTCCGGAGTGCTGCGCTACCGTCGAGGAAGCACCATCGAGCTCCACCGGCAAGTGCAAGAAGAAGACAATGGCAGCTCCGCCCGGCAACCAAGAAGGTGTCCGCCAAGGAGGGCGGCATCGGTGGTACCTTCACCATCGATTGCCACGCTTGACCCTAAATAGGAAAGCGCGCTCGTTGCTCTGGCGGGCAAATGTCGATGTGTTTGCATGGCAACCGTCGACATCCCGGTGTTCCCGGGAAAGTAATTGAGCACCACCTTGCCGTCGATCCTCACGTGACCCGTCAAGCGAAGGTCGAGGGAAGCAAGCGGTGGGCGCCAAGAATTCATAGCGAAGAGATCAAGAAACTAGAAGTAGCAGGGCCTTGTCGGAGGACTGCTCCATCCTACGTGGTTGGCCAATCACCGTAGTAGTGCATAAAGCAAATGGGAAATGGAGGCTTTGCATAGACTTCTTGATGTCAATAAAGCTTGTCCCAAAGACCCATTTCCCTTGTCGGCGCATTGACCAGATTGTTGACTCCACGGCGGATGTGATTTGCTTTCGTTTCTTGGCGCATACTCGAGATATCATCGAGATCTTCATGGCGAGAAGAGGATGAAGAGAAAACGCATTCATAACTCCATGTGGCACATCTTTGTTTCATACGGATGCCTTTCGGATTAAAGAATGCTTTGGTTCAACATTTGCAAGGGCATTCCACGGCGGCTTTTGAGCGCGAGATGCACGTAAATGTAGAAGCCTACATGGATGACATAGTGGTCAAAAGCGAAGATAAAAGCAACTCTGATCCAAGATTTGGGCGAGACTTTTGCAAATCTGCGCAAGATCAACCTCAAGCTTAACCCCGAAGTGTGTGTTTGGAGTCCCTTAAGCAAGCTTCTCGGGTTCTTTTCAATCTCGGCGGGGAATCAAAGCCAATCCCGACAAGATCAAGGACATTGAGCGGTCGAAGCGCACCAAAGCGTGTCAAGGATGTGCGAAGACTTGCGGTTCGCGTGGCTGCTCTCGGCGAGGTTTATCTCTAAGTCATTTGGCTGCCATACGCCATTTTCAAAATCTTGAAAAAGGCGGGTCCAATGAAATGGACTCGAGCGGAGGCTGCTGTTTGCAAAGATTTGAAGAAGGTACTGTCCTCCCCTCCAACGCTTGTTGCACCTAAACCACAAGAGAAGTTGTTGCTATATTTAGCGGCAACCAATCAAGTGGTTAGTGCTGCGTTAATGTAGCGGAGAGGGAGGCGGATGATGAGCTAACAACCACGGCAAATACGTCCGGCGACAAGCGGGGGCTTCTCCGACAAGCTCTGGTCCCGACAAGGACAGATCTGCGCGAGGATTGCGACAAGATTCGAGAAAAGGATGGTGCGGCGCCCGGTCTGCTTTGTTAGTTCCCTTTTGCGGGGAGCTAGATCAAGATACTACGGAGTGCGAAGCTGCTTTTCGGCCTCCTCATGGCCTCGAGAAAGCTGCGCCATTACTTCCAAGCGCATGAGATAACGATTTGTCACTCGCTTTCGGCGAGGAGGATATTGCAAAATCCGAAGCGGCGGCCGGGATAGTCGGTGGGCCTTTGGAACTGTCAAGCTTTGGTCTTAAGTTTGAAAGCACTTCAACTATCCAAAAGCGAGCATTGGCGGAGTTCATAGCAGAATGGGCGCCGACACCAGAGACGAAGAGATTCGAGAGCGAGCATCCCGTCAAGGAAGCAAGTAAAGAGTGGCTGATGTGCTTTGATGGTGCCTTCTACGCTGCAAAGGCGCCCGGTGCCGGCGTGCTTATCGCACCCAGGAGAGCACCTCAAGTATATAGTCCGGATGCACTTTCCCAAGGAACAAGCAACAAACAACAACTGCGAATATGAAGGTTTGCTTGCGGTCTCGGGATCATGGTGGACCTTGGGATCAAGAAGCTCATTGTCGGGGGTGACTACAACTTGTCGTCCGCCAAGTAAATAAAGATTATCGAGTCCATTGATGGAAGCCTACGTCGATGAAGTGAGGAAGCTAGAAGAGCACTTTGAAGGCACGCAAATGGAACATGTTCCAAGAGCTCGAGAATGATATTCGCCGATAATGGCTTTGTCAAAGTGCACCGCACTCAAGCTACACTGTGGAACCCGGGGATCTTTGTGCTCAAGCTGACTCAACCAACCGTAACACCACCATCAAGCTGGACAGAATAAGAAAGAGGAAGTTGATTTCTGGCGACTACTTTCCGTGAGATCTTCCGAAGCCGCCGCCAAGAAGGTCTCCAAGATCAACGCCAAGAGTCTTTGAGAGCGATGCTGCTCCGACAAGCCCTAGGGTTTGTTTCATTGAAGCAAACGTTCCCGACAAGTTTTGCTCCGGCAAGCTTGCCGGGGAATGTCAAGCTCCGGCAGAAACTCATGTTCATGCCGTAGAAGCTGATGTTCCCGCAGCAATAGATATGCCTTTAGTCCTTGTTGTCGAGCCGCAGGCTCCGGCCTTAAGCCTTGACAGATTATTCATTTCCTTCAGACGGGGAGAACTTCCGAAGAGCAAGAAGCAGCGGAAAGAGTAGCCCGGCAGTCAAGTATGTACCGGTTTGTTGACAACATCTTATGCGAGAAGAAGACTCAGCGGTGTGAAATTGAAGTGCATTTGCGGGAAGATGGAATGACTGTTGGCGAGAGATACACGGAGGCATATGTGGTCACCACATTGGCGCAAAAAGCTCTTCTTGAAGCAAAGCTTTTCGGCAAGGTTTCTTCGGCGAAGCCCTCCGAGATCTGGCTTGCACAAGTAACCAAGTGTGAAGCGTGCGAGTTCCATTCCAAGCAGATACACCAGCCAGCTCAAGCTCTCGAGACGATCCCTTTATCCACGGCCCTTTTTCGGTGCAGGGGGCTCGACATCCTCGGCCCCTTCCCCGAAGCCGTCGGGGCTTTGAAATGCTTGTGCGTAGCAATCGACAAGTTCACAAAGTGGCGGAAGTGGAGGCGATGAGGAAGGTGGCAACCACGGTCGGCGATCAAGTTCTTCAGTCAATTGTTTGCCGTTTGGGATACCTAACGGGATCATCACCGACAACGGCACACAATTCCTGACACGCACCTTCATGCATTACGCCCAAGATCTTGGCGCCAAGATCTGCTTCCTGTTGCTCACCCAGAAGCAGCGGTCAGCGAGAAGAGCAAATGTGAAGTGCTGCGTGGTCTCAAGACCGAACTTTCGATGGGCTGCGCAAGTGCGGAAGAAAGCTGGATCGAGGAGCTGCGGTGGTTCTTTGGTCGATCAGGACAACGCCAAATCGAGCCCGCTGGCGGACACCTTCGCTCTAGTTTATGGGCGAGGCAGTTCTCCCCACGGAACTTCGTATCACGGATCGCCTCGAGTGCTCGCTTATGATGAGCTTGAGCAAGAGCATTTGCGACATGATGACGCTGCTCCTTGAGGAGAGATCGTCTTGAGGAGCTCTTTGCGAGCTGCTCGTTACCGGCAAGCTTTGCGCCGCTACCATAGCCGCAAAGTTAATGCGAAGCTTGAGGAAGGCGACCTTGTTCTTCGGCGCGTTCAATCCGCCAAGAATTCAAACAAGTTGGCCTTGAAGTGGGAAGGCCCTTATCGGGTGAAAGCGAGTCACTAGGCCTGGCGCTGTCCGCCTTGAGACCGAAGATGGCTTTCCGGTGAGCAACTCACGGAATATAGAGCATCTTCGTAAGTTTTACCCATAAAGGCGCGGTTGTAGAACCCGTTCGGCAACCACCCTTTAATACAAATCTTGCGGCTGTTGCATGTAAACCTTTGGCAAAGCGGGCGCGAGACCCGTGCATCGATAAAGCTTAAGTGTTGCGCCAAGATCGTCGGATTCATGCTTTCATAACCTATTTGCATGTATTATCGACATTTTAGTGCAACATCAACACCCGATAAGCAATAACGAGCCGTTAGGCTCCATAACTTTATTTTCTCTTCTTTCTTGCGAAAAGAAAGAAGGTTCATCCACCCACAAGTTAACCGGGGAGGAGAAGATAATGGCGTGGGCATGGCGTCGCTCGAGGAAATGTTGCCTTGCCGAGGAAGCAAGCGACGAGAAAAAGCTAAGTTGCCAAAGTTTGAGCAATCAGTTTTAAATTTTTAAGTTATCTTCCTCGAGCGACTGTGCTTTGTATGGATAACTTTGTCTTGTGGAGGAACCAACTCGTAGCTAAGTCGCGCCTTACTTTGTTTCGAGTCCGCTCAACAATTTAAGTGAGCTGCGGCTAGTCGCGACAAGGTTTCTTGTCATGAAAGCAACCTTGCCATAGAGCTGCTTGACGTTCACTTTTCAGTAGCTCATGAGGTAAAGGTGTTTGTCTCGACAAGTTCCCTAAAAAGCGTAGGGGTACAAACATACAAAGGAAGAAATCAAGTAGAGGAAATAACATTGCATTCGATTGCCTAAGATAGTGTATATTACGAGAAAAACTTGTCGTGGATCTAATAAAATGTTTTCCTAAATCGATCTGCGGCGACAAAGGGAAAGATAATCTTGGCGGCCTAGTCTACACGGTGCGCCCTCAACCCTCTTGACCTTGTTGACCTGTTCACGATGGGGGCGACAAAGGCCTTGAGCGCCTCTACGTCGGCATCCGGTGGCAAGGATTTGAGGGCGTTGGTGAGATCGAGGCACAGGTTGCGGTAGGCCACCTTCATCAGCACCTTCTGGAGAACTTCCGAGCAGATTTGGCGCGACTCATCGGCCAGTCGCTTCGGGATCGCCGCCCGGAGTCGCCGGAGAGCCGTCAGCACGCCATTGAAGAATAAACTAAGCTTGGCGCTGGGCTGGAGGTGCTCGTCGGAGGAGTATCCGAGATCCTCCATCCCAATTTCCGTCAGCTCCTTGTCGATGGTGGCGGCAGATCTCCTAAGACCCTCCGTCCGGTGCATCACGCTTTCTCCGAGGGTGTTATGGGCGTTTGTGGCGATGCGCCCGGCAGCTCCTCGTTGGCCTTGATCTTCTCCAACAGGCCGCTTCCGCTCCTGGCGCGTCCAGCGTCTCCGTCAAGGTGGTCGAGCCAGCTCGAGGTCTGCTTTTCCCGACATCCTTGGCGGCGTCGATCTCTTTGATCCTCTCAGCGAGGCGGCCACTGCAACTCGCCAAGAGTGTAGGCGTCCTTCTCGGCCTTCGTGCTTCGATCATTGACCTCCTCGTCGCTCTTACGGAGGTGGCCTCGGCTGCACCACCCTCATTTCCAATTCCTTCTTGGCGGTCTCGGCAGCCGCGGCGGCGTCCTTTGCCTCCTGGAGTGCCCCGCCAAGTGATTGCTCGCGCGCGGCAAGATCTTCCTCATAGCTGTCGAGGTTGATCTTCCGCTGCGCCCGGCCTCTCCTTCTTGTCTTGAAGAGCTTCTCGCCGGCAAGCCTTTGCTGCTCGTCGACCTCGGCCTTCTCCAAAATAAAGGCGATGCGCTCATCGACAAGCTGCTCCAGCGCCTCCGCTTATGTCCCGGAGGGTTTCCTTGTTGGCCGGAGCTCTTCTTGGCGCTTCTCCATATCAGCTCCGCCCTCGCGATAAGAGCTTCCAGCGACTCCAGCTTAGCTTGTCGGCGCGGTAGAGCGGCAAGAACAGCTCCTCTTCAGATTCGCCACTTCACTTGCTGCTTGGCGCGTTGACCAGCGACAACCCAAAGCGAGGCGAGCTCCTCGTCGAAGGTCTCTCCCTCGGCCGGCGCCACAGGCTCGGCGCCCATGGGAGCTCGATGAAGACGCCTTGGCCGGACCTTGAGATGGCGCAGGCTGGGGCTCTTGGTCTGGTGCGACATCGGTGGCGGAGGGATCGGCGGTGGGTGCAGCGCTGGCGCTCCTGCGACCTCGGGGCCGTCGATCTGACCACTAGGCCCTCCCGGACCTACTGCGCCCGGCAGCCTTGGCGGCATCTCTGTGGCGGACCCGTCACCGCCGGGCCTCCTCCTCCATGTTGGCGGCATCGTCATTGTTGCCCTTGGCGCCCTCCTGGCCCGGCAACCTCGGTCTCCATCGGCTCTCCGGCGGATGGGTCTGAAGATCAAAGAAAAGAACAAGTCAAGCAAGTGTCAGAAGAAGAACAGAAGAAAAGAACCCAAGGGAAATTCTCAAGAAAGAAGATTACCGGCAATGGGATCTGTAGCCGCGGTCTCCACCACCGAAGGGTTGTCGGCGCTGCCCCTTACCGGAGAATCTCCCCTTGTCGGAGAGGCCTCCCTTGCCGGAGAGCCCTCCCTTGGCGGAGATCTCTCCCTTGGCGGCGTAGTTGAAGCGAAATTTGGACTTCTGGAGTGACCTCGGGGCCTCTGATGAGGCTGCTCTTGCTCCTACACAAATCAACAAGTCGATATCGGTAAAGAAGCACCCAAGCACACCGAACCGTGAAGAAACAATCCAAACACTTACGGCTGGGGGCTGTCTTTGAGGGCTGCTGCGTTGAAGGGTTGCGGATCCGGCAAAGGAGTCTCCTGCGTCCCTCACAGCCGCCCGCAGGGGAATCATCTTCGACGACGACCAATGGAGTCTTGGTCCTCTTCGACGCCCTTTGAACCAGCGTCTGAAAAAGGAAGAAATCAGAATGAAACAAATCAGATTCAAGATGAAGCAATGGAATTGAAGAAATGCAAGCGCATAAGTGGGAACTCACTCTTCTTCTTCCTCCTCGTCCGGAGCTGGCGCGGAGAGATCAAACTCCGGCTCGCCTCCGGGCGATGAGGTGGAGGGTGGGCTCCCTTGGCGCTTAAGCGGGAAGCGGCGGCGGCGGGAAGATTCCGCCTCGATTCTTGCGGAACCGTGTGGGGCGCTCCTTGTGCAACCCGTAATTGCAGCAGTAGAGCTTGTCGCCTGCAGCGCCAGTTGTTAGCCCGTCTGCCGTCTCGCCTCGTCTCCGGCCCTCGAAGACGCCTCCTTGGCGGAGCCGGGGCTCGAGCTGCGGCAAGAGTGCTGGATAATGACGGCAGCAGCGTCCCAGGCTGGCTCGGCCTGGGCTCGGCCGGGCTCGACCTGCTCCTCCCTCGCCGGCGAACTCTTCTCGATCGGCAAGGCTCGCCGCCTCGGCTGCCTCTGCCTCTTCCACAGTAAACCCGAAGAAGGCGCCCGGCCGGGCAATCTTTGCCGCCTCCTCCAACCTTGTGGCGTCTGCGCCATCTCCTGGTCGGTGGTGTCTCGGTGAGCCACTTCTTCTCGTCGGCGCGGACCGCGACTTCTTCCAAGCCGTCGAAGAAGAACCGCCATACGGCGTCTTAGGAGGCTCCTGCCCGGTCGGAGCGATTCCATAGGAATCGCCGCGCCCGGCGCGCATCATAGCGCGGATGCGATCCAGCGATGAATTGTTGCACAAGGGGCGACTCCTTCAAGCAACATGAACCACTCGGGGTGCTCGGGATCATGCTTGAACAGCTCCTGCGACATCGCCGTCGGCTCCAAGACTGTGAAGTTCCAATTGAGGCCAGGCGCAACCTCATGATGTCTCGCCACATTCTTGAATTCCCAAGCGGGTCTCCCCTCTCCTGCAAGGAGTGCGATGCTTGGCGGAGGAAGTCTGCGCCAAGCTAACGCCTCTGGTTAGTCCGGCAAGCCTAAAGCGCGAGAATCCGAGTCACTGACAATCCTGCAGCCTCTCGTCCTCGGCGCCAAGTTACTCCGGTCATTGCCGCGCACTATTGGGGTTCAAGGCGCCCGCAGCGGTGAAGGGCTGCAGGTTCTCCTCAATGATCCAACACCCGATTGCCTCTCCACTCATCCCACTTACTGGAACTCCCTTCCAAGTAAGCGTCTTTCCTGCCGATCCTAGAGACCCAAGCTACTCCCCGGCAAGTGGCTCTCCTCTCTCGGCCTTGAGGCATAAAGAAGTGACTAAGAGGGCGACATTTAGGTGGACCCGACAAAATTCTCACAAAGATGGGCGAAAACCGCCATGGTGAGGGCTGGCGTTGGGGTGAAATCAAGGAGGTGGAAGCCATAGGTATTCATGATATCACGTAAGAATTCGGAGAAGAAGCAGGCGAGCCCTTGATGAAGAAAAGCGGGAAGAAAGGGTACCCAGCGGAGACCTTCTCGGATGTAGCGGCGGAGATCACCCTTGTCTTGTGGGTGTGCCCGCGTCTGTCGCCAGGAAGAGGTAGAACCCCTCCATAGCGCCTTTGCGTCGAGCTCGGGGTCAAAGAGGGCCCGTTCCTTGCGCATGTGTGCCAGCCGCTGCGCCTCGGCCAATTCACGCCTCTTCCCTTGTCGGCCTTTCAGGCCATGAGGAGAGGTGGTGGAGGAGGTCGACGGCGTTGATGGTGCCGGTGGCGATGGAGGGACGGCGCGTCGCTCCCTTTGGGCTCGAGAAGAAAGGGGAAGCAAATGGGGGTTTTACGATGTGACAAGAATGGCGAAGTGGGCGTTACGCGATATCCTCTCGCTTATAAAGAGGGAGGCGGACGTTTAACTTCCTAGCAAAAGATTCCCCACGATCTACCACGATTTCTCCCATAACGTCGCTACCGGCGCATGCCGTTAGTGGGGGCGTGGTGGGTCCGGGGTGAGTAACGGTGTTATTCAGGCCTTGGCTGCGCCCAGATGCCTTTGTTTTGGGCCTGCCCAACAGCGCTTCGGCACCGTGTATATGGCCCAGGCCGGGGGCTCTGTCCGATTGTACTAAAGTAGGGGTACCCTAGTATCCCGAACTTGTGCACGCAGGCGATCGCAGACACCTCAGCAGTAAGGCTTGCCAGATGATCACCAAGGCTCTTCGTGGCTCCATTGGAGCCATTCAAGAACAAAGTGTTCACAGTCAAAGAGACAAGACCCCGGCAAGAGGAGCTTGCCGGGAAGGCCACTCTAGGCACGAAGAAGGCCCCGGCAAGAGAAGCTTGCCGGGAAGACCACTTGAGGCACGGCGAAACAAAGGCCCCGCAAGAGGAGCTTGCCGGGAAGGCTGGCGCAGTGGTGACAAGCTCCCAAGCACAACAAGAACCTTGTCATGACAAGGCGCTTGCTGCGGCGAGTAACCGCTCTTCCTCTCCGCCTCCACTCATCCACCAGCGATATGCCATGGGGCTTCCCCGGTAGCGGCGTGTCGACAGGCTGTGCGGCCCGTGAGGGGGAAGCGGCGACAAGCAGCGCTGACAAGCTGCCATCGTGGCAAACGGAGGCGCACCTGACGGTCCCTGTTGCACTTTTCAGGCGACAGGGACGGGCATTTATGGCTCTTGTCCCTTGCCGTCAGAGTTAGGTATAGACCACTGTACACTGTACAAAGCGGTGTACCAACCTCTGTTTTTCCTATTCTACCCCTGTCTACTTGCCACCTGTGGTGACCCCTTGTGCCTATAAAAGGAGGCCCGAGTGCAACGTAGAAAGGGTTCGGCTCGTTCAGTTCAGCTAAATGCGAGGCCACAGAACTCTCAAGCTAGGTTTTGTAGCTCCGACGCCTCCCTAGCAAGAACACAATACAACCAGACAAGCAGCAGTAGGAGTATTATCTCTCCGGAGAGCTCCGAAGCTGGGTAAATCTGCTCGTGTGCATCGCCTCGATCCGCTCTTTGTGCAATCTCCGCCCCCCTCCGAACCAAAAGGGGCTTCGGTCCCATAACAAGAAGAACAGACGAAGAACGAGGAAGAAGAAGAACTAGGGTTAAGGAGAAAAGATAAAAGATAAGAAGTGGTAGATGATGTGATCAATTGTGTGTTGTTCAATCGCCCGTCACCCCTTAGGTATATAAGAGGCGGCTGGACTTCTCATGCAAAGAAAAGGCTTGGATTCATGTCCAAAACCCTAGTCAAATTCGGATTGGTTTTGTCCGAACTTTCCAAAACTGTTTGGTTTAAACTGGCTGCACCTTGCGGGTAATTTTTGTGGTGGTAAACAACCTCGGATGAAAATGAGACCACAAGCAATCTTGACCGTTTCGACGAGACGAACAACTTTCATGTTTAATGTTTTTTGATCAGAGGTCATCTTGAGGGTCAAATAGCTCGCGCAAAACACCTGTTCCTCACGCTACCCATCGGACATGCGTCGGTAGGTAGCGCCACATCTCGCCTCATGACAAGGATGCACTTGATTGCTCTAACTTTTGCATACGGACTCGTATTTGGACGATTTTTATATCAAAATCGATCATTTCGACGAGACGAAGACAATTTATGTAGATCATTTTTCTATACGAGGAAGTCTTGGGGACATAATGAGCCGAATAGTGTTCTGAATACAAAATCTCAGTATTTCGAACACAACTTCGGACTTCGAGATGAGATCGGATGGTGAAGGCCCAAATTTCAAAGATGTTCATATCGACAATACGAAACTTTTTTATGTAGATCACTTCTCCATTTGAGGCGATATTAATTAAGTTCTTGATCGTGCCAAAATCTGGTGTCAACACATGCCCCCCTGTTTTTCGGCAAAACTTGCGTGCCGAAAAATAGTTTGCAATGTATTTGTTCTAAGGACGATGTCAACATTCCATCGGCCATTTATATTTCTCAGGGCAATAATTATGTATCGGCCATGTTTATGCTAAGGGCGAGTTATTTATCGGCCATGTCTTTGCTTAGGACGATAGTCATATATCGGTTGTTGCTTATTTGAACCTCTTGATGCAACTTGGGTGAAAACTTCTCAACTTATATAACAATCCAATGACAAGGTTTCATAGATATGTATCTCAAAGCCATCCTCCGAACCATATTACTCACCGATTTTGCAAACAATCAAGAATGAATTTCCTCCAATCCTTGCTTTGTCCAAGATAAACTATAAGTGATTCGTCAAAACATTGATAACCCTTGGATATTTGTTGCACTACTCATAACGAATCACCGAAAGCCTCAATATGTATAGCACCTATAGCAAGTAAAAGAGTCAATCCGAATAACAATGCATATTCGCCCTTTATTAATCGTGCATAAAAATATTCTAAGCAACATGAGGCTTCAAAAATAGTACCATAAAGAGATATATGAAGAACACCAACACTTTGGCCATTGCTATGAATTGAACCATCAAAACATAATCTCCATAGTACTAGAGAGACAAGGCTAATATCAATATTATGCATGACATTAATCCGATGTTCAGTAATAAAATCAGCTATGATTTGGCCTTTTATAGATCTCAAAGATTCATAAGCCAAATCATATCCAAATAAAGTATAAGCCCACTAACCAATTCTGCAGCTATGAATTGGTCTATGCAACATATATTCAATGACATCGATCATGATGTCTCAACTCCATTCAATCGTAATATAGACATACATATAAATTTCCATGAGCACGTACCTTGTCTCGCTCTCCAATCGAACTAAGGATGATGTTAGAATACTACACCGGCCATGCATTGACATACTCTTAGGACGATAGATAAATATCGGCCATTACCATGTAAACTTCGCTCAAAGCACATATGGCCGAAACAAACAAATTAAATGACAAATCAAGTATTTCGGCCCATTGGATCAGCAACAAACTTGTATCTAATCAAATGTACAGTGACTTGGTAATACCCTTTCATGATGTAAGAAATTATATTGCATCCATGAATTAAAATAAGCCCATTGAGGGTTACCAATCATACCTGATGACGAATTCCATGGCATAGGCGTTAATGGCATAGTTGAAGAATATTGATAATGTGTAGACCGAAGATGCTGAAACCTTCGGCTTGGTCCTTCATAGTTTTCACTCTTTTCCTTCTTCACCTTTACCGCACTTCTTATAATGGAAGCTTGCACATAATTCTTATTTTGAGCACTTCCTTTGGGAACCCATGTCAAGTTCTTGTGCAATAAGTTTTTGTAATTTCTTCTTTTGCCAATATGAAAGCCGAGTGGACATCTCGGCTGTGATTCTTGTTTGACCAATGGCAATTCTTTTTTGGCCTTATGCACTCTCAACTTCTTTTCTTCAGATTTGGCACTTTAAATCTCAATAATTGGTTTCTTTGTCTCATTGCCTTTAATAGCCAATGTCAACACTTTAATTGGCTCTTTTCACTTGAGACCAAATATGAAGTTGCACTCTTACGACCATCACTTTTAACACGGTAAACTTGCTTGACCACCTCTTTCTTCTTCCTTGAGCTCTGGACTGATTCCTTATGATTGAAACGGTCTTTAACATGTGATTGTTTAAATGTTGATCTTCTCGGAGCTGCATAATATTGGTGAGATGGTCTAAAATAAGATGGAGAATGTGCCCTTGTATCATACCTGTCCCATGATGGATATGATTCTATATGAGCATAGGGAGGCATCCACGGCATTGGTATTGGCGGACCAAAATAAGGATATGAATATGTTGCATTAAAATTCTCACTTTGGCAATACCGATCCTCATATTTGCGCCTTGGAGGTGATCTTGGATTCTTTGCATGATTTGGCCGATAAGCATTCTTCTCTTCACTCTTCTTTTGATATTTTTCCAATAGTTCAGCAAAGGTGATTTTTGATCTCTTACACTTGCGCTTATTTCGCCTTTTGTTTTCTTTTGGTTTGCTTTTTGTCGATCATTGGATTTGCTTGCTGCCCCCAATCCTTGGTGTCTCCATTGTAGTTTCGATGGAATTCTCGCCCTCAAGATTATGTTCATTATGCTCTTCAACAACTTGATTACTTGAAAGCTCGATCCCATCATCACCTGTAGTTTTTACCTTCTCTTTAAATGGATCGGCTTGAAGCAGCCGATGCAAAAACCTTTTGCCATCAGGACCAATTGGAATAGACTCGTCATCTGTTGGTGTCTCAACAAATTCTAATCGTCCTTTATCAATGGCCGATTTAACTATTTGACGTAACATGTTGCAATCCTCAAAATTATGCTTGGACGAATCATGCAACTTACAATATATTAGATCACGGACAAATGGCTCAACATGGTGATCAAGAATTCTAATATAATTATTTCTCAACAACAAATCAAATATTTGATCACACATGCTTGAATTGAAGTTAATTTTTTATTCTCTAGCCGATCTTGTTGTGAGAACGGCTTTGGAGTTAAGCAAACGAATGGTTCAGATTTTGCATCACCCCATTCGGCTATGCATTGTGTTTTGCACTCTATCTCCGATGTCTTTACCATGTTTCCTAGCAATGAAGTCTCTCTTATCGTAACGTTGATTCTTTGATTATGGGTTATCAAGATGAACAGCAGGTTCAATCTCTACATCATTATCATTACTAGGTTGAGCATCAACATGAACATCATTATTAACATTATCACTAGGTTCATGTTCATCACCCGGATTGTGTCTCGACATCATAAATAGAAATATCATTGGGATACTCAGGTGTGTCTATAGCAGGTTCACTAGCATGCAAAGTCCTATCAGTTTTCTTTTTCTTTTTATTAGCAGGACTAGGTGCATCGGTATTAGTTCTTTGAGAATCTTGCTCAACTCTCTTAGTATGACCTTCAGGATACAAAGGTTCCTGGGTCATTTTACCACCTCTAGTCATAACCCTAACAACATTATCATTATTCTTACCATTCAACTCATTAAGAAAATCATCTTGTGCCTTAAGTACTTGTTCTACTTGAGTTGTAACCATGGAAGCATGTTTACTGATAAGCTTAAGATCATTAACAGTTCTACTCATATAATCACCCAAGTGGTCAAGCATGTAAGCATTACATTTCAATTGTCTACTAACATAAGCATTGAAGTTTTATTGTTTAACAATAAAATTATTAAACTCATCCAAGCATTGACTAGCAGACTTATTGTGAGGAATATCACCTTCATCAAATCTACGGAGAAAGTATACCTCTACTACCTATGTCGGGTTATCAAGACCATGTATTTCTTCAATACGTTAACATCTTCAGCTTTAATACCTTTTTCTTTCATAGATTTCTTTGCCTCTTGCATATCTTCTGGACTGAGAAATAGAATACCCCTTTTCTTCGAAGTTGGCTTCGGAGTTGGTTCAGGAAGCATCCAATCATTTTCATTACTCAATATATTATTCAATAGCAATTCAGCTTGCTCTCAGCGGTTCTTTCCTGAAAACACAACCAACACAACTATCCAGGTGGTCTCTGGAGGCATAGGTTAGTCCATTATAGAAGATATCAAGTATTTCATTTTTCTTGAGAGGATGATCAGGCAGAGCATTATGTAATTGGAGAGGCCTCCCCCAAGCTTGTGGGAGACTCTCTTCTTCAATTTGTACAAAATTAAATATTTCACTTAAAGCAGCTTGTTACTTATGAGCGGGGAAATATTTTGCAGAGAAGTAATAAATCATATCCTAGGGACTACGCATACAACCAATAGCAAGAGAATTAAACCATATCTTAGCATCACCCTTTAATGAGAAAGGAAATAATTTAAGGATATAGTAATAGTGAATTTTTTTCCTCATGAGAAAATAGGGTGGCTATATCATTCAGTTTAGTAAGATGTGCCACAACTGTTTCAGATTCATAACCATGGAAAGGATCGGATTTAACCAAAGTAATTAACTCAGGATCGACAGAGAATTCAGAATCCTTATCAGTAACAAAGATAGGTGAAGTAGCAAAAGCAGGATCATATTTCATTCTAGCATTCAAGGATTTTTCTTTCATCTTAGCTAACAATTTTTTAAGATCCTCTCTATCATTGCAATCAAAGAAGTCCCTAGCGGTTTCTTCATCCATAACAAAACCCTCGGGAACAATAGGCAATTCATATCTAGGAGGAGAATCATAATTATCATCTTCAATAGTATCATCAGTTTGATAATTTCATTCTCTCTAACCCTAGCAAGTTGTTCATCAAGAAATTCACCTAGTGGCACAGTATTATCAAGCACAGAAGTAGTTTCATCATAAGCATCATGCATAGCGGAAGTGGCACCATCAATAACATGCGACATATCATGATTACAAGCAGGTGGTGATGTCGCAAACTTACTCAAAACAGAAGGAGAATCTAATGCAGGGCTAGATGACAGTTCCTTACCTCCCCTCATAGTAGAGGGGTAGATCTTGGTTTTTGGATCTTTCGGATTCCTCATAGTGACCAACAGATATAAATCCCAAGTGAATCAGAGAATAGAGCTATGCTCCCCGACAACGGCGCCAGAAGAAGGTCTTGATAACCCACAAGTATAGGGGATCACAACAGTTTTCGAGGGTAGAGTATTCAACCCAAATTTATTGATTCGACACAAGGGGAGCCAAAGAATATTCTTGAGTATTAGTAGCTGAGTTGTCAATTCGACCACACCTGAAAGACTTAATATCTGTAGCAAAGTATTTAGTAGCAAAGTAATATGGAAGTAGCGGTAACGGTGGCAAAAGTAACAGTAGAAGTTTTGTAGCAATCGTAACAATGGCAACGGAAAAGTAATGGAGCAAAGATCAATATGAAATGAGTCGTATGTCCTACCTCTTGAGCACTGCGTTGGTTTTCCCTTGAAGAGGAAAGGGTGATGCAAGATAAACTAAGCGTGAAGTATTTCCCTCGATTTTTGAGAACCAAGGTATCAATTGAGTAGGGAGACCACGCATGCGAGTCCCTCGCACCTACACAAACAAACAAGAACCTCGCAACCAACGCGATAAAGGGGTTGTCAATCCCTCAACGGTCACTTACGTAGAGTGAGATCCTGATAGATATGATAAGATAATATTTTTGGTATTTTTATGATGAAGATGCAAAGTAAAATAAAAGGCAATAAAATAGCTAAGTGTTGGAAGATTAATATGATGGAAAATAGACCCGGGGGCCATAGGTTTCACTAGTGGCTTCTCTCAAGAGCATAAGTATTACGGTGGGTGAACAAATTACTGTTGAGCAATTGATAGAATTGAGCATAGTTATGAGAATATCTAGGTATGATCATGTATATAGGCATCATGTCCGCGACAAGTAGACCGACTCACCTTTTGCATCTACTACTATTACTCCACACATCGACCGCTATCCAAAGATGCATCTAGAGTATTAAGTTAAAAAGAACAGAGTAATGCTTTAAGTAAGATGACATGATGTAGAGGGATAAACTCATGCAATATGATATAAACCCCGTCTTGTTATCCTCGATGGCAACAATACAATACGTGCCTTGCTGCCCCTCATCACCGGAAAGGACACCACAAGATTGAACCCAAAGCTAAGCACTTCTCCCATTGCAAGAAAAATCAATCTAGTAGGCCAAACCAAACTGATAATTTGAAGAGACTTGCAAAGATAACCAATCATACATAAAATAATTCAGAGAAGATACAAATATTGTTCATAGATAAACTTGATCATAAACCCACAATTCATCGGTCTCAACAAACACACCGCAAAATAAGATTACATCGAATAGATCTCCACGAGAATCATGGAGAACTTTGTATTGAGATCCAAGAGAGAGAAGAAGCCATCTAGCTAATAACTATGGACCCGAAGGTCCGAGGTAAACTACTCACGCATCATCGGAGAGGCTATGGTGTTGATGTAGAAGCCCTCCGTGATCAATGCCCCCTCACGGCAGGACAGGAAAAAGGCCCCAAGATGGGATCTCATGGGCATGAGAAGGTTGCGGTGGTGGAATTAGGTTTCGTGGATGCCTCTGTTGGTTTGGGGGCAATGAGGTATATATAGGAGGAAGAAGTACGTCGGTGGAGCAACATGGGCCCCACGAGGGTGGAGGGCGCGCCTGGGGCGGTAGGCGCGCCCCCCTACCTCGTGCCCTCCTGGTAGATTTCTTGATGTAGGGTCCAAGCCCTCTGGATCACGTTCGTTCCAAAAATCACGTTCCCGAAGGTTTCATTCCATTTGGACTCCGTTTGATATTCTTTTTCTGCGAAACTCTGAAATAGGGAAAAAACAGCAATTTGGGCTGGGTCTCCGGTTAATAGGTTAGTCCCAAAAATGATATAAAAGTGTATAATAAAGCCCGTTAATCATCCAAAACAGAATATAATATAGCATGAAGCAATCAAAAATTATAGATACGTTGGAGACGTATCAAGCATCCCTAAGCTTGATTCCTGCTCGTCCTCGAGTAGGTAAATGATAAAAACAGAATTTTTGATGCGGAATGCTACTTGGCATAATTTCAATGTAATTCTCTTAATTGTGGTATGAATATTCAGATCGGAAAGATTCAAGACAAAAGCTTAATATTGACATAAAAATAATAATACTTCAAGCATACTAACTAAGCAATTATGTCTTCTCAAAATAACATGGCCAAAGAAAGTTATCCCTACAAAATCATATAGTCTGGCTATGCTCTATCTTCACCACACAAAGTATTTAAATCATGCACAACCCCGATGACAAGCCAAGCAATTGTTTCATACTTTTGGTGTTCTCAAACTTTTTCAATCTTCACGCAATACATGAGTGTGAGCCATGGACATAGCACTATATGTGGAATAGAATGGTGGTTGTGGAGAAGACAACAAGGGAGAAGATAGTCTCACATCAACTAGGCGTATTAACGGGCTATGGAGATGGCTGGGGGGGCCTAAAACCCATTGTAACACACATGTAACTGTTCTCTTGTGAGTAATACAAAGGTCAGTGGGAGCCTCTCCCACTGTCGTTAACCTTCAAAAAAATGGGCTATGGAGATGCCCATTAATAGATATCAATGTGAGTGAGTAGGGATTGCCATGCAATGGATGCAATAGAGCTATAAGTATATGAAAGCTCAATAAAAGAAACTAAGTGGGTGTGCATCCAACTCGCTTTCTCACGAAGACCTAGGGCATTTTGAGGAAGTCCGTCATTGGAATATACAAGCCAAGTTCTATAATGAAAAATTCCCACTAGTATATGAAAGTGATATCATAGGAGACTCTCTATCATGAAGATCATGGTGCTACTTTGAAGCACAAGTGTGGTAAAAGGATAGTAACATTGTCCCTTATCTCTTTTTCTCTCATTTTTTTATTTGGGCCTTTTCTCTTTTTTTATGGCCTCTTTTTTCCTTTTTTTATTTAGTCCGGAGTCTCATCCCGACTTGTGGGGGAATCATAGTCTCCATCATCCTTCCTCACTTGGGACAATGCTCAAAAAATGATGATCATCACACTTTTATTTACTTACAACTCAACAATTACAACTCAATACTTAGAACAAGATATGACTCTATGTGAATGCCTCCGTGATTATGTAGGGATATGCAATTAATCAAGAGTGACATGTATGAAAGAATTATGAACAGTGGCTTTGCCACAAATACGATGTCAACTACATGATCATGCAAAGCAATATGACCTTGATGGAGCGTGTCATAGTAAACGGAACGGTGGTAAGTTGCATGGCAATATATCTCGGAATGGCGATGGAAATGCCATGATAGGTAGGTATGGTGGTTGTTCTGAGGAAGGTATATTGTGGGTTTATGATACCGGCGAAAGGTGCACGGTATTAGAGAAGCTAGCAATGGTGGAAGAATGAGAGTGCATTATAATCCATGGACTCAAAATTAGTCATAAAGAACTCATATATTTATTACAAAAATCTACAAGTTATCAAAGCAAAGTATTACGCGCATGCTCCTAGGGGGATAGATTGGTAGGAAAAGACCACCGCTCGTCCCCGGCCGCCACTCATAAGGAAGACAATCAATAAATAAATCATGCTCCGACTTCATCACATAATGGTTCACCATACGTGCATGCTACGGGAATCACAAACTTTAACACAAGTATTTCTCAAATCCACAACTACTCAACTAGCATGACTCTAATATCACCATCTTTATATCTCAAAACAATTATCAAGCATCAAACTTCTCATAGTATTCAACACACTCATAAGAATTTTTTTACTAATCTTGAGTGCCTATCATAATTAAAGCAAATTACCACGCTGTTTTGTAGGACTCTCAAAATAATATAAGTCAAGCATGAGAGAACAATAGTTTCTATAAAACAAATCGACCACCGTGCTCTAAAAGATATAAGTGAATCACTAGAGCAAAAACTATATAGCTCAAAAGATATATGCGAAGCACATAAAGTATTCTAACAAATTCCAAATCATGTGTGTCTCTCTAAAAAGGTGTGTACATCAAGGATGATTGTGTTAAATTAACAAATAAAGACTCAAATAAGACAAGACGCTCCAAGCAAAACACATATCATGTGGTGAATAAAAATATAGCTCCAAGTAAAGTTACCAATGGAAGTAGGCGAAGAGGAGATGCCTTCGGGGCATCCCCAAGCTTTGGCTTTTGGTGTCCTTAGATTATCTTGGGGTGCCATGGGAATCCCCAAGCTTAGGCTCTTGCCACTCCTTGTTCCATAATCCATCAAATCTTTTACCCAAAACGTGAAAACTTCACAACACAAAACTTAACAGAAAATCTCGTGAGCTTCGTTAGCGAAAGAAAACAAAACACCACTTCAAGGTACTGTAATGAACTCATTCTTTATTTATATTGGTGTTAAACCTACTGTATTACAACTTCTATATGGTTTATAAACTATTTTACTAGCCATAGATTCATCAAAATAAGCAAACAACACTCAAAAAACAGAATCTGTCAAAAACAGAACAGTCTGTAGTAATCTGTAACTAACGCAAACTTATGGAACTCCAAAAATTCAGCCAAAATAGGACGACCTAGACAATTTGTTTATTGATCAGCAGAAATTGGAATAAATATTTTATCACGTTCTGGTGATATTTAACAATTGTTTTCGTGAACAGAAAGTTTCTGGAATTTTCAGCAAGATCAAATAACTATCATCGAAGAAGATCCTATAGGTTTAACTTGGTACAAACACTAATTAAAACATAAAAACACATCTAACAAGAGGCTAGATCAAATATTTATTCCTAAAAAGAAGCAAAAAGCAAAAAAAAACTAAAAATAAAATTGGGTTGCCTCCCAGCAAGCGCTATCGTTTAACGCCCCTAGCTAGGCATTGATAATTTTAATGATGCTCACGTGAAAGACAAGAATTGAAGCGCAAAGAGAGCATCATAAAACACGTAATAAACATCGTCTAAGTCTAACATACTTCCTATGCATAGTCATTTTATAAGCAAATAAATTATCATAGCAAGCAAAAACTAGCATATGCAAGGAAGCGGAAAGAAACAATAGCAATCTCAACATAACGAGAGGTAATTTAGTAACATGAAAATTTCTACGACCATATTTTACTCTCTCATAATAATTACATGTAGGATAATAAGCAAATTCAACAATATAGCTATCACATAGCATATTCTCAACACGAAAGTTGACACTCTTCCAAAATAGTGGGATTACGATTAACTAAAGTCATGACCTCTCCAAACCCACTTTTATCAAAAATTTCATAAGATTGAATATTCTCCAAATATGTGGGATCTAAAGTTGACACTCTTCCAAACCCACTTTAAATATTATTGCAAACACTATTATCAATCTCATCTTCATCATGGGGCTTAAATAAATTTTCAAGATCAAAAGAAGAATCACCCCAATCATGATCATTGCAACAAGTAGTAGACATAGCAAAACTAGCATCCCCTAGCTTAGGATTTTGCATATTTTAGCACAATTGACATTGAGAGAATTTATATTAACATCATTACAATCATGATTTTCATCGAAGGAACTAACAAGTATGGGTGCAATAGCAACGATCTCATGTTTAACATAAGGGACTATAGCAAATTCATCTTCATAAATATTGGCATCATGGCCACAGGAATAGCAAGCATCATGTTCATCAAGGGATATTTCAATCAAATCATCAGAATCATCATTATCTATAGATTCATGCATATCATTATTTTCTTCCAAAGAAACGGTCATTCTCTCAATAAATTCTTTGACGTAGACATTATGAGCACAGTTTTCATAGCAATATTTAAGTATGTCGGAATTTTCAGATTTGTAGAGAGTAATATCATACTTTTCAATCAAAGAAGCAACTTCATGAGCACCCTTAAAAACGACAAATTCTTCAATTTGTTCAATATCATAGTAACTATAAACACCCTTTCCATAAGAAGATAAGATTTCATTATCATTAAACTCACATAGGTAGGGAAGATGTTTTTTAGGGTTCTTAGAGCAACAAGTAAAATCATAAATTTCACAAAGATTCCAAGCATAGCATAGCAAACTATTTATATGATACCATAAGAGCTTCCCCTTTCGCATAAACGATGGCGCACAAAATGAGCATGCTCATCTAAAGATTTCCCATCAACTAGGCTAGTTGGGGTTTCAAAGACCTGGCGCATAAGGATCGAAGATGATCCAAGTAGTACACTTTAAGTGGATCCATGTCAATAGATTTTTAGTAAGCAAAGATGCAACCAAATAGAAGGTGCATGGAAACACAAACAAAGATACATACGGGAAGAAGGCGAACGAAAAGAGAGGGCGAATAAAACGGCAAGGGTGAAGTGGGGGAGAGGAAAGCGAGAGGCAAATGGCAAATAATGTAATGCGACGGAGATGAGTTTGTGATGGGTACTTGGTATGTCTTGACTTGACTTGACTTGACTTGGCGTGAATCTCCCTGGCAACGGCGCCAGAAATCCTTCTTGCCACCTCTTGAGCACTGCGTTGGTTTTCCCTTGAAGAGGAAAGGGTGATCCAGTAAAGTAGCGTAAGTATTTCCCTCAGTTTTTGAGAACCAAGGTATCAATCGAGTAGGAGACTGCATACGAGTCCCTCGCACCTACACAAACAAACAAGAACCTACGCAACCAACGCGATAAAGGGTTGTCAATCCCTCAACGGTCACTTACGAGAGTGAGATCTGATAGATAAGATAAGATAATATTTTTGGTATTTTTATGATAAAGATGCAAAGTAAAATAAAAGGCAATAAAAATAGCTAAGTGTTGGAAAGGACACCACAAGATTGAACCCAAAGCTAAGCACTTCTCCCATTGCAAGAAAGATCAATCTAGTAGGCCAAACCAAACCGAGAATTCAAAAAGACTTGCAAAGATAACCAATCATACATAAAAGAATTCAGAGAAGACTCAAATATTGTTCATAGATAAACTTGATCATAAACCCACAATTCATCAGTCTCAACAAACACACCATAAAAGAAGATTACATCGAATAGATCTCCACAAGAATGGTGGAGAACTTTGTATTGAGATCCAAAGAGAGAGAAGAAGCCATCTAGCTAATAACTATGGACCCGAAGGTCCGAGGTAAACTACTCACACATCATCGAGAGGCTATGGTGTTGATGTAGAAGCCCTGCATGATCAATGCCCCTCCGGCAGGGGCCGGAAAAAGGCCCCAAGATGGGATCTCACGCATGCAGAAGGTTGCGCGGTGGAATTAGGTTTTCGTGGATGCTTCGCTGGTTTGGGGGTGCGAGGTATATATAGGAGGAAGAAATGCGTCGGTGGAGCAACATGGGCCCCACGAGGGTGGAGGCGCACAGGGGGGGGGTGCGCCGCCGCGCCCCCCTACCTCGTGCCCTCCTGGTAGCTTTCTTGGCGTAGGGTCCAAGTCCTCTGGATCACGTTCGTTGCAAAAATCACGTTCCCGAAGGTTTCATTCCGTTTGGACTCCGTTTGATATTATTTTTCTGCGAAACTCTGAAATAGGGAAAAACAGCAATATGGGTTGGGCCTCCGGTTAATAGGTTAGTTCCAAAAATGATATAAAAGTGTATAATAAAGCCGATTAATCATCCAAAACAGAATATAATATAGCATGAAGCAATCAAAAATTATAGATACGTTGGAGACGTATCAGTAGGCAATGGATCAATGATGGATAATTATGTTGGATAGCATTCATCATGCAATGGTTATAACACAGGGTGACACAGAACTAGCTCCAATTCATCAATATAATGTAGGCATGTATTAGAATGTAGTCATACGTGCTTATGGAAAAGAACTTGCATGACATCTTTTGTCCTACCCTCCCGTGGCAGCGGGGTCCTAGTAGAAACTAAGGGATATTAAGGCCTCCTTTAATAGAGTACCGGACCAAAGCATTAGCACTTAGTGTATATGTGAACTCCTCAAACTATGGTCATCACCAGGAGTGGTCCCGACTATTGTCACTCCGGGGTTGCCGGATCATAACACGTAGTAGGTGACTATAACTTGCAAGATAGGATCAAGAACACAAATATATTCATGAAAACATAAAGAGTTCAGATCTTAAATCATGGCACTCGGGCCCTAGTGACAAGCATTAAGCATAGCAAAGTCATAGCAACATCAATCTTAGAACATAGTGGATACTAGGGATCAAACCCTAACAAAACTAACTCGATTACATGGTAAATCTCATCCAACCCATCACGGTCCAGCAAGCCAATGATGGGATTACTCACGCATGTCGGTGAGCATCATGAAATTGGTGATGGAGGATGTTTGATGATGACGATGACGACGGATTCCCCTCTCCGGAGCCCCGAACAGACTCCAGATCTACCCTCCCGAGGAAGAACAGGGCTTGGCGGCGGCTCCGTATTGTAAAACATGATGAATCCTTCTCTCTGATTTTTCTCCCCGAAAGTGAATCTATGGAGTTGGAGTTGAGGCCGGTGGAGGTCCAGGGGGCCCACAAGGTTGGATGGCGCGCCCCAGGGGGGTGGGCGTGCCCCCCACCCTTGTGACCAGGGTGTGGGCCCCCTTCTGTTGATTCTTTCACCAGTATTTTTTATTAATTCCAAAAGTTATCTCCGTGAAGTTTCAGGTCATTCCGAGAACATTTTATTCTGCACAAAAATAACACCATGGAAAGTCTGCTGAAAACAGCGTGAGTACGGGTTAGTTCCATTCATATCATGCAAGTTAGAGTCCAAAACAAGGGCAAAGGAGTTTGTAAAAGTAGATACGATGGAGATGTATCAACGCCCTCTAGCTAAAGTTGACTCTTCTCGAGTCCCTCTATCATCAATTTTAATTTTACTAAACAAGGAAACAATAGAAGAAACACCAACTACTTTTAGATCTTCATCATTTTTATGAAAGCAATCACTAGAAAATGCTCTTTCTAAAAATTCTCTTTTAGCTCTAAGCATAGCGGTTCTTTTCTTACTTTCATCCATAGAAACATATAAAGCTTTAATTGATTTATCAACCTTGGGTCCATATTTTCTACATCATGAGAAAATCTATCAATGCTTCTAGACATATCATCAATCTTGTTCAATTTTTCTTCTATCTTAGCATTGAAAGCCTTTTGAGTATTGATAAATTCTTTAATATTATTCTCAAGATCATAGGGATTCCTATTATTATTGTAAGAAGAATTACCATAGCTGTCATGGATTTAACACGGCAGATGCCCTAGCGAAAGGACTTAGTCGTGGATCCATCGCAACTAGGTTAGCTTAAAGGGGTTAATCGGGACAAAGGACACAGAGAGTTTATACTGGTTCGGCCCCTCGCAACGAGATAAAGGCCTACTGCAGTTTGGGGTTGTATTGCTTGGGTTTCGATTACCAGGGAGCGAATACGCTTGACCTAGTTCTCGATCTCTTGTTTCTTGTCTTAACCCGCCGCCTAGTCACCCCTTTATATAAACAGGTTGATGCCCGGCGGCTTACAGAGTCCCGGCCGGCTCATACACAATGTGTGCGGCTCGGTGACTAACTAAGCTTGCCTTATAATACAAGTTACACATATGGCGGTTCGTCCTCTTGGGCCTTAAGTCGCCTCTGGGTCTTGGGCCGTCAATAGGCTTGCCATGACCCGCCACCTTCATTTATAAGTCGCCAATGGTATGACCCGGCCCCTCCTGGGCGGGTCATACCCAGTAGTCATATCCCCAACATTAGGCCCCAGGTTGATTTGAACTTTGTTCAAATCAATCTTCAATTCTTGACTTAGTAGAATCTTGCATCATCATTTTTTATGAACTTGCTATAACCTGCCATGATGTCATCTTGCATTAACATAACACGAAGCTCAAAACATTTCAACAAATCTTTATCTTTAACGGACTTTCTGAAATTCGAGGCGCCCGTGCAGCCACATAATCACTTTTTTGGCCTCCTCGATTCCCATGCATGCCTGTTATCCATCTCCTTATAAATAGGGACAGGGGTCCTTTTCATTTTTTTTCCTTGCCTCCTTATCTTCATCTTCCTCCTCGCGACTCCTCTGCAGACCCGAGCTCTGCCGCCGCCGACCTCCGTCCACTGCATCATCTCAGGCCGCTGCATCAGCCTGACTAGACCAGAGAACACCGGCGTACCACCGCTGTCCATCAGCGCCTGTAAGTACTCATCTCCTTATACCTCAGATCTGCATTAGGGTTTGCTTTGTTCATCGGTGTTCTTCGTTGTTCTTCGTTTTTTTCCTTTAACTCGAGTAGCTTTTGATCTGAACATGGTATGAAACTTGTGCAGTAGCAGTTTAGCATTCATTTTTAACATCAGAGTACCTTCTCTCCATAGAAGATCTCATCAGAGCACACGAAATTTTCTGCTCCCGCCACCTTAGGTTTAGAATTTACTGCTTTTCTCGAATCATTGCAGATCCAAAATTATAGCTCCAAATTGCATGAAATATGTTTGTCCATCACTTAGCAAAATTTTCACTGATAGATTTGAAGTACCATAACTACCATGGCGGCTTATACCATAAACCATGATCCGCCATATAACTTGACCTTTAAACTCCAGCAAACTTAATAACATAATCCTTAACCCGGCTGGTACCATTAGTTCCCTTTTAAGCCGCCAATATGAATATCAGCGTACTTCAATGTTCATCTTCTGGCTTAACATGTCAGCCGTTTATAGCACTTTACTTTTGAATTAATGGTCCGGCTTAACAGTATAATCTTAAGCCGGCAATACTTCTTCTAGGCCTTCAACCTTAGAATGGGCAAGACTGTCACTGCATGCAACTGGGTCATTTCCCGGGTCACCAAGGAAGAATTGAACGAGTATGTTCAAACAGGCGTCCTAGCCAAAAAAGATGTCATTCATTGGAGGGTACCAGGCACAAAAACCCCTCCTGAGCCCAAGGATGGTGAAATAATTGTCTTCACTGATCAGATGCTTCGGGGCTTCAGCCCTCCCGGCTCAAAATTCTTTCGTGATGTGCTACATTTTTTCAAACTCCATCCATAAGACATCGGACCAAATTTCGCTTCAAACATCTACAACTTTCAAGTATTCTCGCGAGGTGTACCTTCAATAAGAGCCCACCATAGAACTACTCAAGGAATTTTATTATTTAAATCAGCGAGCAACGAGTTCACAGACGGGCCCGACCTAGAATTAGGCGGCATTTCTATCTGACGGAAAGAAGACACTTTCCCGGCCGCCACTCTGCCAAATCATCCTAAAGACCGAACCAAACCTGGTTTTACTACAAAGACACTTCTCCGTAAGGGAAAAATCCTTTGTCGGAGTTATCGCATGACCGACTTAGCAATGCATCCTCTTCCAAACTGCATCAACACAAAGGAACGGGCCAAATATGAGCCCATTTTTTCAAAAATCAGAGCCTTCATGGCTAACGGTTTAACCGGCATTGACCTTGTCCAGTTATGGGTTTCATGGAGGATATTGCCCCTAAGCTGCCGTGCCGGCTTAATATGTGAGTATACTGGCGATTTGAAAGATCCACATCACCACTGCTAGACAGAGATAACTGAAGAAGACATCGATAATATGACCAAATCTCTACTGAACGAGAGTCTGGAAGACTGCAACAAAGTTGGACTGAATCCTTTCCGCGTTCTCAACCAACCGCCAGCTATAAGTTTTTAAGCTATTTCTTGTTTAAGCACTGTCTTTCATTTAAACTATCTTCTCATATCCCACTTTATTTGTGCAGGTCGATTCTTCTTTCTGGAAGAAGAAGTTAGATAAGCTACCAAGAAAACCCGGACAGAGATCAAGGCTACCAAAAAGCCTGCCAAGAAGAAGACCAATCCCGCCGAGTTATTCAATGTGGATTATAATGATAATGATGATGATGATGATGATGATGATGAGTCGAAGGTAGAACTTGATTCCCTTGGATCATTTTTTGTACATCTTATTGACAATGACCGTTATCAGGATGATGCGGAGGCCAGCCGTGCAGATGATGAAGAGGTAATTACTCTTTCCTCCGGCTCAGAACCTCTGCCAACACAGAAAACTCAACAAGCAAGCCGGAAAGTAAGATTTTCTCACCCTTTAGATTACTTGGATCCCAACTTTATTTTGAAGAAACAACAGCATGAAGCTCGTCGCACGACCTGGCAGAGCGGCGGTGGGGTTTTATCCTCCTGCTTACCCAACACACCGGTTCCTCGCAAGCGCCGTGCCGAGATTTCACACATTTCTGACTTAGCTTATCCCAAGGCAGGTCTTTTTCCTCAACCTCTTAACCCTTCCGACTCAAATTATCAGGGAACATCTCACTCCTCCTCCGGCGACTCAACAGGAACTCAAATCCTAGTATTCAAGACCGTGCCTGGGTAAAAATGTTAAGACTATCCACTTTGACTCATGCATTTAATTGTCATATTAACTCTGTCTTGTACTTCCTTTTCAGCGCTATGGCAAAACCCAGCAAGAAGCAGAAAATTGATAAGCCGGCTGAAGAGCCTAAAACTATTGATCCGGAGAAGCATGCCACATCCGAGACTTTGCATCAAGTTTCAGAAACTGCTATGGATGACCCGCCACCAAAACACCCAATCACCGTGGATCCCATAAATGTTGATCCGGAACCAGCCAAGCCGCCCAGTCCTGCGCAACCGGCTCAAGAAACTGAAGATATAATGATTACTGGCACAGCTTATATAGCCCCAAGCAACCCCATTGCCTTATCCAAACACAGCACCAAAGAGTTCTCTGTTGTTGACAAGGGCAAATGGAAAGTGGACTTAGAAGGCTATGCTCAATTTAGTGCTCAAGAGATTCACTCTGGTTATTTGAACCGCCTTCACACCAGCCGTGACTTCGAAGCCGGCTTGGTCAATCTGATGAAAGAACGCTTTGAGGTAAACATTATCATATTCTTCTCCATATATATATCTGCCAGCCGCCAAGTATATTGGGTATTATAAACTTGAATATGTTGTAGACTTTAAACATTCTTGCTAAACTTAATATCCATGTTATAGCCTGTTAGAACTGCAGAATCAACAAGTAGCCCCCAAGGGCCGGATTAAGTTGTATAGCTAAAGCGGGTTTTCATAATATGGCTTTTAATTTCACATAAATAGGTTGCCGGGCGGCTTGCCTTGACAAGTTAAACCGAGCTTCAAGTAACAACGATCAAATTTGCACCTGTAGCCCCCAAGGGTCGGCTTAATCATCACTGTCAAAACCGGCGGATCTCGGGTAGGGGGTCCCGAACTGTGCGTCTAGGCGGATGGTAACAGGAGACAAGGGACACGATGTTTTTACCCAGGTTCGGGCCCTCTCGATGGTGGTAAAACCCTACTCCTGCTTGATTAATATTGATGATATGGGTAGTACAAGAGTAGATCTACCACAAGATCAAAGAGGCTAAACCCTAGAAGCTAGCCTATGGTCTGATTGTTGTGTATGTGTAGAATAGCCTGTCCCTGGTTTATATAATGCACCGTAGGCCTAGGATAACAAGAGTCCTAGCCGAATACGCCCGTGGGGGAGGAGTCCTTGTCTTGATCACCAAGTCTTGTGGAATCTTCCTTGTATGCGGCAACCGTCCGGATCGCCCATGAGTATACGGCCCGGGGGTCCTCGGCCCAATCTAATCGATCGGGGACGACGTGGTGAGTACCCCTAGTCCGAGGACACCGTCGAGTCTCCTGAACTGGTCTTCGTTAGGGACGCTCCTCGATTCTTCTGAACTGTTCTTCATCTTCGGTTGCCGGTCTTGAAAACTGGTTCAACAAATCTTCTCATCTTCTATCTTGAGGATCGCCGAAATGCATTCGACGAGTTTACACGTCGGGTATCCGAGGAGCCCCTTTAAGTTTCCGGCCTTTATCAATGCCTTGTTATTTTTATGCCACACCTCGGGTTTGAAGTTATTCCCGGGAGGCAGTGTCCTCTTGTGTCCGAGCTCTAACGCCGGACTGCATTCGAGGTATCTTTTGCAGCCGAGCACCAACGCCGGACTGCTTTCGAGCTCCAACGCTGAAATGTATCCGAACTCCAACGCCGGACTATGTATCCGAGCTCCAACGCCGGACTATATCCAAGATGTCATAGATCATCTTGGTCCAAAAAAGTTGAAGGAGTTTAGCCGAGCTTAATGCCGGAAATGCCCACAAAGGAGCCAGACACATGCAACCGAGCAATATGCAGAACATCTACCTAGGTGGTTAAGAACCTCGGTCAAGTGATGATTTTTGGTCAATATTTTTATTGATGCAATTTATTCTCTCACGAGATATATAGCCAGTAGCCCACAAGGTGTGTATCGGTCTAAAAGCCGAGATGCACCTGAAGGATGACATAAGACCGCCGATCCCAAAGAGTCAGCCGAGACTCGGTTGATTTGCAAAATCGGCCCGAGGATCAAGTCCTAGCTCAGCGAATACTTGAGGACACAAAAAGCAGCGTGCTCGATCCTCGAGACTTCGGGTTGGGTGCGGCCGACCAACCCGAGGATCAAAATCTCCTCGGAAGCAGATTGCACTTAAAATTTTCTGCATAGAATGTGCAATGCAAGAGCCCCCGAGACACTAGTCGGGTGGCAACACCGCATCGAGGATTGATGTGCCCCTTTAATATTTGTAAATAATAAGCCCGAAGCCCAAGAGTTCCGAGCCTTAATGCGGGCACGGGTGGCCGAATTAAGGATCGATATCCATAGTAAAATCACAAATCATGTGTAATGACTCAATGTATCCAAGTACTTTATGTCATTAATGCTCGGATCCGCATTGTACAAAACTTTGTTGACCGACCATCGGCTTCAACCTCCTCGCCAAGAGTCGAGGAGTGTTTGTCCTACTTTATAAAGCCTTTATGAGGGCAAAGATTTACGACAAACAAGGCAATCTGGCCATACGGTTTTATAAACAAAGGTACGCAGAGAGATATGTTATATTGCTGTTTAACATAGGAAATGTCTTCCAAAGAAAATAGTCCCGCTATCGGTTCCTTTCTTTGGGTTGTCATGCTAAGCATGATCATGAAACCTCAACTCTAATGTAAGAGCAAAATATTGAGGATTTAGTATGGGAGGCCAGTTACTAGCCCCCGATAGTGTTTGGCGACAGTCGAGGTCAAGCCGGAAACACTTCGGCCAATGTTATGAATGGCCTGTCATTTAATATAGTCATCGGATCGATGACCAGTTTACACCTATTGTGACAGTCAATTTTCGGCTTTCTCCACTGAGGTGCTTGACCATGCAAGCCGGAGCAGAATCGCGATGGTTCTCCTTTGCACACCTAGCGAACAAAGCGGAACGTAGGAGGCAAGTGCGGAGCCGAAAGCAACCCAACTATTGACCAAGACACAATTCAAACCGATGCATATATAGCAATATCCGAGAATGTTTTTGCCGAATCTCTAAAGGTGTCCGTACAGACCGCGAGACTTGTGCTGAAAACACACAAATAGTTTAAAAGTGCCAAAAGCTTGGAAAACCAAAAAGTCAGTAAAAACCTGACGTCCTAACAAGATCAAGTGTTCGTGCCAATCCAAAATTGGACTTTAGAAAAAAAGTGCTTCGCCGTGCTTTAACATGACACATCCTATCTCAAGACTTCAGCGGGTCAGCCCACGGCTTCAGCCTCCCATCCCAGAGGCGGAGTACTTCTCATTAGGCCAGCTTTAGAAAACTAAACTCTAGCGGTTTTGAGAGAGAAATTAGGCTCCCCGGGCTAGTGACCGCACACTCGTGTCGAAAAAAGGAGTGATAAATAATACTAAAAACTTTGCAACGATTAAGAAGAAAAACACTTATTGTAAAACGGCTCAAATAAACATAAGAGCCCCCAAGTGACTTGGGTAAAAGAATGATTGTATGTACCAAGTACTTATATCATATCTATGTTCACCGAACTTTATACACGCCTTAACCGACCGTCGGCTTCTCCCTCTTCGGCAAGGGCGAAAAGTGTTTTGTACTCCACCTGTCGAGAATATCGACGGTGTTTCCGATAACCGAGCAATCAGGCCATAAGGTCATAACGGACAAAAGCGCTCAAGGGACTTATGCTATATTACGAACAAAGTGTAAGAAGCATCTTCAAAGAAAATAGTACCCCCACCGATACCTTTCTTCGGTGCTCATTATTACTATGAGACTTGTGCAATATATTTTTTGTACTCATGAGTTCCGTTGTGTGCTGACCATGATTGAAAACAATAAGAGCGCTAGCTTTCGGCTTCACCCAGTCTGAGGTCAGAGCTCGGAGGACTCGGTCGTGACAATTGCAGAGGTGCTCCCTTTACTCCCTAGCCGAACAATCGGAACGAGGGGTAAGCACAGAGCCGTGCAACCCAGCTTGCAAATCGCTTAAGTCAATATGGTGCATATTGTGGCATAATACACGAACAAGGAACGAAGCCGCATAAGTATAATCATATGCAAGAGGAAAAAGCTTCATGAAGGAAGCCCCCAAGTAAACGGGGTATTTGAATTTGCGCGTCACAAACAAAGTTTGGACAAGGAAAATTTTTACAAGCAACTTTTTTCCAAAAAAGTATAATGCTTGGTCGAGCCGAACACAAGTTAAAATTTTAAAACTTTGAGCATGAAGGCAACTTAGCTGGTTAATGTGTTCGGTATTGACGACGCGGTCCGAGCTTGATGCGGGACAAGGTTCCATCCCCCAAGCCAGTCCCGAGGTGGCGGAGCAAAGAGCTCGGCACTGTGAAGTGGTGACATAGCATGGTCAATGCAGGACGGCAGAAAGTGATGCCAAGTCCCTGCATGGGGTAATGAAGTGTTGACGAAGCCCCGGCCCAGCCCGAGGTGACGCCAAAGGATATAGTCCGGGCTGGATCATTTTCCTGTACAAAAAAATAGTGCAAACCAGAGATAATAGTAATAATAATAAAAAATCATTGCATAATAAATAATTTATGCAAAGTGAGTAATAAAGAAATATGGCTGGCGCCAAGTCAATGTCGATGCGTAGGCGGCGGGCGTGATGCGGTAAAGGCATGGCAAGGCCTGAATTCAAAGGTCGGTTCGAAGTTCGGATGCGGCGTCACGGACTATGTATGGAAACTGACCGAACCACCATGCGACCGTCGTTAATTCGGCCACCATTTGATAGGCCTGCGTACATATGATGGACAAACCAGAGTAATAATTCGTTGGAAAAAATGAACCAAAACAAGCAAAAACTACTAGGATTAATAGCACCTGGTTTATTTGTTGTAGCAATCCGAAGGAAGGTGATTCCCAAAATTGGGACTCGATCCGCGCACCCATTGCACGATGGGCCATAAAGCGACGGCATGGCAATCTTTGGCAAAGGTTGGCTCGCCAAGGCAAAGCCCTCGGTCCACTAACGTGGCCGGATTTGGTTTGGCTAGTGACGCCAAGTGTCCGGAGTAGGTTGATGAAGAGATGACGAAGCCCCGGTCCAGCTAACGTGATGAAGCCTCGGTGACAGCCGGCGAGTCAAGTAGGTCGGCATGATGGACACCAGCTTGAAAAGTAATGCGGTCCCGCCGATGCGTGTCCCGACGTGGTCGATGCCGACTTGATGAAGCGACCGCGGCGGCGATGCCGGTATGCCCGCTCCGTGTAATCCGTGGGGCAGCGATGTTGGTGATGATTTATCCTTCGCGATGCCGGACTCTTGTTCGGCTTGCCGAGATGATGATCCGAAGAATTTGAGCATGGCTCAACAAAGTGACGACGTGTCTAGCGCAGGTCGGCAGCCGTGGAGCAATATTGCCGGACTGGTTTGACACCAGCACGATGTTAAAGATCATGTTCAAAAGATTGTAAAGTTAGTGGGATGTGTTGGAAACAAAATACAATACCCCATACCAAACTTCCTTCAAAAGGATGTCCGAAATCCCGTTCATAAAAAGACGAACTCGGTCAGATTCGTTTTGCGAAAAACAGATCCGAAAAGTGATGCACTAATCGGAAGGTTCTCGGAGTTTGGACGGTCGGATCGAGCTGAAATTTGGAGGGGTGGTAGATATAGGAATTCCGCAACCGATCAACGGTTGGATCTTCCAAAGGACGTCCGAGCTAGAAGCTGGACACCACGCCCTAAACTCGTCAAGATTCTCGTCCAGATTTGACAGGGCTCCGGTATATCGTGGATTGCCAGAGATTCCTCCATCGGAACTCGACGAAATTTTGCAGGGTTGTTGTAGACTCAATTCCGCACTATTTCACCGAAGCAATCGTCGAATTGACGCTCGAGGAGGCGGTGACGGCAGATACAAGTTCGCTGCCCAGAGAAACAGCACGGTCGCCCAAGGGCAATGTTGACGTTGAGCCCCCGGACTCCTTGGATGATTCCTCCATGATCTTGATAGAGATCGGAGTTGATGTTGATGAAGGCCCTCATCCGAACATGACGATCGGAGGTAGGGCGCGGTCCTTGGTCAAACCAAGGGGACGGTCGAGCCGGTGGACGAAGATGCCGAAGTCGCAGCTTGATCTGCAGCGAGCCATCGACCTTTTGCCGAACACACAAGAAAACTCTCAATGAAAGCACCAATGTCGGTGTCAAAACCGGCGGATCTCGGTAGGGGGTCCCGAATCGTATGCGTCTAGGCGGATGGTAACAGGAGATAAAGGGACACAATGTTTTTACCCAGGTTCGGGCCCTCTCGATGGAGGTAAAACCCTACTCCTGCTTGATTAATATTGATGATATGGATAGTACAAGAGTAGATCTACCACGAGATCAAAGAGGCTAAACCCTAGAAGCTAGCCTATGGTCTGATTGTTTTGTATGTGTCGACTAGCTCGGCCCTGGTTTATATAATGCACCGTAGGCCTCACGATAACAAGAGTCCTAGCCGAATACGCCGGTGGGGGAGGAGTCCTTGTCTTGATCACCAAGTCTTGTGGAATCTTCCTTGTGTGCGGCAAATGTCCGAACTGGCCCATGAGTATACGGCCCTGGGGGTCCTCGGCCCAATCTAACTGATCTGGGGACGACGTGGTTAGTACCCCCTAGTCCAGGACACCGTCAATCACGAATAAGCCGGGACTTATCACCAGTTCTGTGAATAAAAATTCAGTCATGCGTAGCCCCATAAGTCGCCTATAATCATAGCAAAGTGTAGCCGGGTCATCATAGAATTGTCTTCAAAAAAGAGCAATATGCATTAGCCCCCAAGTGCCAAGTGAAATACTTGTATTGTGCTTGGGACTTCAAATAATATGATCATAATGCTTGCTATCTTGTTCATGTTGCAGGCTGAATTAAGCATGAAGGAATCCCAAGTCAATGATCTGAGGGCCAACATTGAAACCCAACAAACTGAAACTTCAAAAGCCAAATCAGAACTGAAGACTGCATTGGAAAATATTGAGTAGTTGAAACAAAACTTCAATACTGATAAAACCGGCTGGGAGACCGAGAAGGCAGCTCTATTAAAAAGAGCAGAGGATGCTGAAGCAGCCCTTAAACCGGTAACTGGCGAGTTGTCCAGTTTAAAGCATCAAATCAACAGCATGATGTCGGCCATCTTCGGTAAATAGCAAAAAATACTCTCCTTTGCACCAATAGTATATCATGATCATCTGCCGTTTTACCAATAATTTTACTGATGCAGGCTCCCGAAGTGCCAAGTTGGGCTCAGACATGCGCATCAAACTTAAGGCTGTCTATACTCTGGTAGAGCAGCTATACGCTGGTGCTCAACAGACAATCTCTGCTGCTATTCATAAGAAACAGCTGCCCTCCCTCATCAAGGAAACACTAGAGAAGCTATCAGTGTTGCGCCAAAGAATTGAGGATTTAAAGCGATCAGCCGCCAGAGCCGGCGCCATGACTGCCCTAAGTCGGGCCAAGGCATGGCAAGCAGATCTTGATCCAGAAGATTTGGCCAATGGCTGCCCTAGTGTAAAAGAAGACGGGTCTCCCTTCAGCGTTTATGATTTTGCAAAAATAGAAAGGGAAATGCGTCCATTAGCAAGCAAGCTGGCTGAAGACACAAATCTATCCCAATACCAGGCGGCTTATGAAGCTGAGAACAAGAAGGTGAAGGCGCCGGTTCATCAGGAGGTGGTTCTCATCCCGCCGACTCGTAAGCACACCTTCGCTCCTGACATTGATCCATGAAGTCTTATAGATGACGAATCTGTGTTTAGAGCTTTGACCGGTATGGGCTACGCCTGACTTCCAGCCAATGGGTAACCAAGGAGAAGAAGAAGCAGCACAGAATGACCCGGAGGCTTCGCCCCGCCAAGACTAGAAGTCTTAATTCATGAGCCGGTTTACCAGCCATAGCATTTGGATGTTGTGTGTCTCAAAAGCACTTATTGTTTTGCGGCCATATGATGCCTTGTAATAGGCTCGTTGAAAAACTATGATTTGTCACACCATCGTGCATGTTTATTTGCATGACACTGCCGATTCGTCATTCGAAGATCTGCCACTTATGCTTATAATATAATCAATTATGCAGACCATGCTTATCATTTTTTCCTGCACATAAGCAGAAAACAGGTGGCCTGGTGGTTTACCCGAGGGCGGGCCATAATACCCCATATAAAATCTACTGGTGACTGAATAGTCCATAACCAAGGCAGGTTTATCAAAACCTCGTATAATCATAATAAAATAAATATCATACTTGTGATATTTGTTCATACTGTCAGCTTACCATGCAACATGCAGTAAGGGTAACATCCCAAAGCTTAGAGCACAGAACTCCAAGCACATAATCATCACACACTGGTGACTTAAAGTCCAAAACCAGGCCGGGTTAATGAAACTCCGGATAGATTCATATATGAACCATAAGGCAACGTGGCCCCAACCAGTTTTCAACCATATATCAACATGGCACAAAAGATGAACCTCAAAAAATGTTCAACGCAAATATAAATCAGAAAAAACAAGGCATTCATAGGCTGCCAAGCCTCAATGTCAAGCGCTATTCAAGGGCCGCGCAGCCGCTGAGTTAAACCTTAATTCAAACCCGTAAGCCGGACTGCACATGACCAATCGTCGTTTTAAATTTGACAAATTCAGGGTCTTTATAAGATTGATTGTCAAGAGTACGGCGAATAATTCCAGGATTACCTGGTCGGAGTGGCAGGCAAACAAAGGCAGGATAACCCGGATTTTTGGTGAATACACCTAGCGTCCAAGCCTATTACAAGGGACAACAAAGCTCTGTTCATTAACAAGGATCCCCCAAGTAACATTTCATTCCAGGCGTATAAGCCGGATCAGTAGGGTAGTCATAGCTATGCTCAGTGAGCAGGAAGCCCCCAAGTATTTCGTAATCATGGCGTACAAGCTGAATCAAGAGGGTAGTCATAGCTATGCTCAATAAGCAGGAAGCCCCCAAGTGATCGTATGAAGCGACAATGAAGACTCATATTCTCAAAAATGAAACGACAGAGACCCTGAATTATCAGGGATGCCGGCTTTATTATACTAATCATAATATATACATTGATAGAAGTATGTACATCACAAGAGCCGGTGGCTCAGGTGTAATAAGGCCGAAGATGAGCAATATTCCACGGTCGGCGGGTCTCCTCCTCCGACGTGTGTGAGTCCTTGTGGTCTCGAACATCGATAAGGTAGTATGACCCATTGTTTAGATTTTTGCTGACCACAAAAGGCCCTTCCCAAGGTGGGGATAGTTTGTGCATATCAGTTTGATCCTGGATGAGCCGGAGCACCAAATCTCCTTCTTGAAAGGTCCTGGTATTAACCCGGCGGCTATGATAACAACGCGGATCTTGCTGATAAATCGCCGAATGAGCCGCCGCATGGTCACGCTCCTCATCCAACAAGTCAAGATCATCCTGACGTGCTCTTTTATTATCAGCTTCAACATAAGCCGCCACACGGGGCAAGCCGTGACGGATGTCACTAGGGAGAACAACCTCTGCTCCGTAAACCATGAAGAAAGGTGTGTAACCCGTAGATCTGTTGGGGGTAGTATTGATACTCCATAGCACTGAGGGCAATTCCTCCACCCAACAACCCGGCGTCCTCTGCAAAGGGACCATGAGTCGTGGCTTGATGCCTCTCAAAATTTCTTGATTGGCTCTCTCAGCTTGGCCATTGGAGTGGAGGCGAGCCACTGACGATACATCCAGACGAATATGCTCTCGTTGACAGAATTCTTTTATAGCACCCTTGGATAGATTAGTGCCATTATCAGATATAATGCTGTGAGGATAGCCAAACCGGAAAATCACCTTTTTGATGAATTGAACCGTTGTCGCGGCGTCACACTTACTGACCGGCTCTGCCTCAACCCACTTTGTAAATTTGTCAACTGCCACCAAAAGGTGGGTCTTTTTATCCTTGGACCTTTTGAAAGGTCCAACCATATCCAGCCCCCAGACTGCAAACGACCAAGTAATTGGAATCATCCTCAATTCTTGAGCCGGCACATGAGCACGTCTTGAAAATTTCTGACAACCATCACATTTACTGACCAAATCTTCTGCATTAGCATGAGCCGTCAGCCAATAAAACCCATGACAGAAAGCCTTAGCTACGAGAGACTTAGAGCCGGCACGATGACCACAATCTCCTTCATGAATCTCTCGCAGAATCTCATGGCCTTCCTCAGGAGACACAGAACGTTGAAACACCCCTGTAACACTGCAGCGATGCAACTCTCCATTGACAATAGTCACTGATTTTGACCATCGGGTTATCTGCCTGGCCAAAGTTTCATCTTCAGGTAACTCGCCCCGGGTCATATAAGCCAAATATGGAACTGTCCAATCAGGAATAGCATGAAGAGCCGCCACCAACTGCGCCTCCGGGTCAGGAATAGCAAGATCTTCCTCCGTAGGCAATTTGATTGAAGGGTAATGCAGAATATCAAGGAAAACATTAGGTGGTACCGGCTTACGCTGGGACCCTAGCCGGCTCAAAGCATCAGCCACCTCATTTTTCCTGCGATCAACATGTTCCACTTGATAACCTTTGAAATGACCAGCAATAGCATCGACCTCTCGGCGGTAAGCCGCCATGAGTGGGTCTTTCGAATCCCAAGTGCCTGAAACTTGCTGAGCCACCAAATCTGAGTCGCCAAAACACCTCACCCGGCTTAGATTCATGTCCTTGCATTGTTAGTACAAGGGAACACCAACCTTAAAACATAACAAAATTTATCACCTCGTGGGGAAGTCAAAATAACTCCAGCTCCCGAGCCTTCCAACTGCCTGGATCCATCAAAGTGAATAGTTCAATATGTGCTATTCGGCTTCTCCTTAGGCATCTGCAGCTTAGTCCAGTCATTGATAAAATCCACAAGTGCTTGAGACTTGATAGCTGCCCGAGGCACATACTTCAAACCATGGGGTCCAAGCTCAATGGCCCATTTGGCTACCCGACCTGTGGCTTCTCTGTTTTGAATAATATCCCCAAGGGAGCAGAACTAACCATAGTGATCGGATGACCAAAGAAATACTGCTTCAGCTTATGACTAGCCATGAACACTCCATATACCAGTTTCTGCCAATGTGGATATCTCTGCTTGGATTCAATGAGTACCTCACTGACATAATAAACCAGCTGCTGAACCGGATACTCCTTGCCTGATTCCTTCCTCTCCACAACAATTGCCATGCTGACAGCTCAGCTATTAGCAGCCACATATAACAACAAGGGCTCTTTATCAATAGGAGCAGCAAGGATCGGTGACTCAGCTAACTGTTTCTTCAAGGCTCAAACGCCTGATTAGCAGCATCACTCTAGACAAAGTGATCTGTTTTCTTCATCATCTGGTACAGAGGGATAGCTTTTTCGCCCAACCGGCTTATGAATCGGCTTAAGGCCACAATACGACCCCCTAGACGCTGGACATTATTAATACATGCCGGTTTAGCCAAGGAAGTGATAGCCTTGATTTTCTTCGGGTTAGCTCAATGCCCCGTTCAGAAACCAAAAAACCCAAGAGCTTGCCTGCTGGTACACGAAAGACACACTTGGCCAGGTTAAGCATCATCTTGTAAACCCAGAGATTGTCAAAGGTCTCTTTCAAATCATCTATCAAAGTCTCTTTCTTCCTGGATTTCACCACAATATAATCCACATAAGCATGAACATTGCGCCCAATCTGGTCATGGAGGCAATTCTGAACACATCGTTGATAAGTCGCCTGAGCACTCTTGAGCCCAGAAGGCATAGATACATAGTAGAAGGCTCCAAAGGGAGTGATGAAAGTTGTCTTCTCCTAGTCCTTAACTGCCATCTTGATCTGACGATAACCAGAGTAAGCATCCAAAAAACTCAAACGCTCACAACCCGCCGTAGCATCAATAATCTGATCAGCAAAAGGATCAGCCGGACAGGCCTTGTTTAAGTCTGTGTAATCTACACACATACGCCAAGTACCGTTCTTCTTAAGTACCAGCACTAGGTTAGCCAACCACTCAGGATGAAAAACTTCCACAATAAAACCAGCCGCCAAGAGCCGGGCCACTTCTTCACCAATGGCCTTGCGCCTCTCCTCATTGAAATGACAAAGGAATTGCTTGACTGGTTTAAACTTTGGATCAATATTGAGAGTGTGCTCAACGAGTTCCCTCGGTACACCTGGCATGTCAGAAGGTTTCCATGCAAAGATGTCCCGGTTCTCACGGATGAACTCGATGAGCACGCTTTCCTATTTCGGATCCATATTAGCATTAATACTGAACTGCTTGGATGAGTCGCCAGGAACAAAGTCAACCAGCTTAGTGTCATCTGCCGATTTAAACTTCAACAAGGGTCGTGCTCTGTGGTTGGCTTCTTCAAAGGTGTCATATCTGTTGGTTCAACATTATCTTTGTAAAACTTCAACTCCTCTGTTGCACAAACAGACTCAGCATAAGCGGCATCCCCCTCTTCACACTCCAAGGCTATCTTCCTGTTCTCATGCACTGTGATGGTACCCTTATGACCCGGGATCTTAAGCTACAAATAAACATAACAAGGCCTCACCATAAACTTAGCATAAGCCGGCCGCCCAAAGAAAGCGTGATAAGGGCTCTTGATCCTGACCACTTCAAAAGTCAATGTCTCAGCTTTGTAATCATGGTCATCACCAAAGTCCACTTCCAAAGCTTTCTTACCCACCGGATACGCCGACTTACCAGGCACCACGCCATGGAAAACGGTATTAGATGGCTTAAGATCTTTATCAGTTAAACTCATACGGCGGAAGGTATCATAATAAAGGATATTGATGCTGCTGCCTCCATCCATGAGCACTTTAGTGAACTTGTAGCCTCCAACCTGAGGCGCAACCACCAAAGCCAAGTGACCCAGATTGTCAACCCGGGGCGGGTGATCCTCACGGCTCCATACAATAGCATGTTCGGACCATCGCAAGTATCGAGGGATCTGTAACATCCCAAAATTCTAAATTTTGGAATGTTATATTAAATAAATAACTATGCTTGTTGTCTGATTGTTTGTTTGACTGATTGAGTGAAATTGAGTGGAATTTGAAACTTTTGAATGAGAGGGAATAAAATGACTTTCCCTTCTCCGGTAAATTCAAATTCATCCTATTAAAATCAATGAGAGAAGATGACATGACTTCTTCAACTATAAAGAATTTGAACGGAGTTTTGCAATTTAATCCTTTCAAATATTTGCACTTGCTTCTCTATTTTTCTTCCCAGAAATACCTCGAAAATAAATTCTTGCAAGCAAGAAAGAGCGGAGGAAAATGACCCTCCAAAATCAGGGGCATTTTGAAAATATTTGAGCCAAGAAAAACCAAAGTTTTTATTTAAAAATTATTTGCAAAAAGAAATAAAGCCTTTAGGGATTTTCTGAAAACATTTTTTAAAGTTTTTATTTTGGCGTGGAATAATGCTCATCATCTACATTTTATTTTTCTGATAATTTTAATATATAAAAACTCTTTATTCGAATTGATTTGATTTCCTTTTTATTGTTTTAGTTTCCTAATTTTAAAAATAGGAATGGAATCGTTTTTATTAGGAAAACCTGCCGCCCATTAAGCACTTTCCTATTCTAGCCCAACAAGAGATCATCTCCTTCCTCTGTTTCCTCTCACGTTCTGAAGCTTTCCATATCCATGGAGACAGAATCTCCACCTTCCCGATCTCCCTCGTCTTTCCATCCCAGCGCCTCCCGAGACCGCCTATAAAACCCCCTCCCTCTCCTCGTTCCATTCCTCCCATCACCACGCCCCCTCCCTGCCCGTAGCCTTCTCGCCACCGTCCTCCTTTTCCTGCCTAGAAACGCTCACCAGGAGCTCTCCTGGAACCTCCCCATCGCCCAGCGCCACCTCCCCAAGCGCCGACCCCTCCTCCGCCCCCCCCACCCGCGCCGGCGACCGCGCCCCCGCGCCGGAGCAGCCCTCCACATCGCCGTCTCCTTCTTGCCATCTCTGCCTCACGTGAGGTAACTCCGTTTTCGTTTTCAGATTCATTTCCGTAACAGATTTACTTCCGTTCTTGTTTAGCTTATAACTTTTGATCTAGAAGTCCAATGATGCTGATTCTTTTTGCGTTAGATCACAATTTTCTTGTAGTTTCCAAAAATATATAATTTGTCTATGTTTGGATTTATAAAAATTGAGTTAGATCAGATTTGAATTAAAGCTTGTTTTGCTTATTCCGGGAGTTTAAAAATAGGTTTTTAATTAATTCTTTTTGCTCCTGGTCTCTAGGACCTTTGTTTATCCAGTAGTATTTAGTATTTTATTTCTAGGTTAATTTAAATTAAGTTTTTAGCAAAACAGTACTGTTTTATTATTAGTTCTGTTTTAGCTTTTTCTTTATTGTTTTTATTAGTTTTAAATTATTTCTTTTTGTCACTTTTGACAAAATTAGTTGTGTTTCTGTTAGACAACAGGAAAAATTTTATTTTATTTAAAAAATTTATTTTCCTTAGTTTTGTATGAAACCTTCTATAGGTCATAGTTAGAGTTTTATAAAATCTTTTTATTTGTTTCTTTTTGCAAATAAAATTTTATGGAAAAAATACTTTCTGTTAAATTAGTTATTTTACATTTTATTTTCTGTTAATTTATTAGTTTAGTATTTTAATTGTTGTTAAGTTTTTACTTACGGCAAAACTATATTAGATGTTTGTAGCAAAGTCATAGATCTTCGTTAGTAGTTTTTCTTTGTAGTTTTATTTGAAGTTTCTTTTGATTTTGTTTGAGTTTTATTATCGATTTTCCTTGCTGTTTTGATTGTTATTTCGAAGTGCTAAAATTGTTTGCTAGGATGTTTGCTTATGTGAATACTATGTTTGACTATATAGATTTTCAACGGAGTGTAGATTAGTTCTACCAAGTCATTTTCTGTCAGTGTTGTTATCTTCTTCAAGTATTACCAGGCTTGTTCACTTTGACCATACTTTCATACCTATGTTTTATTGCATTTAGTGGCATCTTTGCAACCACCCTCGATAGTGTTATTGAATCCTTGTAGTTGAGTAGTATGCATGAGGTAGGAACCCATCACCCTGTTACCAAGCCGGGACGTTATTTATTTTAATGCTACGCTATAGTAGACGGGGTTTGGTATGAGTGCACGAGAGTGGTGTGAGAATGCAGGATCTACGTCAATGACGACAACTCCATGATGGAATCTGCAAGGACTGCATCTTCAAGGCCTCAAGACTTCAAGACTCAAGACAAGAATTCAATACACACTCTTTGGGTGAAGGACGGTTGACGGGCACCTGGAGAACCCAGTGGATGGCCGGGATGCATGGAGAAGCGCCATGACATCTTGCGGAAAGCTTCACCCAGACTCAAAGAGACGGAAGAATACTTCATGCCCGGAAGCTTACTGTGCAACCGCAAGTCATTATGGGCTCGCTTGGTTGACCTTAGTGGTGACTCTGGCTGGGGCGGTGCTAGCGAGATGTAGAACTACGGTAGGATTGGATGGGCACCGGACGGTGGTCGGAGGAACTCTTCGGAAGACCATGTTTGGTCATCTTGTTCTCAAACACCTGCGGTGCGAGAACGTAAAAGAGGGATCGAATCTTGCGGGTAAAGTGTACAAACCTCTGCAGAGGGTTATAAACCTAATCGATTAGCCGTGTCCCGATTACGGACAATTTGAGCATCTGGACTTGGATCTATCTCGGAACTCTCAACACGGACTGATAACTTAATTGTGGGCAACTTATGATGATTTGGGCTATGAGACATCGGTTGGCGGAACCATGTCATGATAGAAAACTCCATAGTACGAGACTCCAGTTATTCCTTTGATGTAGGGCAAATAAAACCAGCTTTTATGCAAAACAAAACTCGAATCTGAGCCACAAAGCCATACTGCATATAGTATAGTCTATCATCTGTGTTCTCTTATTGTGATCTTGCCGGTACCTTCAATGTACTGACCTACACGGCTGCAACGTATCATGTTGCTGATATTTCCTCGACGAGTAAGAGTTACGATCTGAGGTTACGGTCTACACTCAACCTGCCGATGGCGTTGATGGGACTCCACACCCGTTTGATTGTTTCCACTGAGTATTATGAGGTATATATCAGTTTTACGTTATTTATGCATGTGATTGCACTTTGATATATACATTGATGTCTTTGTGTGTGCCAAAGATAATCTTGATCCGAGGATGGCATAGAAACACGTAGGCTTGACCGTCTGAGGTCGGGTCGCTCTGAGAGATGGTATCGGAGCACATGTTGATCTGTAGGACGTGACCCTAGAAATCGGAAAGCCCCTAGGACAGGAAATTTCTAAAACTTTATTTTCAAAAGACTCTTACTTCTCATCTTTTCAGATTTTATCAAATAGACCTCTTACCTCAAATAGTTAGAATATACCCCTTTTCCTTTTGACCACACGGAAGATCAACTAAAGTCACTCCAAGAATTAAAGATATCGGACATTTGATGACCTCTTCAGAGTAAAGAGGATTTGACCATGCATTAGAAGAGTTGAAGCTTCAACAAATGAAGACTCCGAAGACTAGAAGAATTTGAAGAATCTGAAGAATTATTTGACCTTTAGAAGACCAAACCCCTGTTACACACTTACGTTAAATGCGACGATTAGTGAGCTGTCATCAGTTTGATGTTTTTCCTACAGACACAAAGTAAATCTTGATTCTTCAAAATAAATATTGTTTGTATGGTGTGTATATCCTCCCCACCTCTCTCCTATCTCATCCCAAAACCCTTGGACCCAATAGATGATAAAGGAAGACGGTCTGCTATTCTTCGGACCGATGACTCAGTTGGAGTCGAGCTATGGATTCAAAACATGGAGGATCAATTTAGAAAAAAATTGATTCCAAGGAAGTATGAGGTTCAATATGCTCTTCAAGGCTTTCTGAGAAAGTGCAGCAACCTGGTGGAAAATGCATCAAGCCATACAAGGATTTAATGGAGCAAGAACTTGGGAGGAATTCAAGAAGACCTGTTGAGATCACGTCTCACCCGGAAGCACCATGATACACCAAGAAATAAACCTTGTGCTTGCAAGATTTGCGAAGAAATAGGACACACCCAGGAGGAACACAAGGATGGATGCCCTCATTGTGAGGAGAATCACCCAGCTAAGGAATGCCCAACTAGTCAGGTGACTTGTTTCTTGTGTGAAGGAACCACCCACTACCCGACTTAGTGTCACATTTACCCCAAGGTGCAACAAACTATTCAGGAGCAGGAAGAAGGAATGAAAGAAGCCCTCTGAGAAGTTATGGAAGAACACATGATGAAGGAATGTGTTGAAGACCACGATGGAGAAAGCCTCAACAGATTTTACTCCAATGCACGCTATTCATGTGGAGAAGAAGGACATTTTTCCCAGTGTTGTACCAAGGAAAGAGAAGAATATCTCAGAGATTTCCGACCAGTAAGTGAAGTTTGACCCTCAAAATAGAAGCTCACGATCATTCTGAGAGAAATCCGGGAAGAGAAAGCGAAGGCATCCCGTAACAACTCAATTTTTGTAGAGAAGGACCTGAGTTATGTCACATGTTTCAAATGCAAGACCTTAGGACACTATGCCAATAAATGTCCGTAGAAGAAGCCAAGAACCCAACGAGCAGACACCATCCTCAAGAAGCGCAAAGACTTATCGGGAAGTTATTTGTTTTCGTTGCAAGGAAGCAGGACATTATGCTACCAAATGTCCCGACAAGATGAAAGCTGGAGCTGAGTAGTTGGAACTTAGATATCGGTAGTAAGAAGCAATTTCATTTTTATGAGTTCGATGAGTTGAGTTATGTAATGGGTGCTCGTGAGATTGTAATGAATTCATTAATCAATAAAGTTAAGGTGTGATGATCTCATATGTTGAATTTTATGAGTTGTTACTCCATGAACAAAGAATTTTGACCATTTTCGAGGATATGAGAAATATGGTCTATGGATGGATTTGTGAATTTCATTTTAAGGGTGAGAGTACCCTATGAAGAACACTAGACCAATGGAAATGGAAAATGTGTCCCACAGGTTGGAGTTTGGAAAAAATAAGTTGGAGTTTTGCTTTTGATATGATGGTATGAAGAAATAGAGTACTCTTTGGATTTAAAGGAGGTGTAATATGAGAGTTACTCCAAGGATGAGTTAAAACTGCACTAGTGTCAAGTGGGCCATAACCCACGTGCCCGAGATTTTGAGAAGGAACAGTTGTAACCTTGATAAAGGAATACATTTGGAAGAATCATGATCCAATCAGCCTACGTTTACGTAGGAGGTTACGCAAAAACACGAGAGTGGTGAAGTAACGATAGATGTTTTGTTTGGCATGCAGAAACCATGGATTTATACGAACTCAGTTCGAGAACAAGAGAAATTCTGCAATGCTTGTGAGTATGCCCAAGTGTTAAAATACGTGATTCGATATTTACATATGTAGTAATGATTCAAGTACGGGATGGATTGGCCCCCATACCGAAGACTTCTATCATGAACTATCATATGTTGATGGAAAATCAGAGAGCCTTGAAAACCTTAGAAGAGTGTCGACGCGATAAGCCATAAAACCATAGAATGGTAGGACGATGGAACCCCTTTACAGGCAACCGTTGCCAATCGTAGGTTATACGGTAAGGTTCAACCTGCAGACCCGTTTTTCTGCAGGAGAAACCATAAATTGTAGACCACCATGAGATTTTCGATAGTTGTTTAGTATTGGCGATGCATCTGTCGAGATATGAAGACCAGTCTCGGAAGAACCTTACCATGATGAAATGACACATGATATTGTGGGAAGAGTTATGCCCCCTACCGGAAGAGTATCAGTAAAGGATTCATACCGAAGATATGAGAAGATCGACACCGCCAACCCTAAGGATGAAGTACATGAGTTTGTCGGAACATAACCATGCTTCTAAGTGTGGTAGCGCACTAGACCATACCAATCAATGGATTTGCTGGAAGACCTCCAAACCCTAACCTTTTCTTGCTAGCCTCTTGAATCTAGGGGCGAGATTCATTTTAAATGTGGTAGGTTTGTAACATCCCAAAATTCTAAATTTTGGAATGTTATATTAAATAAATAACTATGCTTGTTGTCTGATTGTTTGTTTGGTGATTGAGTGAAATTGAGTGGAATTTGAAACTTTTGAATGAGAGGGAATAAAATGACTTTCCCCTTCTCCGGTAAATTCAAATTCATCCTATTAAAATCAATGAGAGAAGATGACATGACTTCTTCAACTATAAAGAATTTGAACGGAGTTTTGCAATTTAATCCTTTCAAATATTTGCACTTGCTTCTCTATTTTTCTTCCCGAGAAATACCCGAAAAATAAATTCTTGCAAGCAAGAAAGAAGCGGAGGAAAATGACCCTCCAAAATCAGGGGCATTTTTGAAAATATTTGAGCCAAGAAAAACCAAAGTTTTTATTTAAAAATTATTTGCAAAAAGAAATAAAGCCTTTAGGGATTTTCTGAAAATATTTTTTAAGTTTTTATTTTGGCCGTGGAATAATGCTCATCATCTACATTTTATTTTTCTGATAATTTTAATATATAAAAACTCTTTATTCCGAATTGATTTGATTTCCTTTTTATTGTTTTAGTTTCCTAATTTTAAAAATAGGAATGGAATCGTTTTTATTAGGAAAAACCTGCTGCCCATTAAGCACTTTCCTATTCTAGCCCAACAAGAGATCATCTCCTTCCTCTGTTTCCTCTCACGTTACGTGCTTTCCATATCCATGGAGACAGGAATCTCCACCTTCCCGATCTCCCTCGTCTTTCCATCCCAGCGCCTCCCGAGACCGCCTATAAAACCCCCTCCCTCTCCTCGTTCCATTCCTCCCATCACCACGCCCCCTCCCTGCCCGTAGCCTTCTCGCCACCGTCCTTCTTTTCCTGCCTAGAAACGCCTCACCAGAGCTCTCCTGAACCTCCCCATCGCCCAGCGCCACCTCCCCAAGCGCCGACCCCTCCTCCGCCACCCCCACCCTCGCCGGCGACCTCGCCCCTCATGAGCAGCCCTCCACATCGCTGCCTCCTTCCTGCCATCTCTGCCTCACGTAGAGGTAACTCCGTTTTCGTTTTCAGATTCATTTCCGTAACAGATTTACTTCCGTTCTTGTTTAGCTTATAACTTTTGATCTAGAAGTCCAATGATGCTGATTCTTTTATGCTAGATCACAATTTTCTTGTAGTTTCCAAAAATATATAATTTGTCTATGTTTGGATTTATAAAATTGAGTTAGATCAGATTTGAATTAAAGCTTGTTTTGCTTATTCCGGGAGTTTAAAATAGGTTTTAATTAATTCTTTTGCTCCTGGTCTCTAGGACCTTTGTTTATCCAGTAGTATTTAGTATTTTATTTCTAGGTTAATTTAAATTAGGTTTTAGCAAAACAGTACTGTTTTATTATTAGTTCTGTTTTAGCTTTTTTCTTTATTGTTTTTATTAGTTTTAATTTATTTCTTTTTGTCACTTTTGACAAAATTAGTTGTGTTTCTGTTAGACAACAGGAAAAATTTTATTTTTATTTAAAAAATTTATTTTCCTTAGTTTTGTATGAAACCTTCTATAGGTCATAGTTAGAGTTTTATAAAAGCTTTTTATTTGTTTCTTTTGCAAATAAAATTTTATGGAAAAAATACTTTCTGTTAAATTAGTTATTTTACATTTTATTTTCTGTTAATTTATTAGTTTAGTATTTTAATTGTTGTTAAGTTTTTACTTACGGCAAAACTATATTAGATGTTTGTAGCAAAGTCATAGATCTTCGTTAGTAGTTTTTCTTTGTAGTTTTATTTGAAGTTTCTTTTGATTTTGTTTGAGTTTTATTATCGATTTTCCTTGCTGTTTTGATTGTTATTTCGAGTGCTAAAATTGTTTGCTAGGATGTTTGCTTATGTGAATACTATGTTTGACTATATAGATTTTCAACGGAGTGACGATTAGTTCTACCAAGTCATTTTCCGACAGCGTTGTTATCTTCATCAAGTATTACCGAGCAAGTTCACTTTGACCATACTTTCATACCTATGTTTTATTGCATTTAGTGGCATCTTTGCAACCACCCCTCAGTAGTGTTATTGAATCCTTGTAGTTGAGTAGTATGCATGAGGTAGGAACCCATCACCTCATTACCAAGCCGGGACGTTATTTATTTTAATGCTACGCTATAGTAGACGGGGTTTGGTATGAGTGCACGAGAGTGGTGTGAGAATGCAGGATCTACGTCAATGGCGACAACTCCATGATGGAATCTGCAAGGACTGCATCTTCAAGGCCTCAAGACTTCAAGACTCAAGACAAGAATTCAATACACACTCTGGGTGAAGGACGGTTGTGGGCACCTGGAGAACCCAAAGGATGGCGGGATGCATGGAGAAGCGCCATGACATCTTGCGGAAAGCTTCACCCAGACTCAAAGAGACGGAAGAATACTTCATGGCCGGAAGCTTACCTGTGCAACCGCAAGTCATTATGGGCTCTGGCTTGGTTGACCTTAGTGGTGACTCTGGTGGGGCGGTGCTAGCGGATGTAGAACTACGGTAGGATTGGATGGGCACCGGACGGTGGTCGGAGGAACTCTTGAAGACCATGTTTGGTCATCTTGTTCTCAAACACCTGCGATGCGAGAACGTAAAAGAGGGATCGAATCTTGCGGGTAAAGTGTACAAACCTCTGCAGAGGGTTATAAACCTAATCGATTAGCCGTGTCCCGATTACGGACAATTTGAGCATCTGGACTTGGATCTATCTCTAACTCTCAACACCGGATCGATAACTTAATTGTGGGCAACTTATGATGGTTTGGGCTATGAGACATCGGTTGGGCGGAACCATGTCATGATAGAAAACTCCATAGTACAGACTCGATTATTCCTTTGATGTAGGGCAAATAAAACCAGCTTTTATGCAAAACAAAACTTCGAATCTGAGCCACAAAGCCATACTGCATATAGTATAGTTTATCATCTGTTTTTCTCTTATTGTGATCTTGCCGGTACATTCAATGTACTGACCTACACGGCTGCAACGTATCATGTTGCAGATATTTCCTCGACGAGTAAGAGTTACGATACAGGGTTACGGTCTACACTCAACCTGCCGATGGCGTTGATGGGACTCCACACCCGTTTGATTGTTTCCGCTGAGTATTATGAGGTATATATCAGTTTTCGTTATTTATGCATGTGATTGCACTTTGATATATACATTGATGTACCGTGTGCCAAAGATACTGATCCGAGGATGGCATAGAAACACAGAGGCTTGACCGTCTGAGGTCGGGTCGCTCTGAGAGATGGTATCGAGCACATGTTGATGTATGGGACGTGACCCTAGAAATCGGAAAGCCCCTAGGACAGGAAATTTCTAAAACTTTATTTTCAAAAAGACTCTTACTTCTCATCTTTTCAGATTTTATCAAATAGACCCTCTTACCTCAAATAGTTAGAATATACCCCTTTTCCTTTTTGACCACACGGAAGATCAACTAAAGTCACTCCAAGAATTAAAGATATCGGACAGCTGATGACCTCTTCAGAGTAAAGAGGATTTGACCATGCATTAGAAGAGTTGAAGCTTCAACAAATGAAGACTCCGAAGACTAGAAGAATTTGAAGAATCTGAAGAATTATTTGACCTTTAGAAGACCAAACCCTGTTACACACTTACGTTAAATGCGACGATTTGTGAGTCATCATTCTGCTTGATGTTTTTCCGACAGCCACAAAGTAAAACTTGTTTCTTCAAAAAACTATTGTTTGTATTGTGTGTATATCCCTCCCCACCTCTCTCCTATCTCATCCCAAAACCCTTGGACCCAATAGATGATAAAGGAAGACGGTCTGCTATTCTCTGGACCGATGACTCAGCTTGGAGTCGAGCTATGGATTCAAAACATGGAGGATCAATTTAGAAAAAAAATTGATTCCAAGGAAGTATGAGGTTCAATATGCTCTTGATTGCTTTACGAGAAAGTGCTTTTGCAACACAGTGGAAAATGCATCAAGCCATACAAGGATTTAATGGAGCAAGAACTTGGGAGGAATTCAAGAAGACCCTGTTGAGATCACGTCTCACCGGAAGCACCATGATACACCAAGAAATAAACCTTGTGCTTGCAAGATTTGCGAAGAAATAGGACACACCTGTGGAGGAACACAAGGATGGATGCCCTCATTGTGAGGAGAATCACCCAACTAAGGAATGCCCAACTAGTCGGTGACTTGTTTCTTGTGTGAAGGAACCACCCACTACCCGACTCAGTGTCACATTTACCCCAAGGTGCAACAAACTATTCAGGAGCAGGAAGAAGGAATGAAAGAAGCCCTCTGAGAAGTTATGAAAGAACCTGTGATGAAGGAATGTGTTGAAGACCCTGATGGAGAAAGCCTCAACAGATTTTACTCCAATGCCTGCTATTCATGTGGAGAAGAAGGACATTTTTCCCAGTATTGTACCAAGGAAAGAGAAGAATATCTCAGAGATTTCCCGGCAATGAAGTGAAGTTTGACCCTCGAAATAGAAGCTCTGATCATTACGAGAAATCCAGAAGAGAAAACGAAGGCATCCCTGAACAACTCAATTTTGTAGAGAAGGACCTGAGTTATGTCACATGTTTCAAATGCAAGACCTTAGGACACTATGCCAATAAATGTCCAGAGAAGAAGCCAAGAACCCAACGGCAGACACCATCCTCAAGAAGCGCAAAGACTTATCGGGAAGTTATTTGTTTTCGTTGCAAGGAAGCGAGGACATTATGCTACCAAATGTCCCGACAAGATGAAAGTCGGAGCTGAGTAGTTGGAACTTAGATATCGGTAGTAAGAAGCAATTTCATTTTTATGAGTTCGATGAGTTGAGTTATGTAATGGGTGCTCGAAGATTGTAATGAATGCATGAATCAATAAAGTTAAGGTGTGATGATCTCATATGTTGAATTTTATGAGTTGTTACTCCATGAACAAAGAATTTTGACCATTTTCGAGGATATGAGAAATATGGTCTATGGATGGATTTGTGAATTTCATTTTAAGGGTGAGAGTACCCTATGAAGAACACTAGACCAATGGAAATGGAAAATGTGTCCCACAGGTTGGAGTTTGGAAAAATTAAGTTGGAGTTTTGCTTTTGATATGATGGATATGAAGAAATAGAGTAGTACTGGATTTAAAGGAGGTGTAATATGAGAGTTACTCCAAGGATGAGTTAAAACTGCACTAGTGTCAAGTGGGCCATAACCCACGTGCCCGTGGATTTTGAGAAGGAACAGTTGTAACCTTGATAAAGGAATACATTTGGAAGAATCATGATCCAATCAGCCTACGTTTACGTAGGAGGTTACATAAAAACCTGAGAGTGGTGAAGTAACGATAGATGTTTTGTTTGGCATGCGTAAACCATGGATTTATCTGAACTCGGTTCGAGAACAAGAGAAATTCTGCAATGCTTGTGAGTATGCCCAAGTGTTAAAATACGTGATTCGATATTTACATATGTAGTAATGATTCAAATGCAGGATGGATTGGCCCCCATACCGAAGACTTCTATCATGAACTATCATATGTTGATGGAAAATCAGAGAGCCTTGAAAACCTTAGAAGAGTGTCGACGCCGATAAGCCATAAAACCATAGAATGGTAGGACGATGGAACCCCTTACAGCAAACCGTTGCCAATCGTAGGCTATACGGTGAGGTTCAACCAGACCCGTTTTCTGCAGGAGAAACCATAAATTGTAGACCACCATGAGATTTTCGATAGTTGTTTAGTATTGGCGACAGACCCGTCAGATATGAAGACCCAGTCTCGGAAGAACCTTACCATGATGAAATGACACATGATATTGTGGGAAGAGTTATGCCCCTACCGGAAGAGTATCAGTAAAGGATTCATACCGAAGATATGAGAAGATCGACACCGCCAACCCTAAGGATGAAGTACATGAGTTTGTCGGAACATAACCATGCTTCTAAGTGTGGTAGCGCACTAGACCATACCAATCAATGGATTTGCTGGAAGACCTCCAAACCCTAACCTTTTCTTGCTAGCCTCTTGAATCTCGAGGAATGAGATTCATTTTAAGTGTGGTAGGTTTGTAACATCCCAAAATTCTAAATTTTGGAATGTTATATTAAATAAATAACTATGCTTGTTGTCTGATTGTTTGTTTGACTGATTGAGTGAAATTGAGTGGAATTTGAAACTTTTGAATGAGAGGGAATAAAATGACTTTCCCTTCTCCGGTAAATTCAAATTCATCCTATTAAAATCAATGAGAGAAGATGACATGACTTCTTCAACTATAAAGAATTTGAACGGAGTTTTGCAATTTAATCCTTTCAAAGATTTGCACTTGCTTCTCTATTTTTGTTACCCGAGAAATACCCCGAAAAATAATTTCTTGCAATCAAGAAAGATCGGAGGAAAATGACCCTCCAAAATCAGGGGCATTTTTGAAAATATTTTAGCCAAGAAAAACCAAAGTTTTTATTTAAAAATTATTTGCAAAAAGAAATAAAGCCTTTAGGGATTTTCTGAAAAACATTTTTTTAAGTTTTTATTTTGGCCGTGGAATAATGCTCATCATCTACATTTTATTTTTCTGATAATTTTAATATATAAAAACTCTTTATTCCGAATTGATTTGATTTCCTTTTTATTGTTTTAGTTTCCTAATTTTAAAAATAGGAATGGAATCGTTTTTATTAGGAAATAACATAATGCCCATTAAGCACTATCCTATTCTAGCCCAACAACAGATAATCTCCTTCCTCTGTTTCCTCTCACGTTCTGAAGCTTTCCATATCCATGGAGACAGGAATCTCCACCTTCCCGATCTCCCTCGTCTTTCCATCCCAAACGCCTCCCGAGACCGCCTATAAAACCCCTCCCTCTCCTCGTTCCATTCCTCCCATCACCACGCCCCCTCCTGCCCGTAGCCTTCTCGCCACCGTCCTCCTTTTCCTGCCTAGAAAGCAGCTCACGGGAGCTCTCCCAGAACCTCCCCATCGCCCAGCGCCACCTCCCAAGCGCCGACCCCTCCTCCGCCACCCCACCCTGCCGGCGACCTCGCCCCCTCGCCAGAGCAGCCCTCCACATCGCCGTCTCCTTCCTGCCATCTCTGCCTCACGTAGAGGTAACTCCGTTTTCGTTTTCAGATTCATTTCCGTAACAGATTTACTTCCGTTCTTGTTTAGCTTATAACTTTTGATCTAGAAGTCCAATGATGCTGATTCTTTTTGCGTTAGATCAGAATTTTCTTGTAGTTTCCAAAAATATATAATTTGTCTATGTTTGGATTTATAAAAATTGAGTTAGATCAGATTTGAATTAAAGCTTGTTTTGCTTATTCCGGGAGTTTAAAAATAGGTTTTAATTAATTCTTTTTGCTCCTGGTCTCTAGGACCTTTGTTTATCCAGTAGTATTTAGTATTTTATTTCTAGGTTAATTTAAATTAGGTTTTAGCAAAACAGTACTGTTTTATTATTAGTTCTGTTTAGCTTTTTATTTATTGTTTTTATTAGTTTTAATTTATTTCTTTTTGTCACTTTTGACAAAATTAGTTGTGTTTCTGTTAGACAACAGGAAAAATTTTATTTTTATTTAAAAAAATTATTTTCCTTAGTTTTGTATGAAACCTTCTATAGGTCATAGTTAGAGTTTTATAAAAGCTTTTTATTTGTTTCTTTTTGCAAATAAAATTTTATGGAAAAAATACTTTCTGATAAATTAGTTATTTTACATTTTATTTTCTGTTAATTTATTAGTTTAGTATTTTAATTGTTGTTAAGTTTTTACTTACGGCAAAACTATATTAGATGTTTGTAGCAAAGTCATAGATCTTCGTTAGTAGTTTTTCTTTGTAGTTTTATTTGAAGTTTCTTTTGATTTTGTTTGAGTTTTATTATCGATTTTCCTTGCTGTTTTGATTGTTATTTCGAAGTGCTAAAATTGTTTGCTAGGATGTTTGCTTATGTGAATACTATGTTTGACTATATAGATTTTCAACGGAGTGACGATTAGTTCTACCAAGTCATTTTCCCAGCGTTGTTATCTTCATCAAGTATTACCGAGCAAGTTCACTTTGACCATACTTTCATACCTATGTTTTATTGCATTTAGTGGCATCTTTGCAACCACCCCTCGATAGTGTTATTGAATCCTTGTAGTTGAGTAGTATGCATGAGGTAGGAACCCATCACCCTGTTACCAAGCCCGGACGTTATTTATTTTAATGCTACGCTATAGTAGACGGGTTTGGTATGAGTGCACGAGAGTGGTGTGAGAATGCAGGATCTACGCCAATGACGACAACTCCATGATGGAATCTGCAAGGACTGCATCTTCAAGGCCTCAAGACTTCAAGACTCAAGACAAGAATTCAATACACACTCTTTGGGTGAAGGGCGGTTGTGGGCACCTGGAGAACCCAGTGGATGGCCGGATGCATGGAGAAGCGCCATGACATCTTGCGGAAAGCTTCACCTGCACTCAAAGAGACGGAAGAATACTTCATGCCCTAAGCTTACCTGTGCAACCGCAAGTCATTATGGGCTCGCTTGGTTGACCTTAGTGGTGACTCTGGCTGGGACGGTGCTAGCGAGATGTAGAACTACGGTAGGATTGGATGGGCACGGACAGTGGTCAGAGGAACTCTTCGGAAGACCATGTTTCGGTCATCTTGTTCTCAAACACCCTGCAGTGCGAGAACGTAAAAAGAGGGATCGAATCTTGCGGGTAAAGTGTACAAACCTCTGCAGAGGGTTATAAACCTAATCGATTAGCCGTGTCCCCGATTCACGGACAATTTGAGCATCTGGACTTGGATCTATCTCGGAACTCTCAACACCGGACTGATAACTTAATTGTGGGCAACTTATGATGATTTGGGCTATGAGACATCGGTTGGCGGAACCATGTCATGATAGAAAACTCCATAGTACAGACTCCAGTTATTCCTTTGATGTAGGGCAAATAAAACCAGCTTTTATGCAAAACAAAACTCGAATACTGAGCCACAAAGCCATACCGCATATAGTATAGTTTATCATCTTTTTCTCTTATTGTGATCTTGCTTAAGACATTCAATGTAATCGACCTACACGGCTGCAACGTATCATGTTGCAGATATTTCCTCGATTTGTAAGAGTTACGATACTGAGTTACGGTCTACACTCAACCTGCCGATGGCGTTGATGGGACTCCACACCCGCTTGATTGTTTCGCTGAGTATTATGAGGTATATATCAGTTTTACGTTATTTATGCATGTGATTGCACTTTGATATATACATTGATGTACTGTGTGTGCCAGCATACTGATCCAGGGATGGCATAGAAACACAGAGGCTTGACCGTCTGAGGTCGGGTCGCTACAGGATCGCCGGCTCAACCGCGTTGACTACCCTCTTATGAATCTTCTCGTCCCGTTTACATAAGCTTGTGGTAAACACATGATACTGACCACTAGTCAACTACTTTGGATTACACTGATAACCAGACTGCTGCTGCCGATTCCCTTGACCAGATTGTTGATTAAAACTGCCATGACTGCCCTGGCCCTAGAAACCAGAGTTTGAGCCACCGCCACCAAATCCAGGCCCGTGAGAGCCGGATCCTGAGCCGCTATTAGGGCCATGATTGTTCTGGAAAAAATTGGAATTCCTATACTCCCTCATGATGTAGCAATCCTTCCATAGATGAGTGGCTGGCTTCTCTTGTGTACCATGCTTTGGACAAGGCTGATTCACCATCGCCTCAATGTTAAATTTTGGCCCTCCAAGCCGGAGTGGCTTTCCCTTGCGATGCTGATTATTATTCTGCGTATTGATGTTAGCCACAAAATCTAAATTGCCATCAGCCTTGTGCTTACCGTTGCCACTTTGACCCGCCATATTATGCTACTGCCCCTTTGCATTGCCGCTCTTCTTCCCCTTACCAGTCTTCTCCTCATCAGACTTAGGGTCTTTAGTACTATCAGAGTCGGCATATTTGACGAGAGCCTCCTTGAGCTCCCCCGTGTCATTGCAGTGGCGTTTAAGCCGCCCTAGTTTCTGCTTAAGGGGAAGGAAACGACAATTCTTCTCCAACATCAGCACTGTTGAACCGCCGTTGATACTGTCCGATGAGTGTATAACGGCTGAGATCCGGCGTACCCAATTAGTCGTTGACTCGCCCTCACCTTGGACGCAAGTGTCTAAATCCAGAATTGACATAGGCTGCTTGCATGTGTCTTTAAAATTTTGGATAAAACGTGTTTTAACTCCGCCCATGACCTAATGGAGTACGAGCCGGCCCATCCAACATCATGGTGAAATACTTAGCACATGCAGCATCATTAACATCCAACATCTCATAGCTCTCAATCCAAGCCTCCGGGGGCTGATCCGCTGTGTAGTTAGGCACCTTACGAGGCCCCTTGAAATCCTTAGGCAAACGCTCGTTGTGTGTAGAGCCGGCACTAAACACGGCACACCCAGGGTTCTAGAGGTCACTCCTGCCTCCACACACGCTGATGGATAAACCGGAGATTGCTGTTGAGCCGCTAGTTCCGCCTCCCGACGTGCCCTGCCCTGATCCACCAAAGTCTAAGCATCATTGCCGGCGCGCGGCGGGTCATGCCCACGAGGCTGATTATGGCACTGTTCACTGCTCGAAATTGTCGGCGAGTCAATATGCCTGCTATAACTCCGGCTTGGACGAGGGGTTGAGTGAATCCGTTCGCGGCTATACGAGTAAGCCGCTTGTTAAGACACTGCTGTCTGAAGAAGCTCTCTGGCCCTCCGCGTCTCTATTGCCGCCAGAGACTCGCCTTCAACCGGGAGAGCCGCCAGGCATGTCGCCGCGGCAATCATATTATCTAGAGGGTTAGAATAATGACCCGACAGCGTCGGAACATGCTGCGGCGGAATCATATCCAAACGAGATGGATCCACAGCACGCGGCTGAACCGACGCGCCGGTCGCGGGCGCCTCATCTACTCGGTTCATCACATGTGGGTCACTGGTCCCTGCCCAAGGCGTGCTGAAGAGGTTTCTCGCATCGTAAACCGGAGGTAAGCGACTCTGGTGCCTCCTTCTCATGATAGCATTCGAAGCGTTTTGATCCAAGGTGAGCCGGGAAGAGTCTGCCTGAATCCATTGTGCCTGAGCGTCCAAAGCAGCTCGCTCTGTGGCCATCCTAGCGTTCTCAGCCGCCAGTTCTTCCTTGGCTTGAGCTATCTCATCCCGTAGCTTCGCGACATCCACCTTATGTTGTTCTTGAGTGTCCGGGGTCACCTCCACCCCCATCAAAGTCGCCAAAGCCAACAACAACTCTGTCAGAACCTGAGCCAGCGGGCACGCAGAACAACTAGCACTAGCCGTCGCCGCAGCCGTTGAGCTGGAGGTCATAGCCGCGGCGGTTGTTGAGCCAAGCACCGGCTGTGTACCGGCCATGAAAATTGCAACCCTGTTCGGCGGCTCATAAGGGTCCGGAATACTGTCGCCATTGGAATAGCCCCCAAGCCGGCCATCTTGCAGTTGATACATTGAATCGGTCTCACCGGTTGACGATTCACCATCAGAGTAGATGGCCGTCTCACCACCAGACACAGATCCTTCCTCACATTCCGCCCCATGGATGAAACCGACAAAGGCATGCTTCACAGCGGCTTGAACCTTGGTTGGTCGTGCACGCTGAGCCATCTCAATAATGTCAATGCAAGTGTCCAGCTCAGGGCCTGATTCGCCGATCTTGCCGATGAAGACGTGGATTCCACCGAAGGGGACCCGGTACCCGTACTCGATTTGAGCCGGCCTCTGGGCCCCATCCAGCATCGTCGATGTAGAGCTTGCCACGACGAATCTTGGTCATCCGGCCCACAGCGTATCCCTTGATCCCTGCGAAGTTACCCTTCAAGAACTCGAAACCACCGTGCGCTGGCCCCACGGTGGCGCTTAATGTCGATGGATTTAACACGGCGGATGCCCTAGCGAAAGGACTTAGTCGTGGAGCCATCGCAACTAGGTTAGCTTAAAGGGGTTAATCGATAAAGGACACGAGAGTTTATATCGGTTCGCCCCTCGCAACGAGGTAAAGGCCTACTCCAATTTGGGGTTGTATTGCTTGGGTTTCATTTACCAGGGAGAGAATACGCTTGACCTAGTTCTCGATCTCTTGTTTCTTGTCTTAATACGCCGCCGGGTCACCCCTTTATATACACAGGTTGATGCCCGGCGGCTTACAGAGTCCCGGCCGGCTCATACACAACGTATCCAGCTCGGTGACTAACTAAGCTTGCCTTATAATAGAAGTTACACATATGGCGGTTCATCCTCTTGGGCCTTAAGTCGCCTCTAGGTCTTGGGTCATCAATAGGCTTGCCATGACCCGCCACCTTCATTTATAAGTCGCCAATGGTATGACCCGGACCCTCCTGGGCGGGTCATACCCAGTAGTCATATCCCCAACAATAGGAATTACCATAATTATTGGAGGAATTTCCAGGGAAAGGCCTGGGATTAAAATTACCTCTATAAGCATTGTTGTTGAAATTGTTTCGCGAGATAAAATTCACATCTATGGCATCACTATTTTGCTCAATCAAACTAGAAAAAGGCTCATCATTAAAATCAATAGGAGTATTTTTATTGGCAACCAATTTCATAAGAGCATCAACCTTTCCACTCAACTTGCTAATTTCTTCAACCAGATTAATTTTTTACTAGTAGGTGCTCTTTCGGTATGCCATTGTGAATAATTTGCCATGATATTATCTAGCAATTTAGTAGCTTCACCCAAAGTAATTTCCATAAAAGTACCACCACAAGTGAATCTAAAAGATTTCTAGAAACAAAGTTCAATCGTATAAATTTTTGTATGATCATCCAAAGATTTAAACCATGAGGAGGACAATTTCTTATCATCAATTTCATTCTTTTCCCAAGATTGTGCAACATGTTCATGCTCAAGTTGCTTAAAATTCATGATCTGAGTTCTAAGGGAAATAACTTTTGCAAAGTGAAAATACTTAGTAATAAAAGCATCTTTGCATTTATCCCAAGAATCGATACTATTGCGAGGCAAAGAAGCAAACCAAATTTTAGCACGATCCCTCAAAGAGAAAGGAAATAATTCCAAATTCACAATATCATTGTCCACATCTTTTTTGTTTTGCATATCACACAATTCTAGGAATGTGTTTAGATGGGACGCGACATCCTCATTAGGAGTAATTGATCTTTCATGACAAGATTCAACAAAGCGGCATTAATATCACAAGATTCCGCACTAGTGGCGGGAGGAGCAATCGGTGTGCTAATAAAATCATTGTTATTGGTATTGGAAAATTCACACAACTTGGTGTTTTCATAAGTCATCGTGACTATGCAAACAAGATTGCACACAAAATCAGATCTGACGAGAAAAATGGCGAACGAAAAAGAGGGGCGAATAAAACGGCAAATTTGTGCAGTGGGGGAGATGAAAACGAGAGGCAAATGGCAAATAATGTAAATTGCAAGGAGATGAGATTTGTGATTAGGAACCTGATAGATGTTGGTGATGTCTCCCCACCAGTGGCACCAAAAATTCCTTTTGATGTCGCTTGAACTACGTCGGTATTTCCCCAAAGAGGAAGGGATGATGTAGCACAGCTACGGTAGATATTTCCCTCAGTGATGAGACCAAGGTTATCGAACCAGTAGGAGAACCACTCAACACTATGTAAACTGCATTCACATTACAAAGAACAAATACTTGCAACCCGACGTGAAAAAGGGTTGTCAATCCCTTTCGAGTAACGATTGCGAGAGAAATTGTCAAGTTGATGTGATAAAAAGTATGATAGATTGGATAAATAGATCTCAATAAAACATGAAATAAAATAAGTAATAAAAAAGTGCAGCAAGGTATTTTTGGGTTTTTGATAATATAGATCTGAAAATAAAAGATGCAAATAAAGGAAAAGGCAAATAGCAATGTAGATCTGAAAATATATGATGAGAAAAGAGACCCAAGGGCCGTAGATTTCACTAGTGGCTTCTCTTGAGAAAATAGCACACGGTGGGTAAACAAATTACTGTTGGGCAATTGATAGAACCTCAAATAATTATGATGATATACAGGCAATGATCATTATATAGGCATCACATCCAAGATTAGTAGCCCGACTCCTGCCTGCATCTACTACTATTACTCCACACATCGACCGCTATCCAGCATGCATCTAGTGTATTAAGTTCATAGAGAAACGGAGTAATGCAATAAGAATGATGAAATGATGTAGACAAGATCTATTCATGTAGGAATAGACCCCATCTTGTTATCCTTAATGGCAACAATCAACATGTGTCTTGCTGCCCCTTCGGTACTAGGAAAGAACACCGCACGACCGAACCCATCAGAAAGAACCTCTGCTCATGGCAAGAAAAATTGATCTAGTCGTCCTAACTAAACCAAACATTCAAAGAAGAAATACGAGGCTATAAGTAATCATGCATATAAGAGATCAAAGAAACTCAAATAACTTTTAGGATAAAAAGATCTGACCATAAACTCAAAGTTCATCGGATCCCAACAAACACACCGCAAAAGGAGTTACATCAAATAGATCTCAAAGAGACCATTGTATTGAGAATCAAAAAGAGAGAAGAAACCATCTAGCTATCGCCACGGACCAGAGGTCTCAAAGTGAACTACTCACGCATCATCGAAGAGGCACCAATGAGGATGATGAACCCCTCCATCATGGTGTCTAGATTGGATATAGTGGTTCTGGAACTTGCGGTGGCTGGAATTGTGTTTCATTGACTCCCCTAGGGTTTTCGGATTTTCGGGGTGTTTATAGAGCAAAGAGGTGGTGCGGGAAGCGGCCGAGGTGGGCACAACCCACCTGGGCGCACCTGGGCCCCTGGGCGCGCCCTGGTGGGTTGTGCTCCCCTCGGAGCCCCCTCTGGTACTTCTTTGGCCCAACAGGTGTCTTACGGTCCGAAAAATTCTCCAAAAGTTTATTTGTGTTTGGACTCTGTTTGGTACTAATATTCTGCGAAGTATAAAACAAGCAAAAAACAGCAACTGGCACTGGGCACTATGTCAATAGGTTAGTCCCAAAAAATGATATAAAGTTGCTATAAAATGATTGTAAAACATCCAAGAATGATAATATAGCAACATGGAACAATCAAAAATTATAGATACGTTGGAGACGACGTCATCTCTGCCTTCTTCTTGAAGATGCATTTACTCTCAATGGCTTGCCAATCTCGGGCAAGTCAACCAAAGTCCACACTTTGTTCTCATACATGGTTCCTATCTCAGATTTCATGGCCTTAAGCCATTTATTGGAATCTGGGCTCATCATAGCTTCTTCATAGTTCGTAGGTTCGCCGTGGTCTAATAACATGACTTCCAGGACAGGACTACTGTATTCACTCAGTGCGGTGCATGTTCTCGATGCGACCTCTGATTCGATGAGTAACTTGATCTGCAGTTTCATGATCATCATCATCAGCTTCCTCTCTAGTCAGTGTAGGCATCACGAAAATGGTTTTCCCTGGTGTGCTCCTTTCCAATTCGAGAGAAGGTATAATTTCCTCATCAAGTTCTACTTTTCTCCCACTCGCTTCTTTCGAGAGAAACTCCTTCTCTAGAAAGGACCCATTCTTGGCAACAAAGATCTTGCCTTCGAATCTATGGTAAGGTATACCCAATGGTATCTTTAGGGTATCCTATGAAGACACACTTCTCCGCTTTGGGTTCGATCTTATCAGGCTGAAGTTGTTTGACATAGACATCGCATCCCCAAACTTTAAGAAACGACAGCTTAGGTTTCTTGTCAAACCATAGTTCATACGGTGTCGTCTCAACGGATTTAGATGGTGCCCTATTTAACGTGAGTGCGGATGTCTCTGGTGCATATCCCCAAAATGATAAAGTCAAATCGGTAAGAGACATCATAGAATGCACCATATATAATAAAGTACGGTTACGATGTTCGAACACACCATTACGCTGTGGTGTTCCAGGTGACGTGAGTTGTGAAACAATTCCACATTGTTTTAAATGAAGGCCAAACTCGTAACTCAAATATTCGCCTCCGTGATCAGATCATAGAAACTTTATTTTCTTGTCACGATGATTCTCCACTTCACTCTGAAATTATTTGAACCTTTCAAATGTTTCAGACTTGTGTTTCATTAAGTAGATATACTCATACCTACTTAAATCATCTGTGAAGGTTAGAAAATAACGATACCCACCGCGTGCTTCAACACTCATCGGACCGCATACATCAGTATGTATTATTTCCAATAAATCATTAGCTCGCTCCATTGTTCCAGAGAATGGAGTTTTAGTCATCTTACCCATAAGGCATGGTTCGCAAGTATCAAATGATTCATAATCAAGTGATTCCAAAAGTCCATCTGCATGGAGTTTCTTCATGCGCTTTACACCAATATGACCTAAACAACAGTGCCACAAGTATGTTGCACCATCATTATCAACTTTACATCTTTTGGCATCAATATTATGAATATGTGTATCACTAGGTCGAGATTCACCAAGAATAGACCATTCATTAAAGATGCATGACCATAAAAGATATTACTCATATAAATAGAACAACCATTATTCTCTAACTTACATGAATAACCGTCTCGCAATAAACAAGATCCAGATATAATGTTCATGCTCAACACTAGCACCAAATGACAATTATTGAGCTCTAAAACTAACCCCGAAGGTAGATGTAGACGTAGCGTGCTGACGGCGATCACATCAACCTGGGAACCATTTCCGACGCACATCATCACCCCGTCCTTAGCCAATCTTCGTTTATTCTGCAACTCCTGTTTTGAGTTACAAATATGAGCAACGGAACCAGTATCAAATACCCAGGAGCTACTACGAGCATTAGTAAGGAACACATCAATAACATGTATATCAAACATACCTTTGTTCACTTTGCCATCCTTCTTATCTGCCAAATACTTGGGCAGTTCTGCTTCCAGTGACCATTACCCTTGCAGTAGAAGCACTCAGTCTCAAACTTAGGTCCAGCTTTGGGCTTCTTCATGGGAGCGACAACTTGCTTGTCGTTCTTCTTGAAGTTCCCTTTCTTTCCTTTGCCCTTTTTCTAGAAACCGGTGGTCTTGTTAACCATCAACACTTGATGCTCCTTCTTGATTTCTACCTCCGCGGACTTAAGCATTACGAAGAGCTCGGGAGTTGTTTTCTCCATCCCTTGCATATTATAGTTCATCACAAAGCCTTTATAGCTTGGTGGCGTTGTGATCAAGAACTACATCAATAACACTCTCAATTTGGAAGATCAATTCCCAACTGAGTCAAGTGGTTGTGGTACCCAGACATTCTGAGTATATGTTCACTGACAGAACTGTTCCCCTCCATCTTACAGCTAAAGAACTTGTTGGAGACTTCATATCTTTCAACCCGGGCATTTGCTTGAAATATCAGTTTCAGCTCTTGGAACATCTCATATGCTCCGTGGCATTCAAAACGCTTTCGAAGTCCCGGTTCCAAGCCGTAAAGCATGGCACACTGAACTATCGAGTAGTCATCAGTCCGTGTTTTCCAGGCATTCACAACGTCTAGATTAGCTGGAGCGGATGGGTCTCCTAGCGGTTTATCAAGGACATAATTCTTCTGTGCAGCAATGAGGATAATCCTCAAGTTACAGACCCAGACCCAGCCCGTGTAGTTGCTACCATCATCTTTCAACTTAGCTTTCTCTAGGAACGCATTAAAATTCAAGGGAACGGTAGCACGGGCCATTAATCTACAACATAGATAAGCAAAAAAAACTATTAATAATAATGTTCATGATAAATTTTAGTTTAGATAATCAAATTACTAATGAACTCCCACTTAAATCAACATCCCTCAAGTTGTCTAAGTGATACATGATCCAAATCAACTAGCCCATGTCCGATCATCCGCATTGAGATGGGGTAGTCTTCAATGGTGAACATTTCTATGTTGATCATATCTACTATATGACTCACGTTCGACATTTCGGTCTCCAGTGTTCCGAGACCATGTCTGTACATGCTAGGATCGTCAAGTTTAAGCCAAGTATTCTGCATGTGCAAAACTGCCTTACACTCGTTGTATGTGAACGTAGAGTCTATCACACCTGATCATCACAAGGTGCTTCAAAACGACAAACTTGAGCAACGGTGCATGCTCAGGGAGAAACAGTTTTATCTTGAAATTAAGTGAAGGGATCATCTTATAATGCTATCATCGTTCTAAGCAAAATAAGATGCATAAAGGATAAACATCACATGCAATCAAAATATGTTACATGATATGGCCATCATCATCTTGTGCTTGTGATCTCCATCATCACCAACGCGACACCTTGATCTCCATCGTTAAGGCCGGGTCGCCTTTGCCAACTATTGCTTCTATGACTATTGCTAACGCATAGCGATAAAGTAAAGCAATTACATGACGCTTAAAGATTGACACGCATGTCATACAATAATTAAAAGACAACCCTAAGGCTCTTGCCGGTTGTCGATATTACAAAACATGATCATCTCATACAACAATGTATATCACATCACGTCTTGACCATATCACATCACAACATACCCTGCAAAAACAAGTTAGACGTCTTCTACTTTGTTGTTGCAAGTTTTACGTGGCTGCTATGGGCAACTAGCAAGAACCGTTCCTACCTACGCAAAACCACAAAAGTGATTATCAAGTTTGTTGTTTTAACCTTCTGCAAGGATCGGTCGTAGTGAAATTCGATTAAGCTAAAGTAGGAGAAACAGAAACTCGCCAACCACCTTTATGCAAAACAAGTTGCATGTCAGTCAGTGGAACCGGTCTCATGTACGTGGACATGTAAGGTTGGTCCGGGCCGCTTCATCCCACAATACCGCTGAATCAAAATAAGACGTTGGTGGTAAGCAGTATGAACATCACCGCCCACAACTTCTTTGTGTTCTACTCGTGCATATCATCTACGCATAGACCTGGCTCATGATGCCACTGTTGGGGAACGTTGCATGGAAAACAAAAAAAATTCTACGCACACGCAAGATCTATCCATGAAGATGCATAACTACGAGAGGGAAGAGTGTGTCTACATACCCTCATAGACCGTTAAGCGGAAGCGTTTATCAACAAGGTTGATGTAGTCGTACACCTTCACAATCTGTTTCGATCAAGTACCGAACGTACGGCACCTCCGCGTTCAGCACACGTTCAGCTCGATGATGTCCTCGCCTTCTTGATCCAGCAAGACGGGCGAAGTAGTAGATGAGTTCCGGCAGCACGACGGTGTGGTGACGGTGGTGCAACTATCTCCACAGGGCTTCTCCGAGCACTACGAAAATTATGACCGAGGACAAACCAGAGGGAGAGGGGCGCCACACACGGCTTGGGGATCGTGGTGTGTGTTTCCCTCTCCCTCCTCACATATATATAGGTGGAGGGGGGGTAGGCAGCCTAGGGCGCCCCCAAAGGGCCGGTGGGCAGCCCTAGGGCCTACCCTGACCGCCCCCCTTCCATATATGGACATGGGGGAAGGAAAAGGGGGGTTGCCTGCCTTAGGGCGTCTCCCCCTTCCTTCCCTCCTTCCTTAGTGCATGGGCTGGAAGGGCGCGCCAGCCCCCTTGTGGGCTGGTGTGCTTCCCCCCCTTTGGCCCATAAGGCCCACCACTTACCGGTGGCCTCCCGGAACCCCTTCCAGCACTCCGATAAATACCCGGTACATTCTGAAACCTTTCCAGTGACCAAATAGTATCGTCCTATATATATTAATATTTACCCACGGACCATTCCGGAGCTCCTTGTCATGTTCGTGATCTCATCCGGACTCCGAACAACATTCGGTCACCAATTCACATAACTCATATAACACTATATCGTCAACGAATGTTAAGCGTGCGGATCCTACGGGTTCGAGAATGATGTAGACATGACCGAGACGACTCTCTGGTCAATAACCAATAGTAGGACCTGGATGCCCATATTGGTTCCTACATATTCTACGAAGATCTTTACCGGTCGAACCTTTATGACAACATACGTAGTTCCCTTTGTCTGTCGGTATGTTACTTGCCCGAGATTCGATCATCGGTACCTCCATACCTAGTTCATTCTCGTTACCAACAAGTCTCTTTACTTGTTCCGTAATACATCATCTTGTAACTAACTCCTTAGTCATTTTGCTTGCAAGCTTCTTGTGATGATGTATTACCAAGTGGGCCCAGAGATACCTCTCCATCATACGGAGTGACAAATCCCAATCTCGATTCACGCCAACTCAATAGACACCTTCGGAGATACCTGTAGAGCATCTTTATGATCACCCAGTTACGTTGTGACGTTTGATAGCACACAAGGTATTCCTCTGGTATATGGGAGTTGCACGATCTCATGGTCGAAGGAATAAGTATTTGACATTAAGAAAACAGTAGCAATAAACTGAACGATCATATGCTAAGCTAACGGATGGGTCTTGTCCATCACATCATTCTCCTAATGACGTGATCCCGTTATCAAGTGACAACTCATGTCTATGGTTAGGAAACCTTAACCATCTTTGATCAACGAGCTAGTCTAGTAGAGCTCACTAGGGACATGGTATTTGTTTATGTATCCACACATGTATTTAAGTTTCCGGTCAATACAATTCTAGCATGAATAATAAACAATTAAATGAATAAGGAAATATAATAATAACAACTTTATTATTGCCTCTAGGGCATATTTCCATCAGTATCATAGCCAAACAAAAACCACAATAGTAAACCACCACGAGAGGTAGGCTCGTGATGAAAGATGAAGGAACATTGGTTGGGCACCCCTTAGTGTGCTTATTGTGAAGCGGATCTAGTGACATTGCACAAGAAAAACGAACACCTTGTCGGATTGGATGTCTCTAAAGACGAATGGCCACAACCCCCTCACCAACGTTAGCCATGTCGTCCGTTAGACGAAAAATGTTCGGATGACCTTTGTTCATACAAACGTTGGCACCAACTAAGCCCGAGCTCATCATGTAGTAGACAAACCGCTAGGTCGGGGGAGCTAAAGGCACATTGCCATGCACCCCTGTGGGCAGGCTGCTAATGTTGTAATGACAATGTAGAGACATTGCCATGCTGCAATGCTTTCGCTATCAACACCGTTATAAGGGTGACACCGGAATGCTGCAGGAGAAACTAGGTGTCGCAAACCGTCACTCGTTAGCGGAAGCACAGGATGTTGCGTGGCAACTGACTGGTGTTGTGAGGCGATGCTGCGATGGTCGTCAACGCTACTTCGAGGGGATATTGTGACGGGTGGCACCAATACTATGAGTAAATGTTTCAAGGGTGCCGCCATGCTGCGAGGCCCTTAGATTTGTTGTGAGTCGTGCGGTGGGCGGTGTCGCCGAGCCGATGCTATGAAGGGCGCCTTCGCAACAAAATTTACAATGCAATGTGCAGCAACGTTGATACGACTAGGACGATATGCGATGCAGTGGCGGACGACACTTCATGAAAGTGAGGCCTAAGCGGGATTGGACAACGATCGCAACGCCATACGTGGTTGTGAGGGTGGCAACCGCTGGATGCCGCAAGACGATGCTGCGACAACCGACGGTGATGTGGTGAGGCAATGATGCGAGGAGTGGCCGACACACGGCGATATTGCAAGGGAAGCGGATGAAGCGTGTGAAGCTGCCGCCGTCGGTGCTCCGTGTCGTGTACTTTGCAAGGTCGGCCTCGGTTCGCTGCCGGGGCTGTAGATTGCAAGGCATTGCCACAAGGCGCTTGGAAAAACATGGCTCAAGGGTGTGAGTTTGCGAAGAAGAAGGAGAAGGACGACGAGCCGATCGAACAGCCGAATGCAAGTCAATCAAACGACTATCAAGGCGACTGATATTTCACTCGCTACAGCGGGATGGCGCCTAGTGTTGGCCTTGAAATAAAAGGGGGAATGTCGAGCCACAAGCGGCGATCAAAATCTGAAGAGGAAGAAGCTTTAGTCAACTAGTGTGTCGTGTCCCAAACGATACTGCAACATTTGTTTTTTGAATACATGAACTCAAAAGCTCTTGGTTGAAAATAAATTGAGCGGAGAAAGACTTTTTTTAACAGGAAAACCTTCTAACATGTTGTTCGCACACAAACACTTCACCGTGTACCCTTGACGCCGAGGGTGATGCACCACAGCTCACTTCAAAGGAGACCCGTCCGGAAGCGCGGTACGCAATCAATTCGATGGGTGCTTTTGAGGACCCGAAACCCCACACGTCCGGGAGGGACCCCGTCAGAGCGCGTGGAGGCTATGGGCTGCCCTAGGTCGACTTGATCGCCCCTAGAGCCTCGAGGTTCGCCGCCCTATAACAAGAAGAACAGACGAAGAATGAGGAAGAAGAAGAACTAGGGTTAAGGAGAAAAGATAAAAGATAAAAAGTGGTAGATGATGTGATCAATTGTGTGTTGTTCAATCGGCCGTCACCCCTTAGGTATATAAGAGGCGGCTGGACTTCTCATGCAAAGAAAAGGCTTGGATTCATGTCCAAAACCCTAGTCAAATTCGGATTGGTTTTGTCCGAACTTTCCAAAACTGTTTGGTTTAAACTGGCTGCACCTTGCGGGTAATTTTTGAGGTGGTAAACAACCTCGGATGAAAATGAGCCCAAAAGCAATCTTGACCGTATCGACGAGACGAAAAACTTTCATGTTGAACGTTTTTTGATCAGAGGTCATCTTGAGGGTCAAATCGCTCGCGCAAAACACCTGTTCCCTCGCGCTACCCATCAGACATGCGTCTGGTAGGGCGCGCCACATCTCGCCTCATGACAAGGCTGCACTTCGATTGCTCTAACTTTTGCATACGGACTCGTATTTGGACGATTTTTATATCAAAATCGATCATTTCGACGAGACGAAGACAATTTATGTAGATCATTTTTCTATACGAGGAAGCCTTGGGGACATAATGAGCCGAATAGTGTTCTGAATACAAAATCTCAGTATTTCGAACACAACTTCGGACTTCGAGATGAGATCGGATGGTGATGGCCCAAATTTCAAAGATGTTCATATCGACAATACGAAACTTTTTTATGTAGATCACTTCTCCATTTGAGGCCATATTAATTAAGTTCTTGATCGTGCCAAAATCTGGTGTCAACACATGCCCCCCTGTTTTTCGGCAAAACTTGCGTGCCGAAAAATAGTTTGCAATGTATTTGTTCTAAGGATGATGTCAACACTCCATCGGCCATTTATATTTCTCAGGGCAATAATTATGTATCGGCCATGTTTATGCTAAGGGCGATAGTTATTTATCGGCCATGTCTTTGCTTAGGACGATAGTCATATATCGGTTGTTGCTTATTTGAACCTCTTGATGCAACTTGGGTGAAAACTTCTCAACTTATATAACAATCCGATGACAAGGTTTCATAGATATGTATCTCAAAGCCATCCTCCGAACCATATTACTCACCGATTTTGCAAACAATCAAGAATGAATTTCCTCCAATCCTTGCTTTGTCCAAGATAAACTATAAGTGATTCACAAAACATTGATAACCCTTGGATATTTGTTGCACTACTCATAACGAATCACCGAAAAGCCTCAATATGTATAGCACCTATAGCAAGTAAAAGAGTCAATCCGAATAACAATGCATATTCGCCCTTTATTAATCGTGCATAAAAATATTCTAAGCAACATGAGGCTTCAAAAATAGTACCATAAAGAGATATATAAACAACACCAACACTTTGGCCATTGCTATGAATTGAACCATCAAAACGTAATCTCCATAGTACTAGAGAGACAAGGCTAATATCAATATTATGCATGACATTAATCCGATGTTCAGTAATAAAATCAGCTATGATTTGGCCTTTTATAGATCTCAAAGATGCATAAGCCAAATCATATCCAAATAAAGTATAAGCCCACTAACCAATTCTGCAGCTATGAATTGGTCTATGCAGCATATATTCAATGATATCGATCATGATGTCTCAACTCCATTCAATCGTAATATAGGCATACATATAAATTTCCATGAGCACGTACCTTGTCTCGCTCTCCAATCGAACTAAGGACGATGTTAGAATACTACACCGGCCATGCATTGACATACTCTTAGGACGATAGATAAATATCGGCCATTACCATGTAAACTTCGCTCAAAGCACATATGGTCAAACAAACAAATTAAATGACAAATCAAGTATTTCGCCCATTGGATCAAGAACAAACTTGTATCTAATCAAATGTACAAAGTGACTTGGTAATACCCTTTCATGATGTAAGAAATTATATTGCATCCATGAATTAAAATAAGCCCATTGAGGGTTACCAATCATACCTGATGACAAATTCCATGGCATGGGCGTTAATGGCATAGTTGAGGAATATTGATAATGTGTAGACCGAAGATGCTGAAACCTTCGGCTTGGTCCTTCATAGTTTTCACTCTTTTCCTTCTTCACCTTTACCGCACTTCTTATAATGGAAGCTTGCACATAATTCTTATTTTGAGCACTTCCTTTGTGAACCCATGTCAAGTTCTTGTGCACTAAGTTTTTGTAATTTCTTCTTTTGCCAATATGAAAGCCGAGTGGACATCTCGACTGTGATTCATTTTTGACCAATGGCAATTCCTTTTTGGCCTTATGCACTCTCAACTTCTTTTCTTCAGATTTGGCACTTTAAATCTCAATAATTGGTTTCTTTGTCTCATTGCCTTTAATAGCCAATGTCAACACTTTAATTGGCTCTTTTTCACTTGAGACCAAATATGAAGTTGCACTCTTACGACCATCTCTTTTAACACGGTAAACTTGCTTGACCACCTCTTTCTTCTTCCTTGAGCTCTGGACTGATTCCTTATGATTGAAACGGTCTTTAACATGTGATTGTTTAAATGTTGATCTTCGGAGCTGCATAATATTGGTGAGATGGTCTAAAATAAGATGGAGAATGTGCCCTTGTATCATACCTGTCCCATGATGGATATGATTCTATATGAGCATAGGGAGGCATCCGGCATTGGTATTGGCGGACCAAAATAAGGATATGAATATGTTGCATTAAAATTCTCACTTTGGCAATACCGATCCTCATATTTGCGCCTTGGAGGTGATCTTGGATTCTTTGCATGATTTGGCCGATAAGCATTCTTCTCTTCACTCTTCTTTTGATATTTTTCCAATAGTTCAGCAAAAGTGATTTTTGATCTCTTACACTTGCGCTTATTTTGGCCTTTGTTTTCTTTTGGTTTGCTTTTGTCGATCATTGGATTTGCTTGCTGCCCCCCAATCCTTGGTGTCTCCATTGTAGTTTCGATGGAATTCTCGCCCTCAAGATTATGTTCATTATGCTCATCAACAACTTGATTACTTGAAAGCTCGATCCCATCATCACCTGTAGTTTTTACCTTCTCTTTAAATGGATCGGCTTGAAGCGTACCGATGCAAAAACCTTTTGCCATCAGGACCAATTGGAATAGACTCGTCATCTGTTGGTGTCTCAACAAATTCTAATCGTCCTTTATCAATGGCCGATTTAACTATTTGACGGAACATGTTGCAATCCTCAAAATTATGCTTGGACAAATCATGCAACTTACAATACATTCGTCCCTGGACGAATGGCTCAACATGGTGATCAAGAATTCTAATATAATTATTTCTCAACAACAAATCAAATATTTGATCACACATGCTTGAATTGAAGTTAATTTTTTTATTCTCTAGCCGATCTTGTTGTGAGAACGGCTTTGGAGTTAAGCAAACGAATGGTTCAGATTTTGCATCACCCCATTCGGCTATGCATTGTGTTTTGCACTCTATCTCCGATGTCTTTGGATAAGAAACTATACTGGCATCGGTTTGCTCAGAAGATTTTAACCTTGGCTTTAAATTTACGAAACAAAAATAGTTAGAGCATACATGTCTCAATTGAGACCAAGTGTAAGCCAAGTAAGAAATAAGCGAAGCTACCCAATTAGATATGAGCTTTAGATAAAGCAATGGGGAAAGCCTTGGCTGCAATAATTTTTCGCTGTCGGTCTTTCTGAATGGCACAATGGGTTGACCGATATGCTCAATAACAATTTTATTGCTGACAAGTAAAAAACCCTTCTTCATTGGTCTTTCAAAATTACTTATGAGGATCTTTCTAATAGACGCATCAACTATGAAGTTGCGACCAAATCTTGAAATAGGAAAATTACTTGCTAGGCATACCTCTTCAAATATGTTGGGAGAGCATGATGGTGGTGTGACTTGAACAATATCTTGATCCATCTTTGTATGGCTCCCCAACGCCTTATTATCATCTTTTTCTTGATTCCATGCATCATTACTTTGAAGATCTTTGTCAGCCGAACTTTGTTCAACTACTTGCTCTTGTCCTTCAGGCTTTTCAATTTCTACGACACGGAACTCGTAGGGCAGGAAGTAGGTTCCATTAACTTCAGAAAAATCAAGCACCGCTGCTTTCCTATGCTTGCCATGCCCTTTCTCAATAATGATTGCTTCTTTGGATTTGATGGACCCAGAATATATACTACTTGATTCGGCTTTTTCAATAACTGAATTTTCTTTGTTAACTGAATCAATACCTTTATCTTTTTGAATTTTCAAGGCTTCCCGTTCTTGTCTAATTTTATCCCACATCTAATTTTCAAGGCCTCTGGTGTATTATATAAACCGAGGTCAGGCTAGTCGATATACAATATATATACAACAATCATACCATAGGCTAGCTTCTAGGGTTTAGCCTCTCTGATATCGTGGTAGATCTACTCTTGTACTACCCATATCATCAATATTAATCAAGCAGGAGTAGGGTTTTACCTCCATCGAGAGGGCCCGAACCTGGGTAAAAACATTGTGTCCCTTGTCTCCTGTTACCAACCGCCTAGACGCACAGTTCGGGACCCCCTACCCGATATCCGCCAGTTTTGGCACCGACATTGGTGCTTTCATTGAGAGTTCCGATGTGTGTTCGGCAAAAGGTCGATGGCTCGCCTGCAGATCAACTACGACTTCGGCATCTTCGTCACCAGCTCAACTGGTCACCTTGGTTCGACCAAGGGCTGCGCCCTACCTCCGATCGTCATATTCGGATGAGGGCCTTCATCAACATCAACTCCGATCTCTATCAAGATCATGGAGGAATCATCCAGGGAGCCCGGGGGCTCAACGTCAACATTGCCCTCGGGCGACCGTACTGTTTTTCTGGACAGCGGACTTGTGTCCGCCGCCACCGCCTCCTCAAGTGTCGTTTTAACGATTGCTTCGGTGGAATTGTGCGGAATTGAGTCTACAACAACCCTGGAAAATTTCGTCGAGTTCCGATGGAGGAATCTCTGGCAATCTCCGATATACCGGAGCCGCATTGAATCTGGACGAGAATCCGGACGAGTTTAGGGCGTGGTGTCCAGCTTCTAGCTCGAACTTCCTTTGGAAGATCCAACCGTTGATCGGCTGCGGAATTCCTATATCTACCACCCCTCAAAATTTCAGCTCGATCCGACCGTCCAAACTCCTGGAACCTTCCGAGTAGTGCATCACTTTTCGGATCTGTTTTCTGCGAAAACGAATCCGACCCGAGTTAAATCTTTTTTATGAACGGGATTTGGACATCCTTTTTGAAGGAAGTTTTGTATGGGGTGTTGTGTTTTGTTTCCGAGACACATCCCACTAACTTTAAAATCTTTTGAATATGATCTTCAACATCATGTCGGTGCCAAACCAGTCCGCAATATTGCTCCACCATTGCCGACCCACGCTAGACATCGTCACTTTGTTGAGCCGAGCTCAACTTCTCCGGATCATCATCTCGGCAAGCCGAACAAGAGTTCGGCATCGGAAAGGATAAATCGTCACCAACATCGCCGCCGCCTGGATTACACGGAGCAGGCACACCGGCATCGCCGCACGGTCGCTTCATCAAGCCGGCATCGACCACGTCACGACCTGCATCGGCAGGGCCGCACTATTGCTTCTTCAAGCTGTTGTCCATCACGCCGACCTACTTCGACATCTCGGCTGGACCGGGCTTCGCCATCTCTTCATCAACCTACTCCGGACACTTCAAGGCGTCACTAGCCGACCAGCTCAAACGTTAGCTGGATCGAGGGCTTTGCCTCGGCGAGCCAACCTTTGCCAAGATTGCCATGCCGTCGCTTTATCGCCCATCGTGCAATGGGTGCGCGGATCGAGTCCCAATTTTGGGAATCACCTTCCTTCGGATTGCTACAACAAATAATCCAGTGCTATTAATCCCAGTATTTTTGCTTGTTTGGGTTCATTTTCCCAAGGAATTATTACTCTGGTTTGTCCATCACATGTACAGTGTCTATCAAATGGTGGCCGTGATTAACGATGTCGCATGGCGGTTCGGTCGATTTCATTACATAGTCCGTGAATGCCGCATCCGGAGCTTCGGACCGACTGTGAATTCAGGCTTTGCCATGCCTTTACCGCATCACGCCGACGCCCTGCATCGACATTGACTTCGGCACCGGGCCATATTTCTTTTATTACTCACTTTGCATAAATTATTTATTATGCAACGATTTTTTTATTACTATTATCTCCGGTTTGCACCATTTTTTGTGCACAGGAAAATGATTCGGGGACTTCGGCGTCACTCTGCCGGTCTGCATTGATCGTGCTATGTCACCACTTCGGCGTGTCGAGCTCTCCGCTCCGCCACCTCGGGACTGGCTTGGGGGATGAAACCTTGTCCCGTATACAGCTCGGACCGCGTCATCAATGCCGAACACATTAACCAGCTAAGTCGCTTTCATGCTCAAAGCTTTAATTTCTAACTTGTGTTCGGTTCGACCAAGCATTATACTTTTTTGGAAAAATGTTGCTTGTAAAAATTTTCTTGTCCAAACTTTGTTTGTGCGGCATAAATTCAAATACCCAATTCATTTGGGGGCTTCCTTCATGAAGCTTTTCCTCTTGCATATGATTATACTTGTACAGCTTCGTTCCTTGTTCGTGTATTACGCCACAATATGCACCATATTGACTTAAGCGATTTGCAAGCTGGGTTGCCTCGCTCCTGTGTTTACCCCTACGTTCCCGATTGTTCGGCTAGGGAGTAAAGGGAGCACCTCTGCGATTGTCACGATCAGGTCATCCGAGCCGGACCTCAGACTGGGTGAAGCCGAAAGCTAGTGCTCTTATAGTTTTCAATGATGGTCGGCACACAACAGAACTCATGAGTACAAAAATCTACTGCACGAAGTCTCATAATAACAATGAGCAATCAAGAAAGGTATCGGTGGGGTACTATTTTCTTCAAGATGCTTCTTACACTTCGCAGAATATAGCATAAGTTCCCCGAAAGCGCTTTTGTCTCGTTATGTTCTTTATGGCCTAATTGCTGGTTATTGGAAACACCGTCGATATTCTCGGCGGATGGAGTACATAACACTTTTCGGTCCTTGACCGAAGAGGGAGAAGTCGACGGTCGGTTAAGACGCGTTTAAAGTTCGGTTGAACATAGATATGATATAAGTACTTGACACATGCAATCATTCTTTTACCCAAGTCACTTGGGGGCTCTTAAATTTATATGAGCCGTTTTATGATAAGTGTTCTTCTTCTTAGTCGTTGCAAAGTTTTATTATTATTATTATTATTTATCACTCCTTTTTTCGACACGAAGTGTGGTCACTAGTCGGGAGCCTAATTTCTCTCTCAAAGCTGCTAGAGTTTAGTTTGCTAAACCGGCCTAATGAGAAGTACTCCGCCCTTGGGATAGGAGGTCGAAGCCGTGGTGACCAGCTTGAAGTCTTGAGATAGGATGTATCATGTTAAAGCACGGCGTAAGCACTTCTTTTGCTAAGGCCAATTTTCGGATTGGCACCGAACACTTGATCTCGTTCGGACGTCAAGTTTTACCGACGTTTTTGGTTTTCCAAGCTTATGGCACTTTTAAACTATTTGTGTGTTTTCGGCACAAGTCTCAGAGTGCAACGCCGGACACCTTTAGAGATTCGGCAAAAACATTCTCGGATATTGCTATATATGCATCGGTTTCAATTGGGTCTTGATTGATAGTTGGGTTGCCCGGCTCCTGCGCTTGCCTCCTACGTTCCGCTTTGTTCGGCTAGGTGTGCAAAGGGAGAACCATCACGATTGTGCTTCCGGCTCACATGGTTAAGCACCTCGATGGAGAAAGCCGAAAACCGATCGTCACAATAATCGTAAAATGGTCGGGCCGATCCGATGACTATGTTAAATGACGGGCCGTTCATAACAATGGCCGAAGTGTTTACGGCTTGACCTCGACTGTCGCCGAACACTACCGGGGGCTATTAACTGGCCTCCCAAACTAAATCCTCGATATTTTGCTCTTACATTGGAGCTGAGGTTTCATGATCATGCTTAGCATGACAACCCAAAGAAAGAAACCGACAGCGGGACTATTTTCTTTGGAAGACATTTTTTCTGTTAAACAGTAATATAACATATCTCTCTGCGTACCTTTGTTTATAAAACCGTATGGCCAGATTGCCTTGTTTGTTGTAAATCTTTGCCCTCATAAAGGCTTTATAAAGTAGGACAAACACTCCTCGACTATTGGCCGAGGAGGTGGAAGCCGATGGTCGGTCAACAAAGTTTTGTACAATGCGGATCCGAGCATTAATGACGTAAAGTACTTGGATACATAGAGTCATTACACATAATTTGTGATTTTACTATGGATATCAATCCTTAATTAGGCCACCCGTGCCCGCATTAAGGCTCGGGGCTCTTGGGCTTCGGGCTTATTATTTACAAATATTAAAGGGGCACATCGATCCCTCGATCTCGGTGTTGCCACCCGACCAGTGTCTCGGGGGCTACTGCATTGCCTGTCCAATGCAGAAAATTTTAAGTGTAATATAGTCTCCGAGGAGATTTTGATCCAGGTTGGTCGGCCGCACCCAACCTGAGTCTTGAGGACTGAGCACGCCGCATTTTGTGTCCCGAAGTATTCTGCCGAGCTAGGACTTGATCCTCAGACCGATTTTGCAAATCAACCTGAGTCTCAGCGGTTACGGGGATCAGCGGTCTTATGTCATCCTTCATGCGCATCTCGGGTTTTAGACCGATACCCACCTTGAGGGCTACTTGCTATGTATCTCGGCAGAGAATAAATTGCACCAATCAAAAATATTGACAAAAATCGGCCCACATTCGCGGTGGTGCACCACCTCGGGAGCAGTCCGGCATAAAGCTCGGGCGCTAGTGGCTGGCTCCTTAGAGGGTATTTTCGGCATTAAGCTCGGCTAAACTCCTTCAAACTTGTTTGACCCAAGGTGATTTACGACACCTCGGATACAGTCCGGCGTTGGAGCTCAGATACAGTCCGGCGTTGGAGCTCAGATACATAGCCCGGCGTTAGAGCTGGGAAGCAGTCCGGCATTGGTGCTCGGCTGCAAAAGATACCTCGAATGCAGTCCGGTGTTGGAGCTCGGACGTAAGAGGAGGCTGCCACCCGGGAACAACTTCAAACCCGAGGTGTGGCATAAAAATAACAAGGCATTGATAAAGGCCGGAAACTTAAAGGGGCTCCTCGGATACCCGACGTGTGAACTCGTCGAATGCATTTCGCGATCCTCAAGATCGAAGATGAGAAGATTTGTTGAACCAGTTTTCAAGACCGACGGTCAAGATGAAGAACGGTTCGGAAGAATCGAGGAGCGTCCCTTAACTTGAAGACCGGTTCAGGGGGCTACTGACGGTGTCCTGGACTGGGGGGTACTCACCACGTCGTCTCCTGATCAGTTGGATTGGGCCGAGGACCCCATGGTCAGATACTCATGGGCAGTCCCAGGACGATTTGCCGCATAAGGAAGATTCCACAAGACTTGGCGATCAAGACAAGGACTCCTCCCCACCGCGCGATTCGGGCTAGGACTCTTGTTATCCTAGGCCTCCGTGTATTATATAAACCGAGGCCAAAGCTAGTCGATTTACAATATATATACAACAATCATACCATAGGCTAGCTTCTAGGGTTTAGCCTCTCACGATCTCGTGGTAGATCTACTCTTGTACTACCCATATCATCAATATTAATCAAGCGGGGAGTAGGGTTTTACCTCCATCGAGAGGGCCCGAACCTGGGTAAAAACATTGTGTCCCTTGTCTCCTGTTACCATCCGCCTAGACGCACAGTCCGGGACCCTCTACCCGAGATCCGCCGGTTTTGACACCGACAGGGTCTCTTTGTGAGTCTTAGAGCTTATGGTCATCTTGATGACAAGCTTGAGTTCATCGAAAACGGAGTTTGCATGCGTCTTCTATGATGTTTTCGGTGTTGGAGGTTTTACCGGTCTTATCCGAGGAAGGATTCTCACCATTTTCTTTTGGGCCTTTTCTCATTTGCTTCTTATTGATATTTCTATCAAGATTGTGTTAGCCCTTGTCTCTAGCTTTCCAACAAACTTGGTTTCGTCGAATTGAGTCCGTTTGCGAAGTTGTGTCGGTTTGGTGTTACGAAAGGTCATAGCAGTACTACCGTGATGTGAGCGGAAGTAATTTTTACTACCGCTCTTGGGAGCGGCGTACTACATGACTACTTCCTTCGGGACCAAAAACTTCGTCACAAGTCCAGCGATGGTAGGCACGGATGTAATTTTTTAGTACCACTGCATAGCAGTAGTACCGCTACCCTTAGCGAGAGTACCGCTATACCCCTAGTGGTAGTACCGTGAGGTCAAGCGGTACTACCGCTCCGGCAGTTCTTCTTCCGCTTTTTGCCTCCTCGCTGTTGTGTTTCAAAGGGCTACTACCGCCCTAAGCGGTAGTACGCTCCTTGAGCGGTAGTACCGCTTCAGTGCGGGTTGTGAGCATAACGGTTGGATTTTTTCCCCACCTATAAAAGGGGGTATTCTTCCCAATGAACCTTATCCTTTGAGCTCAGGTTCTTCCCCATTGTTGACCTTCTTCGAAGCTTGCTAACTCTCAATCCCTCCATGGATTCTTGCTAGTTTTTGAAGGAAAAGAGAGGAGATCTAGATCCACATTTCCACCAATCACTTTCTCCTCTATGTGAGGGGAACCCCTTGGATCTTGATCTTGGAGGTCTTGGTGTTCTCCTGCTTGTTCTTCCTCTCATATTCCTCCCTAGCATTAGTTGCGTCGGTGGGATTTGAGAGAGAATGACTTGGGCACTCCGTGTGCCCTTGCCATTGCATTTGGTGCATCGGTTTGAGTTCTCCACGTGATACGTGGAAGTTACAAGTTGAGAAGCTTATTACTCTTGGGTGCTTGGTACCCTTGAGCTTGTTCCTCTTGGGTGCTTGGGCGCCCTAGACGGTTGGTGGTGTTCGAGCTCAATCATTGTGGTGTAAAGCTCAGACAAGCGTCAGTGGTCTCCAATTAGGTTGTGGAGATCGCCCCAAGCAATTTGACGGGTTCCGGTGACCGCCCCCAAGGGTTGCCAAAGTGTACGAGTTGGTGATCGCCCCCAAGGGTTGCCATTTGTACGGGTTCGGTGACCGCCCTCAAGGGTCCTTAGTGGAATCACGGCATCTTGCATTGTACAGGCGTGAGGAGATTACGGTGGCCCTAGTGGCTTCTTGGGAGCATTGTGCCTCCACACCGCCTCCAAACGGAGATTAGCATCCGCAAGGGTGTGAACTTTGGGATACATCATCGCCTCCGCTGCCTCGGTTATCTCTTACCCGAGCCCTTTACTTATGCACTTTACCTCGTGATAGCCATATTGTTTCTTGTCATATATCATGCTATCACCTAGTAGTTTATCTTGTTTAGCATAAGTTGTTGGTGCACATAGGTAAGCCTAGTTGTTTTAGGTTTTGTGCTTGACAAATTAACCGCTAGGTTTATTCCGCATTTGTTCAAGCCTAAACCATAATTATTTTAAAGCGCCTATTCACCCCCCCCCCTCTAGGCGACATCCACGATCTTTCAATTGGTATCAGAGCCTCGTCTCTCTTTGTTGGGCTTAACCGCCTAGAGAGTAAAGATGTCGACTAGAGGATTAGGATTCTCTGACACTCTTAGTTTCGATGGCACAAATTTTGATGTTTGGGTAATTCGCATGCTTAATCTCTTTAGGGTCATGGACCCAAATTTAGAGCGAATTGTAGATATGGGTTTTCTCTCTCCAAAGGATCCCCAAAGATTATCTTTAGAGGATGGGAAAAACTCTTATCTCAATGCTCAAGCTTCTAATGTGCTTTTCGATGCTTTGAGCAGTGTAGTTATATTTCAACTCATGCCTTTCCGGGATGCTCATGAGTTGTGGACAAAGCTTCAAGATAAATATGGCGTGTCCAAGTTTTGTGGGGATGATTGTTCTCCCTCCACCTCCGGCCGTGTTGTGTTCTCAACTTCTTCTACTTCACCTACATGTGGTTTGCCATAAGGTAATGACATGGTGAGTGGTGGTGTTCATTGCAATGATGATAGTGGGCTTAGTTTTGATAATCCTTCATCACTTTCTTGTTGCGATGCTTCATCTTTGGACTCTAGCACTTCGAGCATTCCAAATGTTTCACATGCTTGTGTTGATAGTCCTTGCATATCATGTACAAATTGCTTGACTAAATCTCATGATGATATGCTTGCTATGTCTTGTTGCCATGATAAAAATGCATTATTTCCTCGAGTTGTTGTGCTAACAATGTAGAGGAAACCCAACACTCCATGGAACAAGATGTGGTCTTGAATGGTGCTTCAAGGGATCCCACATCATCATCTATTGCTTTTGCCTTATGGCCAAGGCTTCAAAGGTATCTCCCACTTTGAATCCCAATATATCTTGTAATAATATTGATGATGGCAAGAGTGATGATGATGTCGATTATGATCAAGAGAATGATGATGTTGCCTCCTTAAAAGTTAAGGGGGAAATAATTTTTAAAGCTCTTCTTAAGAATAAAATTGCTCGTTCCAACTTCATGGAAATCATGTCTATTGCTATTGAGGGCAAGAAATATATTGATGAGTTGGAATCTCGTCTTGAGGAGCATGAGGTCACCATTGATAAAATGGAAGGTCATGAGCGTGATCACGCTAATGAGATTGCGGACCTCTCTCAAGCTCTTGAACTTGAACAAACCACCAAGGAATCTCTTGAGGAGACTTTTGCTCTAGAGTTATCTAGAGTGAATGAATCTCATGATAGAGCTCTTGAGGTGGCCAATGCTTTTGAAACTAAAAATGCTAAGCTTGAAGTTGCTCATGCTAGACTCCTTGAGGATTTTGAGCACCTCGAAAATGGCTCAAGGGTCATCAAGGGTGAGCTCATCAAACTCACCGAATCTCCTGCTCAACTTGAAGCTTCTTATTTAAAAGAGCTTGCCAAGATGCCTTCTCCTCTTGTTGTTAATGATGATGCTTGTGCTACTAACTCTATTTCTTGTGAAGCATCCATTTTAAAGGAGAATGTTGAGCTAAGGGCTCAACTTGAGTTGCTATCTAGCAATTACGGGAAATTGGAAGAAAGTCATGAAAAGCTTTCTAGCTCTCATGATGATCTTCTTATATCCCATAATGTGCTAAAAATAGCTCATGAGACTATGATTGCTAAGGTAACATCTAGTGAGCCTCATGTGGACATTAGCACTACTTTTAGTCAAAATGCTATATTGCCTTGTGCTAGTCCTCGTAATTCGTCTATGCATAACATTGGTACATCTTGTGATGAATTGCTTTCCTTGCCTTGTTGCTCCAATGATGAAGCTTATACTTCCTCTAGTACTTGTGTTGAGACTAACCATGTAGAGGAAATCAAAGAGCTCAAGGCCCAAGTCACTTCTTTGAAGAAAGACTTGGAAAAAGTGTCATGAAGAAATCCACACTCAACAATATCTTGAGTGTGCAAAAATCCCCAATGACAAAGGTGGGCTTGGATTCAACTCCAATAAGAAGAAGTCCAAGAGAAACAAGAAGAAGGGCCAAAAACAAGTCAAAAATTCGGCCAAGATCATTTGCTTCAAGTGCAAAATTGAAGGGCATCACGTTAGATCTTGCCCTTTGAAGAAGAAGGCCATTAGTGACAAGCAACAAGGGAAGCGGCCACAAGTTCACTCTCATTCTCAACCTCAAGTTGAAGAAAGGCCTCTTCCCAAGAAGGCTCAAGCTAATGCTTCTCAAGTTGAGAAATCAAGTGAGAAGAAAGTGAAGAGTAGATGTTGCTACCTATGTCGTGAAAAAGGTCACGTCGCTTCTTCATGCACTAATGGTACCTTATCCAACCCTATTCTAATTGATGATATCTATTCTCTTGGGAAGGATAAGGTTGGCAATGTGTTTGCCAAATTTGTTGGTACTCAAAGTGGTGTCAAGAAAAGAACCATTTGGGTAGCTAGGCCTATTGTGACTAACCTCTTAGGACCCAACTTGGTCGAGGACCAACTAGCTCATACTTGATCAATAGGTGTTGTTGGAGGTCATTGGAGACTTGGCTACATTATGAAGAATTAAGGGGACTTCATCATTCTTATTGTCTCAAGCCAAGTCAATTGGGTTATCAAGTTTCTATCTTATATCCAATGTGCCTCCTTGCAGTAACTTGTACTTAAATTGTTTACATTGAAAGTTACTTGCCCTTTGCATGTTTTGGTTTTGTTCCTTGCATGTGTTTGTATGTGTTGTGTCTCCAAATTGCTTATCTTGAGTAATCAAGTTTATGTATGTTGGTTTGCACATCATGTACATGTGTGTCGTACGTTGAGCCTTTGTGCATCTTGTTTGTATCTTAGTTGGCTCTTGTGAGAGATTAATGGAATATCCCATTATGGGGGAGTGATGTGCTTTATGCACCTCACAATCCTATAAATGTGTGTACATGAGTAATACCATCTAGTATTGATATTTCAAGATTATCTAGTCGCTATGTGGTATGTCTTCTCATAAGAAATTCAAATTCTAAATAGTCCATTAATTATCTCTTGTTGGATTCTCTTATTGCCTCTTGTTAAGTTTTTATTGGTATCACATTATGGGGGAGTAATATGCTATGTGCATATTACAAGCCTAGAAAATGTGTACATTTGAGATATTGTCACCTAGAATTGATATTGTAAATTATCTTGTTCTTAGGTGGCATGTTAGCTCTACAAGTTGCACTTTGCTTGTGTTCGTGTGAAGATGATGTTGGATATCCTTGCTATCTACCAACGGGAATCATTTCCAAATACTTCTTGTCTTTTGACTATTGGTACTCACTTATGTGTGGTAGAAATTGTTGATCATCTCTACATTGGCCTTTGCTTTTATCTGCCTTATCTCTTGCCTAGGATTGTATCAACTTCCTTTGTCTTCCATACCACTTGTGGATCTTGTTAATTTCTTGATCTTGTCTAGTGTTTTCTAGATATAGTGAAAGTGGTGATCCCACCTTGTGCATTTTATATTCAAATGCAAATTCTCTATAATGCACTAGTCTTGGGGGAGCTATCCTATTTTCTATAAGACACTCATCTTGCGATCCTTATCAAGTGTGTGTTGGTGGAAGGCAAGCTGTTTTCTTTTTGGTACTTTGTGCCATCATGAAACTTCTTGCAGAGCTTGGTTTGTTTGGAACCATCCTCTCTTTGGGAGTTTGATATCTTTTTTTTAGTGTGTATCAACCGATATCTCATTCCTCGATGTATCTTTTATGGATATCCTCCAAGTGATGATTTATTCATTTGGTATCTTTTCTTCACTTGGTTTTCCTTTGTCATCTGGTATCGGTTCTTGAAAGTCTTGAGCATGCATATTAATTTGATGTAGTATTTTTAGCATGCTTTCTTTCTTGGACCCAATATATAGGGGAAACTCCACCCAAGTCTCAAATTGGATGAGATGTGCATGAAATTCATTTTCATATCTATATGCACATATTTATGTGGAGGTTGTCCTATGTATTGTTGGTTCTCTAACTCTTTGGTCCCAATGAGTTTGGGTACCATCTTGTTTGTGTTGTTGTTCTAGGAACAATTGGAGATGCATTGGATGCTCGGCTCACTCACAAGGAAGGTGGTGTCATCATGTGCTAATTGGAGTCAAGCTAGGATGATCAATGAACTACTACCTACCATTAATTGGTATCTACTACATCCTTCCAATGATATCTCGGTAACAAGTATCTCTTCATGCATTCTTTTCTAGCATTCAACCTTGTGTAGGTTGCATCTTAGCATGATTTTCATTCCATCTTGTGATACTTGTTTCCTTTCTCAAAGCATCTCAACGATGATCTCATGTTGCTAGTTGTGATGTCTTTGATGGGTGTGTGGTAGGAATTCATTTATATACTATGAGACCATATCTAGCCATGTGCTCTGCTTCCAAGCAAATATCTTATTGGTATATGTATGACTTCCTTTTGGATGTCTTGTTCCTTCGTGTGGTAACTATTTCGGGTGTACATACTTCTTTGTAGATATATATATATCATCATTATTTCGTCTACCTAGAATCTTATACACTTGAGAGAAGTTGCATATCTAGATGATATCCTTTCTTTCACGTCCACCTTGCCTTTCTTATGTTATTTCTTTGGTGGCTCCGTGAAAGCTTTTGCCTTGAGTGCGTGTCTTCTATCGTTGCATCTTGATGCACTCTTGTGTGGTGAAGATTATTTTCCTCGGGCTTATCTTTCTGAGGTTTTGCCATCTTAATTGGTATCCCTCGCCTTGATGAGCCTTTATCTTCTATCTTCACCTGGTTGTCACAAGCATAGGTTCTCTATATGCTTATTAGTAAGCTTGTGAACCCATTTGCTAGTTGTGTGTGGAATGATAAGCCTTGCACCGTGTGCCTCATTCTTTCAAGACTTTATTGATGCTTAATGCTCTTACGTACATTAGTCTTCTCAAGTGCATTGCCTTGACTCACACACATCTTTTTGGTTGAGCCCACTCTTAAGTTGCCTCTCTTACTTGTTGCTCAACCATGTGTTTATTGCAAGTACTAGGCTTAGTTTCCTATATGCTCTCTTGCATTTGTTGTAAGTTTCTATTGATTTTGGGGGAGCTATGATCCTATTTTGTGCACTTTGTATTCAAATACAAAAATTCTTATGTGTGCACAAATCATGGGGAGCTTCTCTAGTTTCTTTAGAACACTCCTTCGCTCATATCATAATTTATTCATTCATGTGGCACGTAGGATCATTGGTCTAGTTGGCTCAACTGATATCCGTTGATTGCTTGCTTCAATTGGTATCTTTTGATTGCTTGATTGCTTGTTTCTCTCTTTCTTATGTGTTTGTGGCATATCTTCCTTTTGTGAATTTTGGGCCTAAATATAGTTTGTTTTCCTCCTAGTATTTTTCGTCAAACTTGTGTATTGCATTCCACTCTCTTGTTGAGAAATACACAAATTATGGAGGAACACAATTTATGTTGGCCTTCTAAGCTTTTCTCCCATTTTGGCAATCGATGCCAATGGGGGAGAAGTTTCAGAGAGTTTTGTGGAGAAGTTTAGAGAATTCTTTCCTCTTGCTTTGGTTTTGTTCCTAAGCATTTGCATCTCTTACTCATGCATCATTGGTTTTTGCATTCCATGGTGATGCATAATTCCTTATATAAACTCTCTTGAAAGTGATTGTCATCAATTACCAAAATGGGGGAGATTGAAAGAACATGCGGTGCCCCCATGTTTGGTTTTGGTAATTGATGACAATCTCTATGGACTAATGGTTGCCTTGAGTTATATTTGAAGGTTTTGTCCATAGGCTTTTCTTGGAGTACATGTGTTGGTTTCAAGGAGAGTTTGTGTTGACCAAGGTGCTATTAAGGAATTATCCAAAGATTGGTCATGTGAGAGTTGAGCTTATTGCAAGCATGTCTTGAAGAAGAAGATTGTGTGATCATTCATGTTTACCTTCAAGACATCATCCAAATGAAGAGAGTTGGAAAGATTCAAGGTTGATCAAGACTAAGTCAAGAGTGAATCAAGTTGATCGACTCACAAAGCGTAGAAGATGTATCGAGAGGGATCAAGTGATCCCATGGCATGGTAAGCATTGTCCATTGTGCGTTGTGTACTAACCCATGGTCTACGTGAGAGTTCTATGTGGGGTTAGGTACGTGTTCATGGGCTTGCGTCAAGAGGAAGATATCACTCAAATTTGATGGAGAGGATGACATCAAGTGGTGATCGTCATCAAGATTGTTGTGTGCAAGTTCAAGTGGAGCATCACGAAGAGATCAAGTGCTTGAAGCTTGCCATCCATTGTGGTGTCAATGGACTTGTGAAGATGTGTCAAGAGTGGCTCACCCATAGTGGAGTATGGGGAGCAATCATCTAGTCTCCATCGACCCAACGCAATCAAGAAAGGTGGTCCATCTTGAGGAGGACAAGATCGTCATCATCTAGCTCAAGTGGATCATGTGCAAGGCAAAGGTTTGCCCTTGATAGGTTTTCTATTTTACCGGTCTCATGGTGGTAGTTGGGAGACCGGGTTATAGGATCGATAAGCCGTACTATCAAGGGGGCTCTCAAGTGAGTAGCTTGATCGTATCGTTCGTCGAGAGCTCAAACCATTGCATCCTTGCATCATGTTTCTTGGTTGTTGTTTGGTTCTCTTTGTGAGTCTTAGAGCTTATGGTCATCTTGATGACAAGCTTGAGTTCATCAAAAACGGAGTTTGCATGCGTCTTCTATGATGTTTTCGGTGTTGGAGGTTTTACCGGTCTTATCCGAAGAAGGGTTCTCACCATTTTCTTTGGGCCTTTTCTCATTTGCTTCTTATTGATATTTCTATCAAGATTGTGTTAGCCCTTGTCTCTAGCTTTCCAACAAACTTGGTTTCGTCGAATTCGGAGTCCGTTCGCAGAAGTTGTGTCAGATTTGGTGTTCGAAAAGGTCTGCTGTACTACCGCGGACAGGAGCGGAAGTAATTTTTTACTACCACTCTTGGGAGCGGTACTACCGCTTGGAGCGGTACTACTGCAGCTACTTCCGCTCGGGACCAAAAACTCGTCACAAGTCCAGCGGTGGTAGGCACAGATGTAATTATTTAGTACCGCTCATAGCAGTAGTACCGCTACCCTTAGCAAGTAGTACCGCTACCCCTAAGCGGTAGTACCGTGAGGTCAAGCGGTACTACCGCTCGACGGTTCTTCTCCGGCTTTTGCCTCCTCGCTGTTGTGTTTCAAGGGCTACTACCGCCCTAAGCGGTAGTACCGCTTCAAAAGGGCTGTGAGCATAACGGTTGGATTTTTCCCACCTATAAAGGGGTCTTCTTCCCAATGAACCTTATCCTTTGAGCTCGGGTTCTTCCCCCATTGTTGACCTTCTTCGAAGCTTGCTAACTCTCAATTCCTCCATGGATTCTTGCTAGTTTTTGAGGGAAAAGAGAGAGGAGATCTAGATCCACATTTCCACCAATCACTTTCTCCTCTATGTGAGGGGAACCCCTTGGATCTTGATCTTGGAGTTCTTGGTGTTCTCCTTCTTGTTCTTCCTCTCATATTCCTCCCTAGCATTAGTTGCGTCGGTGGGATTTGAGAGAGAATGACTTGGGCACTCCGTGTGCCCTTGCCATTGCATTAGGTGCATCGATTTGAGTTCTCCACGTGATACGTGGAAGTTACAAGTTGAGAAGCTTATTACTCTTGGGTGCTTGGTACCCTTGAGCTTGTTCCTCTTGGGTGCTTGGGCGCCCTAGACGGTTGGTGGTGTTCGAGCTCAATCATTGTGGTGTAAAGCTCCGCAAGCGTCCGGGGTCTCCAATTAGGTTGTGGAGATCGCCTGAGCAATTTGATGGGTTCTCGTGACCGCCCCAAGGGTTGCCAAAGTGTACTGGTTCGGTGACCGCCCCAAGGGTTGCCAAAGTGTACGGGTTCGGTGGACCGCCCCAAGGGTTGCCATTTGTACGGGTTCGGTGACCGCCTCAAGGGTCCCTTAGTGGAATCACGGCATCTTGCATTGTGCGAGGGCGTGAGGAGATTACGGTGGCCCTAGTGGCTTCTTGGGGAGCATTGTGCCTCCACACCGCCTCCAAACGGAGATTAGCATCCGCAAGGGTGTGAACTTTGGGATACATCGTCGTCTCCGCATGCCTCGGTTATCTCTTACCCGAGCCCTTTACTTATGCACTTTACTCTGTGATAGCCATATTGTTTCTTGTCATATATCATGCTATCACCTAGTAGTTTATCTTGTTTAGCATAAGTTGTTGGTGCACATAGGTAAGCTTTGGTTGTTTTAGGTTTTGTGCTTGACAAATTAACCGCTAGGTTTATTCCGCATTTGTTCAAGCCTAAACCATAATTTTTTAAAGCGCCTATTCACCCCCCCCCCCTCTAGGCGACATCCACGATCTTTCAGTGTCGAAACTTTGCAATTGTTTAGGTGGTACACTAGATGGTACAGCACTGGGCGACTGCATCATTTGCACAACTCTAGCTTTTACTGCAGCAAAATCATGATGCTTCCCGCCTTCTATTAGTTCCTGTCGAATGGAGTTGCACAAATCCCAAGAGAATGTAATCTTGTTCTCAGCCACCCGGTCTGGATATGATTGCCCCCGATGCTTTTAGACTCTTTCGGCGATGAGATGTTGCCGAAATTTCATAATTGTGTAGGGGGTACATGATATGCCACGGTAGTAGGTGAAGGCATTTGTGCTCCGCAGAAGTTTTCACTTATTCGCCATGACCATGAAGGTGCAGAGCCGAATTATGGACATCAACAGATTCGTATGGTGCCAAAAATTAGTAGCATTAGGTGTAGCATATGATGTTTGAGAGTAATTGGCCAAATAACTAGTAGTAGCATGGCCAATTCCCCTATCCACCGGCACGTTTGGATTAACGTACTGCAAGTTATTTGCCGATGAATAAAAACTTGAAACACTTTGTTGCATACCACTGGAAGTTCCTACATAGGGTCTCTCAACTTGATTAACCGAACTCATCATGTTATTCATCGGCATATAAATTTGTGGGGTTGCCGATGCATGGCAGTTGGGATACATATGTTGCATGTTGCTAAAATTATATGAAGTAGAATCATGGAGATTTTGTTGCATCGGCCCTTGCACATAATTAGATGCATGATTGATAAAACTAGGGCTAACCGATACATTATGCTTATTAGATGATCTAGCAACAACATACGCATTATTTGCATCTACATATGTGAATTGGGTATTCATATTAGCTTTGTAGATTGCAAACCCTAGATGGCGATCTCTTTGTAGCAAGAACGGGCTGGAGACCGTTCAAAGCTTCGCCCCCAAATTGAAGTCGCCAAAAAGTGTGTTCGCACACAAACATCGTCACCATTAGACGCCCGATTTAATCGTACACTAATCATGCACGCAAATGTGTACGATCAAGATCGAGACTCACGGAAGATATCACAACACAACTCTACAAATAAAATAAGTCATACAAGCATCATAATACAAGCGAGGGCCTCGAGGGCTCGAATACAAGTGCTCGATCATAGGCAGTCGTGGAAGCAACAATATCCGAGCACGGACATAAGTTAGACAAGTTTGCCTTAAGAAGGCTAGCACAAATCGGGATCTGATCGAAGAGGAGCAGGCCTCACCGCTCGATCCTCCTAGCTACTCCTGAGTGGGTAAATCGTCCGGGCTGCTGCGTAGATGGAGTAAACACCTCCGGTGTAGTAGTGCGTCATCGACGGTGGCGTCAGCTCTGGGCTCCATCGATGCAGTTGCGACAATCGAGTAGAGATAGGGGAAAAGGGGGGAACAATGCAACCGTGAGTACTCATCCAAAGTACTGCAAGCAAGGAGCTACACTACATATGCATGGATATATGTGTAAAGGGCCATATCGGTGGTGAGCTGAGAATGCCGTAATAAGAGGGGATAGCTAGTCTTATCAAGACTACGCACGGACACCTCGCTCTTGCAATGTAGAAGAGGGCCATCTGAAGTCCTCCAAGTAACATCACATAGCAATAATCCTACCCGCCGATCCTCGCTAATATCCCTGAGTGAGAGCGACCACCGGTTGTATCTGGCACTTGGAAGGGTGTGTTTTATCAAGTATCCGGTTCTAGTTGTCATAAGCTCAAGGTACAACTCCAAGTCGTCTTGTTACCGAAGATCACGGCTATTCTAATAGATTAACTTCCTGCAGGGTGCACCATCTTACCCAAAGACGCTTGATCCCATTTGGCGGACACACTTTCTGGGTCATGCCCGCCGCGGAAGATCAACACGCCGCAGCCCTACCTAGGCAAAACAGAGAGGCCAACACGCCGGTCTAAACCTAAGCGCAGCAGGGTGCAGGCCCATCGCCTCGAGCACACCAAGACGCTATAGGGCGGCGGAAGCAGACCTAGCCTAGCAGCGTTCCAGTCCAATCTGCTCGCGCTCCGTCACTGACGTCTGAAGTGCTTTACCGATACCACGACGCCGGGATACCCATAACTACTCCCGTAGATGGTTAGTGCGTATAAGCTCAGAGCCAACCTCAGATCAAATACCAAGACCTCGTTAAGCGTGTTAAGTATCCATGAACGCCGAGCAGGCAGCCCACCTCTCTCCTAGGTGGTCTCAACCTGCCCTGTCGCCTCCGCCACAAAGTAACAGCTTGGGGCCGTCAGAACCCAGGCCCACCTCTACCGGGATGGAGCCACCGCCCTTTCACCCCCATCTCCGAAACAGTACCACAGTGTAATGTAATAGTGTAAAGTATATAGTATATACCCGTGATCAACTCCCGAGTGATCACGGCCCGATAGTATAGCACGGCGCATTTGACAAGAATGTAGGGCCACAGATGAAAGTACTAGCATCCTATACTAAGCATATAGGATTGCGTAAGGTAACAATGTATAACAAGGACAGGCTATGCGTGAGATAGGAGTATCGAAAGCAGTAACATGCTACACCACTCTAATGCAAGCAAGATAGAGAAGAGTAGGCGATATCCGTGATCAAAGGGGGCTTGCCTGGTTGCTCCGGCAAGAGAGAGGGGTCGTCGACACCGTAGTCGATCACAGGGGTTACCGCAGCTGACCTCGAGGTCTACCGGAGAGAAGAGGGGAAGAAACAAAGAATACATAGCGGTAAATGCATAACAGACAACCGACAGAGCTAGACGTGTTCTAACGTGGCTTAGGCGCCAGCGATCTTGTGAAGGGAAACATCAGGAAAGTTTTTCCTGGTTCGGACGTCTACGAGATGAACCCGGAGAGGAAAGTTTGCAGGTTCGATAGGTTAGGGGTGTGTGGTGGACGAGCAGATCTGCGTGATCCGGATTCGTCTCAAATGCCCGAGTAACTTTCATGTACAAAGTTTTTCCATCCGAGCTACGGATTATTTTATACTAATTTTTAAAGTTTTAAATCAATTTGGAATTAACAAATTTTAATTAATTAGAAAAGGTAATTATTGGGTCGGCGTGACATCGCGATGATGTCAAGAGGACTACAAAGTTGACTAGGTCAACCCTAGCACGTGGGGCCCAACTGTCATAGACTCAGGTTAATTAAACAAGGTTAATTAGTTTAACTAAGTGATCAGGTTAATTAAACTTAATTAATTAAGTTAATTAATTTAGTTAATTAATTAATTAATTAATTAATTAATATTATTATTATTATTATTTATTTTATTTTTTTTCTTTTTGTTTTTGTTCTGGGGTTAGGCCCCACATGTCAATGGCCCCAGGGGGCCTAGCGGGGTCGGGCGCTTAGCGGGCGCGGGCGTAGAGCGCGAAGACAGCCCGCTTGGCGCCGCCAGATAAGCGGGGCACGGTAAGGCTACCGACATGTCTTGGCAGACCCTGTGGGCGACGACTGCGTGGCCCGGAGTATGAGCCGAGGCGCTGAGTGGGCGCCACGTGGCCCGCATGGGGCTCGCATGGGGCCGGCGAAGACCTTGGCGCGAGGTAGTGCGCCTTCTGAAGGAGCAGCCACAACAGGCAATGGCGGGGGCGCCCGCAAGTGCAGGTGGTGAGGCAACGGCACCAGCGGGTCGGTGTGGCGGCAGGCATCGGGGCGTGGCCCGGGACGTGCAGGGGGAGGTTGGTGCGCGAATCGGGCACAGAGAGGGGGAGAGGAGGGGCGCGTGCTCACGTTGGCCGTAGGGAAAGGGCAGTGGGGCGCGGGGTGGGCGACGGGGACGACCGGGCGACGGGGGAAGCAGTCCGGCGAAGGCGTCCGGGTGGTGGTGGTGCTCGCCGGGCCGAAAGGTGACGAGGCGGCGACGGTGTGCGTCGGCAGGAGTCAAGCGACGGGAGGAGATGAGGAGGCGGCGAGGTTCGACGACGGGCGATGAGGGGCCGGGCGCCACTTTCGGGGCGAAGCCGGTGAGGCAAGGCGACGGGTCGGCAATGGGCGCCGGGCTGAAAGGCCGCCTCGATCCGTAGAGGATCGGGAGTGGGGGGGCGCGATGTATCGGAGGCGTGGGGCGAGAGGAGAACGAGTGGGAGTGGGGATCAGGACGCCCCGATCCAAATCTGGATCGGGAGGAGGGTGCGTGCGGTTGGGGCTAGGGTTTCGGCCGGTGGGGGTGGTAAAGGGGAGTGCGGGGTGGCTTACCTGGGCGGTGTTTAACTGGGCCGGCCTTTGGGCCAAGCCCAAAGGGGGCCTTTCTCCTCTTATTCCTTTTCTTCTTGTTTTATTTTATTATTCTTTTCTGCTTTTCTGTTTTATTTTAGTTCCTCTTTTATCTCAGGTTTTATAAACTATAAAAGTAGTCCCTAATTTAGTGTTAGCAATTAGCTAACGCCTCATAAGTTTGGGGCAACAAAATAAATTAGTTTAATATTTTATTAATTAGTAAAGGCATTTAATTAATTGTTTTTTGCTGTTTTATTCATCATATATTATTTAAACATTTTATAAAGGCGTGGCTTCTCCACCATAATTACCTATGCATTATTTGGCTCACTGCGAATATTTTAGTTTTAATATTCGAAAATATTTTATTGCTTGCTTGACTTTGAATTTGAATTCGAACAAGTTTCGAACTAGCGCGAGTTTATCCACAGTAACCGAGGTGACGAGGCATCATTAACGGGATTATCAGAAGCGTAATCAGCCAAGGCCACAATTCTCCTCTGATTACAAGAAATCTCGGCCCCGAGATTTAAGAGGGAGCAAGGGGAAAGTTCGTTAGGATATTCTAACGGATCTTCTCAAGAAGTTAGTTCCTTTCGTTGATGTCTTCAATCCTTTATTCCGATGCATCATGATAAGTTGGTCATCATTTCTTCTGGGAACTCCATCGCATTTCTACCAAAGATAAGGGGCAGCTCACTACGACATAATGCTTTTGAGGGAAACAACTGGGCTAACCCATGAATTAGCATAAGATTATCTCTCGAGTTGAAACATATGAAATACATCGAGAGTAAGGTACGAATATAGAATAAGAGGTTCCCAACGGATAGATAGTTGCTCAAGTCCCAACCAGAGTGAGAAAGGGGTTCAGAAAGGCGAGGGTAGGTATTGTGTCTGATACCAGAATAGATTACTAGGCATGTGGCCCATGAATTACATACGAAGTCAAGCTCGAGGAATAACTTTGACAACAAGGTGTACAGGAGAGTCAGGTTTCGATCCTGTGAAATTGTGGGTTATGGGCCCACCATGTGGTTAAAAGTAGAAGGTTGGTGACATCTTGCACGATCATGTAAGCAAGGCATGCCAGAGGAGAGTCTGAGGGTCATGTCGGCAACAACATAGGTACCAAGGGCGAGGGACGAAGAGAACCATTTTCCTGCTCGTTGAACGAGGCGGACCAATCGGCAAGGTTCTCGCCCACTCGGTGGTTACCTAATGTCATCAACAATAGTAATAGGGTCTTACTTACAGAGTGGTACAACGAGGTGCTTACCTAAGCGAGGATTATCACCGCTTAGATTATATATCTCCCAAGAAAGGTTCAAATAACCAATGGAAAGTAAAATATGATTATCATATTAAACAGAACAATGGAAAGGAAAATATGTTTAAACACATTTTTCAAGGGTATACCCTTCCCAAGGACAAGCAGAGCAAGATATCCGTGTCAGGATATAATGCAGAAAACTCTTTAGGTAGGGGAGAGAATTTTCATGACATTGCCCATACAACGGTGTTTGGGCAATTGAGCAAGAAACATTTAGCATTGGGCTTCAGATGGTCTAGTTGAAAATCGGAGTACCATAGACATGCTTCGAGATAGCATTGACATGGTCATCAGGTGAAGATCAGACTTTGGAATCACGAAGGATCCATCTGGAATAACTTGTAGAATCAGTATTACAATTCCCTCATGGATGAATGGATAACCCTGCTGAAAAGGAATCTATAATGATAGGTCCTCCGGTAGAGGAAGTGCTAGGCATGACATCATGCTACCGGGTCATCAAGGATCAACATCATAACTCCTAGAAAGCTGTCCCAACCATCATATCTGACCGAGATTCAGATCCGATTGGTGTCGTGGATACCTCGGACTTAGGATACCGAGAAGAAAGGTGCAACGCAAATTGACGAGATGACATTGTAAGATCCCCGGGAAATGAACTTTGAAGTGATTTCCGTTAACAAGAGTCCATCATTATCCCAAGGAGAGGACAAGGAGGTGTCCGTGAACTCAACGGCAATTCACCGAGATCCCCAAAAGATGGTCTTCCACAATTAAGTGAACAAGGAGATAACATTTGTCAGATCAAATGATATAAGGAAGTATGCTCGAGGAAAACATACACAAGTAAACATTGGTTGAAAGGTGCGCCCGATGGGTTGGTTGCACGACCAATGTCGAATGGTGATTCAATAATCGATAGCCTAAGAATGAACTTTCGACCATTAACTTCAAGGAAATAGGGTTGCTAGAAGGAAAGACTCCAAACAACACCGGCCCACTTGTTGGAATTAACACGGGGACCAAGAAGGAATGGTGATGGTGAGAAGTATTTCTATGTCAAGAATTCTAAAGAGGTGGAACAATTCTCAGAACATTCTTGACATAAAGGATGGTAATACTCCAAGGTAAGGAAGAACAATTGCTGGATAGCAAGGAACTCAAGGTATAACACCAAACATGAACAAGCTTGTGTTGGTGGGAAGGCAATAGAGTGGTCGGTGATAATACAAATCATCGAGGGCAAGGAAGGTATTTCTCATCATGAATTCAATTGATATCCGGGATGAGCTCAGAATGTTGACGATCACGACACCTTTGTCGCGAGAGTTCATGATGATGTAATCGATCGGCGACGACATCAAGTCAAAGTAATGATGAAGTGAAAGGTTATTGGAACCAAAGATACGACACAAACTCGAAACCAAGCTTGTTGTTCAAGGCGAGATGATATGACGATGAGGAACGACGTAAGGTTAGTTCATCGCCAAAATTGTGCTTCGAGAAGAAGGACCGGTAGCACGATTAAAATCATCACGACAATTATATAGCCAAACAGGCTAGGAATGGCGTGGTCGGGTACAAACTCATACTTATAGAAGCTTACTGAAGAGTTGTTGAACCGTAGTGCGGACTCGGTTTAGTTATCGGTGTCTTTGAGTGTTTAACAACTCAGAGCCCGTGAAAAATTGGAATCGGTGGGAAGGTAGCACTTGATGAAGAACTCATAAGAAGTTATGCAGTTCCATGATAATCTCGAGATACCAGGGGGGTAGTACTCGACACAAGATCAAAGTAAAGGTTGGTGGTGTAATGATCCATAGGAGACAATTGTTTTAACTTGTCAGAAATGAGAACAAAGAAGAACAATCATGGTCGGAACCACGGTTTGCAAGGGATCAATTCACAGATACCATATGTTAGTTATCAAGGAAATAGTTATTGTTACAAGAAGCTTTCATGTTAGGATATATATCGCGTCCATGGGCATGAACACAAGGTTCAAGGTCGACTCCCACTTCTCCAATGCATACCCTTTCATTCACTTCTACTTTCGATGAAGTTATAGCGTTGAAATTTTATCTGGCAAAATACCGTAAGAGTACGACCTGTGAAAACTTTCGAAGTTCACACATATTAAGGAAGGCATAGGTTCAAATTTCATCGGGCATCTTAGAATCATATACCGTAATCTTTAGAAGTAACTAACTCAAGCTCAAGGCGTAGCATGGTTGAGAAAGCAGATGATACAATTTACCAAAGGCATTATGTATCCGAGAAAAGGCTCACAAGTTTAGTGAATATGAAGGGCGTTGTCAGATAAAATCCAACAAAGGATCTGGTGGTCCACAAGGAATCTGACGTGAGCATCGGTACTCAACTAGAGGAAGCAGATTATAGAAACAGCTGACTAACTCAATTGTCAAATGCAAAGGAATTATGATTTCCAAATCAAAGGATCAGAAGCAATGCTCTGATTAGGGGTGGATAAGTTGAATAGCCTTAGGGTACAATCAACGACAATTGGATTGGTCGAGATCCAATTCCAGTTAAAAGAATGGCAGCTCAGCCAGAAAGGTAATTTATAAGGATCAATGATGATGCGGGTATTCGCAGACATATTGAGTCAATAGACCCACAATGATAATGACAAGGAATGTCAATAAGACTACGAGACTTATGGGATTAACCATAATGCAAGCAAGCAAGAATTTCAAGAGCCAAAGGCCCCAAAGGATTTTCGGAAGATCCAATATTATTTTGAAGACTTTTGTGAATCACATGAACAACTGGGGGATGAGCGGATACTCGACAAGTGCGAGGATTTATTTGAAGGGGTATTCATGTGGCAAGGAACTGCTAGGCAGTAGGCACAAAGTATTCTCGGAACAATAGAGAAAATCTTGAGGTATCTTGTAATAACAAGATCAATGGGGATGATCATTATGAATGGCAAGCGTAAGTAGTTATCCATACGGATTTATCGGTGGTCGAATAGCAAAGTGATGGGCACAAAGTCTCGAGAGAACATCGAGAGTATCTCCGAAATCTTACAGTGCGGTCGGTGATCATCCTGATCAAGGGCCTCTCCGGTAGAAAGTATTTTCGAGAACCTAAAGTTAGATTTTAGTAAAAATCGTTTAACCCGAATAGAAGAGCATTCAGAATCCCGGAGTAAAGGTCGAGGAGTAAAAGATCCTAATACCACCCAATGGCGATGTGGGCCCATGGGCGCACAGCCACCATGTTAGTAAAAGTTTTGTAAAGTCTAGACTCGACTTGACCAAGGAGTGTGGAAGGGGATTCCTACAGCAAATGGCTCGATACCAACTTGTGACGCCCGATTTAATCGTACACTAATCATGCACGCAAATGTGTACGATCAAGATCGAGACTCACGGAAGATATCACAACACAACTCTACAAATAAAATAAGTCATACAAGCATCATAATACAAGCCGAGGGGGCCTCGAGGGCTCGAATACAAGTGCTTTCGATCATAGACGAGTCGTGGAAGCAACAATATCTCGAGCACGACATAAGTTAGACAAGTTTGCCTTAAGAAGGCTAGCACAAAGCTGGGATACTGAGATCGAAGAGGAGCAGCCTCTGCACAGGATCCTCCTAGCTACTCACAGTGGTCGTCGTGCCGGGCTGCACGTAGGAGTAGGCACCTCCGTGTAGTAGTCGCCATCGACGGTGGCGTCGCTCCTGGGCTCCATCGTGCAGTTGCGACAATCGAGTAGAGATAGGGGAAAAGGGAACAATGCAAACCGTGAGTACTCATCCAAAGTACTACGCAAGCAAGGAGCTACACTACATATGCATGGATATATGTGTAAAGGGCCATATCGATGGGTGAATCGGAATGCCGAATAAGAGGGGATAGCTAGTCTTATCGAAGACTAAACGACGGACACCTGTCTTGCAACAGTAGAAGAGGGCCATCTGAAGTCCTCCAAGTAACATCACATAGCAATAATCCTACCCGCGATCCTCGCTAATATCCCCGAGTGAGAGCGACCACCGTTGTATCTCGGCACTTGGAAGGGTGTGTTTTATCAAGTATCCGGTTCTAGTTGTCATAAGCTCAAGGTACAACTCCAAGTCGCCTTGTTACCGAAGATCACGGCTATTCGAATAGATTAACTTCACTGCAGGGTGCACCATCTTACCCAAAGACGCTTGATCCCATTTGGGACACACTTTCTGGGTCATGCCCGCCGCGGAAGATCAACACGTCGCGGCCCTACCTAGGCAAAACAGAGAGGCCAACACGCCGGTCTAAACCTAAGCCTTGCAGGGTCTGGGCCCATCGCCTACGAGCACACACACTTGCGTTGAGGCGGCGAGGAAGCGGACCTAGCCCAGCAAAGCGTTCGATCCAATCTGCTCATGGCACTCCGTCACGACGTCTGAAGTGCTTGGTGATACCACGACGCCGGGATACCCATAACTACTCCCGCGTAGATGGTTAGTGCGTATAAGCTCAGAGCCAACTCAGATCAAATACCAAGACCTCGTTAAGTTGCAGTTAAGTATCCGCTAACGCCGAACAGGCGAGCCCACCTCTCTCCTAGGTGGTCTCAACCTGCCTTGTCGCCTCCGCCACAAAGTAACAGATTGGGGGCAGTGAGAACCCGAGCCCACCTCTCTAGGGATGGAGCCACCTGTCCCTTTCAAATTTCATCTCCTAACAGTACCACGTGTAATGTAATAGTGTAAAGTATATAGTATATACCCATGATCAACTCCCGAGTGATCACGGCCCGATAGTATAGCAACAGACGGACAAGAATGTAGGGCCACGAGATGAAAGTACTAGCATCCTATACTAAGCATATAGGATTGCGTAAGGTAACAATGTGAAGCAACAAGGACAAAGCTATGCAAAGAAAGATAGGAGTATCTGAAAACAGTAACATGCTACACCACTCTAATGCAAGCAGTATAGAGAAGAGTAGGCGATATCTGGTGATCAAAGGGGGGGCTTGCCTGGTTGCTCTGGCAAGAGAGAGGGGTCGTCGACACCGTAGTCGATCACAGGGGTTACTGCAGCTGACCTCGGGTCTACCGGAGAGAAGAGGGGAAGAAACATAAATACATAGCGGTAAATGCATAACAGACAACCGACAGAGCTAGGCGTGTTCTAACGCAGCGCTAGGCGATCTTGTGAAGGGGGAAACATCAGGAAAGTTTTCCGGTTAGAGACGTCTGTCGGAACAAATGAACCGGAGAGGAAAGTTTGCAGGTTCGATAGGTTAGGGGTGTGTGGCGACGAGCAATTGCGTGTCCGGATTCGTCTAAATGGATTACGAGTAACTTTCATGTACAAAGTTTTTCCATCCGAAGCTACGGATTATTTTATACTAATTTTTAAAGTTTTAAATCAATTTGGAATTAACAAATTTTAATTAATTAGAAAAAGGTAATTATTGGTCAACGTGACATCAAGATGATGTCAAGAGGACTCTGAGTTGACTAGGTCAACCCTAGCACGTGAGGGGCCCAACCGTCATAGACTCAAAGTTAATTAAACAAGGTTAATTAGTTTAACTAAGTGATCAAGGTTAATTAAACTTAATTAATTAAGTTAATTAATTTAGTTAATTAATTAATTAATTAATATTATTATTATTATTATTTATTTTATTTTTTCTTTTTGTTTTTGTTGCAGGTTAGGCCCCACATGTCAATGTTGAGGGCCCTAGCGAGGTCAGGCGCTTAGCGGGCGTGAGGCGTAAGCCTTGACGCCTGCCGTTTGGTATTTGCCAGATCTTGAAAGTGAGCAAGGCCGACTGGCGACCCTCGTGGCGGCAGCCAAGTGGCGGCGTCCGAGGCGGAGCCGAGGAGGCGCTACGCCCGGGCAAGTGGCCTCGCATGGGGCAGCGACAGCGACGCGGCAAGCGATCTTGGCGCTTCTGAAGGGCCGGCCAATGACAGCGGCTTCGGCCGAAGCGCCAGCCGGTCTTGGTGGTGAGCCAGCGACACCCGGTGCCAGGTGTGTGGCGAGCATCGAAGCGTGGCCGGGGCGTCTGAGGAGGTTGGTGCATGGTCGGGCACGAGAGAGGAGGCGCGTGCTCACGTTGGCCCGTAGGGAAAGAAGCGATGGGGCGCGGGGTGGGCGGCAAGACGACCGGCGGCGAGGAAGCGATCCGTGAAAAGCGTCCGGGTGGTGGTGGTGCTCGTGGCCAAAAGCCGGAACATGCGGCGGCAGTGTCGTCGACAGGGAGTCGAAGCGTGACAGGAGAGATGAGGAGGCGGCAGCGAGGAATAAGCAGCCGAAGCGATGAGGGGCAGGCGCCACTTTGAAGGCCGCGGTGAAAGCGATCATGAGCGAATTGAATGGCGCCGGCGTCAATCGTCGCCCGATCCGAGAGGATCGGGGAGTGAAAGCGCGATGGATCGGGAGGCGTGGGGCGGCAGGAGGAGCAGTGGGAGTGGGGATCGGGGCGTCCGATCCAAATCTGGATCGGGAGAAGTGCGTGCGGTTGGGGCTAGGGTTTGATTCGGTGGGGGTGGTAAAGGAGTGCGGGGTGGCAGTGGGCGGTGTTTAAGCCAGGCGGCCTGCTGGCCGGAAACCAGTGGGGGCCCTTCTCCTCTTATTCCTTTTCTTCTTGTTTTATTTTATTATTCCTTTTCTGCTTTTGTTTTATTTTAGTTCCTCTTTTATCTCAGCTTTTATAAACTATAAAAGTAGTCCCTAATTTAGTGTTAGCAATTAGCTCTTGCCTCATAAGTTTGGGACAACAAAATAAATTAGTTTAATATTTTATTAATTAGTAAAGGCATTTAATTAATTGTTTTTGCTGTTGTTTTATTCATCATATATTATTTAAACATTTTATAAAGGCGTGGCTTCTCCACCATAATTACCTATGCATTATTTGGCTCACTTCGAATATTTTAGTTTTAATATTCGAAAATATTTTATTGCTTGCTTGACTTTGAATTTGAATTCGAACAGGTTTTGAACTGGCGCGAGTTTATCCACAGTAACCGAGGTGACGAGGCATCATTAACGGGGATTACTGTAGCGTAATCAGCCGGGCGTCACAACCATGTACCCTTGACGCCGGGAGTGATGCACCACAGCTCACTTCGAAGGAGACCCCGTCCAGGAGCAGCTGCATAAGCAATCCGGCGAAAGTGCTTTTGAGGACCGAAACCCCACACACCGGGAGGGACTCCGTCGAAGCGCCATGGAGGCTATGGGCTGCCCTAGGTCGACTGATCGCCCCTAGGGCCTCGAGGTTCGCCGCCACTGTAACAAGAAAAATGTACGAAGAACGAGGAAGAAGAAGAACTAGGGTTAAGGAGAAAAGATAAAAGATAAAAAGTGGTAGATGATGTGATCGATTGTGTGTTGTTCAATCGCCGTCGCCCCTTAGGTATATAAGAGGCATTTGGACTTCCCGCAAAGAAAAGGCTTGGATTCACGTCCAAAACCCTAGTCAAATTCGGATTGGTTTTGTCAAGAACTTTCCAAAAGCTGACCGGTTTAAACTGGCTGCACCTTGCGGGTAATTTTTGAGATGGTAAACGACCTCGGATGAAAATGAGCCCAAAAGCAATCTTACCGTTTCGACGAGACGAACAACTTTCATGTTGAACGTTTTTCGACCAGAGTTCATCTTGAGGGTCAAATCGCTCGCCAAGAAACACTGTTCCTCGCTACCCATCAGACATGCGTCTGGTAGGGCGCGCCACATCTCGCCTCGTGACAGGGCTGCACTCCGATTGCTCTAAACTTTTGCATACGGACTTGGATTTGGACGATTTTTATATCAAAATCGATCGCTTCGACGAGACGAAGACAATTCATGTAGATCATTTTTCTATACGAGGAAGTCTTAGGGACATAATGAGCCGAATAGTGTTCTGAATACAAAATCTCAGTATTTCGAACACAACTTCGGCCTTCGAGATGAGATTGGATGGGTGATGGCCCAAACTTCAAAGATGTTCATATCGACAATACGGAACTTTTTTATGTAGATCACTTCTCCATTTAAGGCCATATTAGTTAAGTTCTTGATCGTGCCAAAATCTGGTGTCAACACATGTTTTATTGGGAACTGAATAAGCTTACATTATTCAAATCTCATAATTTTTTTTAGAAGAATCTCATAAAAAATAAGGCTGGCAGGAAATCAAGGGCAGTTATCTCGGCAGTGCAGGCCGGCTAACTTTTTTTTTTTTGAGATAATGCAGGCCGGCTAACTTTTGTTTTGAGATAATGCAGGCCGGCTAACTAGTCGGGCCTCTCGGAGAGGCCCATTGTTTCATTAATGCTGGGCATGGGCTCTCGGCTCATCGGAAGCCCAATAGCATACCAGTATTTAGGGTTTCCCATTCCCCCACCCCTTCCTCTATAAATCAAGGGCACAGGATTCTTTCCTACAGCAGCCGTCTTGAAACAAGAACGCATATCTCCCTTCTCCCTCCTGCTTCATTGGTATCTGATTTTTGATGCAACTTTTCCTTTCCGTAAGCTGTTCTTCGCTTCCTTTTGTTGCGAGTTTTTGAAACACAAATCGCTTGGTTCTTAACAAGTTTCGTGAGTCTTTCCCCTGTTGGTTGTCGCCAATTGTTCGCCGGCAATGAGGAATGAAACCTGTGCCGGAGGCGGATGCGCCGATGTCGGTAACACAACCCTCTAAGAAGTTCTGAGCCCCCTTTCGATCCAGTTTTCCGTTGTTTTCTGTATGCTTGTTTCTTCCTAGTGTTTGATATGTTGGATTTGTTTTTGAGGATGGATTGATTTCGATGCGAGGTGATGATGTTATGTATGATGGTCTGTCAATCCCCTGATGTCACAAAGTGAAGACACGCATACATCCCGACAGGCTCTGATCGCATCCAAGTCTCCAATCCGCGATTCTCTTCTTTTCTTTTAGCCAGCTCTGCAATTTCTTTTGGTTTTCAATATGCTTCTGTACCTTCTTTCATCAATCCAATAAAATGTGCTCTACATTCGTCGTATTAATCGATGAAACATAGTGCAGCTGCACTGAATGCAGAAAAACCAAATCAGGCGCTTGATTATGTAGCGTTTGGCCGACGCAAGATCTGCGCCATAGCCTTGTACGTGTTGTAAGCTGAAGGCCAAACCGTTGTTGTCAGGGAAGATCGCCAAATCAATGAAAGAGCAGGGAGAATAACGAGAGTGCACCCTCCTCCACATTGTAAACATTGTCGAAAAACAAAATTTCCATGTCTTTGGATAAAGCTGTACATGGACTTTCACGGGACTGTCAAAATATTGTTTGGTTTGAACCAAACTGGACAGCTTGCACTCCGGTACATTAAGGATTACTGCCAATGCTCATCCCACAAGATATATGAAATGCAAACTAAGCACAATATAGGAAAATTCATCAATTAATGTTTCCTTAATTGACATGCACATGAACATATGAATGTTTGTCAACTATACCATCTCAACAGAGATCTGTATCTATGAACAGCCTTATTAATCTATGAACTGTACTTTTTCGCTGCTCTTTAACATCATCCGGAATTCCAAAATCATGATGCAGCGATAGAATCTATGAACTGTGTCCTCTGCAGCCAACGCTGCACCCAACAGCAATCAGAAGTCCAAAATCTTCACGCAGGGTAAGAGAGTCTATGAACCGCTTCCTTCTTTGCTGCCAACCCAGTACGTTTTTACAGCAATCAGAAGTTTTTCAGGCACGAGAGGGCCATCTTCGTGATCAAGTAGCTTGGACTTCCATCGCATTCCCGTCACCGTCCTCCTGACCTTGTTCAGCACCTCGACATTGTCCCGCATTATGACAGCGCCCTCAGGACGCAAGATCCTATCCATCTCAAGAAGAATGTCTTCCAGGTCACACCTAACAAGTGCACCAAGTCCATATAAGAAGAGGTCATGGATTTCCTATGTAGTAGTATAATATAGCTGTATCACCAGGAGAGAAGAGATCACCTACTTGTTCTCATACAAACTGAAGACGCCGCTGGCATGTATCAGGTCATATGTCCTAGGGTACGTAGAGAAGGCTTCGCACCTGATAACAGCACAAAGTAATGGTAATTCAGGAATGGTTTCAACACATCAACATATTATTTGCCAAAATTAAAAAAAACATATTATTTGCCCATTGATACCACAACACAGGGGACTTCCAGAGTCCAGACTCACCAATCATGGTATATGCCAATAAGACCCCGCTCATAGATGATGCCAAGAGTGTTCCTCTCTGATATCGTAGGCACAACGTTCATGACCCAGGAGCCGGGAGAATCCAGCACTGCAGCAAAACTTCCAAGGCCCGCATTCATGTCCATGATATTCCTATACCTTGACTTCCCTATCAACTTGTTTACCCTCTTGTATGTATCAACATGCTTCTTCGACAACTTCTTATCCTCTTCATAGACTTCTTCTGTAACACCTGGGGTACCTTCTAGAATCCTGGGAGGGACTGCAAATAGTCTCTGTGGAAACTTCTGTAGCTGCTGTGCTCCCTCTGGGATAGGTGTTATACAGGTTTCCATTTTCTTATACCTATAGTATACAAAAAAGTGATTCAAAAACTGATATAATGAAACATGAAAGGACATGAAACATAAAAGGCAGACCTCCTGCCTCTGTTTAACTTAAATAAAAAAGGACAGAAAAAAGATTATAACAATCTCAGACCTTGAAGTAAATAGATCATTATTTTTATTATGCCACCCAGTTGAGTACTCAAGTTGATGTGCATGTTGGTAGTTTACAGCATGTGTTTGTATATACTACAAACAGAGAACATACCAGATGTCATTTGCATCTTGAACGTTGCACATCTTGCTGGCACGACCATTCTTGTTATGGCATGCATTTGAATTTGCCTTTTTCTGCCAAATAACAGTATCTTCCTTCTCATATATTTTATTCCAGCAAAGCATTTCAGCAATGTTCTCAATTCTATTTTGTTCTTCCTCTGAATCTTGTTTGGATCTTTGCCATGTTTTGTAATATTTCTTCCAATTGATGGGAGGTCCAGATAATATCCAATAACCCCCAGGCCTAAGAACCCGATCCACTTCCATCATGTACATTCCATCTGCAGGAAGCAAAAAACTAAAGCTCTTGAAAATAATCCAATCAACAAGTATTTTCAATATTTATGCCTACCAGTTGACACTACTCACCATTTGATTTCCAGGGGATTAAGCAGCGTGAGCAGTGGGCCATATCAAAAGATCTAGATGGGTATGGGAGCTTCATAGTCCCAAGCACTCCAATTACAGCAGGAACACCTCGCTCCAAAGCAAATTGAACCTGAGCTTCGTGTGAGTCTCGAGGTGCAAATGACATGGTCAATATATTTCTATCCATTAGGTAAGCACCCCAGCTTGCAACCTACACATGGTCAAAATGTTACTCCCAAGTCTTTCGGGCAAGAATGCACCGGCACCACCATAAGTTAAAAACAAGACCTAATCATATATGTGAAAATACCACAAAAGTTGGACCAAGAACCAAGATATGTACAAGAAACTAACATTAATGACTTGGTGCTATATGAAGTAGAGCATAAGCTAAGCAATGATGCAACTAAGAAGAGAATTAAAGAGATTGTGAACAGCAGCTAACTGGTAACACATCTTCAAGGGAGCAAATGATTGAAATAAGGGTTTATTAGACATACCCCGCATCCAGTGTCAAGTGCAGTCCTAATGGTGCCATCAGCAAGTGGAATGACTGATGCAAGTTCATCAATGTAAGAGCTTGCTCCATTTGGAAACATTGTCCCGCCTCCTGGGAAATGGAACACATCTCCCTGGTGCTGGATCCAGTTCTGAACTGCTTTTTCAACTGTCAGACTCTTGTATGGAGCATTTGCATATGGAACATACTCACGGCTCTTGGGCCAAGCAAAAGGGGTGACATAGCCTTTTGGTGCTGGGATAAGACAGTGCAGCTTCTCATTTTCTGCAGGACAATGCCTCTCTCGATAGGTCATATTTTCTCTAGGAAAGGTCATTGCTCGGTTCTGGTCTTGGCAAGGAGTATAGTCCCTGTATCTAATATGGCATGGCTTAAACACTTTATTGTTCATGATCAACGGATTAACACCACCCATGCTATGATGGGTCTCGAAGTGCAAATTTGGCAAGATTGTACAGTCGGTTTCCTTTGTCACCCTCAATGCTATACTGTCACCCTCCCTGTCCCACTTTTCTGCCAAGCGCCTAGTATATAGAAGAAGCAGCACAAACCCATCACAATTACTACTGACATGATACTCCGTGTCCTACGGTCTGGATTCATTCTCGAACCCCTCATGAACCTGAAATTATTGCAGGAAAATCATAAGGATACACTCTAAACGGATCACATATTTGCAATTTACTGCTCATAGATAGGACATCTACATCGGATCAGTGAGATGTAGATGTATCAAATTAAACCAGATAAAAAGTCATTCAAATCCTAATGGATGACAATTGCATCAGATGATCACAACTGATAGAAGCAACAGCAATTGATATTTGGGTAGTGACTTCAATTCCACATACTATTACAAATCTACTTCTAGGTGCTAGGATCCGAGCCAGAAGAAACCAGGTAGGATTTACAAACCCTCATGCATAATTTAAACCAAAGAGCCTATCATAGAAGAGCTGTAACATATCTAATCCGCTCGATAGTTTTAAGCATCAGTTTGGGTGGATCGCCATGTGCAGTCACAATAGCAGGAGCGCTGGCCGTCAATTTAACAGAATAGTGCGACCCTGTTTATTAAGGGGAAAACGAGCCGAAAACAAAAACCATAATAGCCTCTAGATATCTATTTACAGAAGGCCTGTTCTAACTTTTAAATCGTGCAGCAGTCATCAGCAGAAGGGCCTAGTTCGTGCATATACCGACAGTAGGAGGTAGCGACAACATTCTAGAACGACGCTCTCATAGAAGCACTAGCCAATCGACCCAACGTTTCCTCCATAGCAATCATCAGAACTAAAATAGAAGTACGCAGCACCGATCGGAGATTCTGACGCAGTCAACCCTAATTCCAACGACAGCAACTGAACTCTCAACAAGTTCGACGACCGCAATAAGTTAGGGCTCTCCGGAATTCCGATCCCGTCACGACACGCACGCACGCACACAAAACCACAGCGCGAGGCGGAACAAAAGCAACACGCGACGAACAGAGAGGCGGGTCGGAATTCCACCAGGCCAGAGCCCAGCCACGGAAGCAAAATCGAGACCAAAATTAACGGGGGACGCCATCAGGAGCAAGCGAAGCGAGCCGAGGCACTCCGAGGCTCGGAGAGCTAGCGCGGGGGGGATCGAATCCAGAAGGGGGTTTAGGAGTGGAGGAAGCAAGCGAACCTCGCTCTCCGTGTCGCCTCCGCGGTGGGGAAGGGGGTGGTGGCTCCGAACGCGCCTGGGGAGGCGGCGGCGTCGAGGCGGTCGCCGGCGAGGTGGAGGGCGGGCGGCCTCGCCGGCGGAGAGGGCACTGGTTGGTGGCGGAGTTGGGGTTGGGCGTACGCTGCCGTGGACCGCTGATGCTGCTTTGACTCAGGCCGCTCGCGGGAGGCGGCCAAATCGGCTCATCGCTCCGAGGACAACGGAGATGTGACAAAATGAGAGGGGACGACGCGGGAGTGGGAAAGAGCGGCCTGGTGTGTCGTGTTGGTTTGGTTTGCTGGGGCCTTTCTGCTCGAGTCCTTAACCGGACGAAAGCTGTTTACTGTGGCCGAAAAATGTTATCGTCGTATGAATACAAACACAAAACAGAGCACGCACCACACATTTCATGCGGCATTTCTAAGTTTTTGAAAAGGAAAAAGTCTAAAATAAACCTTGAACTCGATGACTGGGATCGACGAGTTCGATGTCTTTGATTCGAGGATTGAAAGTTCGAGGGGTTCGATTTAGCTTTTCGTCGACGAGTTCAAGGTTTATTTTAGACTTTTACAAAAAACATGGACACGAATTATCGTATATCTTGTACGCATATACTGTATTTGTGAATTGCATAAAAAAAGTGTGGATAGCGTATGAAACCATCCACTTGTGAATTTGTTTTTTGCAAGTCACATATAATTGTACTGTTTAATGAATTTTTTGCATGTGCACAAGATACGGCAACTGGTATACATGATTTTTTTAGTTTATTTTTAACTTATAGAAAAAAAATGCAACAATGAGTGGGTGGCCCACTAGCCGTGAAATATCAGCATACGTTGTTTTATGTTTCAAAGGAACCTGGCGAAACTTCATTCTTAACTCCGCTCCCCAATGCGGTGTCTATTCTTGAGCTCTTCTCGCGCTGGAAATAGCATCGCATCTTATAAGTAACAACTATTCAGGATATAAATTAGAGCTCTCGCCTTTTATGCATAAACTATGTCATAATGCTTTAATTAGAGGTAGGAATACTATGAATGGGGTCATGTCACTAAATGAAATTTTGCATTAATCAAAAAGAAACATCAAGTTGCGATTTTGAAATTGGACTTTGAAAAGAGTTATGACAAAGTTAACTCGGATTTCCTTCTCCACAGTGTGTGTGCATGCGTGCGTGCATGCGTGTCTGTGAGTGGGATGGGGAGGGGGTAATGAAACTTGGTGTTGGGGAGCGTAGTATTTCAAAAAAATCCTACGATCACGCAAGATCTATCTAGGAGAAGCATAGCAACGAAAGCGGAAAGTGTGTCCACGCATTACCCTCGTGAGACCCAAAGCGGAAGCATTAAATACTTGTGGTTGATGTAGTCAAACGTCTTCGCGGTCCAATCGATCAAGTACCGAACGCACGGCACCTCCGCGATCTGCACACGTTCAGCTCGGTAACGTCCCTCGAACTTCTAGATGCAGCTGAGGTTGAGGGAGAGTTTCGTCAGCACGACGACGTGTGGACGGTGATGATGAAGTTACCGACGCAGGACTTCGCCTAAGCACTACGACAATATGACCGAGGTGGAAATATATGGAGGGGGGCACCGCAAACAGCTAAGAATCAATTTGTGTGTCTATAGTGCCCCTCCCGTGCATATAAAGGAGGGGGAGGGAGGGGGGCCGGCCCGGCCTCATGGTGCGCCCCAAGGGGGATTCCTACTCCTACTAGGAGTAGGTTTCCCCCTTTTCCTAGTCCAACTAGGAGGGGGAAGGAAGAGGAAGAGGAGAAGAAGGAAAGGAGGGCCCCCCTTCCCAATTCGGATTGGGCTTGGGGGGCGCGCCCCTCCTCTTGGCCGCCTCCTCTCTCTCCCACTAAAGCCCATGTAGGCCCATTAAGCCCCAAGGTTCCGGTAACCCCAGTACTTTCTAGAGATGCCCGAACTCACCCAAAACCATTTCGGTGTTCAAACATAACCTTCCAATATATCAATTTTCATGTCTCGACCATTTCGAGACTCCTCGTCATGTCCGTGATCACATCCGGGACTTCGAACTACCTTCGGTACATCAAAACACATAAACTCATAATATCGATCGTCATCGAACGTTAAGCGTGCGGACCCTACGGGTTCGAGAACTATGTAGACATGACCGAGACTCATCTCCGGTCAATAACCAATAGCGGAACATGGATACTCATATTGGTTCCTACATATTCTACGAAGATCTTTATCGGTCAAACCGCATAACAACATACGTTGTTCCCTTTGTCATCGATATGTTACTTGCCGAGATTCGATCGTCGGTATCATCATACCTGGTTCAATCTAGATTCGGGCAAGAATCTCTTTACTCGTTCAGTAATGCATCATTGGTAACTAACTCATTAGTCACATTGCTTGCAAGGCTTATAGTGATCTTGCATTGCAAGAGGGCCCGTAGATACCTCTCCAACAATCGGAGCGACAAATCCTATTCTTGATCTATGCCAACTCAACCAACACCACCGGAGACACCTGTAGAGCATTTTTATAGTCACCCAATTACGTTGTGACGTTTGATAGCACACTAAGTGTTTCTCCGGTATTCGGGAGTTGCATAATCTCATAGTCATAGGAAAATGTATAAGTCATGAAGAAAGCAATAGCAATAAACTAAACGATCATAGTGCTAAGCTAACGGATGGGTCAAGTCAATCACATCATTCTCTAATGATGTGATCCCGTTGATCAAATGACAACTCATGTCTATGGCTAGGAAACTTAACCATTTTTTATTAACGAGCTAGTCAAGTAGAGGCATACTAGTGACACTCTGTTTGTCTATGTATTCACACATGTACTAAGTTTCCGGTTAATACAATTCTAGCATGAATAATAAACATTTATCATGATATAAGGAAATATAAATAACAACTTTATTATTGCCTCTAGGGCATATTTCCTTCAGTCTCCCACTTGCACTAGAGTCAATAATCTAGATTACATAATAATGATTCTAACACCCATGGAGTCTTGGTGCTGATCATGTTTTGCTAGTGAGAGAGGCTTAGTCAACAGGTCTGCAACATTCAGATCCGTATGTATTTTGCAAATCTCTATGTCTCCCTCCTTGACTTGACCGCGGATGGAATTGAAGCGTCTCTTGATGTGCTTGGTTCTCTTGTGAAATCTGGATTCTTTTGCCAGGGCAATTGCACCAAGATGTGTCACAAAAGATTTTCATTGGACCCGATGCACTAGGTATGACACCTAGATCCGATATGAACTCCTTCATCCGACTCCTTCATTTGCTGGTTCGAAGCAGCTATGTACTCCGCTTCACACGTAGATCCCGCCACGACGCTTCTGCTTGGAACCGCATCAATCGACAGCTCCACCATTCAATAAAAATACGTATCCGGTTTGTGACTTAGAGTCATCCGGATCGGTGTTAAAACTTACATCGACGTGTCGTTCTGACGAGCTCTTTGTCACCTCCATAAGCGAAACATATTCTTAGTCTTTTGAGGTATTTCGGGATGTTCTTGACGCCTGTCGATGATCTACTCTGGATTACTTTGGTACCTTCTGGTAAACTAATAGCAAGGCACACATCAGTCTGGTACACAGCATTGCATACATGATAGAACCTATGGTCGAAGCATAGGAATGACCTTCATTTTCTCTCTATCTTCCTGCGATTGGTCGGGCGTTGAGTCGACTCAACTTCACACCTTGTAACACGAGCAAGAACCCTTTCTTTGCTTGATCCATTTTGAACTTCTTCAAAACTTTATCAAGGTATGTGCTTTGTGAAAGTCCAATTAAGCATCTTGATCTATCTCTATCTTTGTTGGGGATCGTTGCGAGAAATCAAAAATTCTACGCATCACCAAGATCAATCTATGGAGAGACTAGCAACGAGAGAGAGGGGCGCATCTTCATACCCTTGAAGATCGTGGCGTGGAAGCGATACAAACGCGGATGAAGGAGTCGTACTACGGCCCGATTCGAGATCGCGGTTGATTACGATCTAAGCGCCCGAGCAGACGATGCCTCCGCGTTCAACACACGTGCAACGCGCAGGGGCGTCTCCTCCTTCTTGATCCGACAAGGGGAAGGAGAAGTTGGGGAAGAACTCCGGCTGACGACGATGTGGTGGTGGAGCTTGCGATTCTCGTGAGGCTTCGCCAAGCTCAGCGAAGGAGGAGGGTGTTGAAGAGGGGAGGCTGCGCCTTGGATGAGGTCTTCTTGCCTCCCTCCTCCCTCTATTTATAGAGGCGAAGGGGAAGGGGCCGGCCCCTCTAGATGAGATCTAGAGGGCAGCGGCCAAGGGAGGGCTTGCCCCCCCAAGCCAAGAAATGTTGCCGGTGTCAAAACCGGCCCGGATCTCGGGTAGGGGTCCCAGGCTGTGCGTCTAGGATCGATGGTAATAGGAGACGGGGGACAGAATGTTTACCCAGGTTCGGGCCCTCTCTATGGAGGTAATACCCTACTTCCTGCTTGATTGATCTTGATGAATATGAGTATTACAAGAGTTAATCTAGCATGAGATCGTAATGGCAAAACCCTAGAAGCCTAGCCTGTATGACTACGGTAATGTGTCTCTGTCCTTTCCGGACTAACCCCTCCGGTTTATATAGACACCGGGGGGGGGGAGGGGGTCTAGGGTTTACATAGAGTCGGTTACATAAGAAGGAATCTTCATAGTTGGTCGCCAAGCTTGCCTTCCACGCCAAGGTGAGTCCAATCCGAACGGGTATAGTCTTGACCTTCATGTCTCCATAGCCCATCGGTCCGCCCCAAGGATAATGAGTAGGACGCCTGGAACCCCTTAGTCCAGACTCCTCGGTAGCCCCTGAACACGGCTTCAATGGCGAGGAGTCAGCGCGCGTATGATTGTCTTCGGCATTGCAAGGCGGGTTCCCTTTTCTCCGAACTCCAAGATAGTCTTCGGATGCGAGGATAGTATCCGGACCTGCCATATACCACACAAAACCGCATAGAGAATATATATTTTCACACGAGTTCTATCCGCTGATAGCTTTTTACAACACGACATTACGTTTGCCGGTCCATAATTTGAACCGCTTTTAAATGCGCGCTCACGCTTTGAGACGCGGTTGCCATTGGCACGTCTTGTCAAAGAAGAGATCATGTCCCCTTATCGCGGGATTCTCATCAATGCGGGCATGGGTAACCCAACCGTGCCGTTTATACAACCCTTGGGAATAGGCAAGTTTTTAGGACGAGTAGGGAGGCGCTTGATATTCGCGGCCTTTATAAGGGGATAAGGACACTCTCCCTTTACCCACACCCTTCTTCATCTTCAGTCCTTCCGTCCTCGAGCTCTAGCGCCCAAGCTTTAGCTTTTCCTCGTTCGAGAAGGCACTCCAATCATGTCCGGGTCCGAAGCTGGAGGCAAGTGGATGGCCTCCTACGTTAAGAAGAAGGACATCAGCTCCGGGAGGCCGGCTATTTAGCCAAGGAGATTGCTCATCGACTCCTGGCAAAAGGGCAAATCGTCCCTACCCCCGAGCCCCATGAGAGGGTTGTGTTTCTCACACACTTCGTCCGTGGGCTGGGATTCCCTCTTCATCCATCCGTGGATTGATGTTTTACTATGGGTTGGACTTCCACGATCTGGCCCCCAACTTTATCCTTAATATCTCAACATTTATCATTGTGTGCGAGGCCTTTCTCCACATCCCGCCTCACTTCGGCCTATGGCTGAAGACCTTCAACGTGAAACCGAAGGTGGTGAGCGTTCAACAAGCAGAGTGCGGAGGCGCCATGGTGGGCAAAATGCCCAATGTCACTTGGCCCGAAGGCTCCTTCGCGGAGACGGTGAAGGGGCGGCGATCGGGGTGGTTTTACATCACCGAGCAGCGTGGCGCCCGATTGGGTAGCAGCCCCGAATTCCGATCCGAAGTTCGATGCGGCTCACTTCCTGGCAAGAGAAGGGCCTGACCCGGGGATCCTCGGACGAGATAACTGGGCTCCAGACATGCGTCCAGAACATGATAACCAAGAAGATCAAGCTTGTGAATGTGATCCAAGTTATGCTCATTCACCGGATCCTTCCATGCCAACGCCGGACTTGCTATTTGTGGGAGTACGACCCTGCCAAGCACCAGACGCTGCTAGGGCTCTTGGTATGACGCATACGAAGGCATCTGGAAAGCGCTCTTCAAGGTTGGCGAGGACGCCCCCATACGACCGAAAATTGTGGGCTGAGCTCAAAGCGCCAGGCCGATCCGGTAAGTCTTTTAATGTTTCAAGGTATATGCTTTACCGGCATATTTTGAGGATGGATTCTGAGCTCTTCCACCTACTTTACCGAGCTGGATCGAGGTGGCGAGGCAGATTAAGCATCGGCTCCACTTCCGAGGAGGAAGAATTCCCGCCAGCCCGAAGAAGTTGTTTCCGGCGCCGTATGACGTGCCAGAGAAGACGGCCAAGAAAGCGGCCAAAGGGGACAAGAAAGGCCCTTGCCGAACAGACGCTCCGTACATGACGTCCGAGGACGAGACTTCCTCTTCGTCCGCTGACAATGACGAAGAGGAAGAAGAAAACGATTCCCCACCTGAGGTGGGGAGGAAGAAGAGGGCGGCCCTCCCAGATCTGGAGGCGAAAGCGCCTAAGAGGGTTAAAGGCTCCCAAGCGGATAACTCCGTGTGGGATGTTGACAGCACTCTGGAGCGACCTCACCGAACCAAGCCTCGGGCCGCCTACCAGAATAAAAAAACATCTGGCCTTCTCGGTTTGTAATATTGATACATCTTAAACCTTGTCATTGCGATCCAAGACACGATGGCTCCCGTGATCCTCGGCTGGAGGATTCTTTGAACTTCGAAGGAGATGGCTAGCATGTCTCCGCCACACTGATCATTCCGTCTCACCCAAGGGTGATGGCGAGATGGTGTCCAAAAGACTTTCCCAGGCCGGGGAGATTAGGAGATCATCGGGGTGGCGTCCCCAGATGACTCCTCGATCGCCCGGACATCTGGGAAAAAAGTCCCCCACGGGAACTGGTGGCGGGGCCGAGTTCCCGCCGGGCCTCGGCCGGGATACCATTCGAAGATCTACATGGCTCAGGAGGTCCGAAGAAACGGCAGCATTCCCCAAGGAGGAATGTACTGTTCCACGGTGACCTCTGTCCAATCGAGGCACGGATAATCTCTTTGGGCGCTTCTGAGGCGCCTCTATCGTGGATGAGCATCGTGTCCTTATGGACACGGTAATAGAAGAAGGTTCGATTAAGTCAAAAGCGGTGGCGAAGCTGCACTAGCCTTCTAACGAGCTTTGAGGTAAGTAATGTGATTGTAGGAAAAATATCACCGTATAGACAGTAGCCCCTGATGCTCTGTTTGGTGTTCGGGAGGAAAAGCCAAACAGAGGATCGAGAATAAATATCGCAGGAGTCTAACATGAGTTGTCTATGTGAATAAGCAGGTATCACTACAGGCTGCCACTGCTCATGCTGCGGAGGTTTCTGGATTGAAGCGGAAACTGGAGTGGGCCGAGGAGGAGCTCGGCCTCGTGAAGAAGCAGCTGGAGGATAGCCAAGGTATGTAGTAACCTGTGGGTACATTTCGAAAAAATGAGTAGTCCAACCGAACTAAAGTGTCATAAACTTTATTAGGGGCCACGACCGAGGTGGCAGCCCTTAAGAAGGCGCTAGCCGAGGCCGAGGACAAAGCGGCCAAGGAACACGCCTCACGCGAGAAGCACGAGGCCCGGGTTGGCGAGGCGCAACAATAGCTCCAGGGCACGATAGAGAGGTTTGAGTCCTTGGAGCGCGATTGTAAGGCGCAAGAGTCCGAATTAGCGAAGGTCCGCCAAAGCGCCAAGTAGGATGCACTGCGAAGCCCAGAAAGCGCCTCCGGAAATTCAAAGTGACCAAGAAGATTACATTACGGGTAAGTCTTTTACCATGCATAGCAAGTATGTAGAAGAAACTTTCCTTGTACTTATCACGAATTTGGATTTTCGAGCGTTTATAGATCTGCCACGATGTATCGAGATCTTTGCCGAGCATTATAGAGCGAAGAAGGGATGTCTATGGAGAAGCTATTACGGTCCCAATATCTGGGATCCGAACATCCGGTGCCCTTGACGACCAGCTAAAGCAGTTGGTCGAGCTGCGCAGGTTAGCGAGCTAGCCATGAAGGACACGATAGTCATTTGGCTGCCGATCCTATACCTAGCAGCTACTTGAGACTTGTGCAGCGGCTTGTGAGTGCTGTCCATGACTCGAAGCCGTGAAGCGGTCGATGCGTATTGAAGGTGCGGCGTATGGCCTTTACTGCGTCAAGACGCATTGGGCAAAGCTAGATGCCAAGAAGGTAATGACCGAGGGGCCGCCGGAGGGCAAGGAGCATCGTTGGCCCGAGCTCTATTTTGATGGTGTCCTGGAGGGGTCCCGCCTTGTGGCGGAGCAATGTTCGAAGGATATCATATTCCCATGAGAACATGTGTATTACCTTGCCCTGTAATATGGAACAATGATGTTATGTAGTATAATGCTTATGATTTATTATTTACCTCCTGTGCGACCGTTTATTAAATCTGAGGGTTGACCCGATTAAACCGACTTCGCCCCCATGTAGATAATGCGGGGTGTTCGGGATAAATCTGAACACTCTTTACTCTACCTTCTGGTCCTTAAAGGAGGTGTTTAGCGTAACGAACAAGGCAATCAGACTATGCGGCCTTTATCGCCCTCACTTAGCCATAGGAGTTTGACAATTAAGAAAGTTGGCGAAGCCCCTGGTGTTCGGAAGACCGAACTAGGGGCGCTATGCACGCCTAATCGGGAGAACCGATTCTTCGCAAGAAGCGGAAAAAATCTCTAACGATTTGGAACCTCTCGAACAGCTGATCGGCTCTCGCCGCATCATGATGATCGATTTAACTTTCTCTCTTGAGGTGCTCGTCCAGGAAGAACGGGACACAATCGATGGTTCTCCCTTTACTACCCTAGCCGATATAAGCGGAACGTAAGGTAGTAAGCCGCAGGAGCCGGCCAACTATTGACCAAAGACATGATTCGGAGCCGATGCATATAATGCTATAAGTTCGGGGTGCCGAACTATACTATAAAAGTTTTCGGACTATTTATTGCCGTAGTGTTGGGTGTAATGAAGCCCCTAGCGTAGTAATACGTACCATGGTGTACGTGTGAGTGAGTAATTAATACCGAGGTGAGTAAATGAAAAAATGAAATAATAAGCTGACGCTACCGTGTATTCACCATTGTGATGTAACTAGTACGTCGGGGCGTACTTTGTACAAGTAATGCGATAAGCAAGTAGGGCTATTTAACATGCCGCAACCAAGGGCGAGCTACGTGCGGGTATGAAAAGCAAGTATGACAAACATTTAGTAGAGACCACCTGGGGATTCCCTTGTAAGCCAGAGCTCCTTGCCTCCGTGGTGTGTTCTGCAAGCGGGTTGTCCGTATAGACCTCCAAAAGAGAAGAAAACCCGTGAAAAAGAAAAAGTAAAAGCGTGCAAATCCCAGGGTCGGTCGAGCCGCATAAAGGATCGCGAGCGAGTTATGCCTCAAATCAATTCCCATGGGGTTTTGAGTGCGTAGTTTATGTACGCGTGGTATTAGTGCCATTGCCTCATCGGGGCTGGGACGGAGGTCAAATTGCTAACTTAGCTCTTGACGAGCCGAGCTGTCCTGCTGCAGTGTGGTCCGGACCCTCTTGATGATGTTCGGGGCTCGGCGGGGATTATAATGCTGCTTGAGAAGGCCACTGCATTTCCTTACTGCCGCTAGGGCGGCGGTGTGCTTCTCTGTTCAGAGGGAGCGTTCCGTATTGCCATTGATTGTTATGACACCGCGTGGACCGGGCATCTTGAGCTTGAGATAAGCATAGTGTGGCACTGCGTTGAATCTAGCAAAGCGCGGTTAAATCGAAAATAGTGCGTGGTAGCCGCTGCGGAAGGGGACGATATTAAAGATTAACTCTTTGCTTCGGAAGTTGTCCGGAGAACCGAAGACCACCTCCAGCGTGATTGAGCCCGTACAACGGGCCTCTACGCCTGGTATGACTCCTTTAAAGGTAGTCTTTGTGGGTTTGATTTGTGAGGGATTAATGCCCATCTTCCGTGCTGTATCCTGGTAGAGCAGGTTGAGGGTACTTCCACCATCCATCAGGACTCGTGTTAGGTGGAATCCGTCGATGATTGGGTCAAGGACCGGTCTTGGCCGAACCGCCATGGCGGATACTAGTCGAGATGATCTCGGCGATCAAAGGTGATCGGAAATGGCGACCCACGGATTGAACTTTGGGGCGACTGGCTCTACCGCGTAGACGTCCCTGAGTGCCTGTTTGCGCTCCTTTCTGGGGATGTGCGTGGCATATATCATGTTCACCGTTTTGACTTGGGGGTGGGGGGGGGGGGAATTTCTTCTGCCCCCGGTGTTCCGCTGTCGGGGCTCTTCGTCCTCGTCCTCACTTTGTGATCCCTTTTCCTTGTTCTCGGCATTTAACTTGCCAGCCTGTTTGAAGACCCAACAATCTCTGTTGGTGTGATTGGCTTGTTTGTCTGGGGTGCCATGTATCTGGCACGGACGGTCGAGTATGCGGTCCAGGCTGGAAAGTCCCTCATTGTTCCTCTTGTATGGCTTCTTCCGTTGATCGGACTTGGAGCCGCTGAATCCGGCGTGAACCATGGTGTCATTAGTGTTATCGCCATTGCTTCAGCGTTTGTGTCTGTTGCGCCGGAGCTTGCCGGTGCAGTTTTTGGCCTCGGAGGGGCCTGTTTTGTTGGCTGTGTTTGTACTGCGAGCCAGCCAACTATCCTCTCTCGCGCAGAAGCGGGTCATAAGTGCCGTGAGAGCTGCCATGGACCTCGGCTTTTCCTGGCCGAGGTGGCAGGCGATCCATTCATCCCGGATGCTATGCTTAAAGGCCGCTAGGGCTTGACATCCCAGACGGTCGAAAAATCTGGTTCTTTGGTTAGGAACCTAGCCCAGAATTTTACGGCTGATTCTCCAGTTGTTGAACTATGTGGCTTAAGTCGCCGGCATCGGGTGGCCGGACATATGTACCTTGGAAGTTGTCGAGGAAGGCTTCTTCCAAGTCCTCCCATTCTTAGATGGAGTTTTCGTAGCAGGCATGTTTAGCCAGTGTCAAGCTGGTCCTTTGAGCTTTAACGAGAGGTATTTGATAGCATGGAGGTCGTCTCCTCGGGCCATATGGATGTGGAGAATAAAATCTTCGATCCATACTGCAGGGTCGGTTGTTCCATCGTATGATTCAATATTGACAAGCTTGAACCCCTCGGGGAATTCGTGATCCAACACCTCATCTGTAAAGCAGAGAGGGTGTGCGGCGCCTCTATAGCGGGCCGCGTCACGGCGCGCCTCCGACGAAGTCCGTCTGTGGTTATCGACCCGGGTGTGATTAAGTTTTTCACGTCCGAATAGGTAGCTGTCGTCCTGAGTATGGAAACGTCCTCGCGATCCGTATATAGATCTGGTGTGTCCCGCTCTATTGTCCAATTCCTGCCAAAGATCGTACGTATGGTCCCGAGCTGATCTGTCCCTGTTTTTGCGAGGCGGTGGGGCGGGCTGCTGTTCAGCCTGAGTTGCCGTTTTATCCCGACCGCGGGGTGGCTGGTCCGTTGCTCTATCCCGACCACGTGGTGGTCGGTCCGCATTGCGCGAGGGAGGTATGGGATCTGGTGCCTCCTCATCGAACTGAGGTAGTAGTCTGCGTTTTGGGTAGCTTTTGGCTGGGCGCTTGAGGCCATATTCTTCGGCTGTCAGGACATCAGTCCATCTGTCGACGAGCAGATCTTGTTCGCTTGAAGCTGCTGCTGTTTCTTTTCGGGCTCCTTGCGGTGGCTATGAGCTGAAGCTTAAAGCGCTCCTACTCGGAGGATCCTCGAGGCTGATGAAGTCTTCGTTGCCGAGGCTTGTTTCCTCCTTGGAGGGTGGACGGTAACTATCGTCCTCCGAGTTATCTTCTATGGCCTGTTCATTAGGGTTATCTTGCCCGTTGTCGTGTTCCTCCTGTTCGGATGCAGCTCCGACAGGGTCTTCATTGTTTTCGGCGTCGCCCGTAGTCCTATTTTCTCTGGTGCCAGTGTTGCCGTCCTTTAAGCGACGAGGCTTAGAACGGCATTTGGGGCGTCGGCGCTTGGACTGCGTCTCAGAGGTTTTATTCGCATCTGGCTCTGCTTTGTCGTCGCCAGATCCTTTGGGTATATCAACCATGTACACGTCGTACGAAGAGGTAGCCGTCCAACGTCTAGTGAATGGCGGGTCTTGGCCTTGCTCCTTGTTGGCATCGTCGTCCATACCATCGATGTCTTCGGAGCCATAGTCAAGCACGTCGGTTAAGTCATCGACAGTGGCTATGAAGTGGGTGGCGGGCGGGAAGCAAAATTCCTCGTCATCCGTCTCTAGCTCGAACCGGACATAGTTCGGCTGTGAGTCCTTCTCCAAGGACAAATTCTTTAAAGAGTTTAGCGTGTCACCCAAAGGTGAATGCTGGAAGATGTCTGTGGCGCTAAATTCGAAGACCGATAACCGATCCAGCTCGGTGTCCGCAGGCATACCTGGTCCTGAACTTATAGCCGGAGACGAGTCCGGAGTTCCATTGACGCGAATATTGCGGGATGTCGAGTTCGTGTGCGGTTTCAACGCCGCAGACTCTGTTGCCTCGGGGGGCACGATCTGCTTTGGCTCTAAGGCCGTTGCAGCAGGAACCATCTCCTGGGTGTGATCCGATAAATGATTTAAGTCATGTTCATCGGGGCGAGGGGAAGCGTGATACGTCTCCAACGTATCTATAATTTTTTATTGTTCCATGCTATATTATATTCTATTTTGGATGTTAATGGGCTTTATTATACACTTTTATATTATTTTTGGGACTAACCTATTAACCGGAGGCCCAATTCAAATTGCTGTTTTTTTGCCTATTTCTGTGTTTCGCAGAAAAGGAATATCAAACGGAGTCCAAACGGAATGAAACCTTCGGGAACGTGATTTTTGGAACAAACGTGATCCAGAGGACTTGTACCCTACGTCAAGAAAGCAACCAGGAGAGCACGAGGTAGGGGGCGTGCCCACCCCCCTGGGCGCGCCCTCCACCCTCGTGGGGCCCATGTTGCTCCACCGACGTACTTCTTCCTCCTATATATACCTCGTGCACCCCAAACTACCAGATCACGGAGCCAAAAACCTAATTCCACCACCGCAACATACATGCATTCGTGAGATCCCATCTTGGGGCCTTTTCGCGTAACCACGGAGGAGGCGATTGATCACGGAGGGCTTCTACATCAACACCATAGCCTCTCCGATGATGTGTGAGTAGTTTACCTCATGTCGTGGTTCTAAGTCTGAAAGTAGAATGGGGGGTAGGTATGGAGAGGCAAGATCTTAGCTATGGAGAAGTTGTATACGCAAGAGATTTACGAGTTCAGGCCCTTCTGAGGAGAAGTAACAGCCCTCGTCTCGGAGCCGAGGCGGTCATTGGATTATATGCGTATGAATTACAGGGGTGCGAACCCTTTACACTGAGGAGGGGGGTGGCTTATATAGAGTGCACTAGACCCCTCCCGCCCTCAGTTATGCGGGGTTAAAGATACATTATGTAAGTGCATCTAGTGCCCCTTAGTGATTTTGGTGTATTGAAGACTTATAGGTTAAGAGACTAATGCGTTTGTGAGTATACACAGGTCTATAAGTCTATGAGGAGTTTGATATTTACAGAGAAAGTCGACCCCTAAAAATGAAGTTCGACTTTGATATTATAGAAGACTTCTTAGAAGACTTTGAAAGTGAAGAAATTGGTGTGACCTTGAAGACTTGATATTCATTTGAGGAACATGAAGCGTGAAGACTTTTGTTTTCGTAGTTTCGCTTTTCTCTTTCTTGAGTCATAGGAAACACTGCATCGTTAAAGGGGTCGAGGAAATACTAAGGAAAAATTTCCATGTGATGCTCAACTCAAAATCCTACACATACCAATCCCTTGAGTGAAGCCTTTGGAAACCTCATACAGTTCGATCAATTTCTTGATGTGAGAGCCGAAGTTCTTCTGGTCACCGAGAATTTGTTCTGACTAAGGAGTTAGGAATTCGCCAGTGCGGATTGCCTACACAGTGAGGAACATGATAGCCCTGAGGAATTTGAGAGTCAAATTTCCGACCGTTGCTGTGCTGCGCGCCAGCTGTCCCCGAGTGGATATCATCAAGAATTATCTGACCTTCTTCTGGCGTTATGCATTTCTGGCTGACCCCAGTCACGCTTTCTCTGAACAACTGTCCCTTGACCACGTAAAGGCCTTGGATCGGCGGACGATCTGTCGAGCCACTTCTTCGTTCTCCGGGAGCTCTTTCCTCAGGATATACGTGATGTACGGTACTGTCCGGTCGGGAGTGACGACCACGACTTCCATGATCAGGTCGACCACCGCTGGGACTTCAACTTCAGTCGGATCAGTGGCACTTTTTTGGCTGTGGAGCTTCTTCGGTGAAAGGATCCTCTTGAATCGACGGTGTCGGATGTGCTCCAAAACTCATCACGAGGAATGGCTTCCTCTTGGACCCTATTTTAGCCAAATCGTCAAGACTTGATTTTTGATGGGTATATGATGAAGCTCTAACCCCTCGAACTTCTTCTCTAGCTTCCTCATGCATTACAATAACCAGTCATGGCTGGTGAAAGATCGTGGATGTCGCCTAGAGGGGGGGGGGGGTGAATAGGCGCTTTTAAATAATTACGGTTTAGGCTTGAACAAATGCGGAATAAACCTAGCGGTTAATTTGTCAAGCACAAAACCTACAACAACTAGGCTCACCTATGTGCACCAACAACTTATGCTAAGCAAGATAAACTACTAGGTGATAGCAAGATATATGACAAGAAACAATATGGCTATCACAAGGTAAAGTGCATAAGTAAAGAGCTCGAGTAAGAGATAACCGAGGCACGCGGAGGCGATGATGTATCCGAAGTTCACACCCTTGCGGATGCTAATCTCCGTTTGGAGTGGTGTGGAGGCACAATGCTCCCCAAGAAGCCACTAGGGCCACGTAATCTCCTCACGCCCTCGCACAATGCAAGATGCCGTGATTCCACTAAAGGGACCCTTGAGGGCGGTCACCGAACCCGTACAAATGGCAACCCTTGGGGCGGTCACCGAACCCGTACACTTTGGCAACCCTTGGGGCGGTCACGGTACCGTCAAATTGCTCAGGCGATCTCCACAACCTAATTGGAGACCCGGCGGCTTGCTCGGAGCTTTACACCACAATGATTGAGCTCCAAGCACCACTAACTGGCCTAGGGCGCCAAAGCACCCAAGAGGAACAAGCTCAAGGGCACCAAGCACCCAAGAGTAATAAGCTTCTCAACTTCGTAACTTCCACGTATCACGTGGAGAACTCAAACCGATGCACCAAATGCAATGGCAAGGGCACACGGAGTGCCCAAGTCCTTCTCTCCCAAATCCCACCAAAGCAACTAATGCTAGGGAGGAAAATGAGAGGAAGAACGAAAGAAGAACACGAAGAACTCCAAGATCTAGATCCAAGGGGTTCCCCTCACTTAGAGGAGAAAGTGATTGGTGGAAATGTGGATCTAGATCTCCTCTCTCTTTTCCCTCAAGAACTAGCAAGAATCATTGCAGGGATTGAGAGTTAACAAGCTCGAAGAAGGTCAACAAAGGGGGAAGAACACGAGCTCAAAAGGATAAGGTTCAATGGGGAAGAAGACCCCCTTTTATAGGAGAGGAGAAATCCAACCGTTATCCCCTCACTCAGCCCTTGCACGGACGCCGGGTACTACCGCCGCAGCTGCTTGATACTACATGACTGGCTGCGGTACTACCGCTGCAGGTTCTTGATACTACCAAGATGTGCAACACCGGCCGATGAAGGCACGGTGCATAGAGGCAACGAGCGATAGAACCGCGGGAGCGGTACTACCGCTGCCCCTCTGATACTCTTGTAAGGCGAGGCAACACTAAGTAGCGAGAGAAAACGCGGAGTAAAAATTACTTAGCACCTACTTCTATCTGAGGGAGGACTGCGCCAAAACTCCGGCCGGTACTACCGCCTACGAAGAGCGGTATTACAGCGTGAAGGCTGGATGTAAAAATTACATCCGCCCCTACTTCCGCTCATCTTTGCTAAGCCCTGGCGAGCCCACACGGTACTATCAGCGTAGGGTGCGGATGTAAAATTACATCCGCCCCTACTACCCTTCGAGCAAGTGCGCGCTGAGGCCGCGGTACTACCGCTCCCACAGAGCGGTACTACGTGAAGCACCTGCAGATACTACGCGAGGACTGCGGTACTACAGGGCCTGCGGTACTACCGCTCCGGAGAGCAGTACTACCGCATGCCCCGGATCAGCAACACTAGGAGTCCTTCATTTTGCGGAGAAGACAACAGAGGGAAGCGATAAAACCAGAACTGCCATAACCCGCAAATGAGCTCCGAATTGAGCAAACTCAAGCTTGTTGGATACAAGACAACGAGTAGCATCAAACAGAGAGAGAAACCTCCAAAGGTAGAAGGAGGTATGCTAACAAAAGGAGGAGAGAAACCTCCAACGAGAGAAGAACTGGCATACCCTCCAACATCGAAAACATCATAGAAGAAGCAAGTGAACTCCGTTTTCGATGAACTCGAGAGCTTGTCATAAAATGACCATAAGCTCCAAATCTCACAAGGAGAAGAACCAAACAAGAACCAATAAAGATGATGCAAGGATGCAATGGTTTGAGCTCTCTCTGAGCGATACGATCAAGCAACTCATCGAGAGCCCCCCTTGATAGTACGACAATCGATCCTATAACCCGGTCTCCCACAACTACCATGAGACCGGTAAAAAAGAAAAACTATCAAGGGCAAACCTTTGCCTTGCACAAAGTCCACTTGAGCTAGATGACGACGATCTTGACTCCCTCAAGTTGGACCACCTTTCTTGATTGCGTTGGCTCGATGAAGACTAGATGACTGCTCCCCCATAGTCCACTATGGGTGAGCCACTCTTGACTCATCTTCACAAGTCCATTGTCACCACAATGGACGGCAAGCTTCAAGCACTTGATCTCTTCGTGATGCATCACTTGAACTTGCACACCGCATCCTAACCCCACAAAGAACTCTCCACGAAGACCATGGGTTAGTACACAAAGCATAATTGACAATGCTTACCATACCATGGGATCACTTGATCCCTCTCGGTACATCTTCTACGCTTTGTGTGTTGATCAACTTGATTCACTCTTTGACTTAGTCTTGATCAACCTCTCACAAGACCAATCTTTTAGGTAATTCCTTGAATAGCACCTTGGTCGACACAAACTCTCCTTGAAACCAACACATGTACTCCAAGAAGAGCCTATGGACAAAACCTTTAAATATAACTCAAGGCAACCATTAGTCCATGGAGATTGTCATCAATTACCAAAACCAAACATGGGGGCACCGCATGTTCTTTCAGCTGGGCTTCTGACGTCCCATTCCTTCATCACCTGATTAACCACCAGATCTGAGTCGCCATAAACCATGAGGCGACAGACGCCGATGAAATGGCCATCGCAACCCATACAACGATTGCTTCAGATTACGCTTCATTATTGGAAGAATCAAAAGTGAATCACGAAGCACGATACGAGCTTATCTCCTCGAAACCAATACTACCCGGCACCGAACCATTCAGCATCTTGGAACCATCAAAGAACATATAGTCGAGTCGCCGAGGTGAACTTGAGCGGTAATCGCTGTTCAATCCACTCGCGATGAAATCTGCTATTGCTTGGGACTTGATAGCTTTCTTTGCCTCAAACTTGATATCAAGGGAAGAAGTTCAATCGCCCATTTAGCCACTCGACCCGGTTGCATCTCATTGTGCAAAATCTATGATAATGGGGCGTCACGGCCCGTATTGTAATGGAATGATCGGAGAAGTAATGAGCAACTTTCTTGGCGGTCATATAAATCCCATACACAAGCTTACGATAATGCGGGTATCTTTGCTTTGTGAGGTTAATACTTGTAAAGATAATATCTTTGGTATTTGAACTTTGAAGGCCTTTCCTTCCTCTTCTGCTTTCGACCTGTCTTGACGACTTGTCCTGTGGCTGCAATGTAAGCGACAGCGGCTCCTTGCTGATTAGGGCAGCAAGCACCGGCTGGAGTGGAAGCAGAGCTTTGAGCTCTGCAAACGCTGCATCGACTTCAGGGAGTCCACTCGAACTTGTCCGACTTCTTCATCGATCCGGTAAAGAGGCAATGCCTTTTCACCGAGGCGAGAAATGAATCGACTTAAAGCGTGCCAAGCATCCAAGAAGCTTCGGACGCCATCGTACACGCATGCAGGCGTTTCATTGAATTATAGTGCCAACTTTTACAGGTTAAGCGTCGATTCCTCGTTGAAACGAAAACCGAGTAACTTTCCGCCCGGGAACTCGAATGTGCACTTTGATGGATTAAGCTTGATATCATACCTCCTCGAGATTGGCAAATGTTTCAGCAAGGTCGGTCAACAGGTGAAACCTTTCCGTGACTTGACCACAATGTCATCCATATGCGCTTCCACATTACGGTGATTTGAGCACTTACGAATCATCCTCATGAGCGTGGCTCACGGCATTCTTGAGGCGAATGGCATGGTGACATAACAGAAGCACCCGAATGGAGTGATGAAAGCTGTTTTGATCTCGTCGGGTCCGTACAGACGGATCTGATGGTACCCGGAATATGCATCTAAGAAAGATAACCGCTCACACCCCGCAGTCGAGTCGACTATCTGGTCGATGCCAGGGAGAGGAAAATGATCTTTCGGGCAGGCCCGATTGATATGTTTGAAATTGATGCACATGCGCAGTGATTTGTCCTTCTTAGGGACCATGACAACATTAGCGAGCCACTCGGAGTGGTAAATCTCTCGGATAAACTCTGCTGCTAAGAGCCGAGCCACCTCCTCGCCAATGGCCTTTCTCTTACGGGCGGACCGTCGAAGATGTTCTTTGACATGTTTAACTTTTGGAGTCGACTTCGTGAAGCGATGCTCGGCCGATCCCCAGGAACACCGGCATGTCGGCGGGCTTCCATGCAAAAGATGTCCCGATTCTCACGGAGGAACCGATGAGCGATTCTTCCTATTTGGAGTCGAGTGTTGTTGAAATGTGGGTCGGAGCAGCATTTGGATCAGTCGGATGAATATGAACCCGGTTTTCGTCTCTCCGACGGTGAAATGCCGACTCCGTGGCGGGCTTCTTGGCTACGCAACAAATCACTTTCGAATTCTGCGGTTTTACGGTACTCTTGCAACTCGACCACTTTGCCATCGGCGTCGACAATCTTAGAGCCTTTGAAAACACTCTTACCTTTTCCGATTGCGATGTGATGATCACACCTTTGGGACCTGGCATCTTCGCTTGAGGTACACATAACATGAGTCAAGCCTTGAAAGCGGCGCATATGCGGCCTCCCGAGGATATCATGATAAGCGCTCTGAAGTCCACGACCTCAAAGGTCAACTTTTCCTTCTGAAAATTCTTGGAGTCACCAAAAACCACATCGAGAGCAATTTGGCGAGTGACTCAGCCTTCTTTCGAGGATGACTCCATGGAAGCTCATGTTCTTTGGTCTTTGAGTCTGGACATCGGAATGCCCATCCCTTTCAATGTCTCTGCATACAATATGTTCAGGCCACGCCACCATCCATCAAAACCTTAGTTAGTCGAGTGCCTTGACGGTAGGTCGACCACCAGCAACGCTTGCCTCCGGGGGTGGCTATGTGTGTTGAGTGATCGGGGTCGAATGTGATGGTGATCTGCGACCATTTCGTAATGGCCCAGGCATCATGAGCGACCATATCCACATCGCGGTTGATAACTTTCAATCAACTTTGCTTTCAACGTCGGCCAAAAATCATCGAGTGGAATTTACCGAGGGTATCCCTTGTCACTATCTTCCTTGTCCTCAACTTTATCCGACTCTGTTCCTTGTCCTTGGCTGCTTCCCTGGGCTAACTTTGAATCAAAAGTCGCCTTTGTCGAGTGGTATGCTTTGGGTAAATAAGTTTACCCTCTTCATCTTTCTTCGTGTTGATGTGACATGGCAAGTCCAACACAACATTACCATCTTGGTATTTCACTTTATTGGGGTTCCAAGGCACCTCCGGATTACCGTTGAACTTTCATGGAGTCACGGCCAAGGCTTCTCCAGGAGCTGTTCGCTCGACTTTCGCTTACATTTCCATTGGAGTTCCCTCCACCGGTTTCATTAGCGGCTGACTTGTACTTGCCACTCCGAAGCCGATCCTCTTCTTCACCATTATAGCGTACTTGGTGGCAATCTCCATCATCCGACTCGAGTTCATGTCTCCTGTCCGTACCGAACTTGAGACTCAACTCTCTGTTTTAACGCCTTCCTTGAAGGCCTGATCGCCTGCGATGATCGAGATACATTTCTCAAGCTGTGTGGTGCAAAGTGATCCATCTCTGGATGTAATCCCTCGGGGTTTCATTCGACTTACGCACACACTGCCAACTCTGTCAACTTCGCTGGCCGTTTGCAAGTTCCTTCAAATGTCTGACAAACACTCGGGCAAGATCTTCCCAAGTGTAAATCTTCTTTGGGTGCTAAGCGGATTCAGCCAAGCTACGGCGACCCCTCCAACATAAGAGGCAGGTCTTTCATGGACACTTCTTCGTTGCCGCCGCCGATCTGAACAGCCACTCGGTAGTCCTCAAGCCAAGTATCTGGCTTAGACTCACCTGTGAACTTACTAACTCCAGTCGCCAACCTGAAGTTGGGAGGAATCACCGCGGCTCTGATGGCTCCACTAAAACACTACGGTCACGAGGCGTGTACTCTTTCTTTGATGGGCGCATTTCTATCATGGCCTTCTCGGTTAGCTCTGTTCTGTCGACCAAACCTTGAACGATGTGGATCTCACATCAAAGCACAGTTCCACAGGGTCGATTTGGAATCCTTACGCCCAACAACATCTTTGGCGTCACGTAAGTCCTGTTGCCGGCGCATATGATCCACCCCTTGGAGGAGGGTGGGCACTGATGTCGATCATCCACGATCGAATCGGTCCTCGTACTATTCACGCCGGCCTCCATGACCCTCACGCCTCGAGGCGATCTTGGACTGTGGTGTCTTGACTAGGCGTATTCAAGCGACGGATCTGCTGTGAATCTGTTCATGATTGTGATACTGACTGAATTTTGATCTCCTGCTGCCGGAGTAAATCTACGATGGAGTAAGCCTCTGCCGACCTCCGACTAGGAAGGCTGAATGGACTCAAGCCATCTGAACTCGGTGCTAGATTACGAATGGGAGTTCGGTATACGAGTCGGTTGTGGAAAGAGTTGGCGTCGGCCCGGACGACGGGACCCGTTATTGCGCTTCGTTTATCGAGCACTTTCGCTGGAGATTTTCGGTCGAGTGCGCTGAGCCAAGATTATTGGCCAAACGCGTCTTCTAAGGCACGCAGGCCTCGGGGTTTCTCCAACGATAGGAGTGTGAAAGCGCATCCATGTTCGGCGCGAAGCTCCTCCCTACTGCAGCGAAGTGAGGGGCTCGGTTGGTACTCTTCGTGAGCTGCGCGGCTCGCCCCTTAACGCCCGTCGGTCTTGAAACCAGGAAGAACTTCTGTGATGGTCCGTCGACCGCCAGAACCTCGCCCGGCGGATCGGCTGGCTTTGTCGCATTCGGATGCGATCTCTTGAGCCGGTCGATAGATCGAGCAGTAGTAAGCGATTCGTTAGGCTCAATTGCGCGACTTGGGGAGTGGCCGATTGGCGAACCGCGTGCCTCACCCACCGGAAGCCTCGATCGACCAGGCGCTTCTGCTGCACGAGACCGGGAGGAGGGCGGCACAAAGGTCGGCCGATCTTTGGGTCGACGGCCGGCCGGGAAGGACGCCCGCGGATGCACGCAGCGAAAGTGCGTCGCCCAGCAGACGAGGCTTGTCGGCGTCAGTGGGGCCTCCTGCAACCAAGCGGAGTCGTCGGCGATGAGCGTGGCTGGCCAAGAGGCGGATCTCGCGTCCTCAACCAAAACTCCGCTGAAACCATGATGAATGGGATCGGAAAAATGCAACTTCTCCAACAAGTCGCTAAGACACCACACCTTTACGGTGGCGCCCGGTCGATGGTTCTAAGTCTTCTGAAGAGAATGGGGGGTAGGTATGGAGAGGCAAGATCTTAGCTATGGAGAAGTTGTACACGCAAGAAGATTCTGAGTTCGTGCCCTTCCTTGAGGAAGCACAGCCCACATCTCGAGCCCGGAGGCGGTCATTTGGATTATATGCGTATGAATTACAGGGGTGCGAACCCTTTACACTAAGGAGGTGGGTGGCTTATATAGAGTGCGCCAGACCCCTCCCGCCCTCAGTTATGCGGGGTTAAAGATACATTAAGTTAGGGGGTTACTGGTAACGCCCACATAAAGTGCTATGATGACAATAAAAGCTACTTATGACCGACCGTTTGGATGCAGACTGGTTTTAGATCTCCTGGTGGTCGAGTGGTTAGCTTCATGGTCGAGTGTCTTCCAGTTGGTCGAGTGGAACTCTTCCAAGTCGACTGAAAGGTAGTTTATTCAAGAGATGTCCTTGGGGAGGGTGTCTTAGACAGGTCCATGACCCTACCCTAGGTATATGACTTCATCACCTCAGACCTTCGGGTCCATAGTTATTAGCTAGATGGCTTCTTCTCTCTCTTTGGATATCAATACAAAGTTCTCCATGATTCTCGTGGAGATCTATTCGATGTAATCTACTTTTGCAGAGTGTTTGTTGAGACCGATGAATTGTGGGTTTATGATCAAGTTTATCTATGAACAATATTGAACCTCCTCTGAATTCTTTTATGTATGATTGGTTATCTTTGCAAGTCTCTTCAAATTACCAGTTTGGTTTGGCCTACTAGATTGATCTTTCTTACAATGGGAGAAGTGCTTAGCTTTGGGTTCAATCTTGCGGTGTCCTTTCCCAGTGACAGCAGGGGCAGCAAGGCACGTATTGTATTGTTGCCATCGAGTATAACAAGATGGGGTTTATATCATATTGCATAAGTTTATCCCTCTACATCATGTCATCTTGCTTAAAGCATTACTCTGTTCTTTTGAACTTAATACTCTAGATGCATGCTGGATAGCGGTCGATGTGTGGAGTGATAGTAGTAGATGCAGGCAGGAGTCGGTCTACTTGTCACGGACATGATGCCTATATACATGATCATACCTATATATTCTCATAACTATGCTCAATTCTACCAATTGCTCAACAGTAATTTGTTCACCCACCGTAATACTTATGCTCTTGAGAGAAGCCACTAGTGAAACCTATGGCCCCCGGGTCTATTTTCCATCATATTAATCTTCCAACACTTAGGTATTTTTATTGCCTTTTATTTTACTTTGCATCTTTATTTCTCTTTATCATAAAAATACCAAAAATATTATCTTATCATATCTATCAGATCTCAATCTCATAAGTGACCGTTGAGGGATTGACAACCCCTTTATCGCGTTGGTTGCGAGGTTCTTATTTGTTTGTGTAGGTTCGAGGGACTCGTGCGTGATCTCCTACTGGATTGATACCTTGGTTCTCAAAAACTGAGGGAAATACTTACGCTACTTTGCTGCATCACCCTTTCCTCTTCAAGGGACAACCAACGCAGTGCTCAAGAGGTAGCAAGAAGGATTTACTGGCGCCGTTGTCGCTGAGATCTACATGTAAGTCAAGTCAAGTCAATACATACCAAGTACCCATCACAAACTCTTATCCCTCGCATTACATTGTTTGCCATTTGCCTTTCGTTTTCCTCTCCCCCACTTCACCCTTGCCGTTTTATTCGCCCTCTCTTTTCCGCTCGCCCTTCCTTCGCCATGTCAGAACCAAAAAGAGTTGGGGGTTCTCTCCCGAGCTTTAGTACTTTGGACGATCCTTCTATTCTATCTAAACTCATAAATAATGCCATGGAAAAAACTGCCGGAGTTGTCGATGAGAGTCCTATTTTTAATAATTTTGATGAAGATGATTCCGGAATTTTTCATTATTTACTCGATGAATCTTTGAAAGATGCTTGGGATAGACTGTTAAGGATCTGGGCTAACTATGTACCCCGATACCAAATTGAAATTTACTTGAAGAGCTTTTATGTTGCCCAACCTTCTTCGTTTAAGCATGTTTTAGATTCTATATTTGAAGAAGGCTTTCTTGAAGGGGATGCCGTAGATACTTATGAAAAGATGAAAACCATATTTGGGCATCCAATGAATGAGAAAATCAAATCTACATCTCTTTTGCTCTCCTACCAAAACGAATCTATCAAAGAGATAAAAGCTAGCCTAGATGCAAATTTCTGCAACGTGCTTAATCTTTCTTCTACCATTAATAGCCACGTGCTTTATAAAAATATTAATATTAATTCCATAGATAACAAGTTTGCTCTTTTCTTCCCTAAAACCAAAGATGGCAATACCTAGATCTATCCTTGCTTTTATGCCTAGCTAGGGGCGTTAAACGATAGCGCTTGTTGGGAGGCAACCCAATTTTATTTTTAGCTTTTTAGCTTTTTGCTTATGTTTAGGAATAAATACTTGATATAGCCTCTGTTTAGATTTGTTTTTATGTTTTAATTAGTGTTTGTGCCAAGTTAAACCTATAGGATCTTCTTGGATGATAGTTATTTGATCTTGCTGAAAATTCCAGAAACTTTCTGTTCACGAAACCAATTATTAAAAATCACCAGAACGTGATAAAATATTGATTCCAATTGCAGCGGATCAATAAAAAAATTTTATAGGTCTTCCTATTTTGGTAGATTTGTTAGAGTTCCAGAAGTTTGCGTTAGTTACAGATTACTACAGACTGTTCTGTTTTTGACAGATTCTATTTTTCGTGTGTTGTTTGCTTATTTTGATGAATCTATGGCTAGTAAAATAGTTTATAAACCATAGGGAAGTTGGAATACAGTAGTTTTAACACAAATATAAATAAAGAATGAGTTCATTACAGTACCTTGAAGTGGTGTTTTGTTTTCTTTCGCTATGAGAGCTCACGAGATTTTTACGCTAAGTTTTGTGTTGTGAAGTTTTCAAGTTTTGGGTAAAAGATTTGATGGATTATGGAACAAGGAGTGGCAAGAGCCTAAGCTTGGGGATGCCCATGGCAGCCCAAGATAATCTAAGGACAATCAAAAGTTAAAGCTTGGGGATGCCCGGAAGGCATCCCCTCTTTCGTCTACTTACATCGGTAACTTTACTTGGAGCTATATTTTTATTCACCACATGATATGTGTTTTGCTTGGAGCGTATTGTATTATTTAAGTATTTATTTGTTAGTTTGCCACAATCATCCTTGCTGTACACACCTTTTGAGAGAGACACACATGATTCGGAATTTGTTAGAATACTCTATGTGCTTCACTTATATCTTTTGAGTTATATAGTTTTTTGCTCTAGTGCTTCACTTATATCTTTTAGAGCACGCGGTGGTGGATTTGTTTTATAGAAACTATTGTTCTCTCATGCTTCACTTATATTATTTTGAGAGTCCTACAAAACAGCATGGTAATTTGCTTAAATTGAGAAATTAGTCCTAAAGTAATAGGCATCCAAGAGTAGTAAAAATTATCTTACGAGTGTGTTGAATACTATGAGAAGTTTGATGCTTGATAATTGTTTTTAGATATAAAGATGGTGATATTAGAGTCATGCTAGTTGAGTAGTTGTGGATTTGAGGAATACTTGTGTTAAAGTTTGTGATTCCGTAGCATGCATTATGGTGAACCGTTATGTGATGAAGTTGGAGCATGATTTATTTATTGATTGTCTTCCTTATGAGTGGCGGTCGGGGGACGGCGATGGTCTTTTCCTACCAATCTATTCCCCTAGGAGCATGCGCGTAATACTTTGCTTTGATAACTTGTAGATTTTTGCAATAAATATATGAGTTCCTTATGACTAATGTTGAGTCCATGCATTATACGCACTCACTTCCTTCCACCATTGCTAGCATCTCTAATACCGCGCACTTTTCGCCGGTATCATGCAGCCACCATATACCTTCCTCAAAACAACCACCATACCTACCTATCATGGCATTTCCATAGCCATTCCGAGATATATTGCCATGCAACTTACCACCGTTCCGTTTATTATGACGCGCTCCATCATTGTCATATTGCCTCACATGATCATGTAGTTGACATCGTATTTGTGGCAAAGCCACCGTTCATAATTCTTTCATACATGTCACTCTTGATTCATTGCATATCCTTTAAGACACCCTTGGGAGGCATTCACATCGAGTCATATTTGGTTCTAAATATTGAGTTGTAATTGTTGAGTTGTAAGTGAATAAAAGTGTGATGATCATCATTTTTAGAGCATTGTACCAAGTGAGGAAAGGATGATGGAGAATATGATTGCCCCACAAGTCGGGATGAGACTCCAGACGGAAAAAAAGAGGCCATAAAAAAAGAGAGGAGAAAAGGCCCAAATAAAAAAATGAGAGAAAAAGAGAGAAGGGACAATGTTACTATCCTTTTACCACACTCGTGCTTCAAAGTAGCACCATGATCTTCATGATAGAGAGTCTCCTATGATATCACTTTCATATACTAGTGGGAATTTTTCATTATAGAACTTGGCTTGTATATTCCAATGATGGGCTTCCTCAAAACGCCCTAGGTCTTCGTGAGCAAGCGAGTTGGATGCACACCCACTTAGTTTCTTTTGTTGAGCTTTCATATACTTATAGCTCTAGTGCATCCGTTGCATGGAAATCCCTACTCACTCACAATTATATCTATTGATGGGATTCTGCATAGCCCGTTGATACGCCTAGTTGATGTGAGACCATCTTCTCCCTTTTTGTCTTCTCCACAACCACCATTCTATTCCACATATAGTGCTATATCCATGGCTCACGCTCATGTATTGCGTGAAGATTGAAAAAGTTTGAGAACACCAAAAGTATGAAACAATTTCTTGGCTTGTCATCAGGGTTGTGCATGATTTAAATACTTTGTGTGAGCATAGCCAAACTATATGATTTTGTAGGGATAACTTTCTTTGGCCATGTTATTTTGAGAAGACATAGTTGCTTAGTTAGTATGCTTGAAGTATTATTATTTTTATGTCAATATTAAACTTTTTTCTTGAATCCTTCGGATCTGAATATTCATGCCACAATTAAGAGAATTGCATTGAAAATTATACTAAGTAGCATTCCACATCAAAAATTCTGTTTTTATCATTTACCTACTCGAGGGGCGGCAGAATTAAGCTTGGGATGCTTGATACGTCTCCAACGTATCTATAATTTTTTATTGTTCCATGCTATATTATATTCTGTTTTGGATGTTAATGGGCTTTATATACACTTTTATATTATTTTTGGGACTAACCTATTAACCGGAGGCCCAGCCCAAATTGTTTTTTTTTTGCCTATTTCAGTGTTTCGCAGAAAAGGAATATCAAACGGAGTCCAAACGGAATGAAACCTTCGGGAAAGTGATTTTTGGAACAAACGTGATCCAGAGGACTTGGACCCTACGTCAAGAAAGCAACTGTGAGAGCACGAGGCAGGGGCCTCCACCCCTAGGCGCGCCCTCCACCCTCGTGGGGGCCCATGTTGCTCCACCGACGCATTTCTTCCTCCTATATATACCTCATTGCCCCCAAACTACGACATCTGAGCCAAAAACCTAATTCCACCGCAACCTTCACATGCCCGTGAGATCACTTCTTGGGGCCTTTTTTCAAGGCGCTCCAGGAGGGGGCATTGATCACGGAGGGCTTCTACATCAACACCATAGCCTCTCCGATGATGTGTGAGTAGTTTACCTCGAGACCTTGGGTCCATAGTTATTAGCTAGATGGCTTCTTCTCTCTCTTTGGATCTCAATACAAAGTTCTCCATGATTCTCGTGGAGATCTATTTGATGTAATCCTCTTTTTGCGGTGTGTTTGTTGAGACCGATGAATTGTGGGTTTATGATCAAGTTTATCTATGAACAATATTTGAATCTCCTCTGAATTCTTTTATGTATGATTGGTTATCTTTGCAAGTCTCTTCGAATTATCAGTTTGGTTTGGCCTACTTGATTGAGCTTTCTTGCAATGGGAGAAGTGCTTAGCTTTGGGTTCAATCTTGCGATGTCCTTTCCCAGTGACAGCAGGGGCAACAAGGCACGTATAGTATTGTTGCCATTGAGGGTAACAAGATGAGGTTTATATCATATTGCATGAGTTTATCCCTCTACATCATGTCATCTTGCTTAAAGCGTTACTCTGTTCTTTTGAACTTAATACTCTAGATGCATGCTGGATAGCGGTCGATGTGTGGAGTAATAGTAGTAGATGTAGGCGAGTCGGTCTACTTGTCACGGACGTGATGCCTATATACATGATCATACCTAGATATTCTCATAACTATGCTCAATTCTATCAATTGCTCAATGATTATTTGTTCACTCACCATAATACTTATGCTCTTGAGAGAAGCCACTAGTGAAACCTATGGCCCCGGGTCTATTTTCCATCATATTAATCTTCCAATACTTAGCTATTTTTATTGCCTTTTATCTTACTTTGCATCTTTATTTCTCTTTATCATAAAAATACCAAAAATATTATCTTATCATATCTATCAGATCTCACTCTTGTAAGTGACCGTTGAGGGATTGACAACCCTTTTATCGCGTTGGTTGCGAGGTTCTTATTTGTTTGTGTAGGTGCGAGGGACTCGTGCGTGATCTCCTACTTGATTGATACCTTGGTTCTCAAAAACCGAGGAAAATACTTATGCTACTTTGCCGCACCACCCTTTCCTCTTCAAGGGAAAACCAACGCAATGCTCAAGAGGTAGCAGAGCGATCGCCGCGGGCTCGAATCCCTTGAAGATCAAGTCTCCACGGATATCCGCGACGTATTTCAAGCTTCCAAATCTGACACGATGGCGAGGCGTAGCTATCGACCTGCTCCAGATGGCCAAGCGAGTTGGCCCGCAGTTCGAAGCCGCCGAACACAAAAATCTGTCTGGGGAGGAAGGTTCCTCCTTGGATAGCGTCATTGTTGACAATTGAAGGGGCCATCAGACCTCTTGTCGACGGCACAGTGGAACTCTCAATGAAAGCACCAATTTCGGTGTCAAAACCGGCGGATCTCGGGTAGGGGGTCCCGAACTGTGCGTCTAGCATCGATGGTAACAGGAGACGGGGGACAGAATGTTTACCCAGGTTCGGGCCCTCTCTATGGAGGTAATACCCTACTTCCTGCTTGATTGATCTTGATGAATATGAGTGTTACAAGAGTTGATCTTCCACGAGATCGTAATGGCTAAACCCTAGAAGCCTACCCCGTATGACTACGTGTAATGTGTCTCTGCATCCTTTCGGACTAACCCCTCCGGTTTATATAGACACCGTGGGGATCTAGGGTTTACATAGAGTCGGTTACATAAGAAGGAATCTTCATAGTTGGTCGCCAAGCTTGCCTTCCACGCCAAGTAGAGTCCAATCCGGACACGGGTACAGTCTTTGGCCTTCATGTATCCATAGCCCATTAGTCCGGCCCAAAGGATAACAGGCCGGACGCCCGAGGACCCCTTAGTCCAGGACTCCCTCAGCGCCCCCTTTAGGGTTTCCCCCCAACCCTAGGCGCATGGGCCCTAGGGGATGGCGCCCAACCCACTTAGGGGCTGGTTCCCTTCCACATACAGCCCATAGGGCCCTCCAGGGCAGGTGGACCCTCCCGATGGACCCCCGGAACCCCTTCGGTGGTCCCGGTACAATACCGACAAACCCCCGAATACTTCCGGTGAACGTATGATGAATTTCCATATATAAATCTTCACATCCGGACCATTCCGGAACTCCTCATGATGTCCGGGATCTCATCCGGGACTCCGAACAACATTCGGTAACCACATACTATTTCCCATAACAACTCTAGCGTCACCGAACCTTAAGTGTGTAGACCCTACGGGTTCGGGAACCATGTAGACATGACCGAGACATCTCTCCGGCCAATAACCAACAACAGGATCTGGATACCCATGTTGGCTCCCACATGTTCCATGATGATCTCATCGGATGAACCACGATGTCGGGGATTCAATCAATCCCGTACACAATTCCCTTTGTCTACCGGTATGATACTTGCCCGGGATTCAATCGTCGGTATACCTTGTTCAATCTCGTTACCAGCAAGTCTCTTTACTCATTTGTAACACATCATCCCGTGATCAACTCCTTGGTCACATTGAGCTCATTATGATGATGTTCTACCGAGTGGGCCCAGAGATACCTCTCCATCACACGGAGTGACAAATCCCAGTCTCGATTCGTGCCAACCCAATAGACACTTTCAGAGATACCCGTAGTGTGCCTTTATAGCCACCTAGTTACGTTGTGACGTTTGGCACACCCAAAGCATTCCTACGGTATCCGGGAGTTGCACAATCTCATGGTCTAAGGAAATGATACTTGACATTAGAAAAGCTTTAGCGCATTTAACTACATGATCTTGTGCTATGCTTAGGATTGGGTCTTGTCCATAACATCATTCTCCTAATGATGTGATCCCGTTATCAACGACATCCAATGTCCATGGTCAGGGAACCGTAACCATCTATTGATCAACGAGCTAGTCAACTAGAGGCTCACTAGGGACATGTTGTGGTCTATGTATTCACACATGTATTACGATTTCCGGATAACACAATTATAGCATGAACAATAGACAATTATCATGAACAAGGAAATATAATAATAACCATTTTATTATTGCCTATAGGGCATATTTGCAACATGTGACACTCCAAAAAATTTTGTGATTTTGTTTTCAGAAAGAGCCTTGCTTGGTTTGAAAGAAGGTCATTTAGACCCTTCCTAAAAACCATCTTCTAAGTTTGCCCTCTCAAAAATCTTTTTCTTGGATTTAGTTTCTTTTAAAAAAGAAAACACTTTTAGTTTTTGGGCTTTTATTTGGTTTTGATCCTTTCTAAATTTTTCCATGCCTCCTATCGTGAAATTTTCCCAAAACCCCTCCTCCCACTTTGGTACAACCCAAACATTCTGTCCAAACTAATAAAAATCCATTTTTTTGGATTTTATTCCAAATATTTCTCCTCCCAAAATAATTCTGTCTTTTCTTTTGAGCCTAGGTGTATTACAAAGCAAGTACCCTAATGCTTTTGATTTTTGACCTCAACCCAACACCCCTGGATAGTCCTTTGTACCCACAACCCAGAACCATCTTGATCCACTCTTCTCCTTTTCAAATATTTCAAATTTCACTCATCGCAAGTTTGGGCCAGATTTGCCAAATTTGGTGAAATTCATATCTACACCTCTCCAAAAATTCTACAAATATTCAGGCAGCCTCGATGCAATGGGAAGGCCCTCCGCCAAAAACCAGCTCAAGGAAAAAATCCTCACGCGTTTAGATCATTCTGTCGAACACCTTGCATGCATCGCTTTACATTCATCTTCGATTAAGTTCGTAGTTTCGATTAATAGATCTTCGTCACAAATTCAGTCACATGCTCACAGTGCACTTGGCACGCTGCTCATGGCCTAGCTTGCTTGTCCGGGGCCTCACACGCGCGCTTGGCGCCTTCCTGGCGTCGGTGGCGCCTGCCCACCGCTACGGCGTGTCTTTGCAATGGCGAATCACCGTAACGGCCGGCGAGGAGCAAAAAAGCAGGCTCAACGCCGCTCGGGCGCCGCCTAAACCCCTGGTGGCTCCGTGGCCATTTTCTCGCCAACAAGACGCATGCAGCTGCCGTCATGGCGCTGCACGCATTGAGCGCGCTGCCCTCGCCGACGGGCTCAAGGCCGCCTGCTCCGTCGAGCTCCCCTAAGCAACCAAATCCCGACGCTGTTAGCACCTAAACGGAACTGTGGAACACCCACGACGCACGCCAACCTCTCGAACCTCCTGCAACCACAACGCCACCATAATCACCTCGCCGGAGAACCCCGTTCTCGGCAACCGCCTCGGGGCGGCTATATATAGCACCCCAAGCTTGCTCTCACCCCCGCACGACTCCACCACCTCACGAGACCCCGCTCAGCCACTGAACGAGCCTCGAGGGGCCTTTCCTCCTCGACCGCCACCTCCGTCCGCCTCGGGCTCCGGCATCGTTCTCTCCGTGAGAACTCCTCCGCCGCCTCTACTTTCGCCCGTAGCCTCGCACCACCTCTAGTAGGATAACCCCACCTCAATTTTGACCCCGGCTCTCTCCGCGAGGTCCACGACCAATTCAACCGCCGTCCACGGAGCAAGCGTCATCACCGACGCGGTATCGCCGGGCGACCACCACCACCTCCACCACGACGCCGAATGGCGCCTGAACACGGAGGTACTCACCGATCTCCACCTCATTGTGGATCGCCAGCCTGACCATCATGGCTCTCGGCGCCGACGAGCCCCGACTTCCCTCGTTGAAATTTTCAAACTCGACGGGTGGGACCCATGCCACACCTCTCCCGTGTTTTTTTGAATCGTTTTGCTGAAAGCGTATTCAGCGATACGCCTTCCACTCTGAACCGTTTTTCTGGGATTTTTCTGCAAAACCCCCTGGAAGTTTTCTGTTTCATTACAGATGGGTCCTTGGACCAAAACTCTTATAACTTTTAATCAGAATAGTATTTTTGATTAATTCTTTTTCTGTTCTCTTTAGATTTTTGTCTAGTTTTTATCATATTTATTTGAAAAATATTTGGAACACTTTTCTGTACACTCACGGTATTTACGTTGCGTACGTATTTTTTTCTTATACCGTAGATACTGGAGGAGGTGACGGAGCTGCAAACTTCGCACAGTTAGACTCTGACTACTCCGAACCAGGCAAGCATGTTTGAACTCTTGATATGATGAGTGTTGTTGCATGGGTGCATTTTAGTATGGTCATGGCATGTTTATGAACATCACTTTGAATGTTATATTTCATGCACATAATCGGAAAGTAAGTTTCAGAAAGCATTATGTTGTTGGATACATATTTGCATAGCCATGTGTTGGCATGAGGATGGGTAAGATGGCAGTGTTGTGACATGCCAGTCTTATGCCAGATTATTTGACTTCCGTGTCATCATGACACAAATCACATTTCCATTCATTCCTTCCTATACTGTCACATGTTTTCCGAAAGGAATATGGCATAGTAAGTTGCAAATCGTTTTCCTGGTACACACCAAAAAGAGAGGCCGGGGTGAGGGTTCCATGGCCCTGGATTAAAGCCCGTCATCCGTCAGGGGCATGGGTGTTTCCGGTTGGGACCAGAGAGGGGCACCCTTAGAGCTGGCAGATAGAAATTTGATCCCATGCTATTCGAGGTTGTGGCCTCCCTGCCTCAAAGTTTTTGTTGGACGTTATATGTGGTGATTCCTGGCTTCGTGAGGTGAAATGGGTGTGTACTAGTTAAATGTGTTTCTCTTTGAAATACCGTAAACGGAACTAGCCCTTCGTGACTACATAAATCCGTTGGCTGTGGTCAGTTCATCCAAACTCTGCAGAGTCTCAAATCTTTCAATTATCTTGTACGTTGTTCAAGTACTATATTCATCTTATCTTGTCAGGTATCAGCCTCAGTGACAAAACTCCGGTGGGATTTAAGTGTGATAAATCTGGTTAAAAGATTATTCTTGTGGATGGACTAATCTTGTTATTTACATTCATTACAAGCCCGGTCTGCGATGTCGCTTAGACGTCCGACGGTGGCAAACCTGTTATTTACTTTTGTTATAGACCCTGTCTGTGATGTCGCTCAGACGTCCGACTGTGGCATTTTTTTAAAGCCCTTTTATGTGATGTCGCCCAGACGTCCGACCGTGGCATTTCTTTTAAAGCCCTTTCTATGATGTCGCCCAGACGTCCGACTGTGGCATTTCTTTTAAAGCCCTTTCTGTGATGTCGCCCAGACGTCCGACTGTGGCATTTCTTTTAAAGCCCTTTATGTGATGTCGCCGCACGTCCGATCGCTGCATTTCTTTTTAAAGCCCTTTATGTGATGTCGCCCGACGTCCGATCGTGGCATTTCTTTTAAAGCCCTTTCTCGTGATGTCGCCTGCACGTCCGACTATGGCATTTCTTTTAAAGCCCTTTCGTGATGTCGCCTAGACGTCCGATCGCGGGCATTTCTTTTAAAGCCCTTTATGTGATGTCGCCAGACGTCCGATCGTGGTATTTCTTTTAAAGCCCTTTATGTGATGTCGCCCAGACGTCCGATCGTGGCATTTCTTTAAAGCCCTTTATGCGGTGTCGCTTAGACGCCTCGATCGCTGCATGCATTTTATTTATTTACCTTTCGAGGCGCCGCCTCCGCATAATCCGATCGTTTTCACTTATTTAATTTATTTATCAAGTCCGCAATATTACCGTTGTTATATGAGCATCATCCTTGTTCATGACGCATTCATGCATTCATTGATTATATCTTTTGTCCGAATCGCCTTGGCGAGTACTTTCAAGTACTCACCGCTTGTTGATTTGGCCAGATGTTGATGAAGGCGATCTCATGGATGAAGAGTTTGATAGCGAAGTCTCGACGCCTAGAGGAGTCCTGATCCAGTCCTGCGCGATCCTGTCTTGGTCATTGTATTATCCGCTCGCAACCCTCAATAAATTCATCGAACCTCACCTCAACGCTTCGATGTAACGCCAAGAGAAGTCAAGTTATCCACCACTACTTTTCCTCGAGCTAGTAGCATGCCACCCACACCTCAGGTGTCATAACCGCCCATATGTAAGATATTGGCGAAGTTTGTAATAAATTGTTGAGCAGCCTCAGCTCAACCCTCAGTAATATATTTGATGCTACCGGTTCTCTGCTTATCAAGCTTTTGTCTACCGTAGGATGACTTTTCCTATATCGGTTTAAAAGATCGGTTTTATCAATAAACTTTTTATTGAAAAGCCGGTCGTGATGTATTTGGTATCGAGCCAGCTGACCGAGGGAAGCCACTAGGTGCAATCGCTAATTGGTTATTAGCATGATAGAGTTATTCATGTTTTTACAAATGTAGTCCTTTTTTTTCTGACAGTCAGCATAAAATTTATGATCTGATCACCCAGAATTTTTGCCTACTTTTGTAGATGGCCGGCAACGATCGCGAGTCTCAAATGTTCGCCAACGCGTGCACGAGGGATTCACAAACTCCTCTCCTTCATCGCTCAGGTCGAGATGGGGCCATCCGTGCGCCAGCCTTCACGCTTTATCCACACAAGATCAACGACAGTCGACTATGCACCAGGCCGCTGTGCAATCTGTGGGAGGCCATGCCGAGATACGCCATCTCGATTCATGGGGAGAGCCATGCCTACTGAAGGCATGCTATGCAGATGGCTGCCAGCGAGACGATAGCCCGCCTTCGATGTTCTTCCTGCAATGAAGACCCGTCGCCACCGCTTACCTTCCATGCCATGTGCCTTATAATTGCCACTACTCCTTCTCTTGCCCCGTGAGGAGAGCGAGATGAAGCCTTTGAGATGCTTGTTGAGTACCTCCGAGCCCCGGAGGCAGCATTCGATGGCATGGTGGATGACCTCAGAGCTGCACGCATGGACTCAGTTCATGGTCTGTGCTGCCATGAGGGAACTCCTGCACACCGCCTCCACCACCGACTTTTTGTGTCATCCGCAGCCTCTCACTCACCTACCATACTCGCCATCGCTGCTGCCCCGCCTACCACGGAGGAATTTAACTAGGCCATTGCACCCACTCCCGTCCGCTCTGCACCACTTATTGCACCCACTCCCTGCTCGCTCTGCACCACTTGTTGCACCCACTCCCATACGTGCTACCCCACCTATTCCACCCACTGTGATTCGTGTTATTCCGCCACGGCACCTGCTCCATCCGGCCAAAGACAACGCTTTCGTCTGGAACCTATTAGCGAGGAGGAGGTTGATTCCCAGCCTCTCTGCCTCACCCTCGGCAGGCCAAGGGAGATCCTCATCATCTCCGACTAAGCACGCATAGACGCCATGCGATGTATCGACTTGTATAATATGTTTATATGTACATAGGTTGTGAGAAGTAGCCTGCTTAAGCATCATGTAGGATCCGGAGGAGTGCACTAGTTTAAATAACATGTCGAGGATTATGTACGCATATCACGAGTGATGTAATGTATAATTATGCCCAAGCGTAAGATATGCAATAGTCCTTCTCCGCCTTGAAATCGTGTGTTTCCAAAATATCCCTGAGTTTAAAATGTTCTTTGTGTGTGATTTTATTGACTTTTGCGACTCTCTTTCTTATCTTACGAGTTCACAAAATATATCCCAGTGAAAGATGTCTCGTCATGGACGCGCTTCCATGCCAACTCAGCCAGAAGAAAATTATGGCACACCGCAGAACCACAATTTCACTCGTGGTCGGACAAGTCAACAGATGTTGAAACAGCTTTTACACAAGTTTGTCGCTTTGTATGAACAGAAATCAGCAGCAACACCAGGAAATGATGAACCAATTCATCAATATGGGAAGTAACCATGGTCAATATCAACCGCAATCCAAATTATCTCGAGTTACAAAAGACGCGTCCTCCAACATTTTCTCATCTTGACAAGCCTCTTGAGGCCGATGGACCGCTTCGAGACATGGAGAGAAAATTAATTATCGCATGTTGTTCAGACCATGAAAAAGTACTGTATGCACCACATTATCTCACGTGAGCAGCTGCATCGTGGTGGGAAAATCTCTCGCACATGCACCCCAACGAAAATGAAATCACCAGGAAAATTTCAAAGAAGGTTTTCGTGGGGCACATATTCCTAAGAGCGTCATGAAAATCAAGAAGAAGGAATTTGATGAACTCAAGCAAAGGGGCATGACAGTGTCAGAATACAATAGCCAATTCACTCTGCTGTCACGCTACGCCAATGAAGAACGCATGACCGAGAGCAAGAAGATGGAAATTTTTTTGGAAGGCCTGGCACCCGCTCTTAAGTGCCAGCTAGTTGTGCATACCTTTCCAGATTTTAAAACAACTTGGTGGATAAGGCCATTACCTCGAAAATGAGCGACGTAGTCGGAAGATTTCGCAAACTAAAAAAGGGACCAGACTACTTTTACTCGCAATCACAAAAGCAAGAAGGAATTTTAAGGGGATTCACACAAAACCCGACGAATAATTCACGCCCAATCAAGAATTTCCATGCAAGAGACAAAGAGTTCACCTATCGCCCAAAGGCGTTACCTATTATGCTTAGGAGAAGAAGGGCACTATGCCAAGCAGTGCCCCAAGCCAAGGAGCTCAACCTCAAGCTCAATAAGGTGGCAATAATTCAGCACCAAAGCGAAGCAATTTCAACCCCAACAACAACCACCGTAAAGGTCACTTGAACCATGTGACCCGAGAGGAAGCATGTAACGCCCAGATATCGTGACTCTGCATGCGCACTCCGCCAACACAATACCTGCCATGGTTTTGTTTGATTCTCGAGCTTCACTCATTCGCTTTCAAAAGTTTTGCTTTGCAAAATAATTTTTCGATGCTTCCTTTGGAAAAATCAATGATCATCAAGTCCTCGAATTAAGCAAGTGACCCGGAGTTACCGCTAAGGTGTGGTTATTGAATTTGATAGATTGAAGTTTTACGACAACCTTATTGTAATGGAAAGCAAGGGACTGGATGTCATCCTAGGAATGGATTGGTTAACCACCAACAAAGGTTTTATTGACTGCTTCAACCGTACCGTGATTCTCACACACCATCATGGGAAGAAAATAAAGGTTTCAGCCAAAGAGAGACAAATACCTCGGCAACCTAGATTAAACAAGGTGGACGTTTCTGAGCTGGACAAGGTTCCAGTAGTATGTGAATTCTGATTTATTTCCGTAAGAACTACTGTGCATGCCACCAGACCGAGAGATAGAATTCAGCATTGAGCTAGCACCCGGAACCGCCTCCTATTTACAAGAAACCTTATGTAATGGCACCATCCGAATTGGTAGAGTTGAAGAAGCAAATAAAAGAATTATTGGAGAAAGGATACATACGAGCCAGCTCCTCACCTTGGGGTTCTCCAATTTTATTTGCCAAGAAGAAGGATGGAACAATGAGGTTGTGTATTGATTATCGAGCTCTCAACATGGTCACAATCAAGAACAAATACCCAATGCCCGAATAAATGATTTATTCGATCAGCTCGACAAAGCCAAAGTCTTCTCAAAAATTGACTTGAGATCGTGGATACCACCAATTAAAAGTGCGTAATGTAAGATATTCCCAAGACCGCCTTCACCTCCAGATATGGGCTGTATGAGTTCACAAGGATGCCATTCGGACTAACTAACGCTTCGCATATTTTGTTCACCTCATGAACAAAGTATTTATGAAGTATATGGACAAGTTTGTTGTGGTATTCATCGATGATATTCTCGATATATTCCAAAACACCATAAGAGCACGCCGAAAATCTCAGGATTGTACTAGGAGAACTCAGGAAACATCAATTGTACGCCAAATTCAGCAAATGTGAATTTTGGCTAAAACAGGTGGGTTTTCTGGGCCACGTGCTAACCCAAGAAGGTATTGCAGTAGACACGGAAAAAGTCAAGCCCGTACTTGGCTGGAAACCACCGGCTAACATCACGGACGTACGGAGTTTCTTGGGAATGGCAGGCTATTATCGGAGATTTATTGAAGGATTCTCTACTATAGCAAAGCCCATGACACAATTGCTCAAGAAAGGCAAGGAGTTTGAATGGATGTAAGCATGTGAGAAAAGCTTCCAAGAGCTAAAAAGTAAATTAACGACGGCACCAAGATTAATTGTGCCAGATATACACAAGAATTTTGAGGTAGAGACAGACGCATCCCGGAAAGGCCTCGGATGCGTATTGATGCAAGAAGGCAAGGTAGTTGCGTATGTCTCTAGACAACTACGCAAGCATGAGGAAAATTATCCCACTCATGACTTGGAATTAGCAGCAGTCATCCATGCACTCAAGGAATGGAGACACTTCCTACTTGGGAATCGTTGTGAGATATACACAGACCATAAGAGTCTTAAGTATATTTTCACACAGCCAGAGTTAAATTTACGGCAACGACGCTGGTTAGAGTTGGTGAAGGATTATGATGTTGGAATCCACTATCATCCCGGAAAAGCAAATGTTGTGGCAGATGCACTTAGCCGAAATCCCAGCACGGACGACGACAGTATACCAAAGTTGAGGCCAGAATTTCAACAGGAATTTGCCCGACTCAATCTAATAATGGTCACCAAAGGCAGTGTGTCGAATATAGAAATACAGCCTACCCTGATGGAAAGGATCAAGGAAGCCCAAAGACGGACACCCCAAAGATTGAGGGCATAAAAGAAAAGCGAGTTTGGGAAGAGCCTCGAGAATTCAACGTAGATGAGCAAGGAATATTGTGGTATGGAGAGAGGCTATGCGTACCAAATGTCAAGGACCTCAAGCAGCAGATATTGACCGAAAGTCACACAGCTCCGTATTCAATCCATCCCGGAGGGACAAAAATGTACAAGGATCTTCAGGAAAAATTTTGGTGGCACGGTATGAAGAGAGATATAGCCACATTCATTGCCTCTTCAGGACTCTTGTCAACGATCAAGGCCGAGCACCGAAACCAGCGGATCATCATACCAAATAAGATACCCGAGTGGAAATGGGACGAGATTGGAATGGACTTTATCGTTGGACTGCCACGGTCACGACACGGAAACGATGCCATATGGGTCATAACCGATGTATTAACCAAGGTGGCACATTTTATTCGGTAAAAACAACTTACACCACTCGAGACTAGCCGCACTTTATCTCGCCTCAGATTGCCCCGCCTCGCATGGAGTCCCTAAGACTATCATCTCCGATAGAGGCACACAGCCTGTCTCTACATTCTGGGATCACCTACAATGTGCATCGAACTCAACTAGCCTTCAAGACCGCATATCATCCCCTGCATCGATGGGGGCGACGGGAACGTAAACCAAATCCTAGAAGACATGCTAAGAGCCCGTGTCCTCACCTACGGAACAGTTGGGAAGAAAGTTTGCCATATGCGAGTTCGTGATACAACAACAGCTATCAAGCCAGCTGCGAATGGCACCCTTTGAAGCTTTATATGGGAGAAGATGTCGTACCCGCTTAAATTGGTCGAGATCGGAGACAGCCATATCTTTGGCCCAGATATGCTCAAGGAGGCCGAGGAGAAAGTTAAGACAATTAGAGAACGACTCAAAACAGCTCAAAGTCGGCAAAAGAGTTATTACGATCGAAAGCATCGGGAAATCAGTTTTGAACCCGGAGAATTGGTATACCTGAGAGTTTCTCCTATGAAGGGTCTGCAACGATTCAAGATTAAGGGAAAACTAGCACCAAGATTCATCGGACCATTTCATATAGTGGCCCGACTAGGCAAGGTAGCCTACCATTAGACCTACCCGGAGACTTATCCGGTATCCACAGCGTGTTTCACATCTCGCAGTTGAGAAAATACATGAGCAACCCAGAGAAGCAAGTTTCACATAAGTAATTGACGTGCAACCGGACCTCACTTACCGGGAGCACCCAATAAAAATATTAGAAGAGTCTGAGAGGAGGACCCGACGGAAAACCATTAAGTTTTTCAGAGTTCAATGGAGTAATCACACCGAGGATGAAGCCACTTGGGAGAGCGAGGATTTTCTTTGGACAGAAGCACCCACACTGCTTAAGGATCACCAAATCTCGGGACGAGATTTTTCCTAAGGGGTAGGTGCTGTGACACTCCAAATTTTTTTGTGATTTTGTTTCAGAAAGAGCCTTGCTTGGTTTGAAAGAAGGTCATTTAGACCCTTCCTAAAAACCATCTTCTAAGTTTGCCCTCTCAAAAATCTTTTTCTTGGATTTAGTTTCTTTTAAAAAAGAAAACCCTTTTAGTTTTTGGGCTTTTATTTGTTGATCCTTTCTAAATTTTTCCATGCCTCCTATGGTGAAATTTTCCCAAAACCCCTCCTCCCACTTTGGTACAACCCAAACATTCTGTCCAAACTAATAAAAATCCATTTTTTTGGATTTTATTCCAAATATTTCTCCTCCCAAAATAATTCTGTCTTTTCTTTTGAGCCTAGGTGTATTACAAAGCAAGTACCCTAATGCTTTTGATTTTGACCTCAACCCAACACCCCGGATAGTCCTTTGTACCCACAACCCGTAACCATCTTGATCCACTCTTCTCCTTTTCAAATATTTCAAATTTCACTCACTGCAAGTTTGGGCCAGATTTGCCAAATTTGGTGAAATTCATATCTACACCTCTCCAAAAATTCTACAAATATTCAGGCAGCCTCTGGATGCAATGGGAGGCCCCTCCGCCAAAAACCAGCTCAAGGAAAAATCCCTACGTGCCTAGATCATTCTGTCGAACACCTTGCATGCAATCGCTTCGCTTCATCTTCGCTAAGTTCGTAGTTTCATGTCGATCTTCGTCACAAATTCAGTCACATGCTCACAAGGCACTTGGCACGCTGCTCATGGCCTAGCTTGCTTGTCCGGGCCTCACACGCTTACGCCTTCCTCGGCGCCGGTGGCGCCACACCCACTGCCGGCGTGTCTTGTACGGCCGAATCACCGTAACGGGTTGATTGTGGAGCAAACAATGGCTCAACGCCGTTCGGGCGCCGCCTAAACCCTAGTGGCTCAGCTGGCCATTTCTCGCCTGCCAAGACGATGCAAAGATTCACGCTGTGGCACGCACTGAGCGCCGCTCCTCGCCGCCGACGGGCTCCGCGCCCGCTTCGCTCCGTCGAGCTCCCCTAAGCAACCAAATCTCGACGCTGTTAGCACCTAAACGGAACAAGGGAACACCCACGACGACGCCAACCTCCGAACCCTCCCGTGCAACCACAAGCGCCGCCAGAATCACCTCACGGAGAACCCCGTTCTCGGTGAATCACCTCAGCGGCTATATATAGCACCCGAGCTTGCTCTCGCCCCGCACGACTCCACCACCTCACCAGACCCCGCCCAGCCACTGAACGAGCCTCGAGGGGCCTTTCCTCCTCGACTCCGGCCACCTCCGTCCGCCTCGGGCTCCGGCATCGTTCTCTCCGGTGAGAACTCCTCCGCCGCCCTACTTTCGCCTGTAGCCTCGTACCACCTCTAGTAGGATAACCCCCCACCTCAATTTTGACCCTGCAGCTCTCCGCGAGGTCCACGACCACCAACCGCCGTCACGGAGCAAGCGTCGCCACCGGACGTGGTACTGGCCCGACCACCACCACCTCTCATAGACGCTGAACGGCGCCTGAACACGGAGGTACTCACCGATCTCCCTAACTCGCTGTGGATCGCATGGCGCCACACATGACTCTCGGCGCCGACGAGCCCCGACTCCCTCGTTCGAATTTCAAACCTGACGGGTGGGACCTGCCCGCCCTCTCCTGTTTTTTTTGAATCGCTTGCTAAAAGCGTACTCTGGCGAATACGCTTCCACTCTGAACCGTTTTTCTGGATTTTTTCTGCAAAACCCCCTGGAAGTTTTCTGTTTCATTACAGATGGGTCCTTGGACCAAAACTCTTATAACTTTTAATCAGAATAGTATTTTTGATTAATTCTTTTTCTGTTCTCTTTAGATTTTGTCTAGTTTTTATCATATTTATTTGAAAAATATTTGGAACACTTTTCTGTACACTCACGGTATTTACGCTATGCACGTATTTTTTTTCTTATACCGTAGATAATGGGAGGAGGTGACGGAGCTGCAAACTTCGCATGCATAGACTCTGACTACTCCGAACCAGGCAAGCATGTTTGAACTCTTGATATGATGAGTGTTGTTGCATGTGTGCATTTTAGTATGGTCATGGCATGTTTATGAACATCACTTTGAATTTTATATTTCATGCACATAATCGGAAAGTAAGTTTCGGAAAGCATTATGTTGTTGGATACATATTTGCATAGCCATGTGTTGGCATGAGGATGGGTAAGATGGCAGTGTTGTGACATGCCAGTCTTATGCCAGATTATTTGACTTCCGTGTCATCATGACACAAATCACATTTCCATTCATTGCTTCCGACATCTTGTCACATGTTTTCCGAAAGGAATATGGCATAGTAAGTTGCAAATCATTTTCCGGTACACACCAAAAGAGAGGCGGTGAGGGTTCCATGGCCTCGGATTAAAGCCCGCCATCCGTCAGGGGCATGGGTGTTTCCGGTTGGGACCGAGAGGGGGCACCCCTTAGAGCGCCAGATAGAAATTTGATCCCATGCTATTCGAGGTTGTGGCCTCCTGCCTCAAAGTTTTTGTTGGACGTTATACGGGGTGATTCCTGGCTTCGTGAGGTGAAATGGGTGTGTACTAGTTAAATGTGTTTCTACTGAAATACTCAGAACGGAACTAGTCCTTCGTGACTACGTAAACCGTTGGCTGTGGTCAGTTCATCCAAACTCTGCAGAGTCTCAAATCTTTCAATTATCTTGTACTTTGTTCAAGTACTATATTCATCTTATCTTGTCAGGTATCAGCCTCAGTGAGAAAACTCCGGTGGGATTTAAGTGTGATAAATCTGGTTAAAAGATTATTATTGTGGATGGACTAATGTTGTTATTTACATTCATTACAAGCCCGGTCTGTGATGTCGCTCAGACGTCCGACTGTGGCAGACCTGTTATTTAATTTTGTTATAGACCATGTCTGTGATGTCGCCAGACGCATTTAATCGTGGCATTTCTTTTAAAGCCCTTTATGTGATGTCGCCCAGACGTCCGATCGTGGCATTTCTTTTAAAGCCCTTTAGGTGATGTCGCCCAGACGTCCGACTGTGGCATTTCTTTAAAGCCCTTTATGTGATGTCGCCCAGACGTCCGACTGCGGCATTTCTTTTAAAGCCCTTTGTGTGATGTCGCCCAGACGTCCGACTGCGGCATTTCTTTTAAAGCCCTTTCTGTGATGTCGCCCAGACGTCCGACTATGGCATTTCTTTTAAAGCCCTTTTCGTGATGTCGCCCAGACGTCCATCGTGGCATTTCTTTTAAAGCCCTTTATGTGATGTCGCCTAGACGTCCGATCGTGGTATTTCTTTTAAAGCCCTTTATGTGATGTCGCCAGACGTCCGATCGTGGCATTTCTTTTAAAGCCCTTTATGTGGTGTCGCTTAGACGCCTTGGAATTATGCATGCATTTTATTTATTTACCTTTCGAGGCGCCGCCCGCATACACCGATCGGTTTTCAGTTATTTATTTTATTTATCAAGTCCGCAATATTACCGTTGTTATATGAGCATCATCCTTGTTCATGACGCATTCATGCATTCATTGATTATATCTTTTGTCCGAACTGTCTTGCGAGTACTTTCAAGTACTCACCGGCTTGTTGATTTGGCGGATGTTGATGAAGGCGATCTCATGGATGAAGAGTTTGATAAGCGAGTCCGACGCCTAGAGGAGTCCCAAATACCCCTGCGATCCTGTCTTGGTCATTGTATTATCCGCTCAAGAACCCCGAATAAATTCATCGAACCTCACCTCGACGCTTGATGTACCGCCAAGAGAAGTCAAGTTATCCACCACCACTTTTCCTCGAGCTAGTAGCATGCCACCACACCCTCAGGTCATAACCGCCCATATGTAAGATATTGGCGAGTTTGTAATAAATTGTTGAGCAGCCTCAACTCAACCCTGTAATATATTTGATGCTACCGTTCTCTATTTATCAAGCTTTTGTCTACCAGAAAGGATGACTTTTCCTATACTGGGTTTAAAAGATCGGTTTTATCAATAAACTTTTTATTGAAAAGCCGGTCGTGACACAACAGTCTCCCACTTGCACTAGAGTCAATAATCTAGTTACATTGTGATGAATCGAACACCCATAGTGTTTTGGTGTTGATCATGTTTTGCTCGTGGAAGAGGTTTAGTCAACGGATCTGCGACATTCAGATCCGTATGCACTTTACAAATATCTATGTCTCCATCTTGAACGTTTTCACGAATGGAGTTGAAGCGAAGCTTGATATGCCCGGTCTTCTTGTGAAACCTGGGCTCCTTGGCCAGGGCAATAGCTCCAGTGTTGTCATAGAAGAGAGTCATCGGGCCCGACGCATTGGGAATAACTCCTAGGTCAGTAATGAACTCCTTCATCCAGATTGCTTCATGTGCTGCCTCGGAGGCTGCCATGTACTCCGCTTCATATGTAGATCCCGCCACGATGCTTTGCTTGCAATCGCACTATTGACCGCCCCACCATTCAAAATATACATGTATCCGGTTTGTGACTTGGAGTCATCTAGATCGTGTCGAAGCTTAGCAGCGACGTAACCCTTTACGCATTTGAGCTCTTCGTCACCTCCATAAATGAGAAACATATCCTTATTCCTTTTCGTGCTTCAGGATATTCTTGACCGCTGTCCAGTGTTCCATGCCGGGATTACTTTGGTACCTTCCTAACAAACTTACGGCAAGGTTCACATCAGGTCTGGTACACAGCATGGCATACATAACAGACCCTACGGCCGAGGCATAGGGGATGACACTCATCTTTTCTCTATATTCTGCCGTGGTCGGGCATTGAGCCGTGCTCAATCTCACACCTAGCAATAAAGGCAAGAACCCCTTCTTGGATTGATCCATATTGAACTTCTTCAATATCTTGTCAAGGTATCACTACAAAAAATACACTTCCGTGATGATACGTGTTTGTCATAGTAGGTCGCGTTTTTTGTCATGCATGTACATCCATGACTGTGCTGTCGTAGAAGTGTTCCATGACATTACCAAAATTATCATCATGGAAGTGTCCACTTCCATGACGATAAATCGCAGCGTCCACGAAGTGCTTTCGTCAAGGGTGACCGACACGTGGCATCCACCGTAACGGAACGCCATTAAGCTATCGGGTCCGGTTTTGGATCCGATAACCCGCTAACAACCCCGACCAATGGGAATTTTCCACGTGTAAAATCATCATTGGCTGGAGGAAACACGTGTCGGCTCACCGTTGGGACAGATGTCATCCACTCATTGGACCGAAGGCGCCTATCATACCTCGACATGTGGCACGGCCGAACAGAGGCCCATTCCTGTGAAAAGGCCGGCCCGTTTGACTTGGTCAAAAGGTGGCGGGCCGGCCCACGAAAAGCCTGTTAACGGCCTGTTCGCATATAGCCCATTTACAGCCCGCTAACCCAGGGCCCGTTTACGACCTATCCGAATTAGGCCCGATGGCGTCATTTGGGCCGTCCAATATGATTCCAGCCCATTTTAAGTTCTGGCCCATGTATGGCCCATGACGTCTTTCAGCACATATGCGGCCCTTTGTAACTCTTGGCCCATTAACGGCCCATGGTGAAACTGGCCCGTAATGAACAAAGGTATCACTTTATACCCATTAATGGCCCATTAATCCATTGGGCCATTTGCAGCCCATGTTATCTTCGGCCTTCTCGGGGCCCATTTATTCTTGGGCTCATTTCAAAGATTCGGTTACATATGGCCCATTCATCGCCATTTTACGCTTGTGGGCCAAATTCAGCCCGTGGTTACTGACCGGCCCGTTAATACGCTAATGCGTTTTCATAGCTTCATCAACACGGCCTATTAACGACGGCCTGTTATGGTCGGGCCATGAACGGACGACTCCAACTCTAGCCCGTTTACGGCCATAATGCGGTCTGTTTTTGGCCCATGTTTGGCCAACCGATGTTACGGCCCGTCTAAGGCCCATTGATGATACGGCCCATAGAAGGCTCATTGTTTCTACGGCCCATAGAAGGCCCATTGTTTCTACAGACCATAGAAGGCCCATTGTTTCTACGGCCCGTAGGAAGCCCAATGTCACTACAGTAAATATGTAGCCATGGCACATTAAAGGAGGGAAACTACTATAGGTTTAGACACCGCTAATGGCCCAAGATGATTATGGGCCCACGTGTTGGCCCATATGAGTAATGGGTCGGCCTGAAGACCGACAACACTGAGATCCACTGAACCTTCCGGCCTAAATTACAGCATACCAACTAAAGAATAAACCTAGACTATACAACAAAGAAATTACGACATATTACATCCATTGGGAATCAAAGTTCACTACTGGTGATAATAAAGCGCAACATGACCGTGGATTACATACACTGGGCATCAAAGGTCGCCACCAGTGCATATCAACGCACCGACAAAAGAATATACAAAACTAAGAGCACTTCAGAAGGCACTAGACCTGGCAAGCTCGGGCCCGCAAGCAGCCGAACAAGCTGATGAGACCTCAGTTGTGTCAACGATAGATGCTTCACCCCTAGCTGTATGGCACCATAGTGCGCAAGGCAGTCCCCTGACATGTTCATTACATCTTTGACTTCAAGTCGAATGAAATTTGAAGCAAGCCTTTCCGCTTTAAGTTGAGATCAAGAAGTCGAATCGATTGAGGCAATACCGCACGTAGGTTGTCTCACACCTGCCGGTGAGTAGCTTCAACTCACCGTCTTAAACAAGATAGGACCTTGGGGTCATCTCGCAATCATCAAGAAGGTATGGCTCACAATCTTTCCTAAAGATCTGCCTGGCATAAGAGATACGACTCAGAAAGAGAAACAAGGAGACACGTAACAGGTTACACAATTATATAAGCAAATAAATGGATCTGTTTCGCATAAGGAACATGTTTTTACAACTACGATTTAAAATCGGTAGCTGTTGCTAACATCCAATCAGATGTAAACAAGAAGTGGAGGAAATGATGCCTATCCAAATCTATACTAGAACAAAAGTTTGAAGGATTGAGAAGGATGAACTTACATTACATGTTAACACGGGCAGGACAAAGCCCTTCTCCATGTTGATGGAAAGATAATTCAACAAATTCCCCAAAGAAAATTCTTTATAAGAGATGCCATTATTCTACATTTTGCAAAGAGTAAATATAGATCAAATAATATTGGAAGAAAGAGAGGATAATGAAGCTCAGGTGCAGATTGATGATACATAATCAAATAGCAACTAATTAAGTACAACATTAGAAGGCAAAAGGTACTGGCAAGAGGAATGCAGACATCAAAGTGTGCAGTGGCATTGGCTTTATTCAACATTTTGGTAAGAGTAAATGTAGATATGATAATTTGGAGAAAGTGGAGGGCGAGGCGGATAAGATGCAAGAGTAATGCTAGACAATCAACTATCTTGCGATGCATGTACAGTAATACCACCACCGTCTGTTATTAGTTGTTAAGCTCAAATGGATGTATCTAGCACTATTAAGTTCTAAATACATCCGATTGATCAACAATTAATTTGATACTGAGAGGAGTCATGACAACAGTGTACTTACATGAGCAATCCAAAACTTCATAACCATTGTGTTAATTCTACATTTATCTAAGAGTAAATATAGATCTTATAATTTCAAGCAAAGGGAGGATAAAGAAGCAAACATTTACAGTGATGCTACATAATCAAACAGCAATGAATGTAAGTATGCTGACAAAGGTCAAGAGGTACTGACAAGAGCAATGCAGAGCCCAGTATTATCGTGAGATCCTATGATCCTTTGAGCAAGGAGATTCATCTGAAATTAGTTTTCATACAAGAGAGAAGGTAAGTCACATGCAGAAATTTAGGAGTTCAAATTTTGAATTGATATCATAGACAGACACGATCTTTGGGCTGTCGACAATTCTAATAGGGTTTGGCCCTTTGGAGTAGGGGTAAGGTAGTCTGTTACTGATTGGGCTGTGTTGTTGTCTGTGGCTGCTGATCTATCTGATTTAATAGTATCACTACCTTTTCCAAATACCTAGTTTGTACTCCTTGAGGATCTGCAATCACCCTCTTCCTTTCGGACATCTATTACGAAAGAACAACATTTGATTGGAAAAACATAGTATGACGACACATGGAATAGGTCTGAGGAAAATGGATAGGTATGGCATATACTCATATATGATGCTTAAACTAAGCGGATGGTGTAACAAAGTATAAGTAATGCAAGAGGTCGATGCAAAACATAATAGTGACCAATACAACCTTGCCAAGTTAGAGCATGCACCTTGATGGGTGAATAAGATAGGCCATCCTCCACCATGCCAAGTTTGTTAGCTAGTGGATTGTTCCGCAATATTCCTTTGTGCGCCCATTCTCATATTCATTTTTATAATGTTCAATACCTGACATGCATGAAAACATAAAAACAAGTGAGATTATCTTTGTAATACAGAAGTCATTCTAATCCAATACTTCCTCCCTGTAAACCCGTTTGTGCTATCTCTGCAATTCTTCTAAGAGGTGCCATGCATGCTATAATTTGGTGTGTGCATTAATATAATGTGGCCTACTACTCAAAATATGAGAGCTCCAGAAGTGATGATACTTCGCAGATGACAGCTTCAACATATAGTAAAGAAGAACAAGTCGACCTGACTGTGATTCAAAATATACTAAGGGAGAATAACTCGACTGACGAGTTAATAAGAGAAGAGGATCATCTTAAAGAAGAGCAGAAGAGCAAGCAGATTGAAGATATTACAAGTCTTTCTATACAATGTCGGTTGGCCACCCATGATGAACCAGAGCGCATAGAGAAATACTATTCCTTCCGGTCTCTCCATATGTGGCTCACATGCATTTCGAAACTAAAGTAACATTTAGCTGACCAATTAAACATCTTTCAGTTTTACTAATATCAGCATAATATCATATTTGAATTTGTACAACTAAGCTTGTCTAGCTCGATGGGTGGAGAAGTGCTATTACGACACGAACCACGTAGGCTGATCGTGGTCATCATAAAATGGGGAAACCGTAAGCATGATGAGTATAGTGTTGACCGTGGCAGTGGGATGGCAGATCTGAAGCTGCAAAACACGCAAAGGGTAGTTAGCAACCGATATTTGCTTTGAAATAACAACTAAGATTTGGTATGGACAAGAAAGTACAGTCAACAAGTGACAAAGAAATGCAATTCTGCTGTCTCTCTATATGTCGTGACATGCATTTGGAAACTCAAGTGGGACCTTTAGCTAACCAATTAAATGTGTCTGTTAACTAATATTAGTATCATGTCACAATCATATTTGGACAAATAAGCTTTGGAATTTTGAGTGTTGTGTTGTTTAACTTGAAGGGTGGAGTAATGCTAGTATGACAAAAGCACCCTCATGAGATCATAGTAGAGTAGATAAAAGGGGAAACCCTAAGCATCAAGAGTAAAATCAGGAAAGTGGAACTAGCTGGACCAGTGGGTGGCGCACATGCTTTCCGAAACGAATATAGGAACATTAGGTGACCAATTAAACGTTCTCTGTTTTAGTAATATGAGCATCATATCAGATTCATGTTTCAACACGTAAGCTTTGGAATTATGAGTGGCATGTTGTTTCGCTTGATGGGTTGAGGTCTTGAGGAGCAAAGCTAGCGACACGAAGCACCCTCGATGTTGGTAGTGAATATAAAGGGAAACCCTAAGCTTTACGAGTATAGTGACCGTGACATGGCGGATCTGAAGGTGCAAACCGGACAAAGCTACTTCACAACCAATATTTGCATTCAACTAGCCACTACGATTTGGTACGGACAAGAAAAGTACAGTAAACAATTTAAGATCTATTTTTTGGGTGAGATCAATAACTTAAGCACATATGGAAGAGTACAACCTCTCTTGCGGCGCCTGCAGTAGGCCCTAACGACACGTTGAGGGTCTTTGCGGTGCGATGGCATCGTCGGCGAGGAAGAAGACTTTACATGGCAGATGGTCGGGTTGGTGGATAAATCATGTTGCCGTGGATGAGGCGGTAGTAGGAGCGGCAACGGCAAAGTGGACGATGGCGCCGATGAAGCGAGACGACGCAATGAAAGGATTCTGGTCCGGCGCCGTGGATGAGAGACGTCCATCTCTTGCGATGTGCAAAGTGACGACGGGTAGGGGTAGTGGCTCCGGCAAGGTGGAGGATGGGGTGGCGGACGGAGGAGGCCGCCACGGTGGGGAAGGTTGTCGTGGCGCCGACGGTGTATGAATGGGGAAATGGAGGGGGAGGGGGATCTCAAACTTTGGGACGTGTTTGTCTGAAATGTGGCAAAGTTACGAACTTATCCCCCGTTTAAAATTTCGGACATCACGTCGGTTGGGGATAGGACGGTAATCTCGCATCTTCCAAATATTTGCCGTAACGATTTCGGCGAGGAGAGGGTGTTTTGTCACCACGGTTGGCGCCACGGTTTATGAACGGGCGGACAGGTAGAGGCGGTGGTGTCACGTCTGAGGGAAGTTACACATCTGCCCCTATTCAAAATATTAGCCTACATCGATTTTGGACGAGGAGAGTTTGTTTTGCCGCCCACCGTGGATGAATGGGGAAATGGAGGGAGAGACACATGTCTTTCGGACAAGCTTGAATCAAATGTGTTTTGCCACCCACGTTTGGCGCCCATCGTGTCTGAATGGGCTCAGAGGCCGTCATGTCACGTCTGATTGAAGTTACTAGTCTACCCCTATCGACAGTAGTGTAAATCCGGTCGATAAGGATGTCAAGTGTCTGGGGTAGATAGTAATTTCCATCTCGCAAACACTTGCTTCGGGCAGCCCACAAATGATAGTGGGTGTTTAGCCGCTTCGTTCAAAACTTGGGAGAATTAGCATTCACGTTTGCCCTGGGCCCTGACAACTAAATCCAAATCCAATTTTTATTCGATTACAAATATCCATAGATAATTCTACGTTTTGTTATTTATTTATTCAAAACCACAACAAAGATTTATTCCACCTTTATATATGATTATGATTTAGAAATGCCGTGATCTTCGAATTCAGTAGGTTGGATACACTTTGAGCCAAATATTTATTTCATCCAATACAATATGCTCACACGAAAAACAGTTCACCTTATGTCAATCATACAAGTACTGAGGATGACCTCGCCTCAAAAATTCGGATCCGTACAACACATGGACACCAGTGGGGGTCTTACACCCTAATCCAGGCAGAGACAGGAAACAACGTGCAAGTACAATAATCTAAAGACAATTTAAACGGCTAACTAAAGAAGAATTGGGATTACCGTGGGCTTCAGATAGCAGAAGCAGCAGGGCCTCCTCCGTCTTCAAATGCAACATTCTTACTTCCTCCAATTCTTGGGTTGCTTGCATAATGCGTGCAGCTAATTGCATAATTTCCAGCTTCAAGATCGAGATTACCTCGTTCATGGCAGCCACACCATCTCTTTCTGCCTCTAGTAGAGCCTCAAGAACTATAATATATATGCTCAGACTACTCTCCGGCGGTGTTGCCTCTGAACTGCTACCATCTGGTAACATGGATGGCGCACTGCTTCCACAAATAGATTCTGGGGTTGTACATTGTGTCCTAGTGTGAACGGTATCCTGAAAGGTTTCCGCTGGACATAAGTAAGAGATAGTTATCGCATGATCCAGGAAGTAAGCTTACATGGTAAACGACATACGAATTATTGCCGAGCATTGCAAGCTATATTTAAATGGTTCGAAGCAGCATCAGCCGAAAAAAAATTAAAATGGTAAGATGAAACTAGGGATGTAAGTGGCAAATAAACGACATCCGCCACTCCCATCTAGTTAGTTTTGCTAGCTCCTGGTTCATTTTCCTCAAAAACAAAACTCTTTTGAACTATCATACCACTAGTGGACTTTAATCAGGATTAAAGCGGGACCCAGTTGACATCCCTAGTTGAAAGGGAGTGTACCACCGCTATATTTAAGTTGCCAAGGCATCTAAGCAGTTAAAATAATCAGAAAGCACTTAGCAGGTGTGGCCTCATATAAACTATGAAGACGGTCTTGTGATGAAGTTCGGAGGAAAAGTTAAGGACTCAAATGAACTAGGCATGCATTTCTTTACGATAGTATAGCGAACCTTCAGCGACATATTGGCCAACTTCGGTATAGCGTAACAAGTAACAAACAAGCATTCAATCAAGCAATACAAGAAGCGGAACAACTGAACTATTTGTTATTCAGCAGGATTACAGGTTGAGGGCACAAGCCAAAGAAAGCAGCCCACACGCATTACATTTCACATGTACTAAAACACCTTTGGCTTACCATATGTTGTTGTGAAGCCTCATTTGCTGTTGCAATGTTCTTTGAAGATATCGTGAGCATCCGTGGTTGCAAATCTACTTGTTGTTGTAGTTTATTCTGCACCTTCTATTTAGGTAAAATTAATTTTAATCGCATGCACTTTGGTTGAATTGATCATCAATGGTTCATCTATACTAATGAAAGAAGGGTGTGTGCATACCACGACAATATATCTGCTTCCCTCTATTTTATGCTTGTTAGAGGTGCCAGCCCCAAAAGAACAAATATTTTGCTTGATGGGGTTGGCAGCTCCATAATTAATAGAAGCATCAAATTAGTCACGCAACTTGGGAAGATCAAGAACACACAAAAAGTAATGAACAGAGGCTCGTAGTAGTGATGTAATAGCTAGCATCAGAAAATGTAGGGTAAATAAAACAAAAACCAGCGGAACCACATGCTAGTTTGCTGATGTGTAATTAAGCATAGAGAACATGAAGCGATGCGATGGAACCAACAGGTGGCATCGTAACAACACCATTATCATAAATATAGCATGCAAGAAGTAAAATAGTAGGCGGTGATATCTAGGAATGCAGGTCATACTTAGGACAAAACTAAAGCATATTAACTATATGTGCACTTTGGTATGTAATTTAGCACATGTAACATGTTCCTTTGGCGAAGTATGGCCCTACAGTGCAAGTAGAATAACGCGTCTCATGAAAAACTGAATGATGCCCTGAAGAAATTCAAAGGTGCGGTGCTTATGCTAAGAAAGTGAACGTAGGCGCCAGCCGTTGGATAATAGTACCTGATTCTCGGCGGCGTATGGGTATCGTTGGCATACTTGATAGCTAAGGATCGTCGATGGTGATCGTGTTGTGGTTGAGTTTGGGCCGGCTGTCGCCGTCGCTGAAGCGGCTCCGGTGCTACGGTTGCGGCCTTTGTCGACATACAAGAAAAGCTCATCTGTGGTAAGTGAACAGTTGCACGATAAAGAGAAAACCGAAGGAGTACAGATCAAAATAACTTTGATGAGGTTGCGGCGTCGGTAAAGCGGGGCGGTGGAGTTGAATATGGCGTCCGTGGAGTGGGTCCGGTGTATTGGGCGAAGGCTTGGCCCGAAGCGCGTTATGCGTGCTTTCGGGAGGCGGATGCATTGCTGCGGCGGGCGAGGCTTGTATGAAGGGCCGGCGAAGGGCAGACGAGGGAGTCGGTGAAGGGCCTACACTGGTGGTGGGCGAGGCACCGATTAAGCGAATCCGGTGCGGTGGACCATGATGGCGATCAAGGAGATCTCGAGCGGTGTACAAGCCCGATCGGCTGACGGCTCTGGTGAAGTGGTGAGTTGGCGATTGGGGGTTCCAAGGTGCGGAAGGTAGATCCGTCGAGGTGTCAGGTCCACCGCTGCGGCGGAGGACTAGATTCGGCTGACTTCTTGCCGTGGTTGGGGGTCGAGGAGGGAAGGGAGGGGCCTGCAGGGAAGAATGTTGGGGGCAAAGAGGGGAAAATAATGGAGTTACCAAAGCAGCCCTTTTCCGTTCATGTGGTAGGGGTAAAACAGGAATATCGCAAGGCTAAACTTTCAGGCGCGAGTTATTTCGATGTGGTAAGGAAGTTTGAAAGCTTTTTAGGCGCTGAAATTATATTCTGCTCTTGTATGGCCGACTATGATATCATGGCCGAGAATTTGTTTGTTTTGCACGTAAAAAAGTGCAAGTTTTGAAAATCAATGTCTCCTACTTGAAACTTAGATTGTCCATTCAATTCAAATATGGTTCATTGAGCTACTACAAGCAAATACCATCATATGGTCCAATTCAAATGAAATTCCAAATGTGTTTATCCTAAATATGATGAAAAAAAGCAAAATTGTGTATGTGTATGAATAAAGTGGATGATTATAAAGTTTGAACATGCCCGTATGTGTATATCTCTAGGTTTGATATATGAATTTGACATCACGAAATCCCGGCTTAAAAATATACCTCCGTTTAAATGAATTACAAAAGCTAATGATGGAGTCGAATTCCAAAATTCCAATCTTAGGTTTGTAATTATGGTACATCAAAGTATATCACGCATGTTCAAAAGTATCGTTATCTCATAGTCCAAGCTATGAAACAAATTGATCAACCTTGAGTGCACACACTATTGACCATGTATATCTCAATTACGCTAAAGTCCCTCAAATATAGACACCTCACTCTTTATCTGAAGCCGCCCCCCTCGTCGCCCCCCCACACACACAGTGAGTAGTCGTTCTCTCCCCCAAACACCAACACACGAGCACATTAACACCCCTCTCTCTCTTCTAAAGTCCGGACCCCAATATAGGTCTCTATCACTTTGTCTCTTGGGCATGCACACATCTCTTCCCCCACTCTCTAGCTAGGTCTCCCGGCATCTCTCTTTCCCAAGCACACACACTATGTAGAGTGTATCTTTCCCATACACACAAAACGTCGCCCCCAAACGTCTATCTCCCTAGTTATATGTCGTGACTCTTTCCATAGCTCCCTAATGTATCATTGTTCTTGATCTCGCACATTGTTCTCTACAGCATCTATTCTAGATCTCTCATGAAGTCCCTATCACACACACGATGACTCGCTTCCGTTGCGTCTCCGTACGTAGGCCAATTTCAAACAACATCAACATTGTCTCCCTATCTATACGCCGTTTATGGACACAAACGCCCCCTCTCTCGCCCCCTCTCTTCCTCTCTCTCTCTCTCCGTCGCTAGCTCTCTCTCTCTCTCTCTCTCTCTCTCTCTCTCTCACACCCCTCTCCCACACACAATCGATGTCTCTTCCAAATAGTCTGCTCCCCCCGCCCGCACCCATGCTATCCCGCTACTACACATGTCACACCATTCCCCCTTCCCTTATACTAGGTTTACATCATTAGTGGTCTCTCTACTCCACATACACACACTCCCTCTCACACACAAACGCACGCACAAACACACACATGCACACGCACAAACACCCATTAACTGGATCCTCATCTCTCCCCATGTCCGCATGTGTATCTCGCACACTCACTCTCTAATTATGTATATGTGTCTCCATGTTACACAACACAAAGCCCCATGTACATGTCTCTCTCTATCCTCCACACACATAGACACAAAGAATCTGTTATTATTGCCTCAGTCTCTAGACATATCACACACACATCTCTCTCTCTCTCGCAAACACGCTCAACAAGGGTTTCCCCGTGAATAACTTACTGTCTATTCATCAACAGTCGTGGCAGTACGACGAACACGAGACATGAAAAAGAATAAATCTACACGTGCGTAGACCACCTAGTATGACTACTAGGACAAGAGAAAGCCGAAAGCGCGCCGCCGTCACCCCTTCCTTATCGGCGACAGAAAAACCTTTGTTTTACACAGTCGAGAAGTCATTGTGCTAAGGCCCCACATGTTGAGGCATTGAATAGAATGTAGATGCTAGTTTACAGAAACAAGTATCGATAATACGTTTGTATCTCCATACTTATATTTCTTGTCTTATAAAAACTGAGTTGGTGATGATGGTACGCGTGCCATCTTGCAATATAGACCGTCCGATCTATATCGTGATGGAAATTAAACTAAAAGATACCCGCACCCTCTCTCCACATTTGCAGACAAGGCCTTCCCTCGTTCATCCTTATCTCCAACAACCTCATTGTTGAGCAATTAAGAAAGGAAGACTTCTGGAACAAAGCGGCACGGTGGCGGCTGCTGGCGTCGTCAATCCCCATGCCTCCGCTCAACCACCACCAATCACCACCACGCCCCACTCCTCTTCACCTTATCTCCTATTTCTCGAGATATCCTTAGTTATTACACATGGGATTACTCCAAAGATGGGTCAATCACAACGAGTGTTTTATAAAAAAATGCATCTTGATGTTCCGTGCAATGCACGGATCTTGCTAATACTCCTCTGTAAGACTAAGTTGGTGATGATGGTGTATGCGCCATCCGTGCGTTTGTGACCATTAGATCTACATCTAACGACTGTGAGGTAAGTTGTTGCCTTTTCTCACAAACATCCCACTTGTCTACCAATTTGCAGAAAAACCCATAATTAGTATCTTAAAACCAACCACATCCCTCCCTGACCTCACCAAAACAGCCCAAGGAATATATTCTAATTTAAACATAATATATCTCTAGTGATATATGTATATCAAAATTATAGTGTTTTGTATCAAGTTTGTGAATAAGTATTATTCTAATTATGATTCATTGCAACGCACATGAACATTGCTAGTATTTCCAACCATGCAAAAAAAATTCTCTAGTATTCCATAGTTCTGAGTTTTCCATCAAGATATTAGTCACTCATGGTTGATATTTACTTTCAAGCATGTACACATATGCACTATGTAACTAGCCTTGCTTATTGGGTTCCAAAGCTTAACTTTCACTCCTACTTACAATATGTAGAGTATTTAACAAAAAACTACCACTTTCAACCAGCCCTAGGAAGAATCTATTGTACAAAAATAGCAAAACATACCCAAAATTTCTTAATCCACGCCAAAAACTACTACCTACCGATTAGGTTAGTTTAAACCCATTTATGATGTGGTTGGCCCACACGTCCCGTCTTGTGACGGTGCAACAAACCAACACATTTTGTTTGACCCGTTGACACGAGGGACCCACATCTGACCTTCTATCCTGTTATTCCCCTCAAATCATTATTTTTCTTGAACATTACTTCAACAGTATTGATGCGTGTTCATCGGTGGCGCCGGTGGTGGCGAGTTGGCCGCCGCTCATGCCCAGACGGGCCAGACGCCACCCAGCCTCACGCAGGTTGGCCCAGGCTGGCCCGAGCATGACTCCACGGCGAGCAAGCCACCGCGCTGGCCTTCGCTCGAGCCGGATCGCCTTAAGCGGCGGCCTTGAGCAAGCCGCCAGCGCCGCCGTGCCAATCTAGCTAGCAAACCTTGCAGACAAGGAGCTGAATGGGCGAGCTATCTTGGCTAGCTGCCAAGCGGCGCGAAGCCGGACGGAGTGCATCCGGGCTGCCATAAGATGGGCTCTGCACTGCCCGGCCGGTTTGACCTCGCCTTCTCTTGCGGCGGTAGGCGTCCCATGGCCGAGGATGACTGGTGGGTGGGCGGGAGGTAGGAGGTCACTCAGGGATTTTTGTGCAGACTGACATGTAGGTCCCACAAGTCCTAACGCCCGGTCGAATAGAAGGTGTTGACTTAATAGGCGACATGGGCCCTGTTTGGATACCCTAATTTAGAGGTTAGATTCTAACCCTGAACTAACTCTAACCAAAGTGGTGTTTGGATGGCAGGGTTAGATTGATAACAAATGTATCCAAAGCAGGGCCATGGTTGAAACGATGCCTATAACGGCACTTTGTAGAGTAAGTGCGTTTCTTGGTAGGGCTGGTTGGTAAGAGCATGTACAATGGTTGATAAGGTAGTCTTATCTTAAGTCTGCCGCGTATGCAAGTGGTAGTAGTTTCTTGGCATTATTAGTGGTTTCTTGCATTATTAGGGGTTTCTTGTAAGGAACAATGTACTACTAGCGACAAAAGGCGATTCTAGGTTGCGTTGTACTCCAACGAGTACTACTAGTGGTCGCGGGAGTGTATACCTCGTTTTGTGGGTTCAATCCCGGCCGAACGCACGGCGGACATTTTTTTAAATAGTAACTTCGCTGCGAGCCAATACTTTACACGGGTAGTTTGAGTTTTGAAGTCAAAGGACGTGCGACACCACAATCTGGGTGCACTGGATAGCCTAGACACGTGAACGGGTTTTCCTTCCCAGCATCTCGTGGCTCGCATGCTCGCCCTAGCCGCACCTCGCTTGCAGCTTCCTCATCAGCTAGTAGCATATTTAAACTAGCGCCTCCCAATTAAGCCCGAGGAGCCGTAAAAGCCGGCAGGGCATTGGGAATCGTGGCAATATGGCTCATGTCGTAAAGTGCTCTACTACTACTCAGAGCTTGTGGCGTTGCGCATGGACTTCACTCCATTATCGGCTCTACTATAAAAGAAATTCCTATTGACGCGTTTTTTTTTTGAAACGGAGGCAAAAGCTTTGCTTCATCTCATTCATAAAGAAGGAACTATAACAAAGTTCGACGAGATCCATTATACCTCCACAAATGGAAGCGAAAATCCTAGTCTCATATCAAATAACTCAAATGTTCTGCCCCTTGATGACTGCCGCTAATAAACAGGCTGCTAGTGTGCGTGAGAGGAGCTACTGAGTAGGCCAGCTACGTGAGAGGAGCGGCTGAATAGAGCACCGAGAGTACCCACTAGGACACTACTAGCGATTGTACTTTCCTGCATTCATAGTACAATGATGGTTCTAGAGAACGATGGTACCCTCCACTTCCAAGCATGTAGCTCCTTGGCCCTGAGATTCAAGAGTTCAAAACTGGTGCACTATACTAGAAGTACAAGATTACATAGCACTAGTAGTACCCTCGCACTACTATTTGAGAAAGTAGTACTAGTCTTTGCTTCTGATGAAATCGTATTCCTTCGTCACATAATGTAAGACGTTTTTGACACTAGTTGGCATGTACAAAAAATAGCAAAAACATACCCAAAATTTCTTAATCCACGCCAAAAACTACTAGCTAGTGCCAAAAATTTCTTACTAGTGCTATTATTTACAGTATAATGCAATCCCATAACGTCCCATAATGCTAGTACTAGTAGAAAATAATAGACTCACCCCTTCGCTACAGTTGGAAGGAGCGATCTACAGTTGGAAGGGATGAGGCCCTGCGGTTAATACGCTCTTATCTCCTCCTCGCCAGTTCCCCTCCCCCGAAGAGAAGGCGATTCGTCGCTGCTCCCATGGATTCGCCCAGCGGTTCTCCTCCTCGTCGAGGCTGGGAGATCTTGGACGACGATCCTCCTGGGAGAAATCGACGCCGCTCCGACGTCCTCACCGCCAAGAAGACTTCTAGTGCTTCCTGCACCAACTTTTTCAAGACGGTGCTTAAAATGGCTTGGGAAAAGGCCATGCTTGTTGGTCTTCCATGCGTCCTTGAGGAGAAGGTTCTTCTATGGGACAACCCTTTGAACAGTCAACCACTCCCTGGCCATGGTTGCACGTTGACTCTGCTAGAGTTGCTGACGTTGAGAGGTAGTCGGATTTTGTCCGATGAGCAGGTCAGTAATGGAGTTTGATCATGTAGTACTTAGTTATTCCATTTCCATCCCATAATTTCTCCGCCTTGCACCGTCTTATATATAGGTCTGGGTCGGTGCCAACGAAGATTGGCTTGCATACCTCCGGCCGGATACCACCATCATTTTGCACAACATCCACAGCAGTGCGGCCGTTTCGATAGACCCCTTCTCCACCATTGGGATCGGCCTTCCCAGGGTAGGCTGGGCTTGAATACGTGTGATGATGCCTACATGAGATTGAAGAAGATAGCAATATTGGACCCGATGAGCGACCACGGCTATGACGATTACTATCTCATCGTGGTGTTCGACATAAGGATTGCCATCAATGCAAGAGGCGATAACGGTAGGTCGGCACATGTTGGCGGCAGATTTGTACCCCTACACGTTCGAAGACGCCGTGGCGCCATCTAGGCCGCATCTTCGCGGTGACAAGGCGGGGACTTGTTTCATCTGGTTGCCATCCTACGGTGCGGGGAGATTACAAACGGAATGCACAAACCATCATTTTCATCCCTAACGGTACTCCATTATTTTGCGAGACTAGTCATCCCAGCGATCAAAATAAGATCGCCGATCTGGATGTGCATTTGCATCCGCGATTCGGTCCTAACCTCGAACCTTGTAGCTGACTTTGGCATATTGGGATCAACTATCTTAGCGATGTCGTTACCCATGGTACCACCGATGTGCAACATGGTCACACAATCTACCACGATCGGACCGTCACCATCTACCCAGGTATTCCATTTTTAACCCTCTCGCCTTCTCTTTCATTGTTGTACTAGTACTCTACTTACGTACTAGTAGTACTTTTTACCTTGGAGGACGCGTATAGCTAGTGATACATCTCCAACGTATCTATAATTTTTTATTGTTCCATGCTATATTATATTCTATTTTGGACATTAATGGGCTTTATTATACACTTTTATATTATTTTTGGGACTAACCTATTAACCGGAGGCCCAGCCTGTAATTGTTGTTTTTGCCTATTTCTGAGTTTCGCGTAAAAAGAATATCAAACGGAGTCCAAAGCGGAATGAAACCTTCGGGAACGTGATTTTTGGAACGAACATGATCCAGAGGACTTGGACCCTACGTCAAGACATCAACCCGAGGGCACGAGGTAGGCGCGCCTACCCAGGCGCGCCCTCCACCCTCGTGGGCCCCACCGTGCTCCACCGGCGTACTTCTTCACTGCTATATATACCTGCGTGCCCCCAAACTACCCGAGGCGGAGCCAAAACCTAATTCCACCACCGCAACCTTCCACTGTGAGATCCCATCTTGGGGCCTTTTTAGAACTCCCGTCGGAGGGGGCATCGATCATGGAGGGCTTCTACATCAGCACCATAGCCTCTCCGATGATGTGTGAGTAGTTTACCTCAGACCTTCGGGTCCATAGTTATTAGCTGATGGCTTCTTCTCTCTTTTTGGATCTCAATACAATGTTCTCCCCCTCTCTTGTGGAGATCTATTCAATGTAATCTTCTTTTTGCGGTGTGTTTGTTGAGATCGATGAATTGTGGGTTTATGATCAAGATTTATCTATGAACAATATTTGAATCTTCTCTGAATTCTTTTATGTATGATTGGTTATCTTTGCAAGTCTCTTGAATTATCAGTTTGGTTTGGCCTACTAGATTGATCTTTCTTGCAATGGGAGAAGTGCTTAGCTTTGGGTTCAATCTTGCGGTGTCCTTTCGATGTGATGAGGGGCAGCAAGGCACATATTGTATTGTTGCCATCGAGGATAACAAGATGGGGTTTATATCATATTGCATGAGTTTATTCCTCTACATCATGTCATCTTACTTAAAGCGTTACTCTGTTCTTATGAACTTAATACTCTAGATGCATGCTGGATAGTGGTCGATGTGTGGAGTAATACTAGTAGATGCAGGCAGGAGTCGGTCTACTTGTTTCGGACGTGATGCCTATATACATGATCATACCTAGATATTCTCATAACTATGCTCAATTCTATCAATTGCTCAAAAGTAATTTGTTCACCCAATCGTAATACTTATGCTCTCAGAGAAGCCACTAGTGAAACCTATGGCCCCTAGTCTATTTTCCATCATATTAATCTTCCAACACTTAGCGCTTTTTATTGCCTTTTATTTTACTTTGCATCTTTATCATAAAATACCAAAAATATTATCCTATCATATCTATCAGATCTCACTCGTAAGTGACCGTGAAGGGATTGACAACCCCTTTATCGCGTTGGTTGCGAGGATTTATTTTTGTGTAGGTGCGAGGGACTCATGCATGGTCTCCTCTTTGGATTGATACCTTGGTTCTCAAAAGCGAGGGAAATACTTATGCTACTTTCTTTGCATCACCCTTTCCTCTTCAAGGGAAAACCAACGCGATTGCTCAAGAGGTAGCAAGAAGGATTTTTTAGGCGCCGTTGTTTGGAGGCTTACGCAAGCTCAAGTCAAGATTTGAACTCCCGACAACGAGCCATTTCCGGCGCCGTTGCCGGGGAGTCTACGCAAAATTCAACATACCAAGTACCCATCACAAACCCTTATCTCCGTCATTACATTATTTGCCATTTGCCTCTCGTTTTCCTCTCCCCCACTTCACCCTTGCCGTTTTATTCGCCCTCTCTTTTCCGTTTGCCTTTTTCTCACTCGCTTCTTGTTTGCTCGTGTGTTGGATTGCTTGCTTGTCACGATGGCTCATGATAATACTAAATTGTGTGACTTTACCAATACCAACAATAATGATTTCCTTAGCACTCGATTGCTCCTCTTACCGACATCTTGAATCTTGTGAAATCAATACGCTTTATTGAATCTTGTCACGAAAGATCAATTACGCGGCCTTCCTAGTGAAGATGCCGCTACCCATCTAAATAGATTTGTTGATTTGTGTGATATGCAAAAGAAGAAAGATGTGGATAAGGATATTGTTAAATTGAAGGTATTTCCTTTTTCGCTTAGAGATCATGCTAAAGCTTGGTTTTCGTCTTTGCCGAAAAATAGTATTGATTCTTGGAATAAGTTCGAAGATGCTTTTATCTCTAAGTATTTTCCTCCCGCTAAGATCATCTCTCTTAGAAACGATATTATGAATTTTAAGCAACTTGATCATGAACATGTTGCACAAGCTTGGGAGAGGATGAAATTAATGATACATAATTGCCCTACACATGGTTTGAATTTGTGGATGATTATACAAAAAAATTATGCCGGTTTGAATTTTGCTTCTAGAAATCTTTTAGATTCGGCCGCGGGAGGCACTTTTATGGAAATCACTCTAGGAGAAGCTACTAAACTCCTAGATAATATTATGGTTAATTATTCTTAATGGCACACCGAAAGATCCACTAATAAAAAAGTGCTTGTGATAGAAGAAATTAATGTTTTCAGTGGAAAGATGGATGAACTTATGAAATTATTTACTAATAAAAGTGTTTCTTCTGATCCTAATGATATGCCTTTGTCTACTTTGATTGAGAATAATAAATGAATCTATGGATTGGAATTTTGTTGGTGGGGATAATTTTGGTAACAACGCCATTATAGAGGAAACTTTAATCCTAGGCCATATCCTAGTAATTCCTCTAATAATTATGGTAATTCCTACAACAATTCTTATTGAAATTTTAATAAGATGCCCTCTGAATTTGAGACTAGTGTTAAAGAATTCATGAATTCACAAAAGAATTTCAATGCTTTGCTTGAAGAAAAGTTGCCTAAGATTGATGAATTGGCTAGGAACGTGGATAGAATTTCTCTTTATGTTGATTCTAAACTTAGATCTATTCCTCCTAAGCATGATATCAATGAGCCTCTCAAAGCCATGAGAATTTCCATTGATGAGTGCAAGGAAAGAACCGCTAGGATGCGTGCTAAGAAAGATTGCTTTGTGAAAGCGTGTTCTTCTAATTTCTATGAGAATAACGATGAAGATCTAAAAGTTATTGATGTTTCCCCTATTAAATCTTTGTTTTGCAATATGAATCTTGATAATGATGGGACTGGATATGAGCCACCTTTACCTAGAAGGCGTTCCAAAAATTCGGAGTTTTTAGATCTTGATGCTAAAATTTGTAAAAGTGGGATTGAAGAGGTCAAAACTTTAGATATCAATGAACCCACTATCTTGGATTTCAAGGAATTTAATTATGATAATTGCTCTTTGATAGATTGTATTTCCTTGTTGCATTCCGTGCTAAATTCTCCGCATGCTTATAGTCAAAATAAAGCTTTTACCAAACATATCGTTGATGCTTTGATGCAATCTTATGAAGAAAAACTTGAGTTGGAAGTTTCTATCCCTAGAAAACTTTATGATGAGTGGGAACCTACTATTAAAATTAAAATTAAAGATCATGAATGCTATGCTTTGTGTGATTTGGGTGCTAGTGTTTCCACGATTCCAAAGACTTTATGCGATTTGCTAGGTTTCCGTGAATTTGATGATTGTTCTTTGAACTTGCACCTTGCGGATTCCACTATTAAGAAACCTATGGGAAGAATTAATGATGTTATTATTGTTGCAAATAGGAACTATATGCCCATAGATTTTATTGTTCTTGATATATATTGCAATCCTTCATGTCCTATTATTCTTGGTAGACCTTTCCTTAGAACGATTGGTGCAATTATTGATATGAAGGAAGGGAATATTAGATTCCAATTTCTGTTAAGGAAAGGCATGGAACACTTACCTAGAAAGAAAATAAAATTACCTTATGAATCTACTATGAGAGCCACTTATGGATTGCCTACCAAAGATGGCAATACCTAGACCTATCCTTGCTATTATGCCTAGCTAGGGGCGTTAAACGATAGCGCTTGTTGGGAGGCAACCCAATTTTATTTTTAGTTTTTTTGCTTTTTGCTTCTGTTTAGGAATAAATATTTTTTCTAGCCTCTGTTTAGATGTGTTTTTATGTTTTAATTAATGTTTGTGCCAAGTTTAACCTATAGGATTTTCTTGGATGATAGTTATTTGATCTTGCTGAAAATTCCAGAAACTTTCTGTTCACGAAAATAATTGTTACAAATCACCAGAACGTGATAAACTATTTATTTCAATTTATTCTGATCAATAAACAAATTGTATAGGTCGTCCTATTTTGGTAGATTTTTTGGAGTTCCAGAAGTTTGCGTTAGTTACAGATTACTACAGACTGTTCTGTTTTTGACAGATTCTGTTTTTCGTGTGTTGTTTGCTTATTTTGATGAATCTATGACTAGTAAAATAGTTTATAAACCATAGAGAAGTTTGAATACAGTAGGTTTAACAGCAATATAAATAAAGAATGAGTTCATTACAGTACCTTGAAGCAGTCTTTTGTTTTCTTTCACTAACGGAGCTCACGAGATTTTCTGCTGAGTTTTGTGTTGTGAAGTTTTCAAGTTTTGGGTGAAAGATTTAATGGATTATGGAACAAGGAGTGGCAAGAGCCTAAGCTCGGGGATGCCCATGGCACCCCAAGATAATCTAAGGACACCTAAAAGCCAAAGCTTGGGGATGCCCCGGAAGGCATCCCCTCTTTCGTCTACTTCCATCGGTAACTTTTCTTGGAGCTATATTTTTATTCACCACATGATATGTGTTTTGCTTGGAGCGTCTTGTATTATTTGAGTATTTATTTGTTTGTGTGCCCCAATCGTCCTTGCTGTACACACCTTTTGAGAGAGTCACACTTGATTCGGAAATTGTTAGAATTCTCTTTGTGCTTCACTTATATCTTTTGAGCTATATAGTTTTTGCTCTAGTGCTTCACTTATATCTTTTAGAGCACGGTGGGTGGATTTGTTTTATAGAAACTATTGATCTCTCATGCTTCACTTATATTATTTCGAGAGTCCTACAAAACAGCATGGTAATTTGCTTAAATTGAGAAATTTGTCCTAAGGTAATAGGCATCCAAGATTAGTAAAAAAAATCTTATGAGTGTGTTGAATACTATGAGAAGTTTGATGCTTGATAATTGTTTTGAGATATAAAGATGGTGATATTAGAGTCATGCTAGTTGAGTAGTTGTGAATTTGAGAGATACTTGTGTTAAAGTTTGTGATTCCCGTAGCATGCACGTATGGTGAACCGTTATGTGATGAAGTCGGAGCATGATTTATTTATTGATTGTCTTCCTTATGAGTGGCGGTCGGGGACGAGCGATGGTCTTTTCCTACCAATCTATCCCCCTAGGAGCATGCACGTAATACTTTATTTTGATAACTTGTAGATTTTTGCAATAAGTATATGAGTTCTTTATGACTAATGTTGAGTCCATGGATTATACACACTTTCTTCCTTCCACCATTGCTAGCCTCTCTAATACCGCCAAGACTTTTCATGCATTATCATACACCCACCATAAACCTTCCTCAAAACAGCCACCATACCTACCTATCATGGCGTTTCCATAGCCATTCCGAGATATATTGCCATGCAACTTACCACCGTTCCGATTACTATGACACGCTCCATCATTGTCATATTGCTTTGCATGATCATGTAGTTGACATCGTATTTGTGGCAAAGCCCTTGCTCATAATTCTTTCATACATGTCACTCTTGATTCATTGCATATCCCGGGCGCCGGAGGCATTCACATAGAGTCATATTTTGTTCTAAGTATTGAGTTTTAATTTATGAGTTGTAAGTAAATAAAAGTGTGATGATCATCATTTTTAGAGCATTGTCCCAAGTGAGGAAAGGATGATGAAGACTATGATTCCCCCACAAGTCAGGATGAGACTCCGGACTAAAAAAAAGAGGCCATAAAAAAAGAAAAAAAGGCCCAAATAAAAAAATGAGAGAAAAAGAGAGAAGGGACAATGTTACTATCCTTTTACCACACGTGTGCTTCAAAGTAGCACCATGATCTCCATGATAGAGAGTCTCCTATGATATCACTTTCATATACTAGTGGGAATTTTTCATTATAGAACTTGGCTTGTATATTCCAATGATAGGCTTCCTCAAAATGCCCTAGGTCTTCGTGAGCAAGCGAGTTGGTGATACGTCCCCAACGTATCTATAATTTTTGATTGCTCCATGCTATATTATCTATTGTTTTGGACTATATTGGGCTTTATTTTCGACTTTTATATTACTTTTGGGACTAACCTATTAACCGGAGGCCTAGCCCAGAATTGTTGTTTTTTGCCTTTTTCAGTGTTTCAAAGAAACGAAATATCAAACGGAGTCCAAACGGAATGAAATCTTCGGGAACGTGATTTTCTCATCAGATAAGACCCAGGAGACTTGGACCCTCCGTCAAGAAAGCCACGAGGCGGCCACGAGGGTGGAGGGCGCGCCCCTACCTCGTGGGCCCCTCGAAGCTCCACCGACGTACTCCTTCCTCCTATATACCTCATTACCCCGTCGGATCAGAGGCGGAGCCAAAACCTAATTCCAACGCCGCAACTTTCTCAGATCCACGAGATCCCATCTTGGGGCCTGTTAGGAGCTCACGCCGGAAGGGATTCCTCCATGGAGGGCTTCTACATCATCATCATAGCCTCTCCAGATGAAGTGTGAGTAGCTTACTTCAGACCTTCGGGTCCATAGTTAGTAGCTAGATGGCTTCTTCTCTCTTTTGGATCTCAATACAATGTTCTCCCCCTCTCTCGTGGAGATCTATTCGATGTAATCTTCTTTTTGCGGTGTGTTTGTTGAGACCGATGAATTGTGGGTTTATGATCAAGATTATCTATGAGCAATATTTGAATCTTTTCTGAATTCTTTTATGTATGATTGAGTTATCTTTGCAAGTCTCTTCGAATTATCCGTTTGGTTTGGCCAACTAGATTGGTAGTTCTTGCAATGGGAGAAGTGTTTAGCTTTGGGTTCAATCTTGCGGTGTCCTTACCCAGTGACAGTAGGGGCAGCAACGCACGTATTGTATTGTTGCCATCGAGGATAACAAGATGGGGTATTTATCATATTGCATGAATTTATTCCTCTACATCATGTCATCTTGCTTAAGGCGTTACTCTGTTTTCATTAACTTAATACTCTAGATGCATGCTTTGGATAGCGGTCGATGAGTGGAGTAATAGTAGTAGATGCGGTAGGAGTCGGTCTACTTGTCTCGGACGTGATGCCTATATACATGATCATACCTAGATACTCTCATAACTATGCTCAATTTTGTCAATTGCTCAACAAGTAATTGCTCGTTCACCCGTAGTAAAATACCTATGCTCTTGAGAGAAGCCACTGGTGAAATCTATGGCCCTCGGGTCTATTTTCATCATATTAATCTTCCTACGCTTTATTATTGCTTTGCTCTTTACTTTGCCTTTTATTTTACTTTGCATCTTTATACCAAAAATATTATCTATCATCTCTATCAGATCTCACTCTCGTAAGTGACTGTGAAGGGATTGACAACCCCTATTCGCGTTGGTTGCGAGGAGCTATTTGCTTTGTGTAGGTACGAGGGACTCGTGCGTGGCCTCCTACTGGATTGATACCTTGGTTCTCAAAAAACTGAGGGAAATACTTACACTACTCTGCTGCATCATCCTCTCCTCTTCGGGGAAAACCAACGCAAGCTCAAGACGTAGCAGTTGGACGCACACCCACTAAGTTCCTTTTGTTGGGCTTTCATATACTTAGAGCTCTAGTGCATCCGTTGCATGGCAATCCCTACTCACTCACATTGATATCTATTAATTTGCATCTCCATAGCCCGTTGATACGCCTAGTTGATGTGAGACTATCTTCTCCCTTTTTGTCTTCTCCACAACCACCATTCTATTCCACATATAGTGCTATGTCCATGGCTCACGCTCATGTATTGCATGAAGATTGAAAAAGGTTGAGAACATCAAAAGTATGAAACAATTGCTTGGCTTGTCATCGGGGTTGTGCATGATTTAAATACTTTGTGTGGTGAAGATAGAGCATAGCCAGACTATATGATTTTGTAGGGATAACTTTCTTTGGCCATGTTATTTTGAGAAGACATGATTGCTTAGTTAGTATGCTTGAAGTATTATTATTTTTATGTCAATATTAAACTTTTGTCTTGAATCTTTCGGATCTGAATATTCATACCACAATTAAGAGAATTACATTGAGAATTATGCTAAGTAGCATTCGACATCAAAAATTCTGTTTTTATCATTTACCTACTCGAGGACGAGCAGGAATTAAGCTTGGGGATGCTTCATACGTCTCCAACGTATCTATAATTTTTTATTGTTCCATGCTATATTATATTCTGTTTTGGACATTAATGGGCTTTATTATACACTTCTATATTATTTTTGGGACTAACCTATTAACCGGAGGCCCAGCCCGAGTGCTTTTTTTGCCTATTTGAGTTTCAGAGAAAAAGAATATGAAACGGAGTCCAAGCGGAATGAAACCTTCGGGAACGTGATTTTTGGAACAAACGTGATCCAGAGGACTTGGACCCGACGTCAAGACATCAACCAGGAGGGCACGAGGTAGCGGGCACGCCTACCCCCCAGGCGCGCCCTCCACCCTCGTGGGCCCCACGTTGCTCCACCGACGTACTTCTTCCTCCTATATATACCTACGTACCCCCAAACTTCCTGAGACGGAGCCAAAAACCTAATTCCACCGCCGCAACCTTCGTATCGGTGAGATCCCATCTTGGGGCCTTTTAGGAGCTCCACCGAGGGGGCATCGATCACAGAGGGCTTCTACATCAACACCATAGCATCTCCGATGATGTGTGAGTAGTTTACCTCGAGACCTTCGGGTCCATAGTTATTAGCTAGATGGCTTCTTCTCTCTTTTTGGATCTCAATACAATGTTCTCCCCCTCTCTTGTGGAGATCTATTCGATGTAATATTCTTTTGCGATGTGTTTGTTGAGACCGATGAATTTTGTGTTTATGATCAAGTTTATCTATGAACAATATTTGAATCTTCTCCGAATTCTTTTATGTATGATTGGTTATCTTTGCAAGTCTCTTCGAATTATCGGTTTGGTTTGGCCTACTAGATTGATCTTTCTTGCAATGGGAGAAGTGCTTAGCTTTGGGTTCAATCTTGCGGTGTCCTTTCCCAGTGATGAGGGGCAGCAAGGCACGTATTGTATTGTTGCCATCGAGGATAACAAGATGGGGTTTATATCATATTGCATGAGTTTATTCCTCTACATCATGTCATCTTACTTAAATCGTTACTCTGTTCTTATGAACTTAATACTCTAGATGCATGCTGGATAGTGGTCGATGTGTGGAGTAATAGTAGTAGATGCAGGCAGGAGTCGGTCTACTTGTTTCAGACGTGATGCCTATATACATGATGATACCTAGATATTCTCATAACTATGCTCAATTCTATCAATTGCTCAACAGCAATTTGTTCACCCACCATAATACTTATGCTGTCAAGAGAAGCCACTAGTGAAACCTATGCCCCCCGGGTCTATTTCCCATCATATTAATCTTCCAACACTCAGCTCTTTTTATTGCCTTTTATTTTGCTTTGCATCTTTATCATAAAAATACCAAAAATATTATCCTATCATATCTATCAGATCTCACTCTCGTAAGTGACCGTGAAGGGATTGACAACCCCTTTATCGCGTTGGTTGCGAGGATTTATTTGTTTGTGTAGGTGCGAGGGACTCGTGCGTGGTCTCCTACTAGATTGATACCTTGGTTCTCAAAAACTGAGGGGAATACTTACGCTGCTTTATTGCATCACCCTTTCCTCTTCAAGGGAAAACCAACGCAATGCTCAAGAGGTAGCACTAGCTAGGCCATTGAAGACTTGAACCCACTAGCTGCCACCATTTTTGTTTTTCCATGTCTTACTATCTCATCCATGTAGCCAAGAGTGGCTATATATAATAAGCTGGTTATTTTACTTCCTCTATACCGGAGTAGTACTATTTGCTGCACAGTATTACTGGCCGCCATATTTGAGCACAACATTATTATGCATGGACCTTGACTATGTACGTCACCATGTGTCTAGATCTTAGATGCCGCGTGTACCAGATGAACAGTGCCGAGTTCGACCCCCGTGATGCTACGTGGGTGCCGAGGAACACTCTTGGAGAGTACTCGCTTTTCATTGGGGACAGCTACCCCATTATGAAGTGGATGCCACCTTCCATGCACGACATGGAAGGCCTGCCATTCATGAAGCATAGTTGTGTCTTCGGTCGCACTGCCGGATGAGCGGCATCTTTGGGACACGCTTATCCTCGATTTATGCCGCTTCAGCTTGGATGAGTCTCCATCGTGTGGAACCGGACTAGAAAGTTGCGACAATGATTCCCGGTGCCCACCGCTATGGATCGTGCCATCCATAATGAACACCTGGGACTGGAACCTAGAGGAGGACATGTAGCCCATCTATAACGTGTAAGTGGAGTACGGTAAATTGTGAACGGTAGCGCTATGAATATATGTAGACTAGTCGTGCACAAATTTATCACATGAATTGGAGATGAACTTGTGTGGCATCTTGGCATTTGTCCTTTAGAATTTATTACTAGTAAATGTGTTATGTGTGCGTGCAACTTGTGTGGTTGTTGCACGGGCTCCAACACGCTCTTTGAGGAAAAAAAGGTGGCACATCTTTGGATATATGTGACGTGGCGGCATCATACAGTAGCATCGTTCGCTATAGTTGTACTACGCTCCTACTAGGACGACAACTCCTATAAAACCTTGCGCTTGGCTCTTTGCCTCTTCGGGAGGTTCAACAGTCCGTACTGCAGTGTGAACCTTGCACTTGGCTCTTCGCCTCTTGAAAGGTCCAACAATGATGATACTACAATTACACGTTATGCTTCTGGCAATCTGACACCGATTGAACTGTGAGGGAGAGGGAGAGGGAGAGGGCGATGTAGTCAAAACCCCCTCCTCGTCCTGCGAACCACCGCGCGCGTGGGCGAGGGAGAGGCGTAGTAAGCAAGCTTCTTCTCATTCGGCGAGTTGACGGTACACATCAAAGTAGTACTAGTACTAGTCCATACTGCGTCCTTTCCGGTTAATATGGCTTAATTTGAAACGAGAAAAATACACTGGCGGTCAACGTATGTAACAATACACTCTTTACAGTCACTATATATAGTTTTGCGGTGATTATACGATCACTAGCTCATCGTGAGAGAACCAGATTGCACCCTCTTGACCGGCCACATAGTCGACGTGGCACTTTGTTGGTGGTTAAATTGTCACTGGTCTTTGGGTCCCACACAGCCGCTTGGACGAGCAAAGAAATCAGCTAAAAAACAAAGAGTGTAGTACATCTACACTTCCAATGCATTTAGCCTTTAATCTAAATCGATATTGATTGACTAATGCACCAACTTGTGCTCTAGGTATAGGCTACATGTCTATCCTTAATTACAGCATGCAACGACCTTCATTTAAATTTTCTTCTCTCAATGGTTGCATGCACACATAAGTCTGCCACTTTTGGGCGTTAATTATGCCCTGGTCAATGTGTAAATCTCTAAATGTACAGTCTTTCACGGACGTAGGGAGTAGGTTGTGCACTTGAGCGTGAGCGTGTGTGTTGCGTCGTGTGCCGCATGGGTGCGTGAGTGTTGCGTGTGTCCATGTGTACGTGTGAGTGTTGCATGTTGCATGCATGCATGCATGCATGCATGCATGGGGCTTACTCCCTCCCATTGACATGTTCATATTTCAAGCTTCCTCTGTTCCCTCCATATGGTGATACTCCCTCTGTTCCCAAATACGGAGTAAAATCCTCCCTCTGTTCCCAAATACGGAGTATTTGTCTTTCTAGAGATTTCAACAAGTGACTACGTACGGAGCAAAATGAGTGAAGTGAGCGTAGAGGCATAGGGATAATGTAGAAAGGAAGTCTTCATGATCCATTATTCCCCATCTCGGTCAGAGAGAACTATTCAACTAGTCTTCGCAGTGAAGTGACAATACACGCCTGTGAGATGGGACACTTAATTAATAAGCTGAACCAGCGTGTTGGTGTTACTAAATCAGCCTTACCCAGTACTGCCATCATGTTTGCCAGTAGAGCACGCTTCTATCCTCCATTAACTGACATATGGGCCCTCTTGTGGTAGACACATATGTCATCGGTGTAACTATTTACACTCCGAAGGACGGTATATCCTGGTAGTAGTAGTAGAATTGAGATTTAATGCACTTTCTTCCCCGTCTTCCACTCTTCTTCCTCCTCTCTTCTTCTTCCTCCTCTCTTCCCTATCGTCGGCCGCACACCATTTCCCCTCGCTCTCTGCTTGCCCGCCCGCGCTATCTTCCTTGGTAGCTCGCGCGTACCATATACGCCCGCTCACTGCTCGGCCACACGAGGAGAAGCTTCTTCGCCGCCCAATCCACTTCGGCTCATTCGCAGCACCAAAAACCCCAATGGCGTAACCGACTAACACGCAGAGCCGCGATTGGAATTCCCTCCCGATGTTCTCTTGGAGCAGATTCAGAATCGTATGGACCTACTCAGCACCGTCCGTCTGGCCGCATGCTCGGTGTCTTTGTAGCGTCTACTCGTCTGCAACCGGCTGACTCTTTTCAAGACACCCTGCTTGCTGATGCCCGATCCTCGCAGGTGGCCCACACACCGACTTGACGATCCTACGGAGGTTGCCGTGGTGCCCCTCGACATGCTACCACTACCCATCCACCTGTCCTTCATGCGCGGCCACTATTGGGCGGGCATGAAGGCCAACTGGATCGTCCTCATCCACCAATTCGGTAGTCCGTGGCATCTCATGGATATCTACACCCAGCGAGAGATCACCCTTCCATCTTTGGATACCGCCGCCATCGAGCCTCGCGACCCGCGGACACTCCGCCTACTATGCACGAGACGCCGAGCTTTTGGCTCGATCTCTGTTCTTGTCAAGGTTGTAATCTGCGAAGTGCCCACACCATCGTAAGACTACATGGATTACAAGCTCATTGCCGTGTTCAACGTGGGATTAGTCTATCTGGAATCCGCCGCCATACATGGTTATGGCTCATCGTCGATCCTCTTTACCCAACACTTACGTCTCGATGCTATAGTGCACGATGGCATCGTTTATGCTATCGGCCTTGCAGTTGGCTGCCTATCTTTGGTGGAATCTATAAATCGTGTAATTGTTCTATCTCATCTCATCTCTGCCTTCAGAATACGATTGCCTGTTCATTGTTACAAATTTAGAATATATAGTATGTCTATAACACATCATTGCTATATGTTCCTCTCATTTCCTAGATTTTTATGACCACACATGTTATTGTTAGAGTTGATATGAGAACAATTGGTATCTAATGATTGTTAGAATAGATATTATGAGTATAACCTCATGATTGCTATATGTTACTCTCATTTCCGTGATTTTTATAACAACGCATTTTATTGCTTAGAGTTGATATGATAACTGTAGTAAGTGCTATGGTAGAATATGAGTAGGCCCTGTCATATCTGTTTTCCTCTCATTGTTACATGATGTTTGAACCATGATATATTGCTAGAATATGAAAGCCATTGGCTTGTTTTTATTAACTTGGGGTATGATTATGACCACGGCATTGCAATTCTCTGTCTATGATATGTGTCACTGTTATAATAATCTTAATTCCACACATACTCTAAACATGATTGTTTATTTTTGTCCTTTTGGTCTCCAATTTAAATTATTGCAGCAGACGCCGAATGCGTTGGCCTTCATGATTCCAGATCTGGAATCATACCAGCCGATGGGTGGTGGTTTATCGCTCGTTCACCGACGGTGGTCATTTGATGCTCATTTGCACGTACCAAATTAACCAAACCATTTCATCAAACCACATGCGATACAATGCAGGCGTTAAGTGACATTGATGGCTATGGCTGCTTCGTGTTCGAGAAAGATCCCAGCTCCGTTGGGCCGGCGTATTCAAGCTGGAGGCGGGTTTACAGACCTCGGCAACCACTCCATGTTCCTCGGGCTCAATTATCCGATCATCCAACCAATCATCGATCATATCACCGGCGATGATTACCGTGCTATGCAACTTCCATTCGCCCGAGAGGGACTGTGTTTACACATCATACCATGGGTTTCATGAATCACCATATCCGTAGATTCGCCAACACAGCTTGTTGCCAGATAATCTTCAGTGTGTGAAAGGCATCAAGATTCCATGCGATGGATGGCTTTTGCAAACCCGACATGCGGCGATGTGGTTCATGCCAATAGCAAATATGCACAACTTGATTCAGATCGATATGTAGATCGAGCCATGTATTCTGGCGATGTATACGACCCTCTTTTGTTGGATATTATGTACTATTGTTTGTTTGAAGCACTCCTCTGGTTTGAAGGATAGATACCTTTCTGGGATCAAGTGCATCATAACTCACCTGCGCAGGATGTACTGATAATGATGATGGAGATGCTATGCGATATATATATATATATATATATATATATATATATGTACATATATATATATATATATATATATCACTTAGGCTTCAAGTGCGTACTTGTTAGTTAAACCTATGGTTAAAATGTGACACTAAATACGACTAGTAAGTAGTACAGTACCAATACTACTATACGTCGATCAAATTATTCATCATGTCCACACATTGAATGGACGTGACAACATGCTGCGTGTGAGGTGACACAAGAATCCCGGCGGCATGTTCGGATATTCTGGACTTCAGATTTGGAGTACCACTTATCTGTCGAAATCTTTCATCATTCACTTAAAACAGTCGATTGATCATACATTGAGTACCATATAACTGGAATTAACCCATGCAAGTCGAAGAAGGATTGGCCGCTTTGTCAAGCGTCAAGTTCGATCCCACGGATCGTGAGCTGATCGAGCACCTTGAGGCCAAAGTGAGTCTTGGCAACGTGAAATCTCACCCTCTCAATGATTTGTTCATACCAACCATCGACAATGAACACGGCATATGCTACACCCATCCCGAGAAACTTCCGGGTAAGACACCGATCAATTTGTCTACTTGCACAAACATATTCCTTTGTTTATAGCTCTATTTTTCTTTTTAGACGCAGACACGGTGAAGCAATTACAATTTGACAGTTAATAAAAGTGAAACAAGTGATCGCAACATGCCAAAGATGTTATGAAAATGCCAACTCGTACACTAAAACCTATATTCGACAATCTGCAGGTATCACACTGAGTGGCCTAAGCAAGCATTTCTTCCAGTATAATTCGAGGCGTTCAAAGGGGCGCGTGACGGCGTCGCAAGATACTGATCGAGAGTCACGGCATGCACGCGATGTGGCACAACACCGCAATACCTTAGCCGGTGATGGTCAACGGCCGCGACGGGCAGCAAAAGGTTCTCGTCAAGCACACCAACAAGAACTTCGACCAACAGAGGACTAATCGGGTGATGCACCAAAGACCACCTCGTGGACCTGGAGCAAGAGAAGGAGCGGAGCTGGTCCTCTGCAAGATTTTCTACCAGACGAACAATAGGGCCAGGAGTAAAAATATTATAAGTTAGTTTGGTATTGGTACTAGTACTACCTTGTCGTCCGCAAGTTGGTATTGTTGTTAACGGTCTTTTGGTATGAACTTGGCATTTGCTTCCAACCATCATGCCGAGGGTCGATGTGGATATAAAGCTGAATCATTTGTTTCAAAACGAATTTTCAAGCACCTGATTTTTATTTGATGGGTAGCATAAGCACCGCCGCTCAATTCCCGATTCTGCAAATTTTTGAAACAAGTGCATGCTCTTATTATCACGATGTAAAAACAATATTCCTGCTGCATCCCGGTTATCGATGCATACTTGCGTAATTCTCTAGTTTATTGAGCACGTATATTGTTTTTTCAGGTTGAGCAAGTTTCAACTGGGCTATAGACTGCCCAGGCTTGGTTTTGTTTTTAACAGGCCCAGCCCATGACGACAACGGGGCACAAAGATCCAGCAGGTATCTACTGGCCTCTGGCCCGCCAACGTTAGTTATATTTTGTCTTACTGAATAAACACACAGCCCAGTTCTATTTTCCTCTTGAAACGCATGTCCTACATCCGTTTTCTAATCTCTACCTATAGTGTTACTAGTTCATATACACGTATCATTATATTGAAAATACATAAAATTCACTTTTCATATTTACATCCTTATTTTGTTGTTGTTTTCCCTCCCAGCGTTGATTTTTTTACCAATGGTTTTCCCTTAAAACAACTCAATTGTCCCACGTCTTATTTGCTTACAAAAACAAAACGATTTTTTTGGCAAATCAATAAGTTCTTAAAAAATGTTTATCATTTCGGGATTACAAAAGTTCGGACTCCACCAAAATATGCAAAATAAGGTTGAACTTTTTGACCGTGGTCCTGGGCAGAAAATGGGCTGTAATAAATTACTTAAGTATTAGCAAATGGGCTGCAAATTATTAAAAAAATACCAAATGGGCTCTATGTTGTTCGCCACGCAGTTTGGAGGCTGACTTGTGGGCCTACTAAGTTCATGCGTACACAAGGTTTATCAAAAAGAAACTTAGTCAACAATCGACTCTACAGCGTCGGACCGTTAGATGTCAATCTAACGACAATCGTCTTCTTCGGTCTCGATCTTCACCTTTGACCGCCCAAACCAGCGCCATCGGAACCGCTTGCTCCCGGCTCCGTGGCGGCTGTCTTTGCCGGGCAGGCCTCATGGCCCCATCATATACTCGCATCCACGGCCCGTCTATCCCTCTACTCACCCACACCTCATGTTTTTTCTGCGGCGACAATGAAACTGATCTAACCCTCGTACTCTCCCACGGCGTGGCATAGCCATGCCGTGTCTTCCCCGGCTCCATGTCGTTCTATTCGTGAAGCCTCGCCCGTCGTCCACCGCCCTGGTGCTCTCGGCGGCGGCGTGGTCGGCAACGGTCAATGAACGACATCCATCGGAAGTGGTATGTCGTGGAGAGGCCGACAGCTAGGTCCACGGCCGCACAAGGAAATGCCTCCTTATTACTGGCATAAAATAATGATTCCTCCACACCGACATCCGGGACCACGGAAGGGCCTACGTATTTCGTGGAAAAGAAAACGTTCCTCACTACCGAGTGTCGGACCCATCTTCGCACGCAAGGAAGTGCCTCCTTATTGCGCACAAAAAATGAATACCCCCGCCATTTGGGACCCACCATAGTGGGAGGCTGACTTGTGGGCCTACTAAGTTGGCCGACGGGACGGAGGGCTTTGTCAACTTAGTCAATATGAACAATTCTAGCTCCAAAGGTGACCGTCTGATGTCCATCCAACGGCCTTAGTGCTTCTTCAACCTCTGGTCTTCTTGCTCCGGCCGCCAAAAAAGCAAAGTGCGGCCGTGTCGCCTTTGCTCCCCCGCCTCCCATGGCCAGCCTTTGTCTTTCTTTGTGGAGGCCTCACCACCCCATACTACTCCCACCGCTGGCCGGCCATCCCTCCACTCACCCACACCCCCTGTTATTCTACGCGGCGGCAGCCTCACACCGCAGCCGAACCAGTGAACCCTCATACTCCTCTCCGCGTGGGCATCCACTGCCGCGTCTTCCCCGGCTTCGCGTCGTCCCCTTCCTAGGCCTCGCCGTCATCCACCGCCTTGGTGCTCTCGGCACGGCATGGTCAATGTGGTCAACGACCGACTTCCATCGGAAGAGTACTGTACGTGGAGAGGCTGACAGCTGGGTCCACAGCCACAGCCCAGTTTTTTTGTGATTTGCCAAGTAAGTCGCTTTGTCAGGCCTGTTGGGCTGCAAATCTTTCAAGACGAGGAGAGCTTCATTCGGTTGGCCGAGAAAATGGCCTATCAGTAATGAGAAATGGGTTGTACATTTTTAAAACACATCAAACCGGCAATTAGTTTCAGATTTCTTTTTTTTCATTTCAAGATTTTAAATTGCATTGATTTTTATGCGTGGACAATTTGTTGGATTTTATATTGATATACATTTATTTTTAAAATTAGTTTGAATGTGACTCAAAATTTCAGAATTAAAAACAGTTCGGACCGCACCGAAATATGCAAAATTTCGTATAATTTTTTAACTGTGGCCACAATATGGGCTGTAATGCTAACAAAAAGAATACGGGCTCCAAAAAAACCCTTAAGAATTAGCAAATGGGCTGTAAATTATTAGAAATAACGGCAGATGGGCTGTATGATGTTTTCCACAGATTTGAGGCTTTCCTAAAAAAAGGTTGACGCACAAGCAATGACTGTTGAATGTCCATCCAACGGCCGTCGTGCTTCTTCAATCTCTGCTCTTCTGCTCCGCCCGCTCAAACAAGCGCCCGGTAGGACTGCTCTCTCTCCTCCTCCCCACGGCGGCTGTCTTTGCCGCATAAAGCCTCACCGCCCCATCGTACTCCCATCGCTACCCTAGCCATCCCTCTACTCACCCACACCTGCTGTTATTCTCCGGCGACGGCAGACGAACCAGTAAACCCTCGTACTCTTGTACTCCCCTCCGCGTGGGAAACAACTGTCGAGTCTTTCGTGCCTCCGTGTCGTGCCCTTCCTAGGCCTCGCCGTCAGTCCACCGCCTCTGGTGCTCTCGGCTCGGCCTGGTCGGCGTGGTCAACGGCCAGGCATGCATCTGAAGTGGACTATCGTGGAGAGGTGACAAGCTGTGTCACTGACGCATGCAAGGAAATGCCTCCTTATTCTGCGCCATAAAATAATGATTCCTCCGCCTGACATCTGGGACCCACCGAAAGGGCCTCTGTATTTCGCAAAAAACGTTACCGCCGCTGACAGCTTGGACCCACCAGCTATATCTTCGCACGCAAGGAAGTGCCTCCTTATTAGGCACAAAAAATGAATACTCCCCTGCTAGCTGGGACCCAGTATAGTGGCAGGCTGACTTGTGGGCCTACTAAGTTGACGGGGACGGAGGGCATTGTCAACTTAGTCAATATGCACTTTTCTAGCTCCAGTGACCGTATATGATGTCCATCCAACGGCCATAGTGCTTCTTCAACCTCCGGTCTTCTTGCTCCAGCCGCCCAAACCAGCGCCGGTCGTGCCTCGTGCTCCTGTCTCCCATGGCCGGCTGCGATGCGGCGGAGGCCTCACCGCCCCCTACTACTCCCACCATTGGCCAGGCCATCCCTCTACTCACCCACACCCTCGTTATTCTCACAAGCGACGGCAGCCTCACACCGCAGCCGAACAAGTGAACTCTCATACTCCTCTGGCGTGGGCATCCACTGCCGCGTCTTCCCGGCCTCGCGTCGTCCCCTTCCTAGGCCTCGCCGTCGTCCACCGCCTCTGGTGCTCTCGGTGCGGTGTGGTCAACATGGTCAAGGAACGGCTTCCGCCGGACGTGGATTGTACGTGGAGAGGCCGGTGGGTCCCCGGCCGCAAGGAAGTGCCTCCTTATTACGTGCAAAATAATTATTCCTCCACGACAGCGGGGACCCACCGGACGGGCCACCGTGTTTCGCGAAAAAAGCGTTTCCCACGGCTGCTGGGACCCACCATTACATCTTCGCACGCGCAAGGAAGTGCGTCCGGCAAAAAAAAGATTCGCCCCGATTGCTGGGACCCACCGGCTACATCTTCGCGAGCAAGGAAGTGCCTAACGGTCAGGACCCACACGGTCGAAGCGTATGTAGCGTTGTCATTCTGGTCGCGAGCGATATGCGTACATCTTTGGTCGATGTAGAGGCGCGCATGCGTGTCGTAGTAGAGACGCGCATGTAGCATGTACACGCGTCGACATACGCCGGCAAGTGTGCAAGAAAGAAAATCTGACCCGCGTCACGTTATACGGGCGGGTCTCGAATGCCTACTGGCGCATACGTGCGGCGGGGCTCATGTACATGGCTGGGTTGGAACGGAGAAACTGCGTCGTCGTCGTGTTCATGGGGAGCCAACCGGCTGGGTCGGAACGGAATGCATCGTCGTGTTCATCGGGAGGGCTTGGACGGAACAACCGATGGAAACGAGGCCTGGCGTACCATGGAACGGAGGAAACGTCCTTGTGTTCGACTGGCCACGGTCGAAACGGGATCATGTTCATCGGGAGGGGGCTGGCGTACCGCAAAACGGAGGAAACGGACCTCCTACGGTCGAAATGGGGGTCCTGTTGATTGGGAGGGGTGTGGCGTATGCCATAAAGCGGAGGAAGCAGACTTGTGTTGGAGCGCCAATCGAAACGGGGGTCCTGTTCATCGGGAGGCGTGTGGCGTACCGCAAAACGGGACTCCATGGGATACTATTCATCTCCACCGTCGACCCCCTCCAGCCTCCACGGGCTACTGTTCATCCACCGTCGACCTCCTCCTACCTCCACCTGCGACTGTTCATCCACGGGCTCCTCTTCATCCAGCCTCCACCGCGTGCTACTCCACCCGCTACTGTTCAACCAACCCTCTCCACGGGCTCCTGTTCAACCACCCCTCCACGGGCTACTGTTCATCTAGCCCTCCACCGTCTACTGTTCATCCTGCCCTCCACGGGGTGGTCCTGTTCATCCAGCCCCAACCGGCTCGATCGATCGGGGTCCTGTTCATCCAGAGGCAACACCACGGGGTCCTGTTCATCCAACCTCACCAGAACCTGTTCATCCAAACCCCCCCAAAGAACGCTCACCGTTCATCCAGAGGCGGCATCGATCGGCTTGATTAGCGGCGCAGAGTAAAGGAATCGCTCGATCGGTTCAGTTAACAGCCATCGATCGATCGCTCGGGTTCAGTAACACGTAGCCTGCAGTGCAATCACTCGGGTTCAGTTAGAGCCCAACGCCTTGCTCGGGTTCAGTTAGAGCCCAACGCCTCGCACCCACGCACATGCGTGTATGAGAGAAACGTGCATCGCTCGGCCCCGACCACCCACCGTAACCGGGAACACCCCGATATTTTCCTCGCCCTCGCTTCTACCACGGTTTTTTCCATCATGGATGGCCCAAAGAATGTCATGCAACTGCGTCTCTAGCCCGCCCAGGACGAAAAGCCCATTTTCTCTCATGATTTTTTGTCATAGAGGTAGGACCCCACCACATCTATGATGATACCGGGTTTTGTCACAATTATCGTCATAGAAGTGTCATAAGTATGACAGAAAAAAATTTCGTTCGGCCCAAAATGTCTCGGATGTGTCTTTTTTTGTAGTGTATGTGCTTTGTGAAAGACCAATGAGGCGTCTCGATCTATCTCTATAGATCTTGATGCCTAATATGTAAGCAACTTCTCCAAGGTCCTTCATTAAAAAACACTTATTCAAGTAGGCCTTTGTGCTTTCCAAAAATTCTATATCATTTCCCATCAATAGTATGTCATCCACATATAATATGAGAAATGCTACAGAGCTCCCACTCACTTTCTTGTAAACACAGGCTTCTCCATAAGTCTGCGTAAACCCAAATGCTTTGATCATCTCATCAAAACGAGTATTCCAACTCCGAGATGCTTGCACCAGCCCACGTGATTGAGCTACCGGAGCTTGCATACCTTGTCGACATTCTTAGGATCGACAAAACCTTCCAAATTTGCATCATATACAATTCTTCCTTAAGGAAACCATTAAGGAATGCCGTTTGGACGTCCATTTGCCATATCTCATAATCATAGAATGCAGCAATTGCTAACATGATTGAGACGGACTTGACAGCTACGGGTGAGAAGGTCTCATCGTAATCAACCCCTTGAACTTGTCGATAACCCTTAGCGACAAGCCGAGCTTTATAGATGGTCACATTACCCTCCGCGTCCGTCTTCTTCTTAAAGATCCATTTATTTTCTATGGCTCGCCGATCATCGAGCAAGTCTGTCAAAGTCCATACTTTGTTTTCATACATGGATCCTATCTCGGATTTCATGGCTTCAAGCCATTTGTTGGAATCTGGGCCGTCATCGCTTCTTCATAGTTCGAAGGTTCATCGTTGTCTAACAACATTATTTCTAGGACAGGGGTTGCCATACCATTACGGTGTGGAACGTGTCCTTGTGGACCTCTGAGTTCATTAATAACTTGATCCGAAGTTCCTTGATCATCATCATTAACTTCCTCTCTAGTCGGTGCAGGCACCACAGAAACATTTTCTTGAGCTGCGCTACTTTCCGGTTCAAGAGGCAGTACTTCATCAAGTTATACTTTCCTCCCACTTACTTCTTTCGAGAGAAACTCTTTCTCTAGAAAGGATCCATTCTTGGCAACAAAGATCTTGCCTTCGGATCCGAGGTAGAAGGTATACCCAATAGTTTCCTTAGGGTATCCTATGAAGACGCATTTTCCGACTTGGGTTCGAGCTTTTCAGGTTGAAGTTTCTTGACATAAGCATCGCATCCCCAAACTTTCGTAAGCGACGACTTAGGTTTCTTCCCAAACCATAATTCATACGGTGTTGTCTCAACGGATTTCGATGGAGCCCTATTTAAAGTGAATGCGGCAGTCTCTAAAGCATAACCCCAAAATGATAGCGGTAAATCGGTAAGAGACATCATAGATCACACCATATCCAATAGAGTGCGATTACGACGTTCGGACACACCATTACTGTTGAGGTGTTCCAGCGGCGTGAGTTGTGAAACAATTCCACATTTCCTTAAGTGCGTGCCAAATTCGTGACTCAAATATTCTCCCCCACGATCTGATCATAAGAACTTTATTTTCCTGTCACGTTGATTCTCTACCTCACTCTGAAATTCCTTGAACTTTTCAAAGGTCTCGGACTTGTGTTTCATTAAGTAGACATACCCATATCTACTTAAGTTATCAGTGAGGGTGAGAACATAACGATAGCCACCGCGAGCCTCAATGCTCATTGGACCGCACACATCAGTATGTATGATTTCCAATAAGTTGGTTGCTCGCTCCATTGTTCCGAAGAACGGAGTCTTGGTCATTGGTCATTTTGCCCATGAGCCATGGTTCACACATGTCAAATGATTCATAATCAAGAGACTCCAAAAGTCCATCTGCATGGAGTTTCTTCATGTGTTTGACACCAATGTGACCAAGGCGGCAGTGCCGCAAGTATGTGGGACTATCATTATCAACCTTACCTCTTTTGGTATTCACACTATGAAGATGTGTAACATCACGTTCGAGATTCAATAAGAATAAACCATTGACCAGCGGGGCATGACCATAAAACATATCTCTCATATAAATAGAACAACCATTATTCTCAGATTTAAATGAGTAGCCATCTCGCATTAAACGAGATCCAGATACAATGTTCATGCTCAAAGCTGGCACTAAATAACAATTATTGAGGTTTAAAACTAATTCCGTAGGTAAATGCAGAGGTAGCGTGCCGACGGCGATCATATCGACCTTGGAACCATTCCCGACGCGCATCGTCACCTCATCCTTCTCCAGTCTCCGCTTATTCTGCAGCTCCTGTTTTGAGTTACAAATATGAGCAACCGCACCGATATCAAATACCCAGGAGCTACTACGAGTACTAGTAAGGTACACATCAATAACATGTATGTCATATATACCTTTGGTATTGCCGGCCTTCTTATCCGCTAAGTACTTGGGGCATTTCCGCTTCCAGTGACTGTTTCCCTTGCAATAAAAGCACTCAGTCTCAGGCGTGGGTCCATGCTTTGGCTTCTTCCCCAAGAATCGGCTTTACCGGCGCGGCAACTCCTTGTCGTCCTTCTTGAAGTTCTTCTTACCCTTGCCTTTCTTGAAACTAGTGGTTTTATTGACCATCAACACTTCATGTTCCTTTTTGATCTCCACCTCCGCTGATTTCAGCATTGAATATACCTCGTGAATGGTTTTCTCCATCCCTCGCATATTGAAATTCATCACAAAGCTCTTGTAGCTAGGTGGAAGCGGCCCGAAGGATTACATCGATGACCTGCGTCATCAGGAGATTAACTCCCGGTGAGACAAGCGGTTGTGCAACCCAGACATACTGAGTATGTGTTCGCTGACACAACTGTTCTCCTTCATCTTACAACTATAGAACCTGTCGGAGACTTCATATCTCTCGACTCAGGCATGAGCTTGGAAAACCATTTTCAGCTCTTGGAACATCTCATATGCTCCGTGCTGCTCAAAACGCTTTTGGAGCCCCAATTCTAAGCTGTAAAGCATGCCGCACTGAACCAGGGAGTAATCATCACTACGCGACTGCCAGACGTTCATAACGTCTTGAGTTGTTGGGAAAACAGGTGCTTCACCTAGCGGTGCTTCAAGGACATATACTTTCTTGGCAGCTATGAGGATGATCCTCAAGTTACGGACCCAGTCCGTATAGTTGCTACCATCGTCTTTCAAATTTTGGTTTTCTCTAGGAGCAGCGTTGAAGTTGAGGGCAACATTAGCGTGGGCCATTTGATCTACAAGACATATTGCAAAGATTTTTAGACTATGTTCATGATAATTAAGTTCATCTAATCAAATTATTTAATGAAATCCCACTCAGGTAGACATCCCTCTAGTCATCTAAGTGATACATGATCCGAGTCAACTAGGCCGTGTCCGATCATCACGTGAGATGGACTAGTCATCATCGGAGAACATCTTCATGTTGATCGTATCTACTATACGACTCATGTTCGACCTTTCGGTCTCTCATGTTCCGAGGCCATGTCTGTACATGCTAGGGTCGTGAAGTCAACCTAAGTTTTTTGCATGTGTAAATCTGGCCTACACCCGTTGTATTCGAACGTTAGAATCTATCACACCCGATCATCATGTGGTGCTTCGAAACATCGAACCTTCGCAACGGTGCAAAGTTAGGGGGAACACTTTCTTGAAATTTTAGCGAGGGATCATCTTATTTAAGCTACCGTCGTTCTAAGAAAATAAGATGTAAAAACATGATAAACATCACATGCAATCAAATAGTGACATGATATGGCCAATATCATTTTGCTCCTTTTGATCTCCATCTTCGGGGCACCATGATCATCATCGTCACAGGCATGACTCTCCATCATCATGATCTCCATCATCATGTCTTCATGAAGTTGTCTCGCCAACTGTTACTTCTACTACTATGGCTAACGGTTAGCAATAAAGTAAAGTAATTACATGGCGTTTTCATTGACACGCAGGTCATACAATAAATTAAGACAACTCCTTTGGCTCCTGGCGGTTGTCATACTCATCGACATGCAAGTCGTGATTCCTAAACATCACACCCTTTTGGCCATATCACATCACACGACATATGCTGCAAGAACAAGTTAGACGTCCTCTAATTGTTGTTGCAAGTTTTTACGTGGCTGTTATAGGTTTCTAGCAAGAATGTTTCTTACCTACACCAAAACCACAACGTGATATGCCAATTGCTATTTACCCTTCATAAGGACCCTTTTCATCGAATCCAATCCGACTAAAGTGGGAGAGACAGACACCCACCAGCCACCTTATGCAACTAGTGCATGTCAGTCGGTGGAACCTGTCTCACGTAGCGTCGATGTAAGGTCGGTCCGGGCCGCTTCATCCCACGATGCCGCCCGAATCAAGATAGGACTAGTAACGACAAGTAAATTGACAATATCGACGCCCACAACAACTTGTGTTCTACTCTGCATAGAAACTACGCATAGACCTAGCTCATGATGCCACTTTGCTTGGGATCGTTGCAGTAAATAAAAAATTACGCATCACCAAGATCAATCTATGGAGAGACTAGCAACAAGAGAGAGGGGAGTGCATCTTCATACCCTTGAAGATCGCGACGCGGAAGCGTTACAAGAACGCGGATGAAGGAGTCGTACTCGCAGCGATTCAGATCGCGATTGATTCTAATCTAATCGCCTAACGGACGGCGCCTCCGCGTTCAACACACGTCCAGCATGGGGACGTCTCCTCCTTCTTGATCCAGCAAGGGGGAAGCAGAAGTTGGGAAGAACTCCGGCAGCACGACGGCGTGGTGGTGGAGCTTGCGCTTCTCCCACAGGCTTCGCCAAGCTCAACGGAGGAGGAGGGGGTGTTGGAGAGGGGGAGGGCTGCGCCTTGGATGAGGTGCTTCTGCTCTCCCTCCTCCCCTCTATTTATAGGGCGAATGGGGAAGGGGGCCGGCCCCTCTAGATGAGATCTAGAGGGGGGCAGCGGCAAAGGGGAGGGGGCTTCCCCCCAAGCCAAGGGGGCGCCCCCTTTAGGGTTTCCCCCCAACTCTAGGCACATGGGCCCTAGGGGGGATGGTGCCCAGCCCACTTAGGGGCTGGTTCCCTTCCACACACAGCCCATAGAGCCCTTCGGGGCAGGGTAACCCTCTTGGTGGACACCCGAAACCCCTTCGGTGGTCCCGGTAAAATACCGGCAAACCCCCGAATACTTCCGGTGACCGTATGATGACTTCCCATATATAAATCTTCACCTCTGGACCATTCCAGAACTCCTCGTGACGTCCGGAAGCTCATCCGGGACTCCGAACAACATTAGGGAACCACATACTATTTCCCATAACAACTCTAGCGTCACTGAACCTTAAGTGTATAGACCCTACGGGTTTGGGAACCATGTAGACATGACCGAGACATCTCTCCGGCCAATAACCAACAGTGGGATCTGATACCCATGTTGGCTCCCGCATGTTCCACGATGATCTCATCGGATGAACCACGATGTCGGGGATTCAATCAATCCCGTACACAATTCCCTTTGTCTACCGGTATGATACTTGCCCGAGATTCGATCGTCGGTATCCCTATACCTTGTTCAATCTCGTTACCGGCAAGTCTCTTTACTCATTCGTAACACATCATCCCGTGATCAACTCCTTGGTCATATTGAGCTCATTATGATGATGTCCTACAGAGTGGGCCCAGAGATACCTCTCCATCACACAGAGTGACAAATCCCAGTCTCGGTTCGTGCCAACCCAACATACACTTTCGGAGATACCCATAATGTGCCTTTATAGCCACCTAGTTACGTTGTGACGTTTGGCACACCCAAAGCATTCCTACAGTATCCCGGAGTTGCACAATCTCATGGTCTAAGGAAATGATACTTGACATTAGAAAAGCTTTAGCGGATGAACTACACGATCTTGTGCTATGCTTAGGATTGGGTCTTGTCCATCACATCATTCTCCTAATGATGTGATCCCGTTATCAACGACATCCAATGTCCATGGTCAGGAAATCGTAACCATCTATTGATCAACGAGCTAGTCAACTAGAGGCTCACTGGGGACATGTTGTGGTCTATGTATTCACACATGTATTATGATTTTCGGATAACACAATTATAGCATGAACAATAGACAATTATCATGAACAAGGAAATATAATAATAACCATTTTATTATTGCCTCTAGGGCATATTTCCAACATATACATCTTGATGCCTAATATATAAGTAGCTTCACCGAGGTCTTTAATTGAAAAATTCTTATTCAAGTATCCTTTTATGCTATTCAGAAATTCAATATCATTTCCCATAAACAATATGTCATCCACATATAATATCAGAAATGCTACAGAGCTCCCACTCACTTTCTTGTGAATACAGGATTCTCCAAAAGTCTGTATAAAACCATATGCTTTGATCACACTATCAAAGCGTATATTCCAACTCTAAGATGCTTGCACCAGTCCATATATGGATCGCTGGAGCTTGCACACTTTATTAGCACCTTTTGGATCGACAATACCTTCTGGTTGCATCATATACAACTCTTCTTTAAGATATCCATTAAGGAATGCAATTTTGACATCCGTTTGCCAAATTTCATAATCATAAAATGCGACAATTGCTAACATGATTCAGACAGAGTTAAGCATCTCTACGGGTGAGAAGGTCTCATCGTAGTCAACTCCTTGAACTTATCGAAAACCTTTCTCAACAAGTCAAGCTTTGTGGACAGTAATATTACCATCAGCATCAATCTTCTTCTTGAAGATACATTTATTCTCTATGGCTTGCAGATCATCGGGCAAGTCAACCAAAGTCCATACTTTGTTCTCATACATGGATCCCATCTCACATTTCATGGCCTCAAGCCATTTCACAAATCTGGGCTCATCATCGCTTCCTAATAGTTCGTAGGTTCGTCATGGTCAAGTAACATGACCTCCGTAACAGGATTACCGTACCACTGCAGTGCGGATCTTGCTCGTTGACCTACGGGGTTTGGTAGTAACTTGATCGAGATGTTTCATGATCATCATCATTAGCTTCCTCACTTCTTTGATGCGGTGAATCACCGGAACTGATTTACGTGATGAACTACTTTCCAATAAGGGAGCAGGTACAGTTACCTCATCAAGTTCTACTCTCCTCCCACTCACTTCTTTTCGAGAAAAACTCCTTCTCTAGAAAAGATCCATCCTTAGCAACGAATATCTTGCCTTCGGATCTGTGATAGAAGGTGTACCCAACATTCTCCTTTGGGTATCCTACGAAGACACATTACTCCGATTTGGGTTCGAGCTTATCAGGTTGAAGCTTTTTCACATAAGCATCGCAACCGCAAACTTTAAGAAACGACAACTTGGGTTTCTTGCCAAACCACAGCTCATATGGTGTCGTCTCAACGGATTTAGATGGTGCCCTATTTAACGTGAATGCAGCCATCTCTAAAGCATAACCCAAAAATGATAGCGGTAAATCAGTGAGAGACATCATAGATCGCACCATATCTAATAATGTACGATTACGACGTTCAAACACAGCATTACGCTGTGGTGTTCCAGGTGGCGTAAGTTGCGAAACTATTCCGCATTGTTTCAAATGAAGACCAAACTCGTAACTCAAATATTCTCCTCCACGATCAGATCGTAGAAACTTTATTTTCTTGTTACGATGATTTTCCACTTCACTCTGAAATTCTTTGAACTTTTCAAATATTTCAGACTTATGTTTCATCAAGTAGATATACCCATATCTGCTTAAATCATCTGTGAAGGTCAGAAAATAACGATACCCACCGCGGGCATCAACACTCATCGGACCGCATACATCAGTATGTATTATTTCCAACAAGTCTGTTGCTCGCTTCACTGTTCCGGAGAACGGAGTCTTAGTCATCTTGCCCATGAGGCATGGTTCGCAAGCACCAAGTGATTCATAATCAAGTGATTCCAAAAGCCCATCAGCATGGAGTTTCTTCATGCGCTTTACACCAATATGAACTAAACGGCAGTGCCACAAATAAGTTACACTATCATTATTAAACTTATATCTTTTGGCCTCAATACTATGAATATGTGTATCACTACTATCAAGATTTAGTAAGAAATAGACCACTCATCAAGGGTGCATGTGTTGGGGAACGTAGTATTTCAAAAAATTTGCCTACGCACACACAAGATCCATCTAGGTGATGCATAGCAATGAGCGGGGAGAGTGTGTCCACGTACCCTCGTAGACCGAAAGCGGAAGTGTTTAGTAACGCGGTTGATATAGTCGAACGTCTTCGCAATCCGACCGATCCAAGTACCGGATGCACGTCACCTCCGCGATCTGCACATGTTCAGCTCGGTGACGTCCCTCGTACTCTTGATCTAGCTGAGGCGGATGGAGAGTTTTGTCAGCATGACGGCGTGGTGACGGTGATGATGAAGTTACCGACGCAGGGCTTCGCCTAAGCTCTACAACGATATGACCGAGGTGGAAATCTGTGGAGGGGGGCACCGCACACGGCTAAGACAACTGTCAACTTGTGTGTTCTAGGGTGCCCCCTGCCCCAGTATATAAAGGAGCAAGGGGAGGCCGACCGGCCCTAGGCGCGTGCCCCAAGAGGAATCCTACTAGGACTCCAAGTCCTAGTAGGAATCCATCAAGAGGGAGAGAGGGGGAAGGAAGGAAGAGGGGGAAGGGAAGGAAAGGGGGGCGCCGCCCCCTTCCCCTAGTCCAATTCGGACCCACGGGGGTGGGAGCCAGCCCCTCTTGGCCTTTTCTCTCTTGCCACTAAGGCCCGTAGAGGCCCATTAGTTCCCCCGCGGGTTCCGATAACCTCCCGGCACTCCGATATTTATCCGGTGACCCCCGAAACTCATTCGGTGTCCGAATAACATCATCCAATATATCAATCTTTATGTATCGACCGTTTAGAGACTCCTCATCATGTCCGTGATCACATCCGGGACTCCGAACTACCTTCGGTACATCAAAACACATAAACTCATAATACCGATCGTCATCGAACGTTAAGCGTGCGGACCCTACAGGTTCTAGAACTATGTAGACATGACCGAGACTCATCTCCGCTCAATAACCAATAGCGGAACCTGGATGCTCATATTGGCTCCTACATATTCTACGAAGATCTTTATCGGTCAAACCGCATAACAACATCTGCTGTTCCTTTGTCATCGGTATGTTACTTGCCCGAGATTCGATCGTCGGTATCTCAATACCTAGTTCAATCTTTGTTACCCCAGAAGTCTCTTTACTCGTTCCATAATGCATCATCCCGTAACTAACTCATTAGTCACATTGCTTGCAAGGCTTATAGTGATGTGCATTACCGAGAGGGCCCAGGGATACCTCTCCGACAATCGGAGTGACAAATCATAACCTTCATCTATGCCAACTCAACAAACACCATTGGAGACACCTGTAGAGCATCTTTATAATCACCCAGTTACGTTGTGATGTTTGATAGCACACTAAGTGTTCCTCCGGTATTCGGGAGTTGCATAATCTCATAGTCGTAGGAACATGTATAAGTTATGAAGAAAGCAATAACAATAAACTAAACGATCATAGTGCCAAGCTAACGGATCGGTCAAGTCAATCACATCATTCTGTAATGATGTGATCCCGTTCATCAAATGACAACTCTTTGTCCATGGCTTGGAAACTTAACCATCTTTGATTAACGAGCTAGTCAAGTAGAGGCATACTAGTGACACTCTGTTTGTCTATGTATTCACACATGTACTAAGTTTCCGGGTAATACAATTCTAACATGAATAATAAACATTTATCATGATATAATGAAATATAAATAACAACTTTATTATTGCCTCTAGGGCATATTTCCTTCAGTCTCCCACTTGCACTAGAGTCAATAATCTAGATTACATTGTAATGATTCTAACACCCATGGAGTCTTGGTGCAGATCATGTTTTTCTCGTGAGAGAGGCTTAGTCAACGGGTCTGCAACATTCAGATCCGTATGGATCTTGCAAATCTCTATGTCTCCCTCCTTGACTTGATCGCGGATGGAATTGAAGCATCTCTTGATGTGCTTGGTTCTCTTGTGAAATCTGGATTCCTTTGCCAAGCCAATTGCACCAGTATTGTCACAAAAGATTTTCATTGGACCCGATGCACTAGGTACGACACCTAGATCGGATATGAACTCCTTCATCCAGACTCCTTCATTCGATGCTTCCGAAGCAGCTATGTACTCTTCACACGTAGATCCCGCCACGACGCTCTGCTTGGAACTGCACCAACTAACAGCTCCACCATTCAATAAAAATATGTATCCGATTTGTGACTTAGAGTCATCCAGATCAGTGTCAAAGCATGCATCGACATAACCGTTTACGACGAGCTCTTTGTAACCTCCATAAAAAAGAAACAAATCCTTAGTCATATTCAGGTATTTCAGGATGTTCTTGATCGCTGTCCAGTGATCCACTTCTGGATTACTTTGGTACCTCCCTGCTAAACTAATAGCAAGGCACACATCAGGTCTGGTACACAACATTGCATACATGATAGAACCTATGGCTGAAGCATAGGGAATGACTTTCATTTTCTCTCTATCTTCTACAGTGGTCGGGCATTGAGTCTGACTCAACTTCACACCTTGTAACACAAGCAAGAACCCTTTCTTTGCTTGATCCATTTTGAACTTCTTCAAAACTTTATCAAGGTATGTGCTTTGTGAAAGTCCAATTAGGCGTCTTGATCTATCTCTATAGATCTTGGTGCCCAATATATAAGCAGCTTCACCGAGGTCTTTCATTGAAAAATTCTTATTCAAGTATCCTTTTATGCTATTCAGAAATTCAAGATTATCATTTCGATCAACAATATGTTATCCACATATAATATCATAAATAATACTGAGCTCCCAAATACTTTCTTGTAAATACAGGCTTCTCCAAAAGTGCAGATAAAACCATATGCTTTGATCACACTATCAAAACATTTATTCCAACTCCGAGATGCTTGCACCTCCATAGATGGATCGCTGGAGCTTGCACACTTTGTTAGCATCCTTTGGATCGATAAAACCCTCAGGTTGCATCATATACAACTCTTCTTTAAGATATCCATTAAGGAATGCAGTTTTCACATCCGTTTGCCAAATTTCATAATCATAAAATGCGACAATTGCTAACATGATTCGGACGAACTTAAGCATCGCTACGGGTGAGAAGGTCTCATCGTAGTCAACTCCTTGAACTTGTCGAAAACCTTCCGCAACAAGTCATGCTTTGTAGACAGTAACATTACTGTCAGTGTCAGTCTTCTTCTTGAAGATCCATTTATTCTCTATGGCTTGGGCAAGTCAACCAAAGTCCACACTTTGTTCCCATACATGGATCCCATCTCAGCTTTCATGGCCTCAAGCCATTTTGCGGAATCTGGGCTCATCATCGCTTCCTCATAGTTTGTAGGTTCGTCATGGTCAAGTAACATGACCTCCAGAACAGGATTACCGTACCACTCTGATGCGGATCTTACTCTGGTTGACCTACGGGGTTCGGTAGTAACTTGATCAGATGTTCCACATCATCATCATTAGCTTCCTCACTTACTGGTGTAGGAATCACTGGAACTGATTTCTGTGATGAACTACTTTCCAATAAAGGAGTAGGTACAATTACCTCATCAAGTTCTACTTTGCTCCCACTCACTTTTTTTGAGAGAAACTTCTTCTCTAGAAAGGATCTATTCTTAGCAACGAATACCTTGCCTTCAGAACTGTGATAGAAGGTGTACCCAACAGTCTCCTTTGGGTATCCTATGAAGACACATTTCTCTGATTTGGGTTCGAGCTTATCAGGTTGAAGCTTTTTCACATAAGCATCGCAGCCTCAAACTTTAAGAAACGACAACTTGGGTTTCTTGCCAAACCACAGTTCATATGGTGTCGTCTCAACGGATTTAGATTGCCCTCTTTAACGTGAATGTAGCCGTCTCTAAAGCATAACCCCAAAATGATAGCGGTAAATCAGTAAGAGACATCATAGATCACCCCATATCTAATAAAGTATGGTTACAATGTTCGGACACACCATTACGCTGTGGTGTTCCGGGTGGCATGAGTTGCGAAACTCTTCCGCATTGTTTCAAATGACGACCAAACTCATAACTCAAATATTCTCCTCCACAATCAGATCTTAGAAAATTTATTTTCTTGTTACGATGATTTTCCACTTCACTCTGAAATTCTTTGAACTTTTCAAATGTCTCAGACTTATGTTTCGTCAAGTAGATATACCCATATCTGCTCAAATCATCTGTGAAGGTCAGAAAATAACGATACGCACCGCGAGCATCAATACTCATCGGACTGCATACATCAGTATGTATTATTTCCAACAAGTCTGTTGCTCGCTCCATTGTTCCGGAGAACGGAGTCTTAGTCATCTTGCCCATGAGGCATGGTTGGCAAGCATCAAGTGATTCATAATCAAGTGATTCCAAAAGCCCATCAGAATGGAGTTTCTTCATGCGCTTTACACCAATATGACCTAAACGGTAGTGCCACATATAAGTTGCACTATCATTATTAAACTTATATCTTTTGGCTTCAATACTATGAACATGTGTATCAAGATTATCAAGATTTAGTAAACATAGACCCCTCATCAAGGGTGCAGGACCATAAAAGATATTATTCATGTAAATAGAACAACCATTATTCTCTGATTTAAATGAATAACCGTTTCGCATCAAACAAGATTCAGATATAATGTTCATGCTTACTGCTGGCACCAAATAAAAATTATTCAGGTCTAAAACTAATCCCGAAGGTAGATGTAGAGGTAGCGTGCCGATGGCAATCACATCGACTTTGGAACTATTTCCCACGCGCATCGTCACCTCGTCCTTAGCCAATCTTCGCTTAATCCGTAGCCCCTGTTTCGAGTTGCAAATATTAGCAGAACCAGTATCAAATACCTAGGCGCTACTGCGAGCATTATTTAGGTACATATCAATAACATGTATATCAAATATACCTTTCACTTTGCCATCCTTCTTTTCCGCCAAATACTTGGGGCAGTTCCGCTTCCAGTGACCAGTCCCTTTGCAGTAGAAGCACTCAGTCTTAGGATTAGGTCCAGACTTGGGATTTTTTACTTGAGTAGCAACTTGTTTGCCATTCTTCTTGAAGTTCCCCTTCTTCCCTTTGCCCTTTTTCTTGAAACTGGTGGTCTTATTGACCATCAACACTTGATGCTCCTTCTTGATTTCTACCTCCGCAACCTTTAGCATTGAGAAGAGTTCGGGAATCGTCTTATCCATCCCTTTCATATTATAGTTCATCACGAAGCTTTTGTAGCTTGGTGGCAGTGATTGAAGAACTCTGTCAATGACACTATCAATCGGAAGATTAACTCCCAAAGTCAAGTGATTGTGGTACCCGGACATTACGTGTATATGCTCATTGATGTAACTATTCTCCTCCATTTTGCAGCTATAGAACTTATTGGAGACTTCATATCTCTCAGTCCGGGCATTTGCTTGAAATAATTACTTCAACTCCTGGAACATCTCATATGCTCCATGACGTTCAAAACGTCATTGAAGTCCCGGTTCTAAGCCGTAAAACATGTCACACTGAACTATCGAGTAGTCATCAGCTTTGCTCTACCAGGTGTTCACAACATCTGGCGTTGCTCCTGCAGTGGGTTTGGCACCCAGCGGTGCTTCCAGGATGTAATTCTTTTGTGCAGCAATGAGGATAATCCTCAAGTTACGGACCCAGTCCGTGTAATTTCTACCATCATCTTTCAACTTAGCTTTCTCTAGGAACGCATTAAAATTCAACGGAACAACAGCACGGGCCATTTATCTACAACAACATAGACATGCAAAATACTATCAGGTACTAAGTTCATGATAAATTAAAGTTCAATTAATCATATTACTTAAGAACTCCCACTTAGATAGACATCCCTCTAATCATCTAAGTGATCACGTGATCCACATCAACTAAACCATGTCCAATCATCACATGAGATGGAGTAGTTTTCAATGGTGAACATCACTATGTTGATCATATCTACTATATGATTCACGCTCGACCTTTCGGTCTCAGTGTTCCGAGGACATATCCGCATATGCTAGGCTCATCAAGTTTAACCCGAGTAGTCTGTGTGTGCAAAACTGGCTTGCACCCGTTGTATCTGAACATAGAGCATATCACACCCGATCATCACGTGGTGTCTCGGCACGACGAACTGTAGCAACGGTGCATACTCAGAGAGAACACTTTGATACGTCTCCAACGTATCTATAATTTTTGATTGCTCCATGCTATATTATCTACTGTTTTGGACATTATTGGGCTTTATTATCCACTTTTATATTACTTTTGGGACTAACCTATTAACCGGAGGCCCAACCCAGAATTGCTGTTTTTAGCCTATTTCAGAGTTTCGCAGGAAAGGAATATCAAACGGAATCCAAACGGAACGAAACCTTCAGGAACGTGATTTTTAGGAAGATTATGATCCGGGAGACTTGGACCCTACGTCAATACACAAGGGAGGAGGCCACGAGGTAGGGGGGGTGCACCTACCCCCACCCCCCCAGGCGCGCCCTCCACCCTCGTGGGCCCCCAGTTGCTCCACCGACGTACTCCGTCCACCGATATATACCTACGCATTCCAAGCGATCGAGATCACGGAGCCATAATCCTAATTCCACCGCCGCAAACTTCTGTACCCATGAGATCCCATAATGGGGCCTGTTCCGGAGCTCCGCCGGAGTGGGCATCCATCACGGAGGGCTTCTACATCAACATCATAGCCTCTCCGATGAAGTGTGAGTAGTTTACTTCAGACCTTCGGGTCCATAGTTAGCAGCTATATGGCTTCTTCTCTCTTTTTGGATCTCAATACAATGTTCTCCCCCTCTCTCGTGGAGATCTATTCGATGTAATCTTCTTTTTGCGGTGTGTTTGTTGAGTCCGATGAATTGTGGGTTTATGATCAAGATTATCTATGAGCAATAGTTGAATCTTCTCTGAATTCTTTTATGTATGATTGGTTATCTTTGCAAGTCTCTTCGAATTATCAGTTTGATTTGGCCTAATAGATTGATCTTTCTTGCAATGGGAGAAGTGCTTAGCTTTGGGTTCAATCTTGCGGTGTCCTTTCCCAAAGTGATGAGGGGCAGGAAGGCATGTATTGTATTGTTGCCATCAAGGATAACAAGATGGGGGTTTTATCATATTGCATGAATCTATCCCTCTACATCATGTCATCTTGCTTAAGGCGTTACTCTGTTTTCTTGAACTTAATACTCTAGATGCATCTTTGGATAGCGGTCGATGAGTGGAGTAATAGTAGTAGATGCACGCAGGAGTCGGTTTACTTGTCTCGGACGTGATTCCTATATACATGATCATACCTAGATACTCTCATAACTATGCTCAATTCTGTCAATTGCTCAACATTAATTTGTTCACCCACCGTAAAATACTTATGCTCTTGAGAGAAGCCACTAGTGAAACCTATGGCCCCCGGGTCTATCTTCATCATATTAATCTTCCAACACTTAGTTATTTCCTTTGCTTTTTTACTTTGCTTTTATTTTTCTTTGTATCTTTATCACAAAAATACCAAAAATATTATCTTATCATATCTATCAGATCTCACTCTCGTAAGTGACCGTGAAGGGATTGACAACCCCTTATCGTTGTTGGTGTACAAAAAGAGGGGTACACTTTTGTACCCTATAACTGCATGCAGGCGATCCGAGCCATGGGCACCACCACACCGAGCAAGGCAAGGGAGGTGAGCCAAGGTGAGTTCAAGCTCGAAAGGAGCGTAATCGACACCAAGACCAAGACCACAAAGAGCAAAGGGACGAAGCGGACTCCCCGGCAAGATCCTTGCCGGAGGCGGTTTTAGCAAGCCGGCAAGACCCTTGCCGTGGCAACTCGCCCCACACCTACGGAGCGAGTCACCCTTGAGTCCACTGCCCCCATGGGACAAGGATTCGGGAGACATCCCCGTGGTGGTATGCAGATCTTTGTGAAGACGTTCAAGACCAGATGCACGCTATAGAAGATGACGACCCTTGGCGGGATCCCAGCCAAGGAGGACTGATAAGGCCCCGGCAAGAGCCTTGCCGGGGATGACAGCAGCGCCACGGCAAGACCCTTGCCGGGCTACGGCGAGGCCCTTGCCAAGGGCACCAGAGGCCACCATCCGCCCACGCCAATCAAACCTCCACCACCGTTCGCATGCATTGCCGACCCAACCAGTTGGGCGGGCACTGCGTGGCGGCAAGCGGATCTTCATGGAGACCCACCATCGCTACCACCTCGGCTGCCTGCCTACATGGCACCACGGGCACCGCTAGCCAGGGCGCGTGTCAACACGAAAGGAAGCGGCGACGGATGAGACAGGGCTCTCCCCCGCCCCCGATAAATCAAGGACACCTAAGCAAGACGCATTTAAGGTGCCTTGTCATGTAATGCGAGGGATGAACTCGCATCACTGTACCCTTTCCACCTCCTGTGTGCCACCGTGGCAACCCCTTTCCCTATAAAAAGGAGGCCCTGTGCTGACCGTGAGGAGGATTCGCTTTTGGAGCTCCTCGCGCCCCATTGCTAGTTCAGGAACACAGATAAACAAACTACCAAAGCAGGAGTAGGGTTTTACGCATCCTTGCGGCCCGAACCTGGATAAAGAAATCGTGTGCTTTCTGTTTGATCCGCTCTTCTCACGACCCCGCACCCTGCAACCGTAGTAGGGATTCTTGTGATCCCATAGGTGTCGTTCCACACCGACATCTTTGGCGCGGGTAGGAAGCGCGATTGTGAGAATCGGCTTTAGCAGTTAGTCTGTCACTCCTTCATCTTCGTGACCCTTGAAGAAGAAAGGAGGCTAGAAGATCGACACTCGGCGATCGCAAAGCGAAGCTAAGTTGCACCGAACTCTTATTTGTGCTACCCTTCTTATTTGAGGTTATTCCCCCGGAGATGTCACGCCTTTGTATGAGAAGCTCACGCCAGTGGGGCTCTCCCACAATCGGCAACGCCTTGCCTGCTTCGAGTCCGCCTAACAGCCAAGCGGCTGCGCCGAGAATGGCGAGTAACCTTCCGCGATCAACAACGCCCTCGATTCGACTCGAGTCAAGCTCGGCAGCTTGAGCGGCCTTGTCGGAACGGGAAGGTGGCTCGTCCGGCAAGACGCGATGCAGCGAGCCACAGGGATCCGTCCCCAAAAGCGCCGCTTAGGGCTTCCGCGCCGGCAAGCCTACCGGATCGTCGTAGGGCACGCATACAAAGAGGAATTGAACGGGGGAATAACATGCATGAAATTAAGAGTACTTCAAAGTTATATTACATCACGTCATAGCTGCGGTTCTAACTAAAGATAAAATTTGTCTTGGTCGGGAACCCGCAGCGGCGAAGAAGAACGGGATGCCTAATCCCGGCACTGGCCTTCCACCCTCTTGATTTCGTCGGTGCAGTCGGTGATGGGCTTGATGTGCTCCTTGAGCCCCGTGAGGTCAACACCATCCGGCAAGCTCTTCATCGCGACCGCGAAGTCAAGGTCGGGATTCCAGTGCGCCACCTTGGTGAGGACCTTGGTCATGACCCTCCGGCAAAGTCGCCGGGCCTCCTCGGCCAGCGTGGTCGTCCTGTTGGAGTGGAGATAAGCCAAGGCTCCGAGGACGCCCTCGAAGAACTAGGTCAGCTTGGCGTTGACGGTCCCGCCGCGCTCGGGGGCATACCTCACGTTTGGCATCCCCATGGTGGCCAATTGCGAGGTGACCCTGCCGGCAACGACCTCCAGATGGCTTATCCGCCTGTTCTCACCGACCACATATTCCTGGTGGGAGGCGGCCTCGGTTGCCCGCAGCTGCTTCTCCTCCTCGAGGCTCCTGGTCAAGGTCTCCTCCCGAGCCCTGCTCTCCGACAACATCTTCTCGAGACCCTACGGCTTCAGCTTGAGGTCTCTGATGGAGTTCTGCGCGTCGGAAAGCTCCCCAGTCGTGCTGATGACTGCTCCTTGCGCCTCTATCAAGGCGCGGTTGAGCGTGTTCTTCTCGCCGGACAGCTTGAGGGCCCGCTCCTTCGGCTCGTCCGCCTCGCTTCCAGCTCCTTCACCTTGCCGGATGGACTGTGAGCTTGGGCATCGAGTGCCTCTTTGTGCCTCTCTGCTCCAAAGACGCGAGTCCGTCGCACGACAAGGGCCTCGAGCTCCTCATCCTTGCCGCGGAGCGTTGCGATAACCTTCGCTTCACATGCGGAGAGGTCCTCTTCCTGGGAATCCAAGGCGGCTTGATGCTGGTTCCGGGCGGCTTCGGTCGCGGCAGCCAAGTTCACCGCCTTTTCCTGGGCCTTCTCGATGTCGGCCATCTTCATGGTGAGCTCCACATCGCGCTTGGCCAATTCCTCCTGAAAGGCCCTCTGCTCCTCGCGAGTCTGGTGGAACCAGGTATGCGTCTCAGCGACGCGCGCCTTGAAGTCCACCTCGCGTTGTCCACCGCTGCCATCCCGACTTGACCTTGTCCAGCGGGCACGGTAGAGCACTGGAGCTTAGGAAATCGGCCCCCATGGCGCGGAAAAGCTGCTCTTCCGAGAACTGTCACCGCCTAACGCCCGCTCATCAACCACCTCAAGCCCGGTGGCGGAAGCACCTCGCCGTCAAAGCTTCCCCTTCGGCGCGCCGGCTTGACACCCTGGAAGATGGACGAAAAGATCGTCGCCCACCTTCAGATATCTGCCGGGGCCCGAGGTTGAGGAGGAGGGAGGCTGGTCACCCGCCACCTCTTCCTCGGCGGAGGCCTTGCCGGCCTCACCGGCAGGTCCACCGCTGGTGCCCTCGGCAGAAGCCTCGCTTGATCGCCTTGGTGGCCCCCAGCAAGCGTCCTCGGCGGCACCCTTAGCGGCTTCATCCGCGGCCTCATCAAGATCTTTGGCGGCCTCCTCGGTGGCAATCCTGCTGGCCTCCGCTGGCCTCCTCAAAGAATGTCTCCAACAACAGTGTCCACGTCCTCCATGTCTGTTGAAGGAGGGCCTGGGCAGCAATGGGAGCAATGAAGCCAAGAAAGGAATAAGGGAAAAACAGAGACGAAGGACAGGCGACTCACCAGTGCCAGGCTGTGAAGCAGAAGTCCCCTCTCCGCCAGCATTTGGTGCCGTGGCAGAGTCACCAGCGCCCAAGTTCCCCTCTTCCTCCATGGGTGTGGGCTCCGTGCCTGATGCCCTTGCCGGGGACGCCCCCCGCGGCGGCGTAGTCGATGGGGGTGGTGTGTTAGGAGTAGCCCTCTGTGGCTCCTCCTGCTGCCGCTCCCCTCCTGCAAACCCGGCAAGGTCAGCATCATAGCATCGAGCGCCTACCACATGTCGAGTAAGAAGAGGCGATGAACTTATGGCTGGGGGCTGCGCCGGGCTGCTGTCCGGGCTGCTCGGCACCACCGGTGGTGTCTTTGAAGCCCGGCCGACTGGGCCCATCCACCGAGGTCCTCGCCCTCTTCAACCTCTGGGCCAACGTCTCTGTCTCCCTGCAAAAGCAAAAATGGATCAAGACAAGCGACCCGATTCGGGGAAATGGAAATGACAGTAAGGAACGGAGTACTTACTCGTCATCCGTCTCCTCCTCTTCCACCAGTTTCCTTTTCCTCTCCGGGCTGAGAGGCCCGAGATCAAAAGGGAGCTCCACATCATCATCCGAGTCGACGCCTGACGGAGGAGGCGAACAAGGCGGCGGGGTTTGTGCGCGCCCGGGTAAGGAAGGGACTTTCGCCTTCTTCTTCCCAGCGGCCTTCGTCAGCCCCTTCGCTGTCATGGCCCTCGTGTGGCGCCCGGACCCCTCCAGGGTCAATTGAGGCTGCGTAGCCCTGCCGGGCCAGACCGGCACGCCGGAGCCAGACCGCCGCAGGACTCGCCCTCTTCCCCTGGCTGGCGTCGAGCCCGCCGCCACGTCCTCCTCCGACGACTACTCGTCGGTCGCGTCCTCGACAAGCGGAGCCCCAGCGTCAGCGCTGCTGACCTCCTCGGTGGCCGCCGCCCACAGGGTGAACTGCTCCTCCTCCGCAGTCGTCGCGGCCTTGTCCTCCACGCCCGGCCGCTGCTCCGTGGCAACTGTGCCTCCCTCGCCCTCGTGGCGATGTAGTCCAACTCCGCACTGGTGGTGTCCATGACAAGCCACCGTTGGGCGTCGGCATTGGCGTATACCTCGGTCAAGGAGTCGAAGAATTGCCTGCGTCGTGTCCGGCGGCTCCTTCCGGCTCGGGAGACAGGCCCGTGCGGCGTTGCAGTCGGTATCATAGCAATGACCTCGGACAGGCGTGAGTTATTGCACAACGGGACCACCCCCGCTGGCAACTTGAAGAACGGCCCCTTGACGGCCTTGCCGACCTTTGCGGCAGCCTTCGCGGCCTTGCCGGTCCGTTCGACCTCGCCGTCGCGGCCCACATCAAGCTGGAAAAGCCGCTGGCAGAAGTGGGCATGCGCCATCACCGTGAAGTTGTGGTCGAGGCCAAAGGCGAACCGCATAATGTCGGCCGGGTTCGTAAAAGCCAGGCTGGCCTCCCTTGTTATGCAGCGAAGGCGATCCGGCGAATGAAGTCCGCCCGATCATCTCCGAGGTGAGCCCAGCCCGGTCAGCGGAGAATCCTGGTGGTGGCGACGATAAGCCTCCCGTCGGCAGCATCAACATCACTCAAATCGCTGCCCGCGGACCGTGGCGCTTCGTGAACCTGCAGAATTCCGGCGGGTCTTCGTCTTCAATCCAGCACCACCGCCACGCCATTCATCCCACCTCTCCTTCATGGCACCGTGCAGATGCGCCCCTTGGATCTTGAGATCCAGGCAAAGCATCTGGAGACGGCGCCTCCGGGCTGGATTCGAGGGAAGAAATAATGGCGAAAGAGGGCCGTGTTGGGCTGCACTCCGGCAAAGCCTTCGCAAAGATGCGCGAAGAGAGCCAGGCACGCCACCGCATTCGGAGTGAAATCCAGGAGGCGAAAGCCGAAGGTGTGCATGATGTCGCAGAAGAAGTCGGAAAAAGGAGGGCATAACCCGCAAGAAAAGTAATCGACAAAAAAGGGATACCGATTTGGAGCAGGATCGCCGCAAACGGCAGGAATGACGCGCGTCGCCGGGTGCCCCGAGTTCTCTCCCCCCGTCTTAACTCCCCATAAGGGCCTGAAGGAGGCCCGAGCTCATGAACATCAACCCGGCAGGAAGAAGAAGGCGGACTTCGTCCGGTCCCCCGACAAACAAGGCGCTCCGGCGGCTCCACGGTCCCAGGCCCTTAGCCACCCCTTGCCCTTGGCGGATTTGGGCGCCATGGCGGCCGAGAGGTCGAGGGGTTAAGGAAGAGGGGTGGCGGAAGCAGCGTGACGGGCGGACGGCAAGCTTAGGGAGGAAGGAAGAGAGAAGCGGCGGCTCTGAGATTGGAAAAGGTACGAGAGGAGAGGAGAAAGCGAGCAGCGCGCATGTTATTCCTTCTTATGGGGGAAAAGCGGGCCGCCTCCTTCACCTTCTTTTTATCGACATGACGCATGCCTTGAGCTCAGCCCACGCATGCCGCCCGTCACGCACGCCTCCCACGCCAAGCCACGACGGGAGGCATGGGAAGCGCGGTGCGTGAAGAGACTTACCACGGTAAAAACCACCCCTTTGCCCGCGCCGCTTTTTGGGCCTAGCCCAGCGGCGATTAACGCTTACGTGTGGCCCAGCCGGGGGCTCTGTCGGTGTACAAAAAGAGGGTACACTTTTGTACCCCTATAACTGCACAGGCGATGCGAGCCACGGGCACCACCACCTTGAGCAAGGCAAGGGAGGTGAGCCAAGGTGAGGTCGAAGCTTCGAAAGGCGAGTAACAACGCCAAGACCAAGACCACAAAGAGCAAAGGGGAATGACGGACTCCCGGCAAGATCCTTGCCGGGAGGCGGTTTTAGCAAGCCCGGCAAGACCCTTGCCGTTGCAACTCGCCCCACACCTACGGAGCGAGTCACCCTTGAATCCACTGCCCCCATGGGACAAGGATTCGGGAAACATCCCCATGGTGGTATGCAGATCTTTGTGAAGACATTCAAGACCAGATACACGCTATAGAAGATGACGACCCTTGGCGGGATCCCAGCCAAGGAGGACCACAAGGCCCCCGGCAAGAGCCTTGCCGGGGATGACAACGGCGCCACTCAAGACCCTTGCAGGGGCTACGGCGAGCCCTTGCCAAGGGCACCGTGGGAGCCACCATCGAGCCCACGCCAATCAAACCTCCACCACCGTTCGCATGCACATTGCCGACCCAACCCAGTTGGGCGAGGCACCTACGTGGCGGCAAGCGGATCTTCGTGGAGACCCACCAGCTGCGCCACCTCACTGCACCGCCTACATGGCACCGCTGCACCGCTGGCGAACGCGTGTCAACACGAAAGGAAGCGGCGACAGACGAGACAGGCTCTCCTCACTCGATAAAGCAAGGACACCTAAGCAAGGCGTATTTAAAAGCGCCTTGTCATGTAATGCGAGGGATAAACTTCGCATCATCATACCCTTTCCACCTCCTATGTGCCACCTTTGTGGCAACCTTTCCCTATAAAAGGAGGCCCCAGGCGACCGGAGGAGGATTCGCTTTTGGAGCTCCTCACGCCCCATTGCTAGTTCAGGAACATAGATAAACAAACCACCAAAGCAGGAGTAGGGTTTTACGCATCCTCGCGGCCCGAACCTGGATAAAGAAACCGTGTGCTTTCTGTTTGATCCGCTCTTCTCACGACCCCGCGCCCCGCAACCATAGTAGGGATTCTTGTGATCCCATAGGTGTCGTTCCACACCGACAATCGCGTTGGTTGTGAGGAGTTATTTGTTTTGTGCACGTACGATGGACTCGCGCGTAGCCTCCTACTGGATTGATACCTTGGTTCTAAAAAACTGAGGGAAATAATTACGCTACTATGCTGCATCATCCTTTCCTCTTCAAGGAAATCCAACGTAGTGCTCAAGAGGTAGCAAGAAGAATTTACTGCTATTTGTTCTTGAGTCTACGCAAAAGACAACATAACAAGTACCCATCACAATCCCTTATCTCCCGCATTACATTATTTGCCATTTGACTCTCGTTTTCCTCTCCCCCACTTCACCCTTGCCGTTTTATTTGCCCTCTCTTTTCCGTTCGCCTTCTTTTTCGCTTGCCTCTTGTTTGCTTGTGTGTTGGATTGCTTGATCGTCACGATGGCTCAAGATAATACCAAATTATGTGACTTTAACAATACCAACAATAATGATTTCCTTAGCACTCCTATTGCTCCTCTTACCAATCTTGAATCTCTTGAAATCAATGCTTTGCTTTGTTGAATCTTGTCATGAAAGATCAATTCACGGCCTTCCTAGTGAAGATGCCGCTACTCATCTAAATAGCTTCGTTGATTTGTGTGATATGCAAAAGAAGAAAGATATTGATAATGATATTGTTAAATTGAAGCTATTTCCTTTTACGCTTAGAGATCGCGCTAAAGCTTGGTTTTCACCTTTGCCTAAAAATAGTATTGATTCTTGGAATAAGTGTAAAGATGCTTTTATCTCTAAGTATTTTCCCCCGCTAAGATCATCTCTCTTAGAAACGATATTATGAATTTTAAGCAACTTGATCATGAACATGTTGCACAAGCTTGGGAGAGGATGAAATTAATGATACGTAATTTCGCTACTCATGGTTTGAATTTGTGGATGATTATACAAAACTTTTCTGCTGGATTGAATGTTGCTTCTAGAAATCTTTTAGATTCGGCCGCGGGAGGCACTTTTATGGAAATCATTTTAGGAGAAGCTACTAAACTCCTAGATAATATTATGGTTAATTATTCTCAATGGCACACCAAAAGATCTACTAATAAAAAAGTGCATGCGATAGAAGAAATTAATGTTTTGAGTGGAAAGATGGATGAACTTATGAAATTATTTGCTAGTAAGAGTGTTTCTTCTAATCCTAATGATATGCCTTTGTCTACTTGGATTGAGAATAATAATGAATCTATGGATGTGAATTTCGTTGGTAGGAATAGTTTTGGTAACAACGCTTATAGAGGAAAATTTAATCCTAGGCCTCATCCTAGTAATTCCTCTAATAATTATGGAAATTCCTACAACAACTCTTATGGAAATTTTAATAAGATGCCCTCTGAATTTGAGACTAGTGTTAAAGAGTTTACGAATTCGCAAAAGAATTTCAATGCTTTGCTTGAAGAGAAATTGCTTAAAGTTGATGATTTGACTAGGAACGTTGATAGAATTTCTCTTGAGGTTGATTATTTAAAGCTTAGATCTATCCCTCCTAAGCATGATATCAATGAGTCTCTCAAAGCCATGAGAATTTCCATTGATGAGTGCAAAGAAAGAACCGCTAGGATGCGTACACTGAAAGATGCCTTTATAAGAGCGTGTTCTTCTATTTCCTATGAAAATAAAGATGAAGATCTAAAAGTTATTGATGTGTCCCCAATTAAATCTTTGTTTTGCAATATGAATCTTGATAATGATGGGATTGAATATGATCCACCCTTACCTAGAAGGCGTTCCAAAAATTCGGAGTTTTTAGATCTTGATGCTAAAATTGATAAAAGTGGGACTGAAGAAATCAAAACCCTAGATGTTGCTAAACCCACTATTTTGGATTTCAAGGAATTTAATTATGAGAATTGCTCTTTGATTGATTGTATTTCCCTGTTGCAATCCGTGCTAAATTCTCCTCATGCTTATAGTCAAAATAAAGCCTTTACTAAACATATCGTTGATGCTTTGATGCAATATTATGAAGAAAAACTTGAGTTGGAAGTTTCTATCCCTAGAAAACTTTATGATGAGTGGGAACCAACTATTAAATTTAAAATTAAGGATCATGAGTTTTATGCTTTATGTGATTTGGGTGCTAGTGTTTCCACTATTCCCAAAACTTTGTGCGATTTGCTAGGTTTCCATGACTTCGATGATTGCTCTTTAAACTTGCACCTTGCGAATTCCACTATTAAGAAACCTATGGGAAGAATTAATGATGTTCTTATTGTCGCAAATAGGAATTATGTGCCCGTAGATTTTATCGTTCTTGATATAGATTGCAATCCTTCATGTCCTATTATTCTTGGTAGACCTTTCCTTAGAACGATTGGTGCAATTATTGATATGAAGGAAGGGAATATTAGATTCCAATTTACATTAAAGAAAGGCATGGAACACTTCCCTAGGAAGAAAATAAAACTACCATATGAATCTATCATGAGAGCCACTTATGGATTGCCTACCAAAGATGGCAATACCTAGATATATCCTTGCTATTATGCCTAGCTAGGGGCGTTAAACGATAGCACTTGTTGGGAGGCAACCCTATTTTATTTTATTTTTTTGCTTTTTGCTTCTGTTTAGGAATAAATATTTGTTCTAGCCTCTGGTTAGATGTGTTTTTATGTTTTAATTAGTGTTTGTGCCAAGTTAAACCTATAGGATCTTCTTGGATGATAGTTATTTGATCTTGCTGTAATTTCCAGAAACTTTCTGTTCGCGAAAACAATTGTTAAAAATCACCAGAACGTGATAAAATACTGATTCCAATTGATGCTGATCAATAAACAAATTTTCTAGGTCTTCCTATTTTGGCTGAAGTTTTGGAGTTCCAGAAGTTTGCGTTAGTTACAGATTACTACAGACTGTTCTGTTTTTGACAGATTCGTTTTTTCGTGTGTTGTTTGCTTATTTGCATGAATCTATGGCTAGTAAAATAGTTTATAAACCATAGAGAAGTTGGAATAAAGTAGGTTTAACACCAATATAAATAAATAATGAGTTCATTACATTACCTTGAAGTGGTCTTTTGTTTTCTTTCGCTAACGGAGCTCACGAGATTTCTGTTGAGTTTTGTGTTGTGAAGTTTTCAAGTTTTGGGTGAAAGATTTTGATGGATTATGGAACAAGGAGTGGAAAGAGCCTAAGCTTGGGGATGCACATGGCACCCCCAAGATAATATAAGGACACCAAAAAGCCAAAGCTTGGGGATGCCCCGGAAGGCATCCCCTCCTTCGTCTACTTCTATCGGTAACTTTACTTGGAGCTATATTTTTATTCACCACATGATATGTGTTTTGCTTGGAGCGTCTTGTATGATTTGAGTCTTTGTTTGTTAGTTTACCACAATCATACTTGCTGTACACACCTTTTGAGAGAGCTATACATGATTTGGAAATTGTTAGAATACTCTATGTGCTTCACTTATATCTTTTGAGTTATATAGTTTTGCTCTAGTGCTTCACTTATATCTTTTAGAGCACGGTGGTGGATTTGTTTTATAGAAACTATTGATCTCTCATGCTTCACTTAGATTATTTTGAGAGTCTTAAATAGCATGGTAATTTGCTTAAATAATCTTAATATGCTTGGTATTCAAGATTTGTAAAACTTCCTTATGAGTGTGTTGAATACTAAAGAAAATTTTGATGCTTGATAATTGTTTTGAGATATAAAGATGGTGATATTAGAGTCATGCTAGTTGAGTAGTTGTGAATTTGAGAAATACTTGTGTTAAGGTTTGTGATTCCCGTAGCATGCACGTATGGTGAACCATTATGTGATGAAGTCGGAGCATGATTTATTTATTGATTGTTTTCCTTATGAGTGGCGGTCGGGGACGGCGATGGTCTTTTCCTACCAATCTATCCCCCTAGGAGCATGCGCATAATACTTTGCTTTGATAACTTGTAGATTTTTGGAATAAGTATATGAGTTCTTTATGACTAATGTTGAGTCCATGGATTATACGCACTTTCTTCCTTCCACCATTGCTAGCCTCTCTAATACCGCGCACTTTTCGCCGGTATCATACACCCACCACATACCTTCCTCAAAACAGCCACCATACCTACCTATCATGGCATTTCCATAGCCATTCCGAGATATATTGCCATGCAACTTTCCACCGTTCTGTTTATTATGACACGCTCCATCATTGTCATATTGCTTAGCATGATCATGTAGTTGACATCGTATTTGTGGCAAAGCCACCGTTCATAATTCTTTCATACATGTCACTCTTGATTCATTGCATATCCCGGTATTACACTTGGGAGGCATTCACATAGAGTCATATTTTGTTCTAAGTATCGAGTTGTAATTGTTGAGTTGTAAGAAAATAAAAGTGTGATGATCATCATTATTAGAGCATTGTCCCAAGTGAGGAAAGGATGATGGAGACTATGATTCCCCCACAAGTCCGGATGAGACTCCAGACTAAATAAAAAAAGAAAAAAAGAGGCCATAAAAAAAGAGAAAAGGCCCAAATAAAAAAATGAGAGAAAAAGAGAGAAGGGACAATGTTACTATCCTTTTACCACACTTGTGCTTCAAAGTAGCACCATGATCTTCATGATAGAGAGTCTCTCATTTTGTCACTTTCATATACTAGTGGGAAATTTTCATTATAGAACTTGGCTTGTATATTCCAATGATGGGCTTCCTCAAAATGCCCTAGGTCTTTGTGAGCAAGCGAGTTGGATGCACCCCACTTAGTTTCTTTTGTTGAGCTTTCATATACTTATAGCTCTAGTGCATCCGTTGCATGGCAATCCCTACTCACTCACATTGATATCTATTAATGGGCATCTCCATAGCCTGTTGATACGCCTAGTTGATGTGAGACTATCTTCCCTTTTTTTTGTCTTCTCCACAACCACCATTCTATTCCATATATAGTGCTATATCCATGGCTCACGCTCATGTATTGCGTGAAGATTGAAAAAGTTTGAGAATGTCATAAGTATGAAACAATTTCTTGGCTTCTCATCAGGGTTGTGCATGATTTAAATACTATGTGTGGTGCAGATAGAGCATAGCCAGACTATATGATTTTGTAGGGATAACTTTCTTTGGCCATGTTATTTTGACAAGACATGATTGCTTTATTAGTATGCTTGAAGTATTATTATTTTTTATGTCAATATTAAACTTTTGTCTTGAATCTTTCGGATCTGAATATTCATACCACAATTAAGAAGAATTACATTGAAATTATGCCAAATAGCACTCCGCATAAAAAAATCTGTTTTTATCATTTACCTACTCGAGGACGAAAGCAGGAATTAAGCTTGGGATGCCTAATACGTCTCCAACGTATCTATAATTTTTATTGCTCCATGCTATATTATCTACTGTTTTGGACATTATTGGGCTTTATTATCCACTTTTATATTACTTTTGGGACTAAGCTATTAACCAAGGCCCAGCCTGCATTGTTGTTTTTTGCCTATTTCAGAGTTTCGCAGAAAAGGAATATCAAACGGAGTCCAAACGGAACGAAACCTTCGGGAACGTGATTTTTAGGAAGATTATGATCCAGGAGACTTGGACCCTACGTAAGAAACAAGGGAGGAGGCCACGTAGGCACGCCCCCCACCCTCGTGGGCCCCCTGTTGCTCCACCGACGTACTCCTTCCTCCTATATATACCTACGTACCCCCAAACAATCAGATACGGAGCCAAAAACCTAATTCCACCGCCGCAACCTTCTCGCCCACGAGATCCCATCTTGGGGCCTGTTCGAGCTCATGGAGAGGGCATCCATCACGGAGGGCTTCTACATCAACATCATAGCCTATCCGATGAAGTGTGAGTAGTTTACTTCAGACCTTCGGGTCCATAGTTAGTAGCTAGATGGCTTCTTCTCACTTTTTGGATCTCAATACAATGTTCTCCCCCTCTCTTGTGGAGATCTATTTGATGTAATCTTATTTTTGCGGTGTTTGTTGAGACTGATGAATTGTGGCTTTATGATCAAGATTATCTATGAACAATATTTGAATCTTCTCTAAATTCTTTTATTATGATTGGTTATCTTTGCAAGTCTCTTCGAATTATCAGTTTGGTTTGGCCTACTAGATTGATCTTTCTTGCAATGGGAGAAGTGCTTAGCTTTGGGTTCAATCTTGCGGTGTCCTTTCCCGGTGTGATGGGGCAACAAAGGCACGTATTGTATTGTTGCCATCGAGGATAACAAGATGGGGTTTTTATCATATTGCATGAATCTATCCCTCTACATCATGTCATCTTGCTTAAGGCGGTTCTCTGTTTTCTTGAACTTAATACTCTACATGCATGCTGGATAGCGGTCGATGAGTGGACTAATAGTAGTAGATGCAGGCAGGAGTCGGTTTACTTGTCTCCGACATGATTCCTATATACATGATCATACCTAGATACTCTCATAACTATGCTCAATTATGTCAATTACTCAACAGTAATTCGTTCACCCACCGTAAAATACTTATGCTCTTGAGAGAAGCCACTAGTGAAACCTATGGCCCCCGGGTCTATCTTCATCATATTAATCTTCCAACACTTAGTTATTTCCTTTGCTTTTTACTTTGCTTTTATTTTGCTTTGCATCTTTATCACAGAAATACCAAAAATATTATCTTATCATATCTATCAGATCTCACTCTCGTAAGTGACCGTGAAGGGATTGACAACCCCTTATCGCGTTGGTTGCGAGGAGTTATTTGTTTTGTGCAGGTACGAGGGACTCATGTGTAGCCTCCTCTTGGATTGATACCTTGGTTCTCAAAACTGAGGGAAATACTTACGCTACTTTGCTGCATCATCCTTTCCTCTTCAAGGAAATCCAACGCAAAGTGCTCAAGAGGTAACACACTTATACCTTGAAATTTAGTGAGAGATCATCTTATAATGCTACCGCCGTACTAAGCAAAATAAGATGCATAAAGGATAAACATCACATGCAATCAATATAAGTGATATGATATGGCCATCATCATCTTGTGCCTTTGATCTCCATCTCCAAAGCACCATCATGATCACCATCATCACCGGCTTGACACCTTGATCTCCATCGAAGCATCGTTGTCGTCTCGCCAACTATTGCTTCTACGACTATCGCTACCGCTTAGTGTTAAAGTAAAGCAATTACATGGCGATTGAATTTCATACAATAAAGCGACAACCATATGGCTCCTGCTAGTTGCCGATAATTGTGTTATAAAACATGATCATCTCATACAACAATTTATATAATCATGTCTTGACCATATCACATCACAACATCCCTGTAAAAACAAGTTAGACGTCCTCTACTTTGTTGTTGCAAGTTTTACGTGGCTGCTACGGGCTTAACAAGAACCGTTCTTACCTATGCATCAAAACCACAACGATTTTTCGTCAAGTTTGTTGTTTTAACCTTCAACAAGGACCGGGCATAGTCACACTCGATTCAACTAAAGTTGGAGAAACAGACACCCACTAGCCACACGTAATGCGAAGCAAGTCGGTAGAAACCGGTCTCATGAACACGGTCATGTAATGTCGGTCTGGGCCGCTTCATCCAACAATACCGCCCGATTCAAAGTATGACATCTTTGGTAAGCAGTATGAATTTTATCGCCCACAAATCTTTGTGTTCTACTCGTGCATATAACATCTACGCATAGACCTGGCTCGGATGCCATTGTTGGGGAACGCAGTATTTCAAAAATTTCCTACGATCACGCAAGATCTATCTAGGAGAAAGATAGCAACAAACGGGGAGAGTGTGTCCACGTACCCTTGTAGACCGAAAGTGGAAGCGTTAAGTAACCCGGTTGATGTAGCCGAACGTCTTCGCGATCCAACCGATCAAGTACCGAACGCACGGCACCTCCGCGATCTGCACACGTTCATCTCGGTGACGTCCCTCAAACTTCTAGATCCAGCTGAGGTTGAGGGAGAGTCTCGTCAACACGACGGCGTGTTGGCGGTGATGATGAAGTTACCGACGCAGGGCTTCGCCTAAGCACCACGAAAATATGACCGAGGTGGAAATATGTGGAGGGGGGCACCACACGGCTAAGAATCAACTTGTGTGTGCGTGGGTGCCCCTCCCCATATATAAAGGAGGGAGGAGGGGCCGGCCACTCATGGTGCGCCCCAAGGGGATTCCTATTCCTACTAGGAGTAGGTTTCCCCCTTTTCCTAGTCCAACTAGGAGGGGGGAGGAAGGGGAAGAGGAGAAGAAGGAAAGGGGGCCCCCTTCCCAATTCGGATTGGGCTTGGGGGGGCGCCCCTCCTCTTGGCCGCCTCCTCTCTCTCCCACTAAAGCCCATGTAGGCCCATTAAGCCCCCAGGGTTCCGTAACCCCGGTACTCAGTAGATGCCCGAACTCACCCAAAACCATTTCGGTGTCCAAACATAACCTTCCAATATATCAATTTTCATGTCTCGACCATTTCGAGACTCCTCGTCATGTCCGTGATCACATCCGGGACTCCGAACTACCTTCGGTATATCAAAACACATAAACTCATAATACCGACCGCCATCGAACGTTAAGCGTGCGGACCCTACGGGTTCGAGAACTATGTAGACATGACCGAGACTCATCTCCGGTCAATAACCAATAGCGGAACCTGGATGCTCATATTGGTTCCTACATATTCTACGAAGATCTTTATCGGTCGAACCGCATAACAACATACGTTGTTCCCTTTGTCATCGGTATGTTACTTGCCCAAGATTCGATCGTCGGTATCATCATACCTAGTTCAATCTCGTTACCGACAAGTCTCTTTACTCGTTCCGTAATGCATCATCCCGTAAATAACTCATAAGTCACATTGCTTGCAAGGCTTATAGTGATGTGCATTACCGAGAGGGCCCAGAGATACCTCTCCGACAATCGAAGAGACAAATCCTATTCCTGATCTATGCCAACTCAACGAACACCATCGGAGACACCTATAGAGCATATATATAATCACCCAGTTACATTGTGATGTTTGATAGCACACGAAGTGTTCCTCCGGTATTCAGGAGTTGCATAATCTCATAGTCACAGGGACATGTATAAGTCATGTAGAAAGCAATAGCAATAAACTAAACGATCATAGTGCTAAGCTAACGGATGGGTCAAGTCAATCACATCATTCTCTAATGATGTGATCCCATTGATCAAATGACAACTCATGTCTATGGCTAGGAAACTTAACCATCTTTGATTAACGAGCTAGTAAAATAGAGGCACACTAGTGACACTCTGTTTGTCTATGTATTCATACATGTACTAAGTTTCCGGTTAATACAATTCTAGCATGAATAATAAACATTTATCATGATATAAGTAAATATAAATAACAACTTTATTATTGCCTCTAGGGCATATTTCCTTCACTGGGATGGGCTGGTTTGATGTTGTGGTGAAGGGGAGGGGCACTGCATTTTAAAGTTAATAATTTTGTGGGGAGATATTGCGAGGTTCAAAGGTGCAAGATAGTATGAGCCTGTCTTCCTTTTTCTATTCAACACTACAGCTAACTGCTTGCAAGCGTGCTCAGAATAGTGGGCAAATATAGGCTTGATTTTTCATATGACTGATGAAGGGGTAGCCATCCCGCAATACGTTGATGACACTATATTGTTTATACAAGATGATGTTGCTAGAGCTAGAAACTTGAAAGTATTGTTATACCACATCTTTCAGCAAATGACTGGTTTGAAATTTTAGTTCCAAAAAAGTGAGGCTCTCATGGTTTAGTATTATGATGAGAAGGAGCAGATGTGTGCTTATCTTTCCAATTGTCAACCGGGTCACGACTTATCAGATACTTAGGAGTGTCCATGTGTGGTACCAAATTACACGAGATTGACTAGATTCATATTGAAGAAAATATATTACAAAACTCGAAGGTTGTGAGGTTGGAACTCTATCCCTTGGTGGTAGAGTGACAAGAATCGAAGCTTGTTTGGCCGACATCCCTATCTACCATTCATTCCATGTATAGATTTCCTAAAACAAATGTTGGGAGGATGGAGAAATCTATTAGAAGTTTTTTTTTCAAATAAAGTGGAACTAAGAAGAAGTATCACATGGTTAGATGGCCTGTTATATGTGGATAAAAGAAAAAAAGGCGGGTTAAGTATTAATAATCTAGAAAAGCTTTAATTCCAGCTTACTCTGCAAGTAGTGCGGAATTTGGAGAATATAGAGGGGATGTGGCAATATATAGGTGGGCTAGGTATTTAGAATCTGGAGAGGTTTTAGCTACAAATTTCAGGAGAGAAGTTGAATATGGTGAACATTTCATGGATTGATGATTCTCCTATGTGGAAGTGGACTAAGTGTGGAAAGTTTACTGTAGAATTTCAATATGGTCACTTGTCTGATATGGGTCCCGTAGATCCTTAAAGCATCTATGAAAAGCTAAAATCCCTTTAAAAATTAAGATTCGGCTATGGCTCATTTGGCATAATGTCGCTTCAACAAAAACAATAGGACAAGTGGAATTGGACTGGTGACTCTACATGTCTCTTCCGTCCCAAACCTGAAAACATTAACCATCTGTTTTTTGGTTGTTTGACAACAAAATTCATAAGCTCGCGAAGGTCTCGAGCTGACGCAAGTAAGCCCACCCCAAGACAATTCCAGCATAGAAGACTCATTGCCCGTAGCGGTGCCCCTCAAGGGAGACCGCCTTACATGAGTTGTGGGATTCTTCTTTGCACCCGTGTTTGATCTCTTTGGAGGTTGCTTGAAGGGGGGGCTCGGTGGTATGGTTAGCGCTTTTGCGGTGCAAGGTCGATCGTCGCCCTTCTTGATGGACATACCCAGATAATCTTAACACCGGCTCCCCTCTTCAGTTACCATCACCATCAACCATATCCGCATCAACTTCCTCCTCTTCCTCTTCATGAACTTCATTATCATAGTAATCAACATTGTTATCCGAGTAGCTGATACGTCTCCAACGTATCTATAATTTTTTATTGTTCCATGCTATTATATTATCTGTTTTGGATGTTTATGGGCTTTATTAAACACTTTTTTATTACTTTTGGGACTAACCTATTGACCCAGAGCCCAAAGGTGCGATTCTGTTTTTCCCTTGTTTCAAAGTGTTTCAAGAAAAGGAATATCAAACGAGTCGAAACGGAATGAAACCTTACGGAGAAGTTATTTTTGGAAGGAAAGCAACCCGGGAGACTTGGAGTCCACGTCAAAGAAAGCAACGAGGAGGCACGAGGTGAGGGCGCGCCACCCACCTGGGCGCGCCTCCACCCTCGTGGCTCCCCGACATACTTCTTCCTCCTATATATACCCATATACCCTAAAAACTTGAGGGATGTAATAGGTCGGGAGTTCCGCCGCCATGACCCTCTGTAGCCACCAAAAACCAACCGGGACCACTGTTCAAGCACCTGCCGTAGGGGAGAACCCTCACCGGTGGCCATCTTTATCATCCCGGCGATCTCCATGACGAGGAGGGAGTAGTTCACCCTCGAAATTTGAGGGTATGTACCGAGACCTATGTGTTTGATCTATCTCTCTCGTGTTCTTGATTTGGCACGATCTTGATGTATCGCGAGCTTTGCTATTATAGTTGGATCTTATGTTTCTTCTCCCCCTCTACTCTCTTATAATGGATTGAGTTTTCCCTTTGAAGTAATCTTATCGGATTGAGTCTTTAATGACTTGAGAACACTTGATGTATGTCTTGCCGTGCGTATCTGTGGTGACAATGGGATATCACGTGATTCACTTGATGTATGTCTTGGTGATCAACTTGCGGGTTCCGCCCATGAACCTATGCATAGGGTTTGGCACACATTTTCGTCTTGATTCTCCGGTAGAAACTCTTGGGCACTCTTTGAAGTACTTTGTGTTAGTTTGAATAGATGAATCTGAGATTGTGTGATGCATATCGTATAATCATACCCACGGATACTAGAGGTGACATTGGAATATCTAGGTGACATTAGGGTTTTGTTTGATTTGTGTCTTAAGGTGTTATTCTAGTACGAACTCTAGGGCTGTTTGTGACACTTATAGGAATAGCCCAATGGATTGATTGGAAAGAATAACTTTGAGGTGGTTTAGTACCCTACCATAATCTCTTCGTTTGTTCTCCGCTATTAGTGTCTTTGGAGTGACTCTTTGTTGCATGTTGAGGGATAGTTATATGATCCAATTATGTTATTATTGTTGAGAGAACTTGCACTAGTGAAAGTATGAACCCTAGGACTTGTTTCCCAGCATTGCAATACCGTTTACGCTCACTTTTATCATTAGTTACCTTGCTGTTTTTATATTTTATGATTACAAAAACCTATATCTACCATCCATATTGCACTTGTATCACCATATCTTCGCCGAACTAGTGCACCTATACAATTTACCATTGTATTGGGTGTGTTGGGGACACAAGAGACTCTTTGTTATTTGGTTGCAGGGTTGCTTGAGAGAGACCATCTTCATCCTACGCCTCCCACTTATTGATAAACCTTAGGTCATCCACTTGAGGGTAATTTGCTACTGTCCTACAAACCTCTCAAGATTTTGGAGGCCCAACAACGTCTACAAGAATAAGGTTGTGTAGTAGACATCAAGCTCTTTTTAAAGCGCCGCTGTGCCGGGAGGTTAGGTAGCACTCACACCCCGTCAACTAAGCTCTTTTTCTGCTGTTGCCGGGAGGTGAGTGCTTGAAGGTATATCTTTAGATCTTGCAATCGAATCTTTTTATTTCTTGTTTTAGCACTAGTTTAGTCTATAAAAGAAAACTACAAAAAATGGAATTGAGTTTGTCTCATACGCTTCATCTTTTTAATATCTTTCGTGAGTATGATGGAAAGGAAAATTGTGCCAAAGTGTTAGAAGAAGAATGCATTAAAATGTTTGGCACTAAATCTTTGAATGATGAGCATGATTGCAATGTTGTTAGTATGAACTCCTTGAATATCCATGGTACTAATGATGATTGCACTAGTTATGATGAAAATGTCTCCTATAAACATGTCAATTTTTTTGGAGTTCATTGGGTTTGCAAGTATACACCAAATAGGGAAGATAGATATTGAAGGAGGCATAAGTATTTAGAAACTAAATTGTTGCAAGAAAGGCTAGATGTTTGTGCTGAAAGATTCAATATTTATCGCCATCCTTGTGAACTTTGCAATGAACATGGTCATTTAAAGCTCCAATGCTATTTGTTTCATGATCAAGTCGTGTCCAAAAATTGTGATAACTTGATTACCCTTGAGCATCATAAAGAGCTTAGTCTTCTTTTGGGTTATGAAGAAATGAAACGATAACTGAGGGTATTCCAAAATTTAATCTTGATAAATTTCTTGATTTTGATCTAGAGGAAATTTATATGTATTGTGCGTTGAATTGCATTGAAAACCCTTATATTGCCAATTACATAAAGAAAAGAAAACAAATAGAAGATGAAGAGAATACTAATGAAAGGGAAGAGACTTCCCAATATCATCCTATTATTTCTTATGATGAATCAGGTAACGAGGAGGAGCCTTCTATTCAACCAATTTCATTAATACGGAGCTCCAAAAGAGGATTGAACCCACACATGATGTGGTGAACAAGAAGAAAAGAAAAAGGAAGAGAGATCAAAAGATATCTCTCCCAAATAATGTTGCTCCTATTATTGTTGTGCCTCATGAAAATGAATCGAAAATAATTGTGGAAGATGATGCACTTGATGATGATCTCGTTATTCCTATTGCTTGTTGTGATGATTATGATTGGGAAGATAATGATACTTCTTATGATCTTGAAAATCTTTTTGGCACTTGCTTGGAAGAATATGATAATTGCTATACTAGTGGTGCTATCCATAGTATTAATGATGAGAGTGATTATGCTTATAATATGAAAAGGCCCAAGCTTGGGGATGCTATGTTTGATGAAGATGATGTTTTTGAGAATATATTTAGTGCAATTAATGTTTGTCCCAAGCTTGGGGATGCTACATTTAATGAAGATGATATTTTTAGTCTCCCAAGTTTTGATATGCAAATGTATAGTGATGATAGCATGCCTCCTACTTATGATGATTATATTGATGAAAGTGGGTTTGGAAGAGTGTCAACTTTAGGAAGTAATGATCCCACTATTTTGGAGGATGTTGAATCTTATTATGATAATTATGAAAGTGGATTTGGAGAGGTCATGACTTTATTTAGTGATGTATCCACTATCTTGGAAGAGGTTTCAATCGATTATGATGAGAACAAAGTTGCTACTTATGATGATTATTGTGATGAAACTTATGCTATAAAAAGTAGTGATGATTATATTTATAAAACTTGTCATGATTGTGATTACCCTTTTTCTGAACATCACTCTTTTAATGTGGAAACAATTTATAGTATTCAAGTCTCTTATGATAATCCCACTATTCCGAATGAGAAATTTTTTGCTTATGTGGAGAGTAGTAAATTTTCTATGCAAGTAGATCATGAAAAGAATGCTTTAGGTGCTGGTTATATTGTTGAATTCATTCATGATGCTACTGAAAATTATTATGAGGGAGGAATATACGCTTGTAGGAATAGCAATAAATCAAGTTTCCTCTCTATGTGCTTAAAGTTTTGAAGTTATGCTTGTTTTGCCTTCCTATGCTAGTTGATTATTGTTCCCATAAGTTGTTTGCTCACAAAATCCCTATGCATAGGAAGTGGGTTAGACTTAAAAGTGCTAGTAATATTCTTCATGATGCTCTCTTTATGTTTCAATTCTTATCCTTTATGTGAGCATCATTGAAATCATCATGCCTAGCTAGGGGCGTTAAACGTTAGCGCTTGTTGGGAGGCAACCCAATTTTATTTTAGTTTCTTAATTTTTGGTTCTGTTTAGGAATAAATAATACATCTAGCTTCTGTTTAGATGTGGTTTTGTGTTTTAATTAGTGTTTGTGCCAAGTAGAACCTTTGGAAAGACTTGGGTGAAGTCTTTATGATCATGCTGTAAAAAACAGAAACTTTAGTGCTCACGAGATTAGCTAAAACATTTTACTGGAGAGTTCTATTTAGTTGATTCTTTTTGCATATGATTACTAGACGAATTCCTCCGGTTCACCAATTTATTTTAGAATTTTTGGAGTTCCAGAAGTTTGCGTTAGTTACAGATTACTACGGACTGTTCTGTTTTTGACAGATTCTGTTTTCTATGTGTTGTTTGGTTATTTTGATGAATCTATGGCTAGTAAAATAGTTTATAAACCATAGAGAAGTTGGAATACAGTAGGTTTAACACCAATATAAATAAATAATGAGTTCACTACAGTACCTTGAAGTGGTGTTTTGTTTTCTTTCGCTAACGGAGCTTACGAGTGTTCTGTTGAGTTTTGTGTTGTGAAGTTTTCAAGTTTTGGGTAAAGATTCGATGGACTATGAAATAAGGAGTGGCAAGAGCGTAAGCTTGGGGATGCCCAATGCACCCCAAGGTAATATTCAAGTACAACCAAGAGCCTAAGCTTGGGGATGCCCCGGATGGCATCCCCTCTTTCGTCTTCGTTCATCGGTAACTTTACTTGGGGCTATATTTTTATTCACCACGTGATATGTGTTTTGCTTGGAGCGTCATGTCATTTTATTTTGCTTTGCTTGCTGTTTGAATAAAGTATCAAGATCTGAAATTATTAAATGTTAGAGAGTCTTCACATAGTTGCATAATTATTAAACTACTCATTGATCTTCACTTATATCTTTCAGAGTAGTTTGTTGTTTGCTCTAGTACTTCACTTATATCTTTTAGAGCACGGTGGTGGTTTTGTTTTATAGAAACTATTATTCTCTCATGCTTCACTTATATTATTTTGAGAGTCTTAAACAGCATGGTAATTTGCTTAATCCTAATATGCTAGGTATTCAAGACTAGTAAAAACTTTCTTATCGATTGTGTTGAATACTAAGAGAAGTTTGATGCTTGATGATTGTTTTGAAATATGGAGGTAGTGATATTAAAGTTGTGCTAGTTGAGTAGTTGTGAATTTGAGAAATACTTGTGTTGAAGTTTGCAAGTCCTGTAGCATGCACGTATGGTAAACGTTATGTAACAAATTTGAAACATGAGGTGTTCTTTGAGTGTCCTCCTTATGAGTGGCGAGCGATGGTATTTTCCTACCAATCTATCCCCCTAGGAGCATGTGCGTAGTGCTTGGTTTTTGATGACTTGTAGATTTTTGCAATAAGTATGTGAGTTCTTTATGACTAATGTTGAGTCCATGGATTATACGACTCTCACCTTTCCATCATCGCTAGCCTCTTAGGTACCGTGCATTGCCCTTTCTCACATTGAGAGTTGGTGCAAACTTCACGGTGCATCCAAACCCGTGATATGGTACGCTCTATCACACATAAACCTCCTTATATCTTCCTCAAAACAGCCACCATACCTACCTATTATGGCATTTCCATAGCCATTTCGAGATATATTGCCATGCAACTTTCCACCATTCCGTTTATTATGACACGCTTCATCATTGTCATATTGCTTTGCATGATCATGTAGTTGACATTGTATTTGTGGCAAAGCCACCGTTCATAATTATTTCATACATGTCACTCTTGGTTCATTGCATATCCAAGACATCACGGAGGTATTCATATAGAGTCATACTTTGTTCTAGTATCGAGTTGTAATCATTGAGTTATAAATAAATAGAAGTGTGATGATCATCATTTTCTAGAGCATTGTCCCAAGTGAGGAATAAAAAAACAGAAGGCCCAAAAAAAATAGAAAGGCCATAAAAAAAGAGAAGGCCCAAAAAAGAGAGAGAAAAAGAGAGAAGGGACAATGCTACTATCCTTTTACCACACTTGTGCTTCAAAGTAGCACCATGATCTTCATGATAGAGAGTCTCTTGTTTTGTCACTTTCATATACTAGTGGGAATTTTTCATTATAGAACTTGGCTTGTATATTCCAACAATAGGCCTCCTCAAGTGCCCTAGGTCTTCGTGAGCAAGCAAGTTGGATGCACACCCACTTAGTTTCTTTTGTTGAGCTTTCATACATTTATAGCTCTAGTGCATCCGTTGCATGGCAATCCCTACTCCTTGCATTAACATCAATCGATGGGCATCTCCATAGCTCATTGATTAGCCTCGTTGATGTGAGACTTTCTCATTTTTGTCTTCTCCACATAACCCCCATCATCATACTCTATCCCACCCATAGTGCTATGTCCATGGCTCGCGCTCATGTATTGCGTGAAAGTTTACAGGTTTGAGATTACTAAAGTATGAAACAATTGCTTGGCTTGTCATCGGGGTTGTGCATGATGAGAGCATTCTTGTGTGACGAAAATGGAGCATGACTAAACTATATGATTTTGTAGGGATGAACTTTCTTTGGCCATGTTATTTTGAGAGGACATAATTGCTTAGTTAGTATGCTTGAAGTATTATTATTTTTATGTCAATATTGAAATTTTATCTTGAATCTTTCGGATCTGAATATTCATACCACAATTAAGAATAATTACATTGAGATTATGCCTAGTAGCATTCCACATCAAAAATTCTGTTTTTATCATTTACCTACTCGAGGACGGCAGGAATTAAGCTTAGATGTTGATCGTCTCCAACGTATCTATAATTTTTGATTGTTCCATGCTATTATATTTTCTGTTTTGGATGTTTATGGGGTTTATTAAACACTTTTATATTACTTTTGGGACTAACCTATTGACCCAGAGCCCAAAGGCGATTCTGCTTTTTCCCTTGTTTGATGTTTCAAGAAAAGGAATATCAAATGGAGTCGAAATGGAATGAAACCTTCGGAGATGTTATTTTTGGAAGGAAAGCAACCCGGGAGACTTGTAGTCCACGTCAAGAAAGCAACGAGGGAGGCACGAGGTAGGGGGGCGCACCCACCCCCCTGGGCGCGCCCTCCACCCTCGTGGGCCCCTCGTGGCTCTGACGTGATTTCTTCCTCCTATATACCCATATACCCTAAAAACTTTGGGACGATGAATAGATCGGGAGTTCCGCCGCAAGCCTCTCAGAATCACCAAAACCAATCGGGACCCTATTCCCAAGACTCACGAGGGGGAACCTCACCGTGGCCATCTTCATCATCCCGGCGATCTCCATGACGAGGAGGAGTAGTTCAACCTCGGGGCTGAGGGTATGTACCAAGAGCTATGTGTTTGATCTCTCACTCGTGTTCTTGATTTGGAACGATCTTGATGTATTAAGTAGCTTTGCTGTTATAGTTGGATCTTATGTTTGTTCTTCCCCTCTACTCTCTTGTAGTGGATTGAGTTTTCCCTTTGAAGTAATCTTATCGGATTGAGTCTTTAATGACTTGAGAACACTTGATGTATGTCTTGCCGTGCGTATCTGTGGTGACAATGGGATATCACGTGATTCACTTGATGTATGTCTTGGTGATCAACTTATGGTTCCGCCCATGAACCTATGCATAGGGGTTGGCACACGTTTTCGTCTTGATTCTCCGGTAGAAACTTTGGGGCACTCTTTGAAGTACTTTGTGTTGGTTTGAATAGATGAATCTGAGATTGTGTGATGCATATCGTATAATCATACCCACGGATACTTGAGGTGACATTCGAGTATCTAGGTGACATTAGGGTTTTGGTTGATTTGTGTCTTAAGGTGTTATTCTAGTACGAACTCTAGGGCTGTTTGTGACACTTATATGAATAGCCCAATGGATTGATTGGAAAGAATAACTTTGAGGTGGTTTCGTACCTACCATAATCTCTTCGTTTGTTCTCCGCTATTAGTGTCTTTGGAGTGACTCTTTGTTGCATCTTTGAGGATAGTTATATGATCCAATTATGTTATTATTGTTGAGAGAACTTGCACTAGTGAAAGTATGAACCCTAGGCCTTTTTCCTAGCATTGCAATACCGTTTACGCTCACTTTTATCATTAGTTACCTTGCTGTTTTTATATTTTATGATTACAAAAACCTATATCTACCATCCATATTTGTAACATCCCAAAATTCTAAATTTTGGAATGTTATGATAAATAGATAGTTATGATTGATTTGTTTGATTGTTGTGTGACTGATTGAGTGAAATTTGAAACTTTTGAAAGTTAAATGAGAGGGAATAAAAGGACTTTCCCAAACTTTCATTTTGCTTTCTCGATCTCCGTGAATTCAAATATTTTTCATCACAAAACCCTCAAGAGAGGATAACATGACTTCTTCCATTTAAATGAAACGGGTGTTGAAAATATTTGAATTTCATTTGGAAATATTTTCTAATTCATAAACTTCATGCAACTCAATGATTTTCACGAGCGAGGATAAAATGACTTCTTCAAAACATATGAAATATGAGTTGGGAGTTTCAAAGGATCAAATTCGAAGTCCTTTTGGAATTATTTTTCAATTTGGAGTTATTTGGATTTTATTCAAATTATTTTCTCCAAAATAAAATACATGGAAAATAGGGTAACATGATTCCCTACATTAGAAAATTGGAGATAAATAAATTTGGAGTCATTTTGGTATTTTTAAAATGATTTTTATTGGATTTTAGTAGGGCAGTAGCACTCTTTGATTTATTCAAGATTGTGTGTATTTTATTTGATGTTAGTAAATGTTCATGCTGTAGGAAATCTTTTTCTGAAAATTTTGATATATAATATGCCTATATAAAATTCTATTTTGGTTTTATTTATTCAGATTTCCTTTTCTGTTTCAAAAAAAAAACAGCGTGTGCGCCTGGGACTAACTATCGCCCACGCGTGCAACATAGTAGCATGGGCTCTCCTTTGTTTTTTTTCTTTTTCCCTCCTCCTAAATGGGCCAGGCCCAGCGGGCCATATTCCTTCCCCATTTTTTTTTCTTTTTTTCCCATAGTTTTTCTTTTTCTTTTCTATTGCTCAAAAAAAAAAATTCACAGTGTCAGTGACGGCGAACCGCCTAAAGGCCTTTTGGCCCATGGCGCACCTCCTCTCTCTGCTTCAGTATATTTTCATCTACGTTTAGTCCCACATTGCCTAGCTTTTTGACCCTAAGCCTCTTTTCCACCTATAAATATAGACCCATAGAGTCTCCAAAAATCATCTGATTCGGGTTAAATCAATATTTTGGTTTGAGTAGATTCATTTAAGAAAAATATTTTTTTTCTCCTCTCCGGCGCGACTTCTGGAAATTTTCTTCTCTCTCCGAAGTTGTCTTTTCTCTGCCTTATAAAGGTATTTTTCTTTGTTTTTTTTATTTTTTTCTTCTTATACTTCCGTAGTTTATTATTTTTAGACTAATACGATAGATTAGATTATCAATTAGTCTACGTATTTATCGTAGCTATTTTTTCTTTCGTAAAACAGCTTGGCCCTGATTTTTCAAATAGCATAACTTTTTACTCGTTCATCCAAACTAGATGAAACCAACGCCCACTTCTTCGTTACGATCTCCTCTATCCAGTAATCCAACTCAAGCATGTTTTTGAAAGTTTAAAATTTCGAAATTTGTTCAGATTCATATTCAAACTTCTTTTGTTCATAACTTAAGTTCCGTAACTCCGTTTGAGTTGATTCTTTTTGCAAATCGAAGCTCTTGACCTAAACTTTCTGATAAGACCAAATTCACATAATTTTGGTACTGTTAGAAATTGTTTTATGTTGCAAGAGTTATTTGCTTGGTTTTGATGTTTTCCGAATTGTTTTCCTCGTTCTTCCCGACCTTTTGAGTGATTGCTTATGTGTGGTTACTATTGATTGCTTACGATAGATTGACCGGAGTGTGACGGGTAGAACTATCAAGAGTTTTGAGTGCGAATCATCTTCATCAACATTTCAGGCAAGTAACACTTTGATCATACCTTTCCTACTACCTAGTTTTTATGCATTAGATCTATCCTCAAACATTGCATTGATTAGGATCTAAATAAATTGTGGGATGGGAAGTAGTTGAGGTAGTACCTATTACACTGCTTTATTTTCAAACCCTTGGGAGTTACTTCTACGTTTGCTTATTGCCATGCTATGCTAGTAGACGTGGATTGGGTGAGTGTATCCATGATGATGTGAGATTGTTAATTAATGGTTTATCTAAGGTGGCAACTCAAACACATATCTGGGCGGATTGAGGCACACAGTTTCTATCGAGATTTGCCTGATTTCTTCGGACCGCCACCCGTGCTCAAAGGGATCATGAGATTATTCAAACTAGAAACTTACGTGTGCAGCCACACGCCATCGTGGGCTCTGGCATAGGTGATTCTGTTGTGCGATCTCGTACGGGTAGGCTAGCGGATGTAGGGGTTGTAGGTGGTACGGTCTACCCACATGTAAGGTGCTAGCGCTTACGAAGACTATGTCTCGGTCATCCGCTTCTCAAACACCTTGTAGTGCGAGAAATCAAACTGAGGCGCGATCGAGTCTTAATGGGAAAAGTGCTCAAACCTCTGCAGAGTGTATAAACTAATCATGATTAGCCGTGTCCCCGGTTATGGACATCTTGAGTATCTAGTACTTGGATATCATGTGAATCTCATCATGTTACTTCTAATTAATATTGTTGGGTTTTAATGAGTACTTTTAATTGGGATTGAGAATGTCATCAACCATTCCCAATGTTTCACAACCACCATGATAGTTAAATAAATTTATTCCTTTGCAAGAGGGAAAATTGGCTTTACGCAAAACTGTAACCATAGAGCTTACCACCAGCCATATATGCATGTAGTATAGGCTATTTCATTCCATTATTCTCTATGTGTTACATTGCCAAAGATATTACATGTGTCGACCGATTTCGGCCGCAACGTTTCATGTTGCGTACTTTTCGCATTTGACAGTAAGTGATACGTTAGGGTTATGGTTTCTACACTCAACTTTGCCGTTGGTGTTGATGGGAATCCACAACCTTGTTACTTCCGCTATTTGGATTGAGGTAATAGTATTTACGTTATTTATACATGTGATTTACCTCGTTATAAATCCTCGAAATCGTGTGTGTCAAAGATACCGATCCGTGGATGACACGTAAGCACGAGACTTGACCCATTCGGTCGGGTCGCTACAAGATGGTATCGAGCACATGTTGATCAGAGGACGTGACCCTAGAAACCGACAAGCCCGTAGAGAAAGATTTTTCTCTACAACTTTCTTTTCAAAAGATCTTTTACCTCTCTTCTCTTCTGAGCTTATTCAAATATTTCCCTTTTAGTGAGACCATACCCCTTTTCCCTTTTGACCACTCGAAGATTCGACCGATGAGACCACTCCAAGGAGACAAGATATCGGACAACTAAGACCATTTGGAATGAAGAGGATTTTACCGTGTAAATGGAAACTACAACTGTTGAAGACTTCAAGACTAGGAGATTTTGAAGGCTTTGAAGAATTTCCGCATTAGTATGACCTAAGAAGGCACCCCTTATGGAACTTGGCAGATTATGGAAGTCAGCCGATACCCGAGATCAAGGTGTATCGGAGAAAGACCGTAACATGGAGAATAAGAACTCAAAGTTTTGTCAGAAAACCCCAAGACAGGAGATATCGACTTTGGAATGATAGCTCATGGAAATGACAAGAGCGTAAACACGCTATCCATGGTGTTATTGCCCGCTTATGCTATTGTCACCGTATGGAGCTAAGCATGCGGATGCATGGAAGGATTGAATGGTAGAAGGCTGATAGAGCATCATCAAGCAAATGATGAAGTGTTAACCTTAGCTGGTGTATCACTAGGATCTGGAGTATTACATCGGGGAAGTTTAAGATGGACCTGCAGAAGCAAGATTTGATAAGGAAGCATTTGGTGAAGAACTCAGCCCCGGTTGAAGTAGCCAAGCTGGAGAAGCAAAACCCCGAGGTACCAGAGACTCGTCATGAACTCAAGGGATGAGGATCATGGTCCATGTCAAGGTTGATGAAACCCAGAAGTTTGGAATGCAACTCTAGAAATATTAAAGGACGCCACGAGAGATTTCGCGTCAACAGAGATGATCTAGCAAAAGAATTTTAGAAGGACAAGCATGATCTAAGAAGCCATCGGAGACATGAACAAGACTTGAAGAGTTTGACGACATTGACCTTTAGAAGACCAAACCCCGCTTATATACTTTCGTTAGATGCACGTGATTGTGAGTCGTCATTTGTTTGTTGTTTTCCGACAGCCACAATAAAATCTGTCTTTTCAAAACCATTGTTTGTATTATGCGTGCATCCCTCTCTATCTCTCTTATCCCACCCCAACACCCATGGACCCAATAGAGGATGAATGGAGATGAGTTTATATTTTCCGGACCAATGACTCAATTGGAGACGAGCCGATGGATTCGTAACATGGAGGATCAAATGGAGAATAACCCTATAGCCGGAAAGGATATGACCCAAAGATGCTCTTGAGTGCTTTGAAAGAGGTGCCACTACTTGGTGGAGGATGTACCAAACCATCAATGGATGGCAAGGAGTAACCACTTGAGAAGAATTAAGTTGACTCTGCAAAGGTCTCGTCTTGTGTCCCGGAAGTTGAGGCCTTATGGAAAGGATATGAAGAAACCTTGTGCATACAAGCTTTGTGGAGAAATAGGATACAACCATAGATAAAATAAGGACGAATACCCTCATAATCGGAGGATTACCAAAGGAGTTAGCCGAGGATCTCGTGGAACTTCGTTGGAGATGGTTCCCAAAGGTTTTGTTGCAGCAATGGAAGTTCAGTCTACATTGTTGGGAAAGATCCGTGAAACTCAGAAGGATGACAAAGAGATTGCTGAGGTAAAAGAGAAAATGAGCAAATGAAAGGCCAAAGGTTTTCGTAAGGATGAGCACGACACCTTATGGTTTGAGGATAGTGTATACATACCCAATAATGCACAGATCAGGAAGTAAATACTTCAAGAGGCTCATGACTCACCATACTCGACTCACCCGGAAACACCAAGATGTATTTGGATTTGAAGGAGTGTTTCGTGGATCGTATGAAGAAGGATATTACGGAGTATGTAGTCGTAGGTGATGTATGTCAGAGAGTAAATGCAGAGCATCCGAAGCCAGCAGGATTACTACAGCCTATGCCGATACCCGAATGGAAGAGGGATAAGCTTGGCATGGATTTCATTACCAGATTTCCCAGAACCCGAACGGGACATGAGTCTATCTGGGTAGTAGTTGATTCGCTTGACCAAAGTGGCTCACTTTATCCCAAAGGAAAACCACCTATACAAGTGCGGTTGGCCAAGATATATTTGACTAGGATCATATGTCCGCATGGAGTTCCAGGACCATCGTATCAGATAGATGAACACAGTTTACCTCAAAGTTTTGGAATCGATGCACCGCACTTTGGAGTACGAGGCTAGAGTTCAAGACAACCTTTCATCCGCAGATGATGGATAGACAGAGAGAGTCAATCAGATTCTGGAGGACATGTTGAGAGCGTGCGCTAGATTATGGAATCTAGTAGGGATGATAATCTACCTTACGCTGAGTTCTCATACAACAACAGCTACTAAGTCAGCTTTGAAGATGGCCCCTTTAAGCTTTGTATGGGAGAAGGAGCCGCACACGTTGATGTGGGATGAAGTTGGAGACCGCCAGTTGTTTGGACTAAATATGATCAAGGAGTCAAGAGAATGTTAAGTTGCTTCGAGATAGACCAAGGTAGCTCACCAGTGTAAGAGTTATGCACTCAAAACGCAAGGAGATAGTCTATGAAATTGGAGATAGAGCATGTTCGTGTGTCCTCTCTGCGAGGAGTTAAACGATTTGGAGTTAAGGGAAAGTTAGCCCCGAGATTTGTAGGACCATACCGAGTTTTGGAGCGTATGGGAGAAGTGGCCAACAAATTGGAGTCACCCGAAGGACTGTTAGGACTTCATGATGTGTTTCACGTATTCTAGTTAAAGAAGTGACATGCAGAGATGGCCAATATTCTCCTGTAAGGACGCTTGACCTCGAAAGGATAATGATGTTCCAAGCGGGAGTATGGACTTCATAAGTATAAGTTGTTATCTCGGTATGTGGGACATCCCACGAGGATGAAGAGATGAATTACTATTGGATATAAAGGAGGTATGATGTGGGAAATATGGATCAATGGAAATTCCATGATGAGTCTGAGTAATCATGTCCTAGTTTGGTGCCAATAGAAGGAAGGAAGATAGTACAATTGGATGGATTTAAGAATACTAGGAAGTTGGAAGTTGGAATAATGATCAGAAGCCCGAGGATAAGTTCAAGGACTACCAGTGATGAGATGGGCCATAACCCACAAGCCCTGTGGACTCGCCAAGAAGCAAGCACATTCTTGCTGAAGGAAAAACCCTGGAAGAAGTTACGATTTTATCAACCGACGATTCTATAGGAGCAACGCAAAACCTGAGAGTTGTGAAGAAAACGATAGATGTTTGTTTGGCTTGCAGAATCAATGGATTTATCCGAACTTGGTTTGTCGACCAGAGAAATTCTGCAAGGCTTGTGAGGATGACCGAGTGTTAGAATGCGAGATTCGCTAGACCATATACATGGTAATGATTTGGGTGCGGGATGGATTGATCATTATACCGACTTACTCTTATTATTCGCCTTGCTATACGGGATGGTAAATCTGAGTGACTTACCTATAGTAGAGAGACGACGATCAAAACCTTGTTTAAACCTTAGAATGGTATAGCAATTTTTTCCCTTGTACAAGGCAGTTCTTGCCAACCGTAGGATATACAGTGAGGTTCAACCTAGACCCATTTCCTGCAGGAGAAACCATAAATTGTTGACCGCCATGAGATATCGATAGTTGTTTAGTATTGGCGCCAGACCTATCGTACTATGAAGACCCAATCACGGAATAACCTTACCAAGTGGAAAGGACGTAAGAATTGAGGAAAAGGTTATGCCACTACCGGAAACGCGTCGAGAGGGAATTATCTTTTGAAAGATCTCGAGGAAGACCTAATAATCGCCAACAATAAGGATGGAGTATATGAGTTTTGATGGAACCGTAACCATGCTTCTAAGGGTGGTAGCACCCGAGACCCCGGAGACGATCGAAGGATTTTTTAGAAGACCCCAAACCTAACCTATTTCTTTCTAGCCTCTCCGAATCTCGAGGACGAGATTCATTTTAAGGGTGGTAGTTTTGTAACATCCCAAAATTCTAAATTTTGGAATGTTATGATAAATAGATAGTTATGATTGATTTGTTTGATTGTTGTGTGATTGATTGAGTGAAATTTGAAACTTTTTTAAAGTTAAATGAGAGGGAATAAAAGGACTTTCCCAAACTTTCATTTTTGCTTTCTGATCTCCGTGAATTCAAATATTTTTCATCACAAAACCTTGGAGAGAGGATAACATGACTTCTTCCATTTAAATGAAAAAGGGGTGTTGAAAATATTTGAATTTCATTTGGAAATATTTTCTAATTCATAAACTTCATGCAACTCAATGATTTTCACGAGCGAGGATAAAATGACTTCTTCAAAACATATGAAATATGAGTTGGGAGTTTCAAAGGATCAAATTCGAAGTCCTTTTGGAATTATTTTTCAATTTGGAGTTATTTGGATTTTATTTAAATTATTTTTCTCCAAAATAAAATACATGGAAAATAGGGTAACATGATTCCCTACATTAGAAAATTGGAGATAAATAAATTTGGAGTCATTTTGGTATTTTTAAAATGATTTTTATTGGATTTTAGTAGGGCAGTAGCACTCTTTGATTTATTCAAGATTGTGTGTATTTTATTTGATGTTAGTAAAATGTTCATGCTGTAGGAAATCTTTTTCTGGAAATTTTGATATATAATATGCCTATATAGAATTCTATTTTGGTTTTATTTATTCAGATTTCCTTTTCTGTTTAAAAAAAACACTGCACGTGCGCCTGGGACTAACTGTCGCCCACGCGCGCAACATAGTAGCATGGGTGCTCCTTTGTTTTTTTTTTCTTTTTCCCTCCTCCTAAATGGGCTAGGCCCATCGGGCCATATTCCTTCCCAATTTTTTTTCTTTTTTTTCCCATAGTTTTTCTTTTTCTTTTCTATTGCTAAAAAAAATTCACAGTGTGCGCGGCCGGCCGAACCGCCTAAAGGCCTTTTGGCCCATGGCGCACCTCCTCTCTCTGTTTCGTATATTTTCATCTACGTTTAGTCCCACATTGCCTAGCTTTTGACCCCTAAGCCTCTTTTCCACCTATAAATATAGACCCATAGAGTCTCCAAAAATCATCTGATTCGGGTTAAATCAATATTTTGGTTTGAGTAGATTCATTTAAGAAAAATATTTTTTTTCTCCTCTCCGGCGCGACTTCTGGAAATTTTCTTCTCTCTCCGAAGTTGTCTTTTCTTTGCCTTATATAAGTATTTTTCTTTGTTTTTTTTTTTCTTCTTATACTTCCGTAGTTTATTATTTTTAGACTAATACGATAGATTAGATTATCAATTAGTCTACGTATTTATCGTAGCTATTTTTTCTTTCGTAAAACAGCTTGGCCCTGATTTTTCAAATAGCCATAACATTTTACTCGTTCATCCAAACTAGATGAAACCAACGCCCACTTCTTCGTTACGATCTCCTCTATCCAGTAATCCAACTCAAACATGTTTTTGAAAGTTTAAAATTTCGAAATTTGTTCAGATTCATATTCAAACTTCTTTTATTCATAACTTAAGTTCCGTAACTACGTTTGAGTTGATTCTTTTTGAAAATCGAAGCACTTGACCTAAACTTTCTCATAATACCAAATTCACATAAATTTGGTACTGTTAGAAATTGTTGTATGTTGCAAGAGTTATTTGCTTGGTTTTGATGTTTTCCGAATTGTTTTCCTCGTTCTTCCCGACCTTTTGAGTGATTGCTTATGTGTGGTTACTATTGATTGCTTACGATAGATTGATCGGAGTGTGACAAGTAGAACTATCAAGAGTTTTGAGTGTGAATCATCTTCATCAACATTGCAGGCAAGTAACACTTTGATCATACCTTTCCTACTACCCAGTTTTTATGCATTAGATCTATCCTCAAACATTGCATTGATTAGAATCTAATTAAATTGTGGGATGGGAAATAGTTGAGGTAGTACCTATTACCTGTTTTATTTTCAAACCCTTGGGAGTTACTTCTACGTTTGCTTATTGCCATGCTATGCTAGTAGACGTGGATTGGGTGAGTGTATCCATGACAGATGTGAGATCCCTGTTCAAGAATTCGTCCGATTAACCAGTTAACTTGCCGATTAACCCCTACTCCTAGGGTCACCGAGTACCCGATAAACTAATAAATCGTCCGATTAATTGATTAAATGGCTGATTAACTTGCCGATTAGTCTATTAATCCCCTACTCGCAAGTCAACCGAGCAGTTACCAGTTAACGATTTCCTCAACAATGTGTGAGATTGTTAATTAATGGTTTATCTAAGGTGGCAACTCAAACACATATCTGGGCGGATTGAGGCACCTGGTTTCTATCAGGATTTGCCTGTATTTCTTCGGACCGCCACCCAGGCTCAAAGGGATCATGAGATTATTCAAACTAGAAACTTACGTGTGCAGCCACAAGCCATTATGGGCTCTGGCATAGTTGATTAAGTTGTGCGAACTCTTACGGGTAGGCTAGCGGATGTAGGGGTTGTAGGTGGTACGGTCTACCCACATGTAAGGTGCTAGCGCTTACGAAGACTATGTCTCTCGGTCATCCGCTTCTCAAACACCTTGTAATGCGAGAAATCAAACGGAGGCGATCGAGTCTTGTGGGGAAAAGTGCTAAACCTCTGCAGAGTGTATAAACTAATCATGATTAGCCGTGTCCCCGGTTATGGACATCTTGAGTATCTAGTACTTGGATATCATGTGAATCTCATCATGTTACTTCTAATTAATATTGTTGGGTTTTAATGAGTACTTTTAATTGGGATTGAGAATGTTGTCAACCATTCTCAATGTTTCACAACCACCATGATAGTTAAATAAATTTATTCCTTTGCAGTAGGGAAAAATTGGCTTTACGCAAAAACCGTAACCATAGAGCTTTCCACCAGCCATATATGCATGTAGTATAGGCTATTTCATTCCATTATTCTCTATGTGTTACATTGCCAGCATATTCCATGTGTCGACCGATTTCGGGCTGCAACGTTTCATGTTGCGTACTTTTTCAGATAATGAGTAAGTGATACGTTAGGGTTACGGTTTCTACACTCAACTTTGCCGTTGGTGTTGATGGGAATCCACAACCTTGTTACTTCCGCTATTTGGATTGAGGTAATAGTATTTACGTTATTTATACATGTGATTTACCTCTGTTATAAATCCTCGAGTACTGTGTGTGTCAGCATACCGATCCAGGGATGACACGTAAGCACAGAGACTTGACCCATTCGTGTCGGGTCGCTACAATATTGCACTTGTATCACCATATCTTCGCCGAACTAGTGTACCTATACAATTTACCATTGTATTGGGTGTGCTGGGGACACAAGAGACTCTTTGTTATTTGGTTGTAGGGTTGCTTGAGAGAGACCATCTTCATCCTACGCCTCCCACGGATTGATAAACCTTAGGTCATCCACTTGAGTGAAATTTGCTCTTGTCCTACAAACCTCTCAAGACTTGGAGGCCCAACAACGTCTACAAGAAGAAGGTTGTGTAGTAGACATCAAGCTCTTTTCTGGCGCCGTTGCGGGAGGCTAGGTAGCGGCCCTCACACCTGTCAACTAAGCTCTTTTCTCGCGCCGTTGCCGGGAGGTGAGTGCTTGAAGGTATATCTTTAGATCTTGCAATCAATTTTTTTGTTTCTTGTTTTAGCACTAGTTTAGTCTATAAAAGAAAACTACAAAAAATGGAATTGAGTTTGTCTCATACGCTTCATCTTTTTAATATCTTTCGTGAGTATGATGGAAAGGAAAATTGTGCCAAAGTGTTAGAAGAAGAATGCATTAAAATGTTTGGCACTAAATCTTTGAATGATGAGCATGATTGCAATGTTGTTAGTATGAACTCCTTGAATATACATGGTACTAATGATGATTGCACTAGTTATAATGAAAATGTCTCCTATGAACATGTCAATTTTTGTCGAGTGCATTGGGTTTGCAAGTATACACCAAATAGGGAAGATAGATATTGCAAGAGGCATAAGTATTTAGAAACTAAATTGTTGCAAGAACGGCTAGATGTTTGTGCTGAAAGATTCGATATTTATCGTCATCCTTGTGTACTTTGCAATGAACATGGTCATTTAAAGCTCCAATAATATTTGTTTCATGATCAAGTCGTGTCCAAAAATTATGATAACTTGATTACCCTTGAGCATCATAAAGAGCTTAGTCTTCTTTTGGGTTATGAAGAAATGAAACGTATAACTGAGGGTATTCCAAAATTTAATCTTGATAAATTTCTTGATTTTAATCTACAGGAAATTTATATGTATTGTGCGTTGAATTGCATTGAAAACCCTTATATTGCCAATTACATAAAGAAAAAAACAAATATAAGATGAAGAGAATACTAATGAAAGGGAAGAGACTTCCCAATATCCTCCTATTATTTCTTATGATGAATCAGTAACGAGGAGGAGCCTTCTATTCAACCAATTTCATTAATAAGGAGCTCCAAAAGAGGATTGAACCCACACATGATGTGGTGAAGAAGAAGAAAAGAAAAAGGAAGAGAGGTAAAAGATATCTCTCCCAAATAATGTTGCTCCTATTATTGTTGTGCCTCATGAAAATGAATCAAAAATAATTGTGGAAGATGATGCACTTGATGATGATCTCGTTATGCCTATTGCTTGTTGTGATGATTATGATTGGGAAGATAATGATACTTCTTATGATCATGAAAATCTTTTTGGCACTTGCTTGGAAGAATATGATAATTGCTATACTATTGGTGCTATCCATACTATTAATGATGAGAGTGATTATGCTTATAATATGAAAAGGCCCAAGCTTGGGGATGCTATGTTTGATGAAGATGATGTTTTTGAGAATATATTTGCTGCAATTAATGTTTGTCCCAAGCTTGGGGATGCTACGTTTAATGAAGATGATATTTTCAGTCTCCCAAGTTTTGATATGCAAATGTATAGTGATGATAGCATGCCTCCTACTTATGATGATTATATTGATGAAAGTGGGTTTGGAAGAGTGTTAACTTTAGGAAGTAATGCTCCCACTATTTTGGAGGATGTTGAATCTTATTATGATAATTATGAAAGTGGATTTGGAGAGGTCATGACTTTATTTAGTGATGTATCCACTATCTTGGAAGAGGTTTCAATCGATTATGATGAGAACAAAGTTGCTACTTATGATGATTATTGTGATGAAACTTATGCTATAAAAAATAGTGATGATTATATTTATAAAACTTGTCATGATTGTGATTACCCTTTTTCTGAACATCACTCTTTTAATATGGAAACAATTTATAGTATTCAAGTCTCTTATGATAATCTCACTATTCCGAATGAGAAATTTTTTGCTTATGTGGAGAATAGTAAATTTTTTATTAAAGTAGATCATGAAAAGAATGTTTTAGGTGCTGGTTATATTGTTAAATTCATTCATGATGCTACTGAAAGTCCAAGATCGTCTCTTGTTCAGTCTGAATTGGTTCGATTGGAGGAGTCAGATGGGGGGAGACGGGGAGGGGGGGGTCTCTACGGTGGCGAGGATCGCCGCCAGAGGAAAAGAGCCCTAACAAGAGGGGAAGATAGTGTTGTTAGCTTCAAACAAACTAGATAGATGTGCCGATTATCTTAGGATCGCCGCTCTCTTCTTAAACTCTTGAAGTCGTGGTCGTGGTGCTCCTCTCCGTGTATTATGGGCTTCTGGTGAAAAGGTTTGCCCGTTGAACTCGACAACTACGACGCTTCACGATGTTCTTCCTTGTGGGGCATTGCCGTGGATCTTAGGTGTTATATGGCGTAGTGTGGTGTTGTACTCAGTCTTTCTTATGCTCTCTTTCGGTAGCGTAGTCGCTTGCTCCTGCTTGATCCGGTTACTTGAGATCAGTATTGCATGAGGGATACCTCATCGTCTTTATATCGTTCGGTCATGTATTTTGGTTTGTCTCTAGTTGGCCGGAAAGAATAAGGCAGATCGGGCTGGCAGCCTCAAATAATGGGCCGTCTCGCTGACCCGGGCTTCCTCCGACCCGGATCCGCGGTTTTTCCGGTCTCCACACGGCGTGAGCACCAACCAACCATGCGACCGGCGGGCTCGACGGAGTCCTCCCCGGCGGCGCGACAGCGCAGCCCCAGGCATGCGGCCACATCCAGAGGCCACGGCACCAGGCACTCGGAGGCGTACGGCTTCGTGGGGTCCATTGCCGCGTCCGCCACCGCGCTCGCGTACATCGCGTGGGCGTACGTGCCGGAGCCGTGGCTCTGCCACATCGGCGCGACCTACTACCCCAACAAGTATCCGCCGCCACCGCAGTTGCTTCTTCCTCCTAGAAATGAATCCTGTCACTTACTGTCGCTCGTGCTGCTGCTGTCCTCTCAGGCGCTGGGCGGTGGCCGTTCCGGCGTTCGTGGCGGTGGCCGTGGCGCAGGGCGTGGTCCTGTACGTCGCGTCCAACTTCCTCCTCGCTCCTCCGCCGGCTTGCTTCAACACCATCTCCGGTGAGAATCGACATCTTCCTGTCCAAAAAATGGGAACATAATTTATTCCGCTATGATCATTTCGCATCTTCAGAAACACTGTGGCTGACGATCCCTCGATCCATTCTCAGATGAACACGCCCGGGAGCCGGCGTCGTCTTCCCTGCGGACGGGAGCCGATCAAGCCATCGAGCCCATCGCGGACATCCGCATTGACCGGATGAACCATCTCATGTTTGGCGAGCAAGGGCATCATTCACTTCCAAGACGATGGACTCAGCTGAACCCATCGTGATTTTTCTATGATAGATGTGCACGGGTTTTATTTATTTATTTGCTTTCCAAGATTCATTACTGAAGTGGCATTTGCATGCTCTACAAATTACAGTCTCCCTACTGCACTCACAAAATGTAACAAGTACTGCATAGGCCAGAAGTGAGTTTGCGCATGCCAGCCCATCTGTAATAACAGGCACATATAATGTACAACAACACACCTAATAACGAACACAGCCGCATATACAAAACGGCGCACCAATCGCAGCCTGAGCACACGGTCTTCTCATTCCCTCTCCTCCTCGCTGATTAGCCCGTGTAAACTGCAAGAACAGCTGCGTTCATCACTTCTCCTCGAACTCCACGTCGATGTAATCAGGCCCTGAGCTTCTTGAACCACCACCGCCACCGCCTCCTGAGGACCTGCTGTTTGGCTGCCACACAATGTTTTGGCAATTCATGCACCGGATCACCTGGTTGCGGTAGCCCACGAACCGTCTTTTACATGCTGGGCATGATCCCTGGAAGTAAAACTTACCAGGTCAGTGACTGCTGGTATTATAGCCGATTACTGCAGAAGAACAAATTGACGAGCAGCAATACTGCAGAGGATTCCTTCAACCATCCCGAAATAACACATGATAAACCCAAATGTTATGCACGTATGAGGATCGGCCTGCTAAAGTGGTATGCTGCAACAGAGCAACCATATTTGCATCTAGGTTGAACTACTCTTCTATAATGCAAGGTGACCACATTTGAGTCACTGATGTGAGATATAACTATAGATCCAAGTCTAAACTGATGAAATGCTTCGTTGTACAGACAAACACTCAAAGGGATTGAACAAAATGCTTAGGTTCTAACAATTAATACGAAAACCATACGTATAAAGCAACAACAGCCAGTCAGCCACACCCAGTCACATAGGGACTGCTGCAGACTTCCTTTGAAGTGATTTAAATAAGTGGAGGACGAAATACTAAATTTAGAAAGATGGTCATTTACCTCAATAGCAACCCTGTTAGCAAAGGTCCCAAGGAGAAGAGGGGCTGCAAATGGTGGCACGAATGTACTGAAAATGAAAATTCTGAAGAGCCACCCTGACAGTGCAAGCCACACGAAAGTAAGTGTCTGCATCCAAATATGGAATATTATTTTGCAGCATAATATTGAAGTCGAAAATTTTGGGTATGAGAAGGTGCTCAAAGTTAGAACTATTTATACAACTTGGATCCTAAAGTTATAAGTGGGCACAACCCAGTCAGCTGAAGTAAAGGTGTATCTAATAAAACTCCAGATATGGGTAAATTTTGCATTGACTGTTCCCCCAATTATTAAAAATGCAGCGAGAGAAATGAATTGTGAATGCATGGGTGATAAGTCTCACTTCTTTTCATATGTTCTTGTTCCTACATCCTATGTTTGTTCTTACATACACAAATGATATCAACAAGGAGGAGCATTCATTAATTCATTAATCATCAGGATTGCAGCCATTACAGAGAGGCAGATTACAAGAAAAATACAGATCTTGATCCATAACCACCATTAGCTGTCAAAACAAAGATCCAACGGACACATTGGCGGTACAACCACATCAGGAAAAGTAGACATTCGTGGCAAGCTCCTTGATCCAGCGGACACACATAGTGTGAGTGTAGGCAGGCAGCCATATCTAAGACTAGCCACAATGGGAGTAACTTCAGCAGTAACATCGAGTCCAACTCAGAAAATTTGCTTATGTGGCATTGAGTTAATGAGGAGAGAGGTAGTTTGAGTAACTTAGGTAGTTACTGTAACATCACATGTCCCAATGCGATCTTCAAGTGGCTATTTCACACGAATCACCTTTGCGCTCCTAGCTTCCTCGATATTTTATGATCATGCTATGGTTAACTTAGTGTTAGGCATCCAAGCTCAAGCATCAGACCTGAGAAACAATCAACTACCGGGAACCTCTTTACACTAACTTACGGTCTACCAAAGTAACCACAACAATCAGTCAGACACCACTTCAAGCCTGTAAATTAATTGACCTTGACTGCAAACAACAAATTCTTTCTGCAAAATTAGCCTCAGCTAACAACTCACCCACTATTCCTAAACTAGATCAGGACTTAGGAACAGACTAGTATAGCTCAATAGGTCTATTTGATTGATGCAAAACATGCTTATATATCACTAGCAAAATCCAAACGGTGATGATCTACGCAAGTATGTGAATGAGTACGCAGGATAATGGATTGATTTCAAGCTGCCAGTGAACTCACAGACAAGGCTCTCCCGATAGGAGTCGCCAGGAAGTCACTCAGCTCCCTCCGATACTGCACACCAAAGCACAAATTAGCCATAAATTGAGCCAGCAGCTAGGCGCTAATAGGTCATAGCATGGTGGAGAGCATCTGTACCCTAGGCCAGCTGCGGGAGAAGTCGACGGAGAAGGACCGCCATCGCCGGCCGACGCCGAGCTCGGCGTCGATCTCAGCGGCTCGTTCCGCGCCGCGCGCGGCCTCGGCCACGCGGCGCGAGATCGAGTACCGCCCGTCCAGGCGCTGCGCGGCCTGTCGCGCCTCGAAGGAGAGGCGCTCGGCCCCCGCGTTGGCGCCCCGCCAAGCGCGCTGCAGAAGGCCGTCGAGGTCGGCGCGGCCGAAGAAGGCGCGAGGGGACACCGTCGAGGCCCGCCCGAGCTGACCACGGCGGGCGGGAACAGCGAAGCGCGAGAGGTGGAGGAGGCGGCCGAGGCTGGTCCCGGTCGACGGCGGTGGGGGGTGATGCCACCGAGGAGGTGCGAGCGTGGACGCCATTCCGGCGCGTGCGAGGGCGAGAGTGCGTCGCGTGGTCGCGAGATTATTGTGCGGATGGGGTCGCTCGGTTCATGGGCCGTGTTGGGTTGAAGCCTCTGCTCTCGTGGGGACCTCCTATATGCCGCTCTTTGCGGCAAGTAGTCGCCCAATCGCACAGGGGGCAATCTACTTGGGCCGGCCCATTGCGGTGCGAAGGTAAAAATCGCAAAAAAGGTTAGCGCTACTTTGGAATCGATCCAGCGATGGCGCGCTGCAGAGTCCTCGATCAAAGCCACTAGGACCAGACTACTCTTGCGCCTAACAGGCATCGCGAAAGTAGAAGAGCTATCCAACCATCAAAGTTAACTCTCGTTGAAAAAATATCACGAACAAATTTTGAAGTTTTCTGAAATCGTGAAATCATCTTGAATTTCACAGGCTTTTTCCAAAAACATGAACATTTTTTAAATTTTAAACAAAATCTGGAAACATGAACAATTTTTTAGAGCACCAACAATTTAAAAAAATTAAGAAAAACTTTTGAAATTGAGAACAATTTTGAAATTCCCGACAAAATTGAAATTGTGAACATTTTTTCACTACGTGAAATACTTTTGAAAACCGGACATTTTTTGAAAACTTTGAACATTTGTTACAAAACACGGACAATTTTTTGAACTTAAAAATCCGTACATTGTTTGGAGACACAAACAAATTATGATTTTTTTTTTGAACACTTTTGGAAGTTGTGAACCCAATTTGAGAATTAAAATCAATTTCTGAAAGCCCGAACATTTTTCTAAATGTGAGAACAAATTAAGACTTGACACTGTTTGAAAAATACCCTTTACAATTTTCCAAATTTTTAACGTACGATTTTGTTTTCACAAAAGAAAACAATTGTATGATATCACGAACAAATTTTGTATTTTGAACATTTTCGGAATTTGTGAACAATTTTCTAAATATGAGAACAAATTTTGAAACAGAGAACCATTTCGAAAATCCTGAACAAATTTGGAAGCACAAACATTTTTGAATACGTGAACAAATATTTGAAATCCAGAACATTTTTTGAAATCTTTGAACAATTTTGTAAAACACAAACATTTTTACAAAAAATGCAGCCTTTTACTTGAAAATATCCTGGCATTTCTTGGAAAGGCAAACAAATTTCACATATTTTGAACATTTTTTAATTTTGCACCTTTTGAAAATTTGTTGCAAAAACACGAACATTTTTTTAAGGACGAGTGTTTTTAAACAGGATCATTTTTTGAACAATTTTTTTGAAAATGGGAACATTTTTGAAATTCCGAACAAATTCTGAAAGTGCAAACATTATTTGAAGCTCCCCGATTTTTTTTGAATTTATGAACAAATTTTGAAAACAAGAACATTTTTTGTAATTGTGAACAAAATTTTGAAACCACAAACATTTTTTGAAATTCCGAACATTTTTTGACACACAAACATTTTTTGAATTTGTGAACAAATTTTAAAAAGAATTTTTTTTGGAAATTCCGAACAAATATTTGAAATTTTTGAACAAGTTTGAAAAGAAAAATAAAATTGAAAAAGAAAAAAGAAAAAAATAAAAATAAAATATAAAACGAATAAGTTCGGAAATTCATGAACATTTTTTGAAAATTGCGAACAATTTTTGAAACGGAAACATTTTTTGAAATCCCGAACATTTCTTTAAAAGTTGTCAAAAATTTGAACAAAAACATTCTGAACAATTTTGTTAACACAAAAATATTTTTTGAAAATTCCAAACATTTTTTGATAAATGCATGCAGTTTTTGAATTTATGAACGAAACTTGAAAACACGAACATTTTTAAAATTTTGAACATTTTTGTAAAAGCGCGAACATGTTTTTGAAAGAGAAAACATAAACTTGAAAAAAGAAATAAAAAAGAAAAAGAAACAGAAATAGAAAAAGAAAGGAAAAGGAAAAACCGTTTCAGGAACCTTCTAGAAGGTTCCCAACACCAGAAAAAACCCAGCTGGGAACCTCTAGAAAGTTCCCAAAACCGGGAGCGCTGGAACCGTTAAACGAGCCGGCCCGTTGCATCGCTGCTCGGTCGCTCGCCTGTGCGAAGAGCAGGCAGTTTGACGCAACGAGCGGCATATAGGATTTTCCGCTCTCGTGCTCGGGGCCGCCCGTTGCGTCAAAACAAACTGTGGACGTAATGCGCAGCCCAACGCGCGTCTTGGCCCAGCCCAACTCGGGTTATCATTTTCCTCTTTTCTCTTTCATTTCTTTTTTGGAAAACGCTAATGCTCTACCGGCTGATGGCGCGGAGAGTTCCGCCACACGCGCGACCGTTGGATCATCCTTGATCCACACGTCCTTCAGCACATTCACACACGTTTACCTTATCTTGCAACAACAATGATGTTGCAAACCACGTCGGCGAACAACAACGGCAACTTAGACAAGTTTTTGCAACATCAGCTCTATTGCAACAAAAAAAAATCCGCAACAAAACCTCTGTTGCAAGAAATATCTACGACAAGAACTTTGTTGCGAAAAAAACCGCAACACAACCTATATTGCAGAAAAGTCCCGCAACACAATTTATGTTGCAAAAAAAACGCAACACAATTTCTGTTGTAAATGTTTCTGCAACAAGACCTTTGTTGCGAAGTGGAGGAATACGTTCAACCGCTAGATTGTGCCGCATCTAATGACCCACGAGGCGGCGGATCTTTTAAAATGTTTAATATGTTTCCTTTTTTTCTGTTCACTTTGAATTTTAGGACTGTGCTAGTCGAAAGTTAACTGCGGATCCGAACGCGGCTTTCTCTTCTTTTCTAACTATTTCTTCCCTCTTATAATGTAAGACTTTTTTTTGACACCACACTACCCTAGTGTCAAAAAAGTGTTACATTATGGAACGGATGAAGTACTAATCACTCGTCTAATTCTCTTTTTTCTTAATTGTTAATTGCGTTCTCGGGTGAAAGACATGCTGACATTTATTTGTGGTTCCATGAATGCATGCAAACTACAAAACAAAACAAATTATGTCAGCAAAATATTCTTTCTATTGTGAAACTTAAAAAAATTTGTAGCTCAAACCATCGGTTCAACTAAAAAACTACTTTCCAAAAAAAAATTGTCGCGACTAGATTTTCAAAACTAGATCACATGTTGATATGTTCCGACAAAAAAATTTCAGGTAAAAAATTAACAAGCTGGGCTACATAAGTTATTATGTCTGTAACACATAAGTTAACAAGCTGTTTTCATATAAATTATCGGGCATGAAAAATTGTCTTCCAACCTTACTCCCCGCATTCACAATCACGCATGCACTAGAGGACAAAACGCAGATGTTATCCTAGTTTCTTCTCATTTTGAAACTTCAAAATGTTTTGTAGCTTAAATTATTGGTCTGGTTGAAAAATCGCTTTCACATAAAAATTCGTCATTATAAGACCTTTAAAACTAGATTCCATGTTGGTATGTTCTGTTGATTTTTTCTCGTATACAAAGTAGTCAGGCCTAAGCTATGTAACTTATCACGTCTGTGACACATAAGTAATCAAGTTGTTTTCATAAAAATACCAGGTATGAAAATGGTATTCCAACCTTTCTCTAGTGCATGCACTTAGTTACTGCAGACCTAGTCAAGTAAGTTATCAGCTCTGATGTGTGTGTATATTATCATGCTATTTACACATGAGTTAATTGGATACATCTTCAACAACCTTTTTCTTGGGACAAAGTTACAACGGTGTTTGTGTGTGAGTTATCACAACAAGGGTCCGTGATATTACCCCACTATTTACACATAAATTATCGAGGGGTATGTTTTCAAACAACTTCCTTCCCCCAGGGTCAAAGTTACCACAATAGTATGTGAGTTATCAAGTCTATGGTGTGTGTATTACCGTGCTATTTACACAGAAGTTATCGGAAGGGGGTATGTTTCCAAACAACTTCCTGCCCCCACACCCCCGGGTCAAAAGTTACCGCAGTGTTTGTGCGTGAGTTATTAGATATATGATGTGTATTAACATTCTATTTACACGTAAGTTATCGGGGGGTATGTTTTCAAACACGCTCCGGGTCAAAAGTCATCATGGTGTTTGTGTGTGACTTATCAGCTTTGTTGTTCGTATGTTACCATGCTATTGTACAAAATTTACTGTGGATATGTTTTGAACATTTTATTGTCTCAGTCAAAAGTAATCATCGTGTTTGTGTGTAAGACAGGTTCGCGGTTCGTATATTACCATGTTATTTACACAAAAAGTACCGGGGCATAATGTCAACAACTTTTCCCCCTGGTTAAAAAATTACCATGGTCTGTGTACCCGAGTTATCAACTCTACGATGTGTAAAAAAACATGCTATTTACATGGAAGGTTTTGGGCTATCTTTTCATAGACTTTTCCCCCGGTTCAAAAGTTACCATGGTGTTTGTAATGTAAGTTATTAGGTCGATTAGTATATTACCATTCTATTTACACAAAAGTTACTGGGTATGTTTTCAATAACCTTTTTCAAGTCAAAAGTTAACACAGTATTTGTATTTAAGTTATCAAGTCTGAGATATATACATTACCATGCTATTTAAAAAGAAATTACCGGGCGTATGTTTTTCAACAAAAAAAATCTGAAAGTGCAACTAATCCCCGAGTGGTTTTGGTAATTAATAACAACATATATGTCATTAAACTAATGTTCATTCGAAGATAATTTGAGGAAAGTTGAGTGTTGGCATGCAAGGACATGTGATTGTGGACCCCTGAAAATGCTAAGGATACACATTGGCAAAAGTTCCAAGACTACATTTTTTGTTAAGTGATCAAAGATCACATTGAGTTCATAGGAACACCAATACTATTAAAAGGGGATGAGGTTTCGACCATTAGTGATTTGCTCAAATGCTTCAAGATATTTCTCTAAAAACCCTCAACCACTTTCCCACATTCCAACTGTCCAAAACCCTAAGTCAAATTCGGTCCCACTGAACCACTCACATCCGGACCCACTGAGTTACTTAAGACAGTGCCATAAGACAAACCTAGAAACTCGATACAACCGAGATGGCGTTCGGTCCCACCGAAGTGCAGTGACCAAGTTTCTGTACCCAGTCGAATTCATTTCAGAATTACCGAGATGAACTTATTGGAACTACCGAGATGAGGAATCTTCTTAGGTCATCACATATCGGCCTCACCGAGTGGATTCATCTGGTCTCACCGATGAGCCTAACGTTTGAATCTTTTACAGTATTCGGTCTCACCGAGATTTCTTTTCGGTGTCACCGAGTTGTGCTTAAAGTTTGTAGCAGTTGGATCTTTGGTGAAGGCTATATATACCCCTCCACCACCACTCACTCTCAGAGAGAGCAACTAGGACGAAACTACACTTCCCATATACATTTTCTGAGAGAGAACCACCTACACTTGTGTTGAGATCACGACGTTCCAATCCAACCATTTGGACCTTGATTTCTAGCCTCCCAAGTTGCTTTCCACTCCTATCCTTCTCCTACCCCAAGCCAAATCTATGAGAGACTAATTGAATGTTGATAAGACTACCTTTTGAAGCACAAGAGCAAGGTGTTCATCATCAACAACAACATCCATTACCTTTTGAAGAGTGGTGTCTCCTAGATTGGTTAGGTGTCACTTGGGAGCCTTCAAGATCATGTGGAGTTGAACCAAGGAGTTTGTAAGGGCAAGGAGATCGCCTACTTTGTGAAGATATACCCCGAGTGAGGATAGTCCTTCGTGGGCGTAAGCCACGGTGGAATAGACGAGGTTGCTTCTTCATGGACCCTTCGTGGGTGGCGCCCTCCATGGACTCACGCAGCTATTACCCTTCGTGGCTTCAGGTCTCCATCAACGTGGATGTACGATAGCACCATCTATCGGAACCATGCCAAAAATCACCGTGTCTTCATTACATTTGATATCTTCGATCTCTCCTTTATTTTCATATGTAGAGTCTTTACTTTCCGCTGCTCAACTCTTAGACTTGCATGTGTAGAGTGTTGCTTGACTATGTAGAATTGCTAAAAGTTGTCTACAACTAAAATTGGGAAAAAAATAAGTTTTTATTTGGTCAAGTAGTCTAATCACCCCCTCTCTAGATATACTTTCGATGGTACAAATTCTCGAGTGAAAAGTTACAGTGGCATCTGTATGTGAGTTATCAACTCTGTACATGTACATTACCATGCTATTTACATGTAAATTACCGTTCATCAGCCCTCCCTAGTCGTATCAGGTCTTCGATTTGTGAGTTACCATGTTATTTGCACAGAAGTTATCATGGTATGTTTCAACAACTCCCCCACCCCTACCCCCGCCGACAAAGTTACCAGGACCGCGGTACATAAGTTATCATGTGTGCGATGTGTGAGTTATCATGTTATTTGCACAGAAGTTATTGTGGTATGTTTTGTAACCCCACCCCTGCCAACAAAGTTGTCAGGACCGGGGTACATAAGTTATCAGGTTTGCCATGTATGAGTTATCATGTTATTTGCACAAAACTTACTGTGGTATGTTTCAACAACTCCCCCAACCCCACCCTCGCCGATAAAGTTTCCAGGACTAGGGTACATAAGTTATCAGGTTTGCGAAGTGTTAGTTACCATGTTATTCACACAAAAGTTACAGAAGAGATATTTACACAAAAAATACCACAACTCTACGGTGCATAAGCTCTAATCATGTTAGTCTGTTAACCATACCTATAAAGATCTCATTACACAACTTCCCTCGACAAATCTCTTTTACCAAGCCTCTCTTCGATACAATGCTCAGATTTTCCAGTGTGATTCACATGTCTATAAATTAGATCTCAATTAGTCAAATCACACAAATGATTAGATAGTTTAGTGGTTATCTTACTCAATCCTCAATGGAGAGGTTGAGGGTTCAAATCCACATTTGACAATCCTTTTACCGCGAAAAAGCATCCCTCCATACCAAAGGTATAAGTCATCTTTCGTTGTGGCAGAGGTGAAAAAATGAGAGAATTTAATGTTTATTTGCTACTCCCTCTATTCCTAAATATTTGTCCTTTTAGAGATTTTAAATGGACTACCACATACGGATGTATATATATAGACATATTTTAGAGTGTAGATTCACTCATTTTGCTCCATATATAGTCACTTGTTGAAATCTCTAGAAAGACAAATATTTAGTAATGGAGGGAGTAATTAATACCATTGCATGTAATGAACTAAGCACTACATGTCGTGCTATGTAGTCTCAAGTCATTAAAACATACACGCCCCATGTTTCTTATTGGTTGATTCCTTTATTCATGCCAAGAAACAGGGTGGGGTTACCTTCTCTCCGTCCTTAAAAGAAAAAAAAAGTCAGGCATGTATCTTTCTCCTTAAATGAGAATTGAAAACCGTTCTCAAATCAGGAAAAATTTCTGTATTAATGAGAAATAAAACCGTCCTTAATTGCAGGAAAAAATATGTCCGCTTTAATGATAATTGAAACCATCCTTAAATCACGGGAGAAGAACAATCCTCGATTAAGGGCGCATTTGATTCGTTTGGCGGATCGTGAGCGGGAAAGCGGGATCGAGCGATTCTGAGATTGTTCGTATCTGTTGCAATACTCCGCTCGCTCAGATTTTAGATTTTTGCCTTAATTTCAATCTTGTATTTATATTTAGTTTTAACTTGAAAATTTATTTTTTCTCTATCTTTCCTCACAGAATTCCTTGAAAACCGGCTCAACTGTCCCATATCTTGTTGATTTACTACCTCCGTTTCATATTAATTATCGCTCAAATGGATGTATCTAGACATTCAATAATAAAATAATAGACAAATTATGAAGATTTCATATAAAATAATGTTTTTCCTTCGAATGTAAAAACAATTATCCGGTAGGAAAGAAACTCACACTATTTTGTAGAATTGTTTTATCCCAAGAGAGGTGGGAGCGTAGAATACAAAGGTGAGCATGGTTCCCCTTTTCCCATATGAATAGTAAATTCAAAAACCTACTCGAAAAAAATAAATTTTTTGAAATTTTGAAGTATTGTTTTTAATCAAAATTAGTATACCATTCTACTCATGTGTGAAGTAATATGAAGTATTGACACCCGTGGTACTCTTTTAGTGAAGAAAATACAATTGAGACCTTACTATCAATCTATTTTTTTTCTGAAAAACTTTCGATCTATTATTTTATATAAGTTTGATTTTCTTTTCCAGATTACCACGGATGCCATTCCTTGGTGAAACATTATACAGAGAGCATACCCCGTGCCTATGGCTGTTACGAAAAAAAATTATATTTTAAAATTATTCAGTAATCTTTTTCGAAGTTACTGTTCAAACGGTGGGTGTTGAACCATGTTCGAAAAATTCAAGTCCTCTTTTTTTTGCATGGTAATACGTGTCTCATTCATATCATAAATAACAAAGCACAAGTCACGTAAGAACCGACATGACAAAACCTAAAAGATAGCAAAGACATCTCGAAGCTTAACACCAACGTCATTACCCGCCTCCCAAGACCACCACAAAGAAACCATCGAAGAAAAGAATGACGGATCACCTCCTCACAAGAGCTCGACGTGGCTCCATCGCTGATATGCAGCTTTGCGGACCTCCAAGGCGGCTGACCAAAAGTGTAACCATTGCCGTTGAACGGATCAGACCTGTGCAACACCCCGGACACGCATCGAACTCCAGATCTGGCACCCCACCACGACTAAGACGCCGAAGGAGGAAACCATACCTGCCATCCACGAACCACGAACCCAGTACACATTCCATTTTTCAGATGTCGTCGATACTGTAACATCCCCATCATCACACTACAGTAATCTCCCCCTAATGAAGGTCATGTCATCATGATCATCATGCCAAAATGCCACTTGTCCAAAATCTACTTCAAATTCAAATTCAAATTGCATGTCAAATATTTGCTTCTTCTTTCATGCAAATAAAATAGTTCATCCTATGGCAAATAATCCCTAGATATTTGTAATGTTGAAGCCAACATTTTTGGAATTCCCAAATTGCCCTCGAATTTATTATCTAGTCCAAGAAGATTTAAGATGTCCTTTTCATTTTCTGAAATGCTTGGACAACTCCTGATGGCCCCAGACTTTTTGTGGCAGTGCCCAATAACTGTTTAAAATTGTTTTGGCTAGTGGCATGCTTTTGTAAAGTCAGCTTTGGCTAAAAGAAAATGCAAAAGCTGCTAAAAAAGGGGGAAATCAAAAGGAAAAAAGAAAAGGAAAGAAGAAGGGGTGGTGGGAGAGCCTCGCCTCCCCTTGGGCTTCGCCCATCCCACTGTGCCAACCACCTCCCCCCCATGGTCGGTCCCCTTCCCCATCGCCTCCTCCGGCCAGGCGCATCCTCACCGACCGGGCGCGTCGCCCAGACGCCACGTCGCCGCAGGCGAGGGATAAGGCAGCCCATGCCCTCGGGCTCCCTCCCCACTCCCCACTCATACTTGTGCCTTTCCTCCCAGCATCCACCTTTCCCTCTCCCTCACGCTACCACTCCTCCCGAGCACCACTGGCTGTCGTCAAGGCCGGTCGATCCCGCGGCCACCGCTGTCCCCGTCCCTCTTCGACGAGTCCCTAAGCATCGTGGTGCCCTGCGACGTCTTCCTCGACCACCGGACCAAGCTAGGAGCCCCCACAGCGAGCGCGGCGACCTCTTCTTCCTCCTCTGCTCCGACGAATGCCGACGTCGAATTCGGCCACCTCGTGCCTCCCCCGAGCCCACTGAGCACACCTACAGACGCCCAATGAACTCCTCCTCCCTCTCCCTCTCTCCCTGTGCTCTTCCCCGCACCGTGGCAGCCTCTGCCATCGCCGCCCGAACCCAGCCCCGCCGCCATGGTGAAGCTCGTCGCAGTGGCCACCGTTGCCGCAGCTCGCGTCCGAGCTCGTTGCCGAGCTCGTGAGGTTACCAGCAGCCCAACGCCCACGCGCATGCTTTTCCCCGAGCCCGCTAGCGCACGCTGCCACTTTGACCGAACACGCCGCCGCCTCGCTGTTCGCCGGAGCTACTCCGGTGACCTTTTGACCACTTGCGCGTATCCATCGAGCTCGCCGCTTCGGCGCCACAGATCACCCCACCCATGCTTTTAGTTCAAGCTAACACGCACGGCTTCGTCGATTCCGCCGTCGCCCGAAAACCACCGCCACCAAACGCCGACGCCGGCGATGTTCCGGCCATTCCCAGGCCCAAACGTTGGTACCATTCGACGCGCGAGATCGTCAGCTTCCGAACGCGCCCGACCACGACTCAAATGATGCGTCGTAGCGCGATTCCGACCGTCTCCGGCGTTCGGCCGCCACGAATGGCCTCGCCGGCGTTGCTCAAAGATCAAGGCCGACCGCACTTGCCGTGGGCCCGCTCTGGGTCGCTACCCGTGGGCCCCCTGGACCCAGTTGACCACGTTGACCGTGGTCAACTATGCTGACTGGGCACTCAGTGCCACTAACACACGGGCCCCCTGCCTAATTAACCTAATGAAAACATTTTCCTGAATAAAAATAGTTAGCTAAACTAATGAGTCACTAATTGGTGGGGTCCAGTCACTAATTACTCTGTTTAAATTAAAATGAATCTAGCGATAGCCCACCGCCATGACACGCGGGCCCCTCTTGGTCGTTTGACCTGGTCAAGGTGGTCAAGTTGACCGCTGACGCTACTATGGACGCTATGTCGATGCAATATTCCATTTCTGTTAAAATAAATAATTCCAGAAAATGGTTAAATCTTTAGAAATTCATAGAAAATAAACCGTAGCTCGGATGAAAAAACTTTATACATGAAAGTTGCTTAGAACGACGAGGCGAACCCGAATAAGCTAACCACATACCTGTCAAATGCCTCTAACTATCTGAACATGGAACATTCTCCTCCGGTCATTTGTCTGACACAGGTCCGGAATCAGGAATCCATTCTCGGTTGAGTTCCCCCTTCACCTAAATCGTGTAGCCATAAGTTAGGTCACACCCGGCACAGCGTATTGCCACATTAGGCTTTGTGATGCTATGTTTGCTTTATATTTACTGTTTCTTCCCCCTCTTCTCTCCGGTAGACCTCGAGACCGATGCTGCCCCTGTGATCGACTACGTCGGCGATGACCCCTCCTTGCCAGAGCAACCAGGCAAGCTCTCCCTTTGATCATCCTAATATCGCCCATTCCATTCTCTCATGCTTGCATTAGATTTTGCTACTGTTATTCTTTGCTCCTATTCTAATGCATGGCCTGCTTTTGTAACCTACTCATTCTACCTTACCTGCTTATCCTAAACTGCTTAGTATAGGTTGGTTAGTGATCCATCAGTGACCCCCACCTTGCCCTTGTTGCCCCTGCTTCATCATCGACGACTCGATCAACATGATCGATGACCAGAGCTCGACTACTCACATCACATCACGCCCCTTTTGTTGCTCGACTCTGCAGAGTTACCATCGAGTGCCGTGGGTGGAACCTCATACATCACTCCTGGGGAGATCTCTGTAGTGTAGCTACTCGGTCGTGGTCATCGAGGGTGATTTCCTCCTTAACCACTTCCCGTCGACTACGTAAATACAACCCCCTCAAATGTGAACCTCGAGGGTGGATCCTCTTACGCTCACCTTGATGATTACATCAAGTGGAATTCACCGGGGTGATTCCTCGGGTTTTCCCTTGATGTTTGGACACACGGATACTTGGACTTTACAACTGTTACTTGGAAAGGCGGAGTGCGACCACGAGGGTACCCATGAGTGATGTGGGAGACGGGTTGACTGGAAGGTGCCCGCGAGATACTTACGAGGCGTGGCCGGGAATTCTTAGCCCTTGCCGCAAGTCCTCGAGGCAGGCGATGGGGTCACATCTTTCGTGAGTCTCGCTTGTTACCGCTGCGTTCCTAATCCACTCTGATTTGGATATTTGATCCGAGAGGCCTCTGGCCTGATAGCACTAACCATCACGTGGCATAGTATGGGCGTCCTGCATCGTATGCATCAGCCGAAGCTTAATAGACGTCAGCGACTGAGCGGTGCGCGCCGGGTTGGACTGGTAAGCACCTGCCTTTTTGAAGGAGGTAGCTAGGTCTGCTCACCGACCGCATTCGCAATGTGCAGGAGTTCCCGGGGCGATGGCCCATGACCCCTGGGGCATAGGTTTAGTCCGCGTCTTGACCTCTCTATTAAGCCTAGGTCGAGTTAAGCGGCGTATTGTTTCGCCGAGGCGGGCATGACCTGTGAGAGTGTGTCCGGACGGAGTTAATTGAGCGTGGTGGGTAAGTTGGTGCACCCCTGCAGGGAAGAAAACATCTATCAATAGCCTGTCCTACGGGAACGGACACTTGGAGTTGTATCCTGATCGATACAACTAGAACTGGATACTTGAGGTGATAACCGGATAGTATGGCTCTGGGATTGATTTCTCGTAGGGAGTCGAGAAAGGATCTCTGGCCGAGGTTGATAACACTACTACTACTTTACTTTATGCTACTCTTATCTCTTACGATCTTTGCAAGATGCTTGGAGCTGCTTGAAGATGCTAGTCTTCGATAGGCTAGGCTTTCCCTTCTCTTCCGGCATTCTGCGATCCGATCCACACATATAGCCCTTTTATTGATACCGATGCATATGTAGTGTAGATCCTTGCTTACAGTACTTTGGATGAGTACTCACGGTTGCTTTTGCTCCCCCTTTTCCCCATTTTCTTCTTCTTTCCGGTTGATGCAAACCAGATGCTCTGAGCCTCAGAGCCGGATGCCACCGTCGATGCCTACTACTACGTGGAGACCGTCGGCGACCAGGAGTAGTTAGGAGGCTCCAGGCGGTGAGGCCTTGCCTTTCGATCGTAGATGCTTTTGTGTCGGCCTTCTTAAGGCAAACTTGTTTAACTTATGTCCAGACTCGGATATTGTTGCTTCCATCGACTCGTTTGTATTCAAGCTGATGTATTCGAGCCCTCGAGGCCCCTGGCTTGTAATATAAAGCTTGTATTATTTTTAATTTGTGTCTAGAGTTGTGTTGTGATATCTTCCAGTGAGTCCTTGATCTTGACCGTACACATTTGCGTGTATGATTAGTGTATGATTGAATCGAGGGTGTCACAAGTTGGTACTAGAGCCGACTGCCTGTAGGTAGCCCCCTTTCCAACTCCTTGGCCGAAGTCGACTCTAGTCACTACAAAAACTTTTACTAACATGGCTGTGTGTCTTACTGGCCCACGTCGCCATTGGGTGGTACTAGGATCTTTTACTCCTCGCTCATACTCCGGGACTCGATCTCTCTTCCAATCGGGTTAAATGAATTTACTAACTACATTAGGTTCTCGTAACGACTTTACCCGGTGAGCCCCTACATTCCGGATGGTTGCCTGCTTCACCAGAAGATTTCGAAGATACTCTCCGATCTACTCCAGAAATGGTGTTAATTTTTGCAATCCCTTAACACCGACAAATCCCTCTGGATAACTACATACACCTGTCGTTCATATTGTCATCCCCAGTTGATCTTGTTATTCCAAGATGCCTTGTAATACTTTCTGTATTTCGAGAATCCATTGTGCTCATGCGTTGCAGCTCCTTTTCCGCTTTGAATACATGTAACGAATAATTCTCACAATTATCGGGGATTCGTTCATCCCCAATTGTTTAGGTATTTCACAAAAGTCTTCGAAATACCATTCGATCTTCCGAAAACCCTCAGCAACCTATTATTGTTGAAATTCTTGTTTGCTTGCGTTATGGTTAATTCCATATTTCTAGCATCTTCTTGTTTGATCCAATATGTCGTGAATGCTCGTAATCCTCAATCAGATCCTAGCATTCATCCTTCCGGCTCAGACGTCACTCCAAACATGAGCTTGTTCTTGTCAAATCAAACCTTGATTGATTGTCCATCTGTATCGATTCAACTTAGTTATCTTTTGATCAGAGCCTCTGCTTCAGATCTTCTGATTTGAAAGTCGCAATTCCTTTGTATTCAAGCTTTGAAGTTATCCACTTATATCTATAACCTGATGCCTTTGCATTCTTTCTTCTTCTGGGTGAGTATCGATACTCACATCAGATCTTTATGGACCGCCATATCCTTGGTTGGATTATTATACAACAATGTCCTTCATATTCATTAAACTTGTGAGTTTTTGCCCTGACACATAATGCCTTTGGTAAATTCTATCATCTGCTTTTGTCAACCATGCTCTGCTTTCGAGCTGGTATATTTTAATCCTGAAGTTAGTGGTATATGTTCCTAAGATACCCCTACGGGTTGAACCTATGCCTTCCCTAATCCGTGTGAACTCGAAAGAGATGTGAGTCATACTCTTCTGGTGCTTCACCAGATAAATCTTTTGCACTACAAATTCTTCAAAAACGAGGAGTGAATGAAAGGTTATGCATTGAAGAAGTGGGAGTCGACCTTGAACCTTTGTGTTCATGCCCATGGAACCGATGTAGAACTTATCATGGAAGCTGCTCGTAAAAATAATTACCCCTTGTTATAAGTTCATCTTGTATCAGTGCTTTGATCATTCATAATCGTGGTTCACCATAGTTTCTCCTTAATTCATTCCCGGACAAGTTAAAATACTTGTCTCCTGCAAGTCATTTCATCTGTCCAACCTCTAATTTGATCTACCTTCAAGTATCCTCATGTTATCTCGATGATATTGTGTCATTGCACTACCTCTTGTAAATTCTTAATTGGAGTGATACTCCGTCACATCATTCCTAGCCTGATCGGCTATATCATTATCGTGCTAATTTAACTGTGCTACCTGGTCCTTATTCCCGGAGCACAACTTTTCGACGATGAGCGAAGCTTACGTCGATCTTCCTCATTTTATCAATTCACCTCGAACAATAAGCTTGATTTTGAGCCCGTGTCGTATCCGTGGTTCCAATAGCCTTTCGCTCATCCTTCTTGTTGCTTGATGGCATCGTTCCTCGATGGCATCTTCATAGAGCCTCTCGACAAATGCGTTGTGATCAACATCAACATTTTGACTTCTGTTGAAATGACAATTGAATTCATGGTGAGAAATACCATCCTTGACCTACGATGATTTGAGTTGTCATCGACTACCCCCTTGTCTTCTTTCCAACACATGTTTGATCATGTCTTAGTTATACCTTGGAATCCTTACTATTCCTGCAATTGTTCTTTGAGTATTTCTTGTGATCTTCAACTCCAACCCCTACTTGGAACACCATGTTAATGCTACCTCGAAGCATGACCGTGGTATTCCGAATATCAACAAGAACATTGGAAGCACATTGTCGAATGTTTCTTGATCTATTATCCAAACACCGTTGTATGGGTAATATCATGATTCTTCCCTCGCCCCCTTTATCTAAATGCTTTTGAACTTGCTGCCATATCATGTATATCCTGGTCCACTTCCCCTTGGGAAGGATATACTCCCAATTCTGGTGTGTAAACACATTTTCCTTTCCATTGGTCTGATTAATCCGATAATTTCATTTTCCTTTCCATTGGTTTGTTTAACCTCCTTGTGATCTATATGATATAAGCGAAATAATTCCTCGCCATAAAACCCCTCGATGTACAACCTTGTCAGTGAGACCCTGTTACTATTGTTGATGACATTCCGGTAACCACCGATGGACGTGACTCTTGCCGATTGGTCCACCTCGTTCAACGAGCAGGAATATGGTTCTCTTCGTCCCTCGCCCTTGGTACCAACGTGGTTGCCAACATAACTGACAGACTATCTCCGACAAAGCTTGCTATCATAACCGTGTAACATGTCACCGCTCTTTCTACTTTTAACCCACATGGTGGGCCCATAACCCACAGTTCCAGAGGATCGAAGCCCGACTCTCGTGTACAACCTTGATGCCGAAGTATCTTATGCTCTTGGCTTTGTGTGTTATTACAAGCCACCCTCCGAGAGATGATCTATTCCCGATGCTCTGAACCCCTTCTCACACTCTGTTCAGGTATCGATCGTTTGTCCATTTGCTTGAAACTTCTTATTGTACCTTCATATTTTGCTCTTGACGTTTTCTTAATTTTCAACTCGAGAGATACTTCTGTCACATTCCTGCATTGTTCACTGCATAATTAACCCTATAAGGGCCGGCCAATTCACCCGGGTTACTCTTTACTTCCCCACTTAAATCTCGGGACGAGATTTCTTGTAGTGGAGGAGATTTGTAACATCCCCAGCATCACACTACAACAATCTTCCGCTAATGAAGGTCATGTCATCATGATCATCATGCCAAAATGCCACTTGTCCAAAATCTGCTTCAAATTCAAATTCAAATTGCATGTCAAATATTTGCTTCTTCTTTCATGCAAATAAAATAGTTCATCCTATGGCAAATAATCCCTAGATATTTGTCATGTTGAAGCAAACATTTTTGGAATTCCCAAATTGCCTGGAATTTATTATCCGTCCAAAGAAGTATTTAAGATGTCCTTTTCATTTTCTAAAATGCTTGGACAACTCCTGATGGCCCCAAACTTTTTGTGGCAATGCCCAATAATTGTTTAAAATTGTTTTGGCCAGTGGCATATTTTTGCAAAGTTATTTGTGGCTAAATGAAAATGCAAAAGCTGCTAAAAAAGGGGAAAATCAAAAGGAAAAAAGAGAACGAAAGAAGAAGGGGTGGTGGGGCAGCCCCTGGCCTCCCCTTGGGCTTCGACCCATCCCAGCAAACCGGCCCACCTCCCCCCCCCCCCCGCCACGCGGTCTGTCCCCTTCCCCACTGCTCCTCCGACCGGGGCGCGTCCCCACCGGACCGGGCGCGCCGCCCCGTACTGCCACGTCACCGGCGAGGGGATAAGGGCAGCCCCGACGCATCGGGCTCCCTTCCCACTCCCCACTCCAACTTGTGCCTCTCCTCTCCCAGATCCACCTTTCCCCTCTCCCTCACGCGCTCACTCCTCCCGAGCGCCACCGTCATCATGCGTCGATCGATCCCGCGGCCACCGTTGTCCCCGTCCCTCTCTGACGAGTCCCCTAGCACCGTGGTGCCCCGCGACGTCTTCCTCGACCACCGGACCAAGTCAGGAGCCCCACAGCAAGCGCGGCGACCTCTTCTTCCTCCTCTGCTCCGACGAACACCGGCGTCGAATTCGGCCACCTCGCGCCTCCCCCGAGCCCACTGAGCACACCTATAGGCACCCAGTGAGCTCCTCCTCCCTCTCCCTCTCTCCCGTGCTCTTCCCCGCACCGTGGCAGCCTCTGCCATCGCCGCCCGAACCCAGCCCCGCCGCCATGGTGAAGCTCGTCGCTGTCAGCCACACCGCTGTCAAGAGCTCGCTGGCCCGAGCTCGTTGCCGAGCCTCGTGAGGTTACCAGAGCCCAACGCCCACGCATGCTTTTCCCCGAGCTCACGCTAGCGCATGCTGCCACTTTGACCGAACACGCCGCCGCCTCGTTGTTCGCCGGAGCTACTCCGGTGACTTTTGACCACCTGCGCGTGTCCATCGAGCTCGCCCGCTCGGCGCTCGCATAGATCACCCCCCATGCTTTTAGTTCGAGCTAACACGCACGACTTCGTCGATTCCACCGTCGCCCGAAAACCACCGCCGCCAAACGTCGATGCCGGCGATGTTTCGGCCATTCCCAGGCCCAAACGTTGGTACCATTCGACGCGCGAGATCGTCAGCTTCCGAACGCGCCCGACCACGACTCAAATGATGCGTCCAAGCGCGATTCCGGCCGTCTCCGGCGTTCGGCCATGAATGGCCTCGGGCGTTGCTCCGGTGACCGGCCCGACTGCACCGGCGGGGCCCGCCTCGGTCACGCCGTGGGCCCTCGAACGATTGACCACGTTGACCGTGGTCAACTATGCTGACTGGGCACTCAGTGCCATTGATACACGGTCCCCCCGCCTAATTAATCTAATTAAAACATTTTCCTAAATAAAAATAATTTGCTAAACTAATGAGTCACTGACTGGTGGGGTCCAGTCACTAATTACTCTGTTTAAATTAAAATGAACTGCTGATAGCCCACTGCCAATGACACGCTGGCCCTCTTGGTCGTTTGACCTGGTCGGTCTGTTGATCGCTGATGTCACTATGACGTCATGCTGATGCAATGTTCCATTTCTGTTAATATGAATATATCCAGAAAAATGGTTAAATCTTTAGAAATTCATAGAAAATAAACCATAGCTCGGATGGGAAAACTTTATACATGAAAGTTGCTCAGAATGATGAGACGAGCCCGAATACGCTAACCACATACCTGTCAAATGCCTCTAACTATCTGAACATGGAACATTCCTCTCACCATCTCATCTCGACATGTGTCCTAATCGAGAATCCATTCCTGCTGAATTCCCCTTCACCTAAATCGTCGTTAGGTCACACCCTAAGACATCATATTGCCACGTTATGCTTTGTGATGCTATGTTTGCTTTATATTTATCGCTTCTTCCCCTCTTCTCTCCGGTAGACCACGAGACCGATGTCGCTTCGTGATTTACTCACGCCGACGATTTAATTCCTCCTTGCCGGAGCAACCAGGCAAGCCCCTTTGATCATCCCGATATCGCCTATTCCATTCTCTCATGCTTGCATTAGATTTTACTCTTGTTATTGTTTGCTCCTATTACGATGCATAGCCCGCTTTTGTAACCTATTCATTGTACCTTACACCTTATCCTAAATCGCTTAGTATAGGTTGGTTAGTCATCCATCGATGACCCCGCCTTGTCCTTGTCGCCTCGCTTCATCATCAACGACTCGATCAACGTGATCGACGACCGAGCTTCGACACCTCACATCACATCATGCCCCTTTGTTGCTCAACTCTGCAGAGTTACCATCGAGTGCCGAGGGTGGAACCTCATACATCACTCCGATGAGATCTGCGGTGTAGCTATTCGGCCGTGGTCATCGAGGGTGATTTCCTCCTTAACCACTTCCGATACGACTGTCAGGTAACCTCAAGTGTGAACCTCGAGGGTGGATCCTCTTATGTTCACCTTGATGATTACATCAAGTGGAATTCACCGGGGGTGATTCCTCGGGTTTTCCCCTTGATGTTTGGACACACAGATACTTGGAATTTACAACTGTTACTTGGAAAGGCGGGTCGACCCTGAGGGGTACCCGTGAGTGATGTGGAGACGGGTTGACCTGGACGGTGCCCGCGAGATACTTACGAGGCATGGCCGGGCATTCTTAGCCCTTGCCGCAAGTCCTCGAGACGGGGCGACGGGGTCACATCTTTCGCGAGTCTCTGCTTGTTACCGCGTGTTCCTAATCCATTGCGATTTGGATATTTCATCCGAGGAGCCTCTGGCCTGATAGCACTAACCATCACGTGGGCATAGTATGGGCGTTCTGCGTCATATGCATCAACCGAAGCTTAATAGACATTAGTGATACGTCTCCAACGTATCTATAATTTTTGATTGCTCCATGCTACTTTATCTACTGTTTTAGACTATATTGGGCTTTATTTTCCACTTTTATATTATTTTTGGGACTAAACTATTAACCGGAGGCCCAACCTGTAATTGTTGTTTTGCCTATTTCAAGTGTTTCAAGAAACGGAATATCAAACGGAGTCCAAACGGAATGAAACATTCGGGAACATTATTTTCTCACCGAACATGATCCAGGAGACTTGGACTCTACTCCAAGGAACAAAAGAGGCGTTCATGAGGGTGGGGGGCGCCCCCCTGGGCACGCCCCCCTACCTCGTGGGCCCCCTGTTGCTCCACCGACGTACTCCTTCCTCCTATATATACCTACGCATTCTCGACGGATCAAACACGGAGCCAAAACCTAATTCCACCGCCGCAACTTTCTCTCAGATCCACGAGATCCCATCTTGGGGCTCGTTAGAGCTCCGCTAGAGAGGGCCGTCATCACGGAGGGCTTCTACATCATCATAGCCTCCGATGAAGTGTCGATAGTTTACCTCGCACCTTCGATTCCATAGTTAGTAGGTAGATGGCTTCTTCTCTCTTTTGGATCTCAATACAATGTTCTCCCCTCTCTTGTGGAGATCTATTCGATGTAATCTTATTTTTATGGTGTGTTTGTTGAGACCGATGAATTGTGGGTTTATGATCCAGCTTATCTATGAATAATATTTGAATCTTCTCTGAATTCTTTTATGTATGATTGAGTTATCTTTGCAAGTCTCTTTGAATTATCCGTTTGGTTTGGCCAACTAGATTGGTAGTTCTTGCAATGGGAGAAGTGCTTAGCTTTGGGTTCAATCTTGCGGTGTCCTTACCCAAAGGATGTAAAGGGTTGCAAGGCACGTATTGTATTGTTGCCATCGAGGATAACAAGATGGGGTTTTTATCATATTGCATGAATTTATCCCTCTACATCATGTCATCTTGCTTAAGGCGTTACTGTTTTTAACTTAATACTCTAGTGCATCTTTGTCGATAGCGGTCGATGAGTGGAGTAATAGTAGTAGATGCGTAATTGTTTCGGTTTACTTGTCTCCGGACGTGATGCCTATATACATGATCATACCTAGATATACTCATAACTATGCTCAATTCTATCAATTGCTCAACAAGAATTTGTTCACCCAATCGTAGAATACTTATGCTCTTGAGAGAAGCCACTAGTGAAACTTATGGCCCCGGGTCTATTTTCATCATATCAATCTCCATCACTTTAATACTTGCTTTGTTTTTTACTTTGCTTTTACTTTTCACTTTGCATCTCTATATCAAAAATACCAAAAATATTATTTATCATCTCTATCGGATCTCACTCTCGTAAGTGACCGTGAAGGATTGACAATCCCTAATCGCGTTAGTTACAGTAGCTATCGCTTTGTGCAGTACGAGGGACTTGTGCGTGGCCTCCTCTTGGATTGATACCTTGGTTCTCAAAATCGACGGAAATATTTACGCTTACTTTGTCAGATCATCCTCTCCTCTTCGGGAAATCCAACGCAAAGGCTCAAGAGGTAGCAAGAAGAATTTCTAAGCGCCGCTGTCGGGACTCTGCATAAAAAGTCAACCATACCAAGTACCCATCACAATCCCTATCTCTCGCATTACATTATTTGCCATTTGCCTCTCGTTTTCCTCTCCCTCACTTCACCCTTGCCGTTTTATTCGCCCTCTCTTTCCCAATCTCCTCCTCTCTTTTCCGTTCGCCTTCTTCTCGCTTGCCTTTTGTTTGCTCGTGTGTTAGTTTGCTTGTTTGTCATGATGGCTCAAGATACTACCAAATTGTGTGACTTCACCAATACCAATAATAATGATTTCCTTAGCTCTCCGATTGCTCCTCTTGCCAATCTTGAATCTTGTGTAATCAATACCGCTTTGTTGAATCTTGTTATGAAATATCAATTTGCTGGCCTTCCTAGTGAAGATGTCGCTACTCATCTGAATAGCTTCGTTGATTTATGTGATATGCAAAAGAAAAAAGATGTCGATAATGATGTCGTTAAGTTGAAGCTATTTCCTTTTTCGCTTAGAGATCGGGCTAAAGCGTGGTTTTCGCCTTTGCCTAAAAATAGTATTGATTCTTGGAACAAGTGCAAAGATGCTTTTATCCCTAAGTATTTTCCTCCCGCTAAGATCATCTCTCTTAGGAACGATATTATGAATTTTAAGCAACTTGATCATGAACATGTTGCACAAGCTTGGGAGAGAATGAAATTAATGATACGTAATTGTCCTACTCATGGTTTGAATTTGTGGATGATTATACAAAACTTTTATGCCGGATTGAATTTTGCTTCTAGAAATCTTTTAGATTCGGGTCAGGAGGCACTTTTATGGAAATCACTTTAGGAGATGCTACTGAACTCCTAGATAATATTATGATTAATTATTCTCAATGGCATACCGAAAGATCTTCTAATAAAAAAGTGCATGCGATAGAAGAAATCAATGTTTCGAGTGGAAAGATGGATGAACTTATGAAATTATTTGCTACTAAGAGTGTTTCTTCTGATCCTAATGATATGCCTTTGTCTACTTTGATTGAGAATAATAATGAATCTATGGATGTGAATTTTGTTGGTAGGAATAATTTTGGTAACAACGCATATAGAGGGAATTTTAATCCTAGGCCTTATCCTAGTAATCCTTCTAATAATTATGGAAATTACTACAACAAATCTTATGGAAATTTTAATAAGATGCCCTCTGAATTTGATAATAGTGTTAAAGAGTTTATGAATTCACAAAAGAATTTTAATGCTTTGCTTGAGGAGAAATTGCTTAAAGTTGATGATTTGGCTAGAAACGTTGATAGAATTTCTCTTGAAATTGATTCTTTAAAGCTTAGATCTATTCCTCCTAAGCATGATATCAATGAGTCTCTCAAAGCTATGAGAATTTCCATTGATGAGTGCAAAGAAAGAACCGCTAGGATGCGTGCTTCCAAAGATGCCTTTATTAAAGCGTGTTCTTCCAATTCCTATGAAAATCAAGATGAAGATCTAAAAGTTATTGATGTGTCCCCCATTAAATCTTTGTTTTGCAATATGAATCTTGATGAAACTGAATATGATCTTCATTTACCTAGAAGGCGTTCTAAGAATTCGGAGTTTTTAGACCTTGATGATGAAATTGATAAGTGTGGGATTGAAAGAAATAAAAACCTAGATGTTGCTAAACCCACTATTTTGGATCTCAAGGAATTTAATTATGAAAATTGCTCTTTAATTGATTGTATTTCCTTGTTGCAATCCATGCTAAATTATCCTCATGCTTATAGTCAAAACAAAGCCTTTACCGAACACATTGTTGATGCCTTGATGCAATCTTATGAAGAAAACTTGAGTTGAAAGTTTCTATCCTAGAAAACTCTATGATGAGTGGGAACCTACTATTAAAATCAAAATTAAAAATTATGAGTTTCATGCCTTGTGTGATTTGGGTGCTAGTGTCTCCACTATTCCCAAAACTTTGTGTGATTTGCTAGATTCCCGTGACTTTGATGATTGCTCTCTAAACTTGCATCTTGCGGATTCCACTATTAAAAATTCTATGGGAAGAATTAATGATGTTCTTATTGTTGCAAATAGGAATTATGTGCCTGTAGATTTTATTGTTCTTGATATAGATTGCAATCCTTCTTGCCCTATTATTCTTGGTAGACCTTTCCTTAGAACGATTGGTGCGATTATTGATATGAAGGAAGGGAATATTAGATTTCAATTTCCATTAAAAAGGGCATGGAACACTTTCCTAGAAAAAAATAAAATTAGCATATGAATCTATCATGAGAGCCACTTATGGATTGCCTACCAAAGATGGCAATACCTAGATCTATCCTTGCTATTATGCCTAGCTAGGGCGTTAAACGATAGCGCTTGTTGGGAGGCAACCCAATTTTATTTTTAGTTTTTGCTTTTGCTTATGTTTAGGAATAAATATTTGTTCTAGCCTCTGGTTAGATGTGTTTTTATGTTTTAATTAGTGTTTGTGCCCAGTTAAACCTATAGAATCTTCTTGGATGATAGTTATTTGATCTTGCTGTAATTTCCAGAAACTTTGTGCTCAGTGCCCGAATTATTAAAAATCACCAGAACGTGATAAAATACTGATTCCAATTGCTGCTGATCAATAAACAAATTGTATAGTTTGTCTAGTTTTGGTAGATTTTTTGGAGTTCGAGAAGTTTGCGTTAGTTACAGATTACTACAGACTATTCTGTTTTTGACAGATTCTGTTTTTCGTGTGTTGTTTGCTTATTTTGATGAATTTATGGCTAGTAAAATAGTTTATAATCCATAGATAAGTTAGAATACAGTAGGTTTAACACCAATATAAATAAAGAATGAGTTCATTACAGTACCTTAAAGTAGTCTTTTGTTTTCTTTCTCTAACGGAGCTCACGAGATTTCTATTGAGTTTTGTGTTGTGAAGTTTTCAAGTTTTGGGTGAATTCTTTTGATGGATTATGGAACAAGGAGTGGCAAGAGCCTAAGCTTGGGGATGCCCATGGCACCCCCAAGATAATCCAACGACACCAAAAATTCAAAGCTTGGGGATGCCCCGGAAGGCATCCCCTCTTTCGACTACTTCCATCGGTAAGTTACTTGGAGCTATATTTTTATTCACCACATGATATGTGTTTTGCTTGGAGCGTCTTGTATTATTTGCGTCTTTGTTTGTCAGTTTACCACAGTCATCCTTGCTGTACACACCTTTTGAGAGAGCCATACATAAATTGGAATTTGATAGAATACTCATAGTGCTTCACTTATATCTTTTGAGCTTGATAGTTTTGCTCATAGTGCTTCACTTATATCTTTTGAGCGTGATAATTTTTGCTCTAGTGATTCACTTAGATCTTTTAGAGCACGGTGGTGGAGTTTTTTTTTAAAGAAACTATTGATCTCTCATGCTTCACTTAGATTATTTTGAGAGTCGTTAATAGCATGGTAATTTGCTTAAAATTAATATACTTGGTATTCAAGATATGTGAAACTTTCTTTTGAGTGCGTTGAATACTAAGAAAAGTTGGATACTTGATAATTGTTTTGAGATGTGGAGTTAGTTATTTTAAATTCATGCTAGTTGGGTGATTATGAATTTAAAGAATGCTTGTGTTGAAGTTAGCAAATCCTGTAGCATGCACGCATTATGGTTAAAGTTGTGTAACAAATTTGAAACATGAAGTGTACCGGCTTGTGCATCCTTATGAGTGGCCGGTCGAGGGCGGCGATGGTCTTTTCCTACCAATCTATCCCCATAGGAGCATGCGCGTAGTACTTGATTTTGACGACTTCTAAATTTTTGCAATAAGTATATGAGTTCTTTTGACTAATGTTGAGTACATGGATTATAATGACTTTTACCTTTCCGCCTTTGCTAGCCTCTTCTTCGGCATGCATTGCCCTTTCTCACCTTGAGAGTTGGTGCAAATTTCAATTTGCATCCAAACCCCGTGATACGATACGCTCTATCACACATAAACCTCCCTATATCTTCCTCAAAACAGCCACCATACCTACCTATTATGGCATTTCCATAGCCATTCCGAGATATATTGCCATGCAACTTTCCACCGTTCCGATCATCATCATGACATACTTTACTTTTTGTCATATTGCCATTGCATGATCATGTAGTTGACATCGTATTTGTGGCAAAGCCACCATGCATTATTTTTCATACATGTCAACTCTTGATTCATTGCACCATCCTGCATACATCACGGGAGGCATTCATATAGAGTCATATCTTGTTCTAGTTTCGAGTTGTAATGCTTATGTTGTAATCAATAGAAGTGTGATGGTCATCATTATTAGAGAATTGCCCAATAAAAAAAAGAGAAAGGCCAAAAAGAGAAAAAAAGAAAGGCCCAAAAAAATAAAAAATAAAAAGGGCAATGTTACTATCTCTTTTTCCACACTTGTGCTTCAAAGTAGCACCTTGTTCTCCATGTAGTGAGTCTCATAAATTGTGCTTCAAAGTAGCACCATGTTTTTCATATAGCGAGTCTCATAAGTTGTCTTTTTCATACTAGTGGGAATTTTTCATTATAGAACTTGGCTTGTATATTCCTACGATGGGCTTCCTCAAATGCCCTAGGTCTTCGTGAGCAAGCAAGTTGGATGCACACCCACTAGTTTTCTTTTGTCGAGCATTTATTTATAGCTCTAGTGCATCCGTTGCATGGCAATCCCTACTCCCCATGTTGACATCAATTGATGGGCACCTCCATAGCCCGTTGATTATCCTCGTCAATGTGAGACTTTCTCCTTTTTGTCTTCTCCACACAATCCCCATCATCATATTCTATTCCACCCATAGTGCTATATCCATGGCTCACGCTCATGTATTGCGTGAAGATTGAAAAAGTTTGAGATTATTTAAGTATGAAACAATTGCTTGGCTTGTCATCGGGGTATAGAAGTTGGGAACATCTTTGTGTGACGAAAATGAAGCATATCCTAACTATATGATTTTGTAGTGATGAACTTTCTTTTGCCATGCTATTTTGAGAAGACATAATTGCTTAGTTAGTATGCTTGAAGTATTATTATTTTTATGTCAATATGAACTTTTGTCTTGAATCTTTCGGATCTGAATATTCATACCACAATTAAGAAGATTTACATTGAAATTATGCCAAGTATCACTCGCATCAAAAATTCTCTTTTTATCATTTACCTACTCGAGGACGAGGTGAAGTAAGCTTTGGGGATGCCCGATATGTCTCCAATGTATCTATAATTTTTGATTGCTCCATGCTACTTTATCTACTGTTTTGGACTATATTGGGATTTATTTTCCACTTTTATATTATTTTGGGACTAACCTATTAACCGGAGGCCCAGCCCAGAATTACTGTTTTTGCCTATTTCAGTGTTTCGAAGAAACTGAATATCAAACGGAGTCCAAACGGAATGAAACCTTCGGGAACGTGATTTTCTCACCGAACGTGATCCAGGAGACTTGGACTCTACTCCAAGGAACAAAAGAGGCTATCACGAGGGTGGGGGGCGCGCCCCCCTACCTCGTGGGCCCCCTGTTGCTCCACCGACGTACTCCTTCCTCCTATATATACCTACGTACCCCCGACAGATCAAATACGGAGCCAAAAACCTAATTCCACCGCCGCAACTTTCTATATCCAAGAGATCCCATCTTGGGGCACTGCTCCGGAGTTCACGGAGAGGGCCGTCATCACGGAGGGCTTCTACATCATCATAGCCTCTCCGATGAAGTGTCAGTAGTTTACCTCAGACCTTCGATTCCATAGTTAGTAGGTAGATGGCTTCTTCTCTCTTTTTGGATCTCAATACAATGTTCTCCCCCTCTCTTGTGGAGATCTATTCGATGTAATCTTATTTTTGCGGTGTGTTTGTTGAGATCGATGAATTGTGGGTTTATGATCCAGCTTATCTATGAATAATATTTGAATCTTCTCTGAATTCTTTTATGTATGATTGAGTTATCTTTGCAAGTCTCTTCAATTATCCGCTTGGTTTGGCCAACTAGATTGGTAGTTCTTGCAATGGGAGAAGTGCTTAGCGTTGGGTTCAATCTTGCGGTGTCCTTACCCAAAGGATGTGAAAGGGTTGCAAGGCACGTATCGTATTGTTGCCATCGAGGATAACAAGATGGGGTTTTTATCATATTGCATGAATTTATCCCTCTACATCATGTCATCTTGCTTACATGCTACTGCTGTTTTAACTTAATACTCTAGATGCATGCTGGATAGCGGTCGATGAGTGGAGTAATAGTAGTAGATGCAGAATCGTTTCAGTTTACTTGTCTCGGACGTGATGCCTATATACATGATTATACCTAGATATACTCATAACTATGCTCAATTCTATCAATTGCTCAACAGTAATTTGTTCACCTACCGTAGAATACTTATGCTCTTGAGAGAAGCCACTAGTGAAACTTATGGTCCCCGGGTCTATTTTCATCATATCAATCTCCATCACTTTAATACTTGCTTTGTTTTTACTTTGCTTTTAGTTTTCACTTTGCATCTCTATATCAAAAATACCAAAAATATTATTTATCATCTCTATCGATCTCACTCTAAGTAGTGACCATGAAGGGATTGACAACCCCTAATCGCGTTGGTTGCGAGTAGCTATCGTTTTGTGCAGTGCACGAGGGACTTGTGCGTGGCCTCCTCTTGGATTGATACCTTGGTTCTCAAAATCGAGGGAAATACTTACGCTACTTTGTCGCATCATCCTCTCCTCTTCGGTAAATCCAACGCAGTGCTCAAGAGGTAGCGGTCGGCCCCGAGTGGCGTCTTGCGGGTTTGACTGGTAAGCACCGCCTTTTGAAGGAGGTAGCTAGGTCTGCTCCATGGCCGTGTTACTTAGCGTCACGAGGAGTTCCTGGCGATGGCCCATGACCCACGGGGCATAGGTTTAGTCCGGCGTCTTGACCTCTCTATTAAGCCTAGGTTGGGTTGCGGCGTATTGTTTGGCGAGGCGGGCATGACCCAGAAAGTGTGTCCCACGGAGTTAATCGAGCATGGTGGATAAGTTGGTGCACCCTAGGAAGAAAACATCTCACCGATAGCTTGTCCTACGGTAAGAATTTTAACTACTTGGAGTTGTTTCCGATCGATACAACTAGAACTGGATACTTGAGGTGATAACCAGATAGTATGGCTCTGGGATTGCTTTCTTGCAGGGAGTCGAGAAAGGATCTCTGGCCGAGGTTGAGAATGCTACTACTACTTTACTTTATGCTACTCTTATCTCTTCTGATGCTGCAAGATGCTTGGAGCTGCTTGAAGATGCTAGTCTTCGATAGGCTAGGCTTTCCCCTTCTCTTCTGGCATTCTGCAGTCCAGTCCACAGATACAACCCTTTTTATTGATACCGATGCATATGTAGTGTAGATCCTTGCTTGCGAGTACTTTGGATGAGTACTCACGGTTGCTTTGCTCCCCATTTTCTTCTTCTTTCCGGTTGATGCAACCAGATGTCGGAGCCCAGGAGGCAGATGCCACCGTCGATGCCTACTACTACGTGGAGACCGTCGACGACCAGGAGTAGTTAGGAGGCTCCCAGGTAGGAGGCCTTGCCTTTTCAATCGTAGATTCTTTTGTGCTGGCCTTCTTAAGGCAAACTTGTTTAACTTATGTCTGTACTCAGATATTGTTGCTTCCGCTGGCTCGTTTGTATTCAAGCTGATGTATTCAAGCCCTCGAGGCCCCTAGCTTGTAATATAAAGCTTGTATTATTTTTAGTTTGTGTCTAGAGTTGTGTTGTGATATCTTCCAGTGAGTCCTTGATCTTGATCGCATACATTTGCGTGTATGATTAGTGTATGATTGAATCGTGGGCGTCCACGGTCTGCACCACAATCTGCATCCGCTCCTGGACTACCTCCCAAGCTCCACGCCGACGCTGGAGAAAACGCCGTCGCAACGACGGAGCCCGAGGACACAGGTCCACCACGAGGATGCCGCCGCCGCCACGCCATCCTTGTCTGAACAGACTGATTTTCAAATTCATCCCCAACCATAGGACAGATGGCCTCGTCAGAGAAGGATCCGAAGAATCTTTATTCAGCGCCGTCATCGTCGCCGTCGTAGAAAGACGATGAACAACCTAAAAATTGTTAGAATAAATCTGAGGCGCACAGTTGATCTACTGAGGACCAAGCAATCACACGAGCACGACAACGAGATTTGTTAACGAGGTTCATCGATATGACTACATCCCCGGGGCCTGACTATGGGCGCTTCTCCTCATGACACAGCTACAATACCGCACCCCTGGCCGCCCGGACGCTGGCACACACGCCAGCTCCCCCGCGTGTTTGTGCTATTATATTGGCATATGTTATATCGTGTGTCTACCTCGATATATATGAGAGGCCTAGGATACAAGTGTCCTATTAGGACACAACTTCTACCCTGTCTACACAGAGTTCAAAACCAAGTCCAACTGTAACCTACCTTGTACAACAATATTTGACATAATTCTAACAAACTTCACCTTGACGAATATTTTTCACCACCTCGAATTTATTCTAACAAGTGGTATCAAAGCCCAGGTGCCCGGAATAAATCTCGGTGGACTCACATGTGGTCAGTCATGGTTGGTGGGCTGCAAACGCTGGTGTTAGCGGGCCCATGGGTGACCGATGTGTGAGGGAGAGACTGTTGGGTTTAGTCCCACATCCCGATTTTTTTTATTAATAGTAAATGATAATTCTGTAATTTCGAAACTGGTAAAGGCCCGTGGCAATTGTAAAAATAGGAAGGACGCCATAAATAACAACGTCCAGGGTGGACTCTGTTGCTAACAGCGTTCAGGTCTGGACGCTAGTATGGATGGTGTCCAGTCATGTCGTTTCACTGGTGCTCTGATTAGGTTTAATCAAGTCGTTTTTCACTTATAGATATAGAGGTTTCATGAATTAGAGCATCTCTAGCAGACGCCTTAAAAATTGACACTTAAAAACACATATAAGGGGTAATGTAAACCATTTTTACGGTGCGAAATTGTTCCGGACAGAGCAGACCCCGTAAATAAAACTGTATCCCATTGTAGCTCTTTTTTTTCTCTTCCTCCCATCCCAGCAGAGCACGTCTCCGGCCACGGCGTGCCTTGCCCCGGCGCCGCCCGCCTCGACCGCGCGCTCCCTGGCACGCCTTCCCGTCCCCGATTGATTTCGGTGCACCACGTGCACTCGCCGATCCACCACCACTCCGGCCGTGGCGGTGAGCAAGAATTGCAGTTTTTCAAAGAAAGGCGTTCATGGATGGTGGCACCGACCACGCCGACCGACCAAGGAGGAGGACAACGATGATGCTACCTAGATCTACCGCCGACCGCTGACTGTTTTTATAGTTTTCATTTAATTTCTTGGATTTAATTAATATAAATAGGACTTTTGTTGGCTGTTTTATTTTTTAAAATCTCCAAAAGCTAGCGCAAATGTGAAATGCTTCTGACCGTGTTGGACGCATCTACGAACCGGCAGACAAAAACAAACACTGACGTCCACCTGACCAACCCAAATGAACAAAGAACGGAGGAAATTCACGTCAGTTTGGCCAAGTTCAACACAGGACGCTGCTAACAATAGCGTCCAGGTATGGACGTGGTTCGCAACAGCGACCAGGCCTGGACGCTACTAATCATTGCGTCCTTCCTATTTTTCAAAATTCCAACTCATCGTTACTAGTTTTGGAATTACAGAATTAAAATTTATTATTGATAAAATAATCGGCCCACATCGGTTGTGGAGGGAGACATAACACGACTTATAAGGGCGGGTGTATCCCCTTCTAACACGCTAGCCTTTTGGGGGAGAGGACCCAAGACCTCTCATAAGTCGATGTTGCTCTCCGGTTGGGCCTACTGATGCAGGTGGGTCGAAAACGCTGGTGTTAGCAGACCCGAGATTACGTAACAGAAACCTAAACTACAAGGTAGTAAAAATGATCCACGCGCGTGGATCCGCCCCTTCCTCCCCACCCCACCACCTAAAAGATGGCCTCTCCTGGCGGCGGCTAGGATTCCAGCCTCCAGGAAGGAGAGAAAAACAAAAAATTCCTGTCCTCTAGGAGCGACGAGCATGTACAACTCCGTCGTAGGGCCACGCTACTGGTCTCACTACGCTTCTTGTTCTCGGCCTCGTGGGAACGGGAATCCAATATTTTTCCTCAAAAGAAAAACATCCCACGCTGCTGGTCAGACTGACTGGAGCAGAGGAAACTGCCGACGACCATCGTCCGTCCGTTGCAACAGCGAGGCAGCATCAAAGCACGAGATTCCCATGTACGCCTCCGCGCGCGGTTCGCAGCCACGCGTCTGCCCCGTTTCTCCCCCTCCTACAGTCCACCACTCTACTGCATCGCTACCATGCTCACCTTGCATCACCAGCGCACGATTCAGCAGATACAGGAACCACACCGCGCGCGCCTGCTGGAGGTGCACCGGAGCGTCGGACATGTCGGCCGCCGGCGACAGGTCAGCTACACTGTCCGCTTCCGTTTCCTTTTCTGGGATGAACTATCCTCTGTTTTGCTCGCCTGCGTTGTTGCTTCTTGACCGTCTGAAACCCTGAATCCGCGTGGAACAGGGATCTGCGGGAGCTGGCGCCGCTGGAGGCGGTCCTGTTCGACATCGACGGCACCCTCTGCGACTCGGATCCCTTCCACTTCCTCGCCTTCCGCGAGCTGCTGCAGGAGGTGCGCGCTTTTGCTTTTGCGTCGCTCGCCTTTCCTCTCTCGCCGGCGAAGCGTCTGCAGTGCTGTGACCCCGAGTGTCCTTGCTTAATTCGGCCGGATCTCTGAACTGAATCTCCCTGCAGGTTGGTTTCAACAATGGAGTCCCCATCACCGAGGAGTTCTACAGCGCCAACATCAGCGGGTGGCACAACGACGCCCTCGCCGGTGCTCTGTTCCCGGAGCTCGAGCACGCCAAGGGCATGGAGTTCATGGATCGCAAGGAAGCCCTGTTCAGAAAGTAACCAACATTTCCCATGCCTTCATATAGTAGCATGATTTATTACGTCTGTGTACACTGGACGAGACTTGCCTGCTCCCTTCCCATGTTCCCATCCGTGCTCCCGCATATCCTATGGCTGTTTTTTTCCTTTTTCTTTTCTCCATCCTACGTATGCGGGAGCATGGAGAGGGAGCAGGCAAGCCGGATCCGTGTACACTGTCGCATAAATAATATCGAATCTCGCATATATGGAATGTTTTAGAGGATGCTGTTAAGTATCAATCACTCTGAATGATTCAGTTTCAGATATGGCACCGATTGGGTACAGGCACAGAGCAGGCAGATTTCAGTACAATGCCCCGAAATTCTCAATTCCCATGTGTTCTTCTTGCTCTGTTACTCTGATTCTTCCTGGAAACCTCAAGCTTAGAGACTGTGCAGGTTGGCGGCAGGAGAGCTCAAGGGACTGGACGGCCTGCAGGAACTGTGCACATGGATCGAAGGCCGCAACCTGAAGCGGGCGGCGGTGACGAACGCGCCGAGGGCGAACGCGGAGCTCGTGCTGTCGCTCCTCGGCCTCACCAGCTTCTTCCCGGTGCTCGTCATCGGAAGCGAGTGCGAGCGGGCCAAGCCGTCCCCGGACCCGTACCTCAAGGCCCTCGACCTCATCGGCGCGTCGCCCGATCACACGTTCATCTTCGAGGTAATCAAGATCCACTGTTCATCTGTTCATTTACCGCAGCCCGCATGCGACGACGTCGATGAATGCACGCCTAGGATTGCCGATCGAGATGTTACTGTTCATTTTGGTTTGTCAGGACTCCGCGTCCGGGATCCGGGCCGGCGTCGCCGCCGGCGTGGCAGTGGTGGGCCTGACCACCGGGAACCCGGAGAAGGTGCTGAGGGACGCGGGGCGAGCCTGCTGATCGAGGATTTCCGGGACCCGAAGCTGATGGCCATGCTTCAGGAGCTGGACCCTGCAGCTGCAGATAAGCAAGGCTGATGTTCGCGGACATGCTTGCTAACTGGACGACTAGTCGGTGATCCCGATTTTCTAAGTTCAATATTTCATCGTACACGAGCATGAATAATTCTGCAACTATTTAACTTCCGCCGATGCGCGAATGCGTGATCAGAAGAGTTGAGCGCACACTCCTTGGATGTTTCTTCTTCTTCTTTTGACACCTGAAATCCCTCTCTTTATTCATTGGTCACCAAGGTTACATAACTGATAACGCGCGTGCGAACAATCTTCAACAATTGCAGCCACGGCGCCAGCAAAGCCTCTTGTATCATACTGATCATATCAACATTATCCAACTGAGTTGATAACCATCCTGTTGCAACCAACAGTCTGTGCTAGATTCAGTCCAAATCTCATGGCTTCAGCCATGAAAACATCCGAGCATAAGTTAGTCTTCACATTTGTTGTTCGACAAAGTTACCTTTGTCATCTCTAATTTTTTATTTTTTGAAAAGGAGGTCATCCCCCGGCCTCTGCATCAAAAAGATGCATACATCCACTTTATAACCGGCCGGAAGAAAACAAACAGTCAGGTCTGCAAAGTACGGTTCACAGAAGGAGCTAAATAAATAAAACAAGAGCAACTCAAAGCTACAACCGGCCGGACGAAAAGATACTAAGGACATATCCTATTATGCGACCGTCATCCAAACCGGTTGAAAATAACCCGTGCTACCATATCCCACCGGTTGCACCCAGTAGCCAGCTGCTCCCTGGAGCCCTACTGCTCCCTAGAGCCCGTAGGAGTGAGTAACAACCACATACGGATCCATGCCGTAGCCCTGAAGATAACCTGCAAGAAGTTAATAATAGATAATCTGTTAAAAATCATATCATTCCTGCAGTTCCATATAGCCCAAAGAAGTACGCATATTCCAATTCGAATACTTGACGCAACATGAGGAAGCACTTCATTTAGCCACGTCCCAAACAATGCGTCAATGCTAACAGGAGGCGTAATATTAAAGGCTATATGGACAGACCTCCAAAGTAACTTCGCAAGAGGGCAATCAAGAAATAGGTGTTAAATTGTTTTATCGTGAACACAAAAGCAACATCGTGAACTACCTAACCATCGCCGCTTTATTAAGTTATCTTTGGTGAGGATCGAATAAACCACATAAAATTTTTAATATGCAAGGGAACCTTAACTTTCCAAATGTGTAACGATCTTGTGATTGGGCCAGAATTAATGAGATCTAAGTACATCAATTTAACCGTAAACACTCCATTACTCGTTAACTTCCAGTTCGATGTATCTCCTCGATCCGAGAGTTGAACATCCATCAACCTCCTCGCTAGGTGTAACCAGGAATCAAAAGCTACCCACCCATTAGACTTTGTCATCTCTAATGATGGCACCAACTACCCATCGAAGGAAATCAAAAGCTACATCAACATTGAGTTTGACATGCCCCTTCATTGGCTTAGACCCATCACATTTTATCGTTGCCTTCAAAGTGAGTTTGTGGTGAAGAAGTTTGCTACTAGGGTCTGCATTGACATACTAATTTGGTTTGGTGAATTCATCTACTCTCCATGGACCGGCTTCCTTCCTTCCAACCGTAAGTACCATGTTATCGCTGCCACTGTCTCTTCTAATCTAGCTTTGACCGAGAACAACGACCTCATCATCAATCACACATGCCTTCTGATGGCATCACCCAGCCCCAAAATGTTCCGAAGTTCATTTGCTTTTGGGCATTCAAACAAGAGATGTTTAACAGTTTCAACACACATGCTAATGTGGGACATTGTGGTGGTATCTTTAGGTGTTGATTAGCCAAGATAGTCCGACATGGTAAAGCACCATGCATGCATGGTCTTCCAAATAAAAACCTTAACTTCTGATGGACAGAACAAATTACAAAATGTTTCGCAAATATCATAGGTATTAAAACCTTCCAGTTCACTGTCTCCTTCCAGCTTGAGCCCATATTGATATTCCTACTCCACAATAAGCACTTCTCACAATAAAGCTACCAGTTTCAGCAAAGCTCCATGAAATAAAGCCCGACATCCCATAAGAAGTTAATGGAATAGAGAGGATCCAATCAACAACAACTTTGTCAGAAAGTTTGGCGAATTAATTGTTCGTCCCAAGAACCAGAAATAGGGTCAATAAGATTGGCCACCTTTGTTAATAGCTGGTCACTACATGATACGTCTCCGTCGTATCTATAATTTTTGATTGTTCCATGCCAATATTCTACAACTTTTACATACTTTTGGCAACTTTTTATACTATTTTTGGGACTAACATATTGATCCAGTGCCCAGCGCCAGTTCCTGTTTGTTGCATGTTTTTTGTTTCGTAGAAAATCCATATCAAACAGAGTCCAAACAGGATAAAAACTTACGAAGATTTTTTTGGAATATATGTGAATTTTGGGAAGTGGAATCAACGCGAGACGATGCCCGAGGGGCCCAAGAGGGTGAGTGGCGCGCCCCGGGGGTAGGGTGCCCTTCTTTCGCCCCAAGAAAGCCAATATCCGGATAAAAACCATGTCCAAATTTCAGCCCAATCGGAGTTACGGATCTCCGGGAATTTAAGAAACGGTGAAAGGCAGAATTAGAGAGCGCAGAAATGTAGGAACCAGAGAGAGAGAGAGATCCAATCTACGAGGGCTCTCGCCTCCGCCGCCAGGGAGGCCATGGACCAGAGGGTAAATCCTTCTCCCATCTAGGGGGAAGGTCAAGGAAGAAGAAGAAGGAGGGGGATCTCTCCCCTCTCTCCCGATGGCGCTTAGGAGCAGCAGCCACGGGCCATCATCGCGACAATGATCTACACCAACAACTTCACCGCCGTCATCACCAACTCTTCCCCCCTCTATGCAGCGGTGTAACCCCTCTTTTACCCGCTGTAATCTCTACTTAAACATGGTGCTCAACGCTATATGTTATTTCCCAATGATGTTTGAGTAGATCCGTTTTGTCCTATGGGTTAATTGATGATCGTGATTGGTTTGAATTGCATGTTTTATTATTGGTGCTGTCCTATGGTGCCCTCCGTGTCGCGCAAGCGTGAGGGATCCCCGTTGTAGGGTTTGCAATATGTTCTTGATCTGCTTATGGTGGGTGGCGTGAGTGACAGAAGCATAGACCCAAGTAAGTAGGTTGTTTGCGTATGGGAGTAAAGAGGACTTGATGCCTTATAATGCTATGGTTGGATTTTACCTTAATGATCTTTAGTAGTTGCGGATGCTTGCTAGAGTTCCAATCATAAGTGCATATGATCCAAGAAGAGAAAGTATGTTAGCTTATGCCTCTCCCTCAAATAAAATTGCAATAATGATTACCGATCTAGTTATCGATTGCCTAGGGACAAATAACTTTCTTGTTGACAAAAACTCTCTACTAAAACTAACTTAGTTGTGACTTTATCTAAACAGCCCCTAGATTTTATTTACGTGCTCTTTATTATCTTGCAAACGTATCTTATCACACCTACAAAGTACTTCTAGTTTCATACTTGTTCTAGGTAAAGCGAACATTAAGCGTGCGTAGAGTTGTATCGGTGGTCGATAGAACTTGAGGGAATATTTGTTCTACCTTTAGCTCCTCGTTGGGTTCGACACTCTTACTTATCGAAAGAGGCTATAATTGATCCCCTATACTTGTGGGTTATCAAGACCTTTTTCCGGCGCCGTTGCCGGGGAGCAATAGCGTGGGGTGAATATTCTCATGTGTGCTTGTTTGCTTTATCACTAAGTGGATTTTATTTGCTGTTCTAGGTTGTTCTCTATCTTTAGTTATAGATATGGAACACGAAATACCAAAAAAGGTTTACTTGCTACTCATGGAGATGGGGAACCTCCTAAAACTCTCGATGCTCATTATGTGAAAGATATTATGCACTACTTTAATAATCCTGAGAAAACCCCATTCAATTATATAATGGGAGACACGTTGGATCAACGTGAATACTTTAGGGATTATCGCTTAACACAAAAAGGGAAACTATTATGGGATCAAATTTATATGTTGCATTGGTATGCTCAACAACTATGCTTGAGATATGATTATACTTGTTGCTCTAGGATGAAGGCTCCACACCTTCCCTTTTCATGCAAATTTAATGATAATGAAACCTTAGCTTCTTATGCTAATGGTATATATGATTACTATGATGTGGAACGAATAGAAGAATTTGTTGCTTTTAAGGGTGCATGTGAAATTGAATCTTTGTTTAAAGAGTTTGAAGATTTTTATGATTCAGTTTATAGACCTAAAATTTAGCTATCCTTTAATATTGCTATGAGAATTATAAATACAATTATGATATTGATGAACTTATTGAGAAAGTCTCCGCTGTCCGAGAAGAGACTAATATTTTCAGGAGTCTATGGAAGAAGAAATTGATGAAACTATGAGCTCATTGGATGAAAAAGATGATGAGGAGAGCGAAGAACAAAAGGAGGAAGATCCGATTAGTTACCCGTGCCCACCTTCTAATGAGAGTAACTCTCCAACTCATACATTATTTAATGTCCCTTCGTTCTTACCAAAGGATGAATGCCATGATAATTGCTATGATCCCGTTGATTCGTTTGAAATATCCCTTTTTGACGAACTTGATGCTTGCTATTCTTGTGGCCAAGATGACAATATGAATTATGCTTATGAAGATGAACTTGCTATTGTTCCTTATATTAATCATGAAATTGTTGCTATTGCACCCACACATGATAGTCCTATTATCTTTTTGAATTCTCCAAACTACACGATATAGAAGAAGTTTGCATTTATTAAGAATTATATTGATGGGTGGCCTTTTACCGTTGCACATGATAATTTTGATGAATATAATATGCATGTGCTTGCTGCTCCTACTTGCAATTATTATGAGAGAGGGACTACATCTCCGCCTCTCTATGTTTCCAATACGATAAAATTGAAAGAAACTTCTTATGCTATGCATTGGCCTTTACTTGATGTGCATGAATTGTTCTTGTATGACATGCCGATGCATAGGAAGAGAGTTAGACTTCGTCATTGCTTGATATATGTTGCTTTGTGCTCACTACTAAATGCCAAATTATTGTTAATTAAAATTGGCTTTGATATACCTTGGGATCCAGGTGGATCCATTACTTGAGCACTTTATGCCTAGCTTAATGGCTTTAAAGAAAGCGCTGCCAAGGAGACAACCCGGAAGTTTTAGAGAGTCATTAATTTCTGTTGAGTGCTTTTATATATTTTAAAAACAAAAAAAAATTAGAGGGGAACTTAAAACTTCACAAAAAGAAAAAGTGAAAGTGAGATAGACGAGCATTGTGAAAGTGGGGGCCGTCCTTGAACTTTGTTCATGCTCACGGATATTTTGTTAATCTTAATTACAGAAACTTTTTAACAAAAATAATTATCCCCTTGTACAATTCCATTGTATTATAAAAATAATGTGCCAAGATTTGCCTTTAGGATGTTTAGATTGCTTATTGGTTCATGCGGTGCAAAACAGAAACTTTGGCTGTAGTGCACGATTTTAAATTTTTTACTGGAACATCAAACGGTTCTGAAACCTTTTGCACTGTCTTTCTATACAAATTTTTTATTTTTCCTAATTGTTTCAGAATTTTTGCAGTACCATAAGTATGGTGAATGTTTAGATTACTACAGACTGTCCCGTTTAAGACAGATTATGTTTTTGATGCATTGTTTTGCCTGTTTTGATGAAACTATTGATTCTATTAGTGGATTAAGCCGTGAAAAATTTATATTACAGTATCTACAATGCAAAAACAAAATATGAATTGGTTTTCAACAGTACTTAGAGTAGTGATTTGCTTTGTTATACTAAAAGATCTTACCGAACTTTCTGTTGAGTTTTGTGTGGATGAAGTGATCAAAGATCGAGGAGGTTTCGGTATGAGGAGAAGGAGGAGAGGCAAGAGCTCAAGATTGGGGATGCCCAAGGCAACCCAAGTAAATATTCAAGGAGACTCAAGCGTCTAAGCTTGGGGATGCCTCGGAAGGCATCCCATCTTTCTTCAACAAGTATCGGTATGTTTTCGGTTTCGCTTGCTCATGTGATATGTGCAAATCTTGGAGCGTCTTTTGCATTTAGTTTTCACTTTTCTTTGATGCACAATGCTGGTATGAGATAGTCCATGGTTGATTTATAGAATGCTCATTGCAATTCACTTATATCTTTTGAGTATGGCTTTATAGAATGCTTCATGTGCATCACATATATCATTTGAAGTTTGGATTGCCTGTTTCCTACACATAGAAAAACCGCCATTTGTAGAATCCTCTTTTTCTTCACTTATATTTGTTAGAGCGTGGGCATATCTTTTGTAGAAAGAATTAAACTCTCTTGCTTCACTTATATCTATTTAGAGAGATGACAGGAATTGGTCATTCACATGGTTAGTCATAAAATCCTACATAAAACTTGTAGATCACTAAATATGATATGTTTGATTCCTTGCAATAGTTTTGCGATATAAAGATGGTGATATTAGAGTCATGCTAGTGGGTAATTGTGGATTGTAGAAATACTTATGTTGAAGTCTGTGATTCCCGTAGCATGCAAGTATGGTGAACCGTTATGTAACGAAGTCGGAGCATGATTTATTTTGATTTCTTCCTTATGAGTGGCGGTCGGGGACGAGCGATGGTCTTTCCTACCAATCTATCCCCCTAGGAGCATGCATCTAATGCTTTCTTTTGATCGCTTCTAGAATTTTGCAATAAGTATGTGAGTTCTTTATGACTAATGTTGAGTCCATGGATTATACGCACTCTCACCCTTCCATCATTGCTAGCCTTTTCGGTATCGTGCATTGCCCTTTCTCACCTCGAGAGTTGGTGCAAACTTCGCCGGTGCATCCAAACCCCGTGATATGATACGCTTTGTCACACATAAGCCTCCTTATACGTTCCTCAAAACAGCCACCATACCTACCTATCATGGCATTTCCATATCCATTCTGAGATATATTGCCATGCAACTTCCATCATCATCATATACATGACTTGAGCATTTATTGTCATATTTCTTTGCATGATCGTAAGATAGCTAGCATGGTGTTTTCATGGCTTGTCCGTTTTTGATGTCATTGCTATGCTAGATCATTGCACATCCCTAACATCACGGAGGCATTCATATAGAGTCATACTTTGTTCTAGATATCGAGTTGTAATATTGAGTTGTAAGTAAATAAAAGTGTGATGATCATCATTATTAGAACATTGTCCCATGTGAGGTTATCAAAATAAAAGTGGCCAAAGAAGCCGTAATAAAAAAGAGAGAGGCCAAAGAAGCCTATAAAAATGAGAGAAAAGAGAGAAGGGACAATGTTACTATCCTTTTACCACACCTGTGCTTCAGTGTAGCACCATGTTCTTCATATAGAGAGTCTCTTGAGTTATCACTTTCATATACTAGTGGGAATTTTCATTATAGAACTTGGCTTGTATATTCCAACGATGGGCTTCCTCAAATGGCCTAGGTCTTCATGAGCAAGCAAGTTGAATGCACACCCACTTAGTTTCAATTTGAGTTTTCATACACTTATAGCTCTACTGCATCTGTTGCATGGCAAACCCTACTCCTCGCATTGACATCAATTGATGGGCATCTCCATAGCCCATTGATTAGCCGCGTCAATGTGGGACTTTCTTCCTTTTTGTCTTCTCCACACAACCTCCACCATCATATTCTATTCCACCTATAGTGCTATATTCATGGCTCACGCTCATGTATTGCGTGAAAGTTAAAAAGGTTTGAGAACATCAAAAGTATGAAACAATTTCTTGGCTTGTCATCGGGGTTGTGCATGATTTGAATATTTTGTGTGGTGAAGATGGATCATAGCCAAACTATATGATTTTGTAGGGATAAGCTTTCTTTGGCCATGTTATTTTGAAAAAGACATGATTGCTTTATTAGTATGCTTGAAGTATTATTGTCTTAATGTCAAATGATAGACTATTGCTTTGAATCACCCGTGTCTTAATATTCATGCCATGATTAGATTATGTGATCAAGATTATGCTAGGTAGCATTCCACATCAAAAATTATCATTTTTATCATTTACCTACTCGAGGACGAGTAGGAATTAAGCTTGGGGATGCTGATACTTCTCCGTCGTATCTATATTTTTTTATTGTTCCGTGCCAATATTCTACAACTTTTACATACTTTTGGCAACTTTTTATACTATTTTTGGGACTAACGTATTGATGCAGTGCCCAGTGCCAGTTCCTATTGTTGCATGTTTTTTGTTCCATAGAAAATCCATATCAAACGAGTCCAAACGGGATAAAAACTTATGGAGATTTTTTTTGGAATATATGTGAGTTTTGGGAAGTGGAATCAACGCGAGATGATTCCCGAGGGGCCACGAGGGTGAGGGGGCGCCCCAGGGGGTAGGGCGCGTCCTGGGCCCTCGTGGCCACTCCGTAAGGCGGTTGGCGCCCTTCTTTCGCAGCAAGAAAGCCAATATCCGGATAACAATCGTGTCAAAATTTTAGCCCAATCGGAGTTACGGATCTCCGAGAATTTAAGAAACGGTGAAAGGGCGTAATCAGAGCGCAGAAATGTATGAACCGGAGAGAGAGAGAGATCCAATCTCGAGGGGCTCTCGCCTCCGCCCGCCATGGAGGCCATGGACCGAGGAGGAAAACCCTTCTTCCATCTAGGGGAAGGTCAAGGAAGAAGAAGAAGAAGAAGGGGGCTCTCCCCTCTCTCCCGATGGCGCTTAGAACGCCACGGGGCCATCATCATGACAATGATCTACACCAACAACTTCACCGTCATTATCACCAACTCTTCCCCTCTATGCAGCGGTGTAAACCCTCTTTACCCACTTGTAATCTCTACTTAAACATGGTGCCCAACGCTATATATTATTTCCCAATGATGTATGGCTATCCTATGATGTTTGAGTAGATCCGTTTTGTCCTATGGGATAATGGATGATCGTGATTGATTTGAGTTGCATGTTTTATTATTGGTGCTGTCCTATGGTGCCCTCCGTGTCGCGCAATGCTACCTCTTGAGCACTGCGTTGGTTTTCCCTTGAAGAGGAAAGGGTGATGCAGCAAAGTAGTGTAAGTATTTCCCTTAGTTTTTGAGAACCAAGGTATCAATCCAGTAGGAGGCTACACTCAAGTCCCTCGCACCTACACAAACAAATAAGAACCTTGCCACCAACGCGACAAAGGGGTTGTCAATCCCTTCACGGTCACTTACGAGAGTGAGATCTGATAGATATGACAAGATAATAGTTTTAGTACTTTTATGATAAAGAGAAATAAAGATGCAAGTAAAATAAAAGGCAATGGAAATAGCTAAGTGTTGGAAGATTAATATGATGGAAAATAGACCCAGGGGCCATAGGTTTCACTAGTGGCTTCTCTCAAGAGGATAAGTATTACGGTGGGTGAACAAATTACTGTCGAGCAATTGATAGAATTGAGCATAGTTATGAGAATATCTAGGTACGATCATGTATATAGGCATCACGTCCGTGACAAGTAGACCGACTCACCTCTGCATCTACTACTATTACTCCACACATCAACCGCTATCCAAAGATGCATCTAGAGTATTAAGTTCATAAGAACAGAGTAACGCTTTAAGCAAGATGACATGATGTAGAGGGATAAACTCATGCAATATGATATAAACCCCATCTTGTTATCCTCGATGGCAACAATACAATACGTGCCTTGCTGCCCTAACATCCTTTGGGAAAGGACACCGCAAGATTGAACCCAAAGCCAAGCACTTCTCCCATTGCAAGAAAGATCAATCTAGTAGGCCAAACCAAACTAATAATTCGAAGAGACTTGCAAAGATAACCAATCATACATAAAATAATTCAGAGAAGATTCAAATGTTGTTCATAGATAATCTTGATCATAAATCCACAATTCATCGGTCCCGACAAACACACCGCAAAAGAAGCTTACATCGAATAGATCTCCAAGAGAACCGAGGAGAACTTTGTATTGAGATACAAAGAGAGAGAAGAAGCCATCTAGCTAATAACTATGGACCCGAAGGTCTGAGGTAAACTACTCACACATCATCGGAGAGGCTATGGTGTTGATGTAGAAGCCCTCCGTGATCAATGCCCCCTCCGGTAGGACGCCGGAAAAGGCCCCAAGATGGGATCTCACGGGTACAGAAGGCTGTGGCGGTGGAATTAGGTTTTCGTGGATGCCTCTGATGGTTTGAGGGTACGTAAGTACATATAGGAGGAAGAAGTACGTCGGTGGAGCAACGTGGGCCCCACGAGGGTGGAGGGTGCGCCTGGGGGAGGTGGGCGCGCCCCCTACCTCGTGCTCTCCTCGTTGATTACTTTACGTAGACTCCAAGTCCTCTGGATCATGTTCGTTCCAAGAATCACGTTCCCGAAGGTTTCATTCCGTTTGGACTCCATTTGATATTCTTTTTCTACGAAACTCTGAAATAGGCAAAAAAACAGCAATTTGGGCCGGGCCTCCGATTAATAGGTTAGTCCCAAAAATAATATAAAAGTGTATAAATAAGCCCATTAAACATCCAAAATAGAATATATAATAGCATGGAACAATAAAAAGTTATAGATACGTTGGAGACGTATCTGAAGGAAATATGCCCTAGAGGCAATAATAAAGTTATTATTTATTTCCTCATATCATGATAAATGTTTATTATTCATGCTAGAATTGTATTAACCGGAAACATAATATATGTGTGAATACATAGACAAACTTAATGTCACTAGTATGCCTCTACTTGACTAGCTCATTAATCAAAGATGGTTATGTTTCCTAACCATAGACATGTGTTGTCATTTGATTAACGGGATCACATCATTAGGAGAATGATGTGATTGACTTGACCCATTCCGTTAGCTTAGCACTTGATCGTTTAGTATGTTGCTATTGCTTTCTTCATGACTTATACAAGTTCCTGTAACTATACCGTTTACTGGAGGAACACTTTGTGTGCTACAGGTGATTATAAAGGAGCTCTACAGGTGTCTCCAAAGGTACATGTTGAGTTGGCGTATTTCGAGATTAGGTTTTGTCACTCCGATTGTCGGAGAGGTATCTCTGGGCCCTCTAGGTAATGCACATCAATATAAGCCTTGCCAGCAATGTAGCTAATGAGTTAGTTACGGAATGATGCATTACGTAAACGAGTAAAGAGACTTGCCGCTAACGAGATTGAACTAGGTATTGGATACCGACGATCGAATCTCGGGCAAGTAACATACCGATGACAAAGGGAACAACGTATGTTGTTATGCGGTTTGACCGATAAAGATCTTCAGAGAATATGTAGGAGCCAATATGAGCATCCGTGTTCCGCTATTGGTTATTGACGGAAACGAGTCTAGGCCATGTCTACATAGTTCTCGAACCCGTAGGGTCCGCATGTAAGGTTTCAATGATGCTTATATTATGAGTTTATGAGTTTTGATGTACCGAAGTTTGTTCGGAATCCCGGATGTGATTACGGACATGACGAAGAGTCTCAAAATGGTCGATACATGAAGATTGATATATTGGAAGCCTATATTTGGATGTCGGAAGTGTTCCGGGTGAACTCGGGATTTTACCGAGTAATGGGGTTACCGGAACCCCTCGGGGCTTATTGGGCCTACATGGGCCTTAGTGGAGAAAGAGGAGAGGAGGCAAGGGGCTGGGCCGCGCGCCCCCCTTTCCTTCCTCTCTCCTCCTCCTTCCCCTTCTCCTAGTCCAACAAGGAAAGGAGGACTCCTACTCCCGGTGGGAGTAGGACTCCCCCTGTGGCGCCCCTCCTTGGCCCGGCCGCCCCTCCCCTTGGCTCCTTTATATCTGAGGCGGGGGCACCCCCTAGACACAACAATTGATCTCTTAGCCGTGTGCGGTGCCCCCCTCCACCATAATCCTCGATAATATTGTAGCGGTGCTTAGGCGAAGCCCTGCGACAGTAGAACATCAAGATCATCACCACGCCGTCGTGCTGATGGAACTCTTCCCTGACATTCTGCTGGATCGCAATGCAGGGATCGCCATCGAGCTGAGCGTGTGCTAGAACTTCGGAGGTGTCGTAGTTTCGCTTATGACCGGTCGGGCCGTGAAGACGCACGACTACATCAACCGCGTTGTTCTAACGCTTCCGCTTTCGGGTCTACCAGGGTACATGGACAACACTCTCCTCTCGTTGCTATGCATCACCATGATCTTGCGTGTGCGTAGGAATTTTTGAAATTACTACGTTCCCCAACAAGGCATCCGAGCCTGGTTTTATGCGTAGATGTTATATGCACGAGTAGAACACAAGTGAGTTGTGGGCGATACAAGTCATCTTGCTTACCAAGATGTCATACTTTAGTTCGGCGGTATTGTTGGATGAAGCGGCCCGACCGACATTACTCAGACGCTTACGCCGAGACCGGTTCTACCGACGTGATTTGCACACACGTGTGGTCAAGGGTGTGTCTGCTTTCTCCAACTTTAGTTGAACCGAGTGTGGCTACTCCGGTCCTTGCGAAGGTTAAAACATCACTAACTTGACGAACTATCGTTGTGGTTTTGATACGTAGGTAAGAACGGTTCTTACTCAGCCCGTAGCAGCCACGTAAAATTTGCAACAACAAAGTAGAGGATGTCTAACTTGTTTTGCAGGGCATGTTGTGATGTGATATGGTCAAGACGTGATGCTATATTTTATTGTATGAGATGATCATGTTTTGTAACCGGTTATCGGCAACTGTCAGAGCCATATGGTTGTCGCTTTATTATATGAAATGCAAACGCCCTATAATTTGCTTTTACTTTATCACTAAGCGGTAGCGATGATAGTCGAGAAGCAAGAGATGGCGTAACGGCAGCATTTACGATGCTACGATGGAGATCAAGGTGTCGCGCCGGTGACGATGGTGATCACGACGGTGCTTGAGATGGAGATCACAAGCACAAGATGATGATGGCCATATCATATCACTTATATTGATTGCATGTAATGTTTATCCTTTATGCATCTTATCTTGCTTTGATTGACGGTAGAATTTTAAGATGATCTCTCACTAATTATCAAGAAGTGTTCTCCCTGAGTATGCACCATTGCGAAAGTTCTTCATGCTGAGACACCACGTGATGATCGGGTGTGATAGGCTCTACGTTCAAATACAACGGGTGCAAAACAGTTGCACCGCAGCGAATACTCGAGTTAAACTTGACGAGCCTAGCATATACTGAGATATGGCCTCCGAACACGGAGACCGAAAGGTCGAATGTGAATCATATAGTAGATATGATCAACATAGTGATGTTCACCATTGAAAACTACTCCATCTCACGTGATGATCGGACATGGTTTAGTTGATTTGGATCACGTGATCACTTAGATGACTAGAGAGATGTCTGTCTAAGTGAGAGTTCTTTTGTAATATGATTAATTGAACTTAAATTTATCATGAACTTAGTACCTGATAGTATTTTGCTTGTCTATGTTTGTTGTAGATAGATGGCTCATGCTGTTGTTCCGTTGAATTTTAATGGGTTCCTTGAGAAAGCTAAGTTGAAAGATGATGGTAGCAATTACACGGACTGGGTCCGTAACTTGAGGATTATCCTCATTGGTGCCTGAAGAATTACGTCCCGAAGCACCGGGCTGAGTGCCAGCCTCTGCAGATGCAATCTGGCCCGGCGATGTTAAGAACGTCTCAGCGATTGCAAAGCTGATGACTACTCGATAGTTCAGTGTGCCATGCTTTACGGCTTAGAACCCGGGTCTTCAACGACGTTTTGAACGTCATGGAGCATATGAGATGTTCCAGAGTTGAAGTTAATATTTCAAGCAAATGCCCGGATTGAGAGATATGAAGTCTCCAATAAGTTCTATAGCTATAAGATGGAGGAGAATAGTTACAAAGGTGAACATATACTCAAAATGTGCAGGTATAATAATCACTTGATTCAACCGAGTTAATCTTCACGATGATAGTGTCATTGATGTAATTCTTCAATCACCGCCACCAAGCAGTAAGAGCTTCGTGATGAACTATAATATGCAAGGGATGAACAAGACTATTCCCGAGCTCTTACAATGCTAAAGGCTGCGGAGGTAGAAATCAAGAAGGAGCATCAAGTGTTGATGGTCAATAAGACCACCGATTTCAAGAAAAGGGTAAAGGGAAGAAGAAGGGGAACTACAAGAAAAACAGCAAGCAAGTTGCTGCTCAAGAGAAGAAACCCAAATCTGGACCTAAGCCCGAGATCGAGTGCTTCTCTTAGCGTGATCGGACACCTTTGGAAGCGGAACTGCCCCAAGTATTTGGCGGATAAGAAGGATGGCAAGGTGAACAAAGGTATATGTGATATACATGTTATTGATGTGTACCTTACTAATGCTCGCAGAGCACAGGTATTTGATACTAGTTACATTGCTAATATTTGCAACTCGAAGCAGGACTACGGATTAAGCGAAGATTGGCTAAGGGACGAGGTGACGATGCGCGTGGGAAATGGTTCCAAAGTCGATGTGATCGCTCGGCACGCTACCTCTACATCTACCATCGGGATTAGTTCTAGACCTGAATAATTGTTATTTGGTGCCAGCGCTGAGCATGAACATTATATCTGGATCTTGTTTGATGCGAGACGGTTATTCATTTAAATCAGAGAATAATGGTTGTTCTATTTATATGAGTAATATCTTTTATGGTCATGCACCCTTGAAGAGTGGTATATTTTTATTAAATCTCGATAGTAGTTATACACATATTCATAATGTTGAAGCCAAAAGATGCAGAGTTGATAATGATAGTGCAACTTATTTGTAGTAATCGCCGTTTGGAGTCATATTGGTGTAAAGCGCATGAAGAAACTCCATCTTGATGGACTTACGGAATCACTTGATTATGAATCACTTGGTACTTGCGAACCATGCCTCATGGGTAAGATGACTAAAAGCGCTCGTTCTCCTAACTATGGAGCAAGCAACTGATTTGTTGGAAATCATACATACCGATGTATGTGGTCCAATGAATATTGAGGCTCATGGCGGTATCATTATTTTCTCACCTTCACAGATGATTTGAGAGCGGATATGGGTATATCTACTTGATGAAACACAAGTCTCAAACATTTGAAAAGTTCAAAGAATTTCATAGTGAAGTGGAAAATCATCGTAACAAGAAAATAAAATTTCTACGATCTGATCGTGGAGGAGAATATTTGAGTTACGAGTTTGGTTTACATTTGAAGCAATGCGGAATAGTTTGCAACATCACGCCAATCGGAACACCACAAAGAAATGGTGTGTCCGAGCGTCAGAATCGTAGTTTACTAGATATGGTGCGATCTATGATGTCTCTTCTTGATTTACCGCTATCGCTTTTGGGGTTATGCTTTAGAGACGGCGCATTCACGTTAAATAGGGCACCATCAAAATCCGTTGAGACGACGCCTTATGAACTGTGTGGTTTGGCAAGAAACCAAAGTTATCGTTTCTTAAAGTTTGGGGCTGCGATGCTTATGTGAAGAAACTTCAACCGGATAAGCTCGAACCCAAATCGAATGTGTCTTCATAGGATACCCAAAAGAGACTATTGGGTACACCTTCTATCACAGATCTGAGGGCAAGATTTTTGCTGCTAAATTCAGATCCTTTCTAGAGAAGGAGTTTCTCTCGAAAGAAGTGAGTGGGAGGAAAGTAGAACTTGATGGGGTAACTGTACCTGCTCCCTTATTGGAAAGTAGTTCATCACAAGAACCGGTTCCTGTGACAACTACACCAATCAGTGAGGAAGCTAATGATACTGATCATGAAACTTCAGATCAAGTTACTACCGAACCTGGTAGGTCAACCAGAGTGAGATCCGCACTAGAGTGGCACAGTAATCCTATTCTGGAAGTCATGTTACTTGACCATGACGAACCTACGAACTATGAGGAAGCGATGATGAGCCCAGATTCCGCAAAATGGCTTGAGGCCATGAAATCTGAGATGGGATCCATGTATGAGAACAAAGTATGGACTTTGGTTGACTTGCACGATGATCGGCAAGCCAATGAGAATAAATGGATCTTCAAGAAGAAGACTGACGCGATGGTAATGTAATCTGTCACAAAGCTCGACTTGTTGCAAAAGGTTTTCGACAAGTTCAAGGGGTTGACTACGATGAGACTTTCTCACCCGTAGCGATGCTTAAGTATGTCCGAATCATGTTAGCAATTGCTGCATTTTATGATTATGAAATATGGCAAATGGATGTCAAAACTGCATTCCTGAATGGATATCTGGAAGAAGAGTTGTATATGATACAACCGGAAGGTTTTGTCGATCCAAAAGGTGCTAACAAAGTGTGCAAGCTCCATTGATCTATTTATGGACTGGTGCAAGCCTCTCGGAGTTGGAATAAACGCTTTGATAGTGTGATCAAAGCATATGGTTTTATACAGACTTTTGGAGAAGCCTGTATTTACAATAAAGTGAGTGGGAGCTCTGTAGCATTTCTGATATTATATGTAGATGACATATTGTTAATTGGAAATGATATAGAATTTCTGGATAGCATAAAGGGATACTTGAATAATTTTTTTTCGATGAAAGACCTCGGTGAAGCTGCTTACATATTGAGCATCAAGATCTATAGAGATAGATCAAGACGCTTAATTGGACTTTCACAAAGCACATACCTTGATAAAGTTTTGAAAAAGTTCAAAATGGATCAGGCAAAGAAAGGGTTCTTGCCTCGTGTTACAAGGTGTGAAGTTGAGTCGGACTCAATGCCCGACCACAACAGAAGATAGAGAGAAAATGAAAAGATGTTCCCTATGCTTCAGCCATAGGCTCTATCATGTATGCAATGCTGTGTACCAGACACGATGTATGCTTAGCAATAAGTTTGGCGAGGAGGTACCAAAAGTAATCGAGGTGGATCATCGGACAACGGTCAAGAATATCCTGAAATACACGAAAAGGACTAAGGATATGTTTCTCGCTTATGGAGGTGACAAAGAGCTAGTCGTAAATGGTTACGTCGATGTAAGCTTTTGACACGCATCCGACGATTCTAAATCGCAAACCGGATACGTGTTTATATTGAACGGTGGAGTCCATTGGTGCAATTCTAAACAAAGCGTCGTGGCGGGATCTACATGCGAAGCGGAGTACATAGCTGCTTCGGAAGCAGCAAATGAAGGAGTCTGGATGAAAGAGTTCATTTCCGATCTAGGTGTCATACTAGTGCATCGGGACCAATAAAGATCTTCTGTGACAATACTAGTGCAATTGCCTTGGAAAAGGAATCCAGATTTCACAAGAGGACCAAACACATCAAGAGACGCTTCAATTCCATCCGGACCAAGTCCGAGTGTGGGAGACATAGAGATTTGCAAGATACATACGGATCTGAATGTTGCGGAACCGTTGACTAAGCCTCTTCCACGAGCAAAACATGATCAGCACCAAGACTCCATGGGTGTTAGAATCGTTCTTGTGTAATCTAGATCATTGACTCTAGTGCAAGTGGGAGACTGAAGGAAATATGCCCTAGAGGCAATAATAAAGTTATTATTTATTTCCTCATATCATGATAAATGTTTATTATTCATGCTAGAATTGTATTAACCGGAAACATAATACATGTGTGAATACATGGACAAACTTAATGTCACTAGTATGCCTCTACTTGACTAGCTCATTAATCAAAGATGGTTATGTTTCCTAACCATAGACATGTGTTGTCATTTGATTAACGAGTTCACATAATTAGGAGAATGATGTGATTGACTTGACCCATTCCGTTAGCTTAGCACTTGATCGTTTAGTATGTTGCTATTGCTTTCTTCATGACTTATACAAGTTCACCAGAACTATGAGATTATGCAACTCCGTTTACTGGAGGAACACTTTGTGTGCTACCAAACATCACAACGAATCGGGTGATTATAAAGGGAGCTCTACAGGTGTCTCCAAAGGTACATGTTGAGTTAGGCGTATTTCGAGATTAGGTTTGGTCACTTAGATTGTCGGAGATGTATCTCTGGGCCCTCTCGGTAATGCAAATCAATATAATCCTTGCAAGCATTGTACCTAATGAGTTAGTTACGTAACGATGCATTACATAAACGAGTAAAGAGACTTGCCTGTAACGAGATTGAACTAGGTATTGGATACCGACGATCAATCTCTGCAAGTAACATACCGATGACAAAGGGAACAACGTATGTTGTTATGCGGTTTGACCGATAAAGATCTTCAGTAGAATATGTAGGAGCCAATATGAGCATCCAGGTTCCGCTTATTGGTTATTGACCGAAAGCAGTCTCGGTCATGTCTACATAGTTCTCAAACCCGTAGGGTCCGCACGCTTAAGGTTTCGGCGATGCTTATATTATGAGTTTATGAGTTTTGATGTACCGAAGTTTGTTCGAGTCCGGATGTGATTACGGACATGACGAGGAGTCTCGAAATGGTCAAGACATGAAGATTGATATATTGGAAGCCTATATTTGGATGTCGGAAGTGTTCCGGGTGAAATCGGGATTTTACCGGAGTACCGGGGGATTACCGGAACCCCCCGGGGGCTTATTGGGCCTACATGGGCCTTAGTGGAGAAGAGGAGAGGAGGCAAGGGCTGGGCCACGTGCCCCTCCCCCCTAGTCCGAATAGGACAAGGAGAGGGGGCAGCGCCCCCCCTTTCCTTCCTCTCTCCCTCCTCCTTCCCCCCTTCTCCTAGTACAACAATGAAAGGAGGGAGTCCTACTCCCGGTGTGAGTAGGACTCCCCTTGGCGCGCCTCTCCTGGCCGCCGCCTCCTCCCCCTTGGCTCCTTTATATACGGGGCAGGGGGGCACCTCTAGACACAACAATTGATCTCTTGATCTCTTAGCCGCAGCGGTGCCCCTCCACCATAGTCCTCGATAATATTGTAGCGGTGCTTAGGCGAAGCCCTCTGACGGTAGAACATCAAGATCATCACCACTGCCGTCGTCTTGACGGAACTCTTCCCCGACATTCTACTAGATCGAGATCAGGGGATCATCGCCATCGAGCTGAACGTGTGCTAGAACTGAGGTGTCGTAGTTTCGGTGCTTGATCGGTCGGGCCGTGAAGACGTACGACTACATCAACGGCGTTGTTCTAACGCTTCCGCTTTCGGTCTACGAGGGTACGTGGACAACACTCTCCCCTCTCGTTGCTATGCATCACCATGATCTTGCGTGTGCGTAGGAATTTTTTTGAAATTACTACGTTCCCCAACAGTATCAAGCATCCCCAAGCTTAATTCCTGCTCATCCTCGAGTAGGTAAATGATAAAAACATAATTTTTGATGTGGAATGCTTCTTGGCATCCTTCTTAATGTAAATCTTCTAGACTGCCATGAATATCTAGGTACCAAAGATTGAAGAAAAAAGTTTAATGTTGACATAAAAACAATAATACTTCGAACATGCTAACCAAGCAATTATGTCTTATCAAAATAACATAGCCAAAGAAAGCTTATCCCTACAAAATCATATAGTAAGGCTATGTTTCAATACTGTCACACAAACTTGTCATCATGCATAACCCCGATGACAAGCCGAGCAATTGGTTCATACTTTTAACGTGCTTCAGCCTTTTCAACTCTTACGAATACATGAGCGCAAGCCATGGATATAACACTATGGGTGGAGTAAAGTATAATGATGGGGGTGATGAGAGGAGACAAAAGGTAGAAAGTCTCACATTGACGCGGCTAATCAATAGGCTATGGAGATGCCCATCAATTGATGTCAATGAGAGGAGTAGGGATTGCCATGCAACGGATGCACTAGAGCTATAAATATACGAAAGCTCAACAAAAGAAACTAAGTGGGTATGCATCCAACTTGCGTGCTCACGAAGACCTAGGACATTTTGAGGAAGCCCATCATTGGAATATACAAGCCAAGTTCTATAATGAAAAATTCCCACTAGTATATGAAAGTGACAACATAGGAGACTATCTATCATGAAAATCATGGTGCTACTTTGAAGCACAAGAGTGGAAAAGGATAGTAACATTGTCCCTTCTCTCTTTTTCTCTCATTTTTTTGTGGGCCTTCTCTTTTTTTTTCTTTGGCCTCTTTTTTTATATTTAGTCCGGAATCTCATCTCGACTTGTGGGGGAATCATAGTCTCCATCATTGTCGGTGTACTAGAGTAGGGGTACCCTAGTATCCCGAACTCGTGCACGGGCAGTTGCAGCACCCCGCGGCAAGGCTTGCCGGGTGACCGCCAAGGTCCTCCGTGGTTCCTTTGGAGACATTCAAGAACAAAGTATTTAAGCCAAGGAGACAAGGCCCCGGCAAGAGGAGCTTGCCGAGAAGGCCAACCAAGGCATCTCAAGGAACTTGCCACGACGCCACGCTTCCGCAAGCGCCCGGCAAAACCATGGCGACAAGCTTCCGGACGCGACAAGACAACGACCATGCAAAAGGCGCTTACCGCGGCAAACTACCACTGTACCCTCGCTCCAGACATCCACCAACGTGGTCGCTCAGGACCTTTCCGGTAGCAGCATGGCAAGAGCTGTCTTGACCCGGTGATGCAAGCAGCGGCAATGACAATATTGCCATCGTGGCAGCGGTGGCGTCCCCGGACGGTCCCCTTTTTGCACTATTTGGGCGGCGTGAAGCGGGCATTTAATGCCTTTGTCCCCTGCCACGTCGAGTTAGGTATGATACCTTTATCGCATGTAGTTGTACCAACCACAATTCCTTTTCCATTTTACCCTTGTCTACGTTTTACCTGTCGGAGACCCTTTAGCATATAAAAGGAGGCCCATGCGCAACGTAGAGGAGGGTTCAAGGCAGAAAACACTCATGCTAGGTCTCGTTAGCGGCGGCCAGATTGCGTCTTTGTAGCACTCAGCGCTCCCAAGCAAGAACTCAATACACTCGGACATGCAGCGGTGGGAGTGTTCTCTCTCCGGAGAGCTCGAAGCTGGGTAAACTTCTTTCATTGTTTCGCCTCGATCTGCTCTTCGTGCGATCTCTGCCCCCCGCGAACCGAAAGGCTCGGTCCGCCGGGTCCCATAGGTGTTTCGTGGATCAGCTTCCCGACATCTTTGGCGCGCCCAGTGTAGGGCAGACCTATGCCATCGCTTGTTTGTCGGCGCTTTACAGCGGCCACAAACCTCATGGCCAAGAGAGCGACCTTCATCTCGCCGCCCGGAAGGAAGGAGAGCCTAGCATGAAGTACATTCAGAGATTCAGCCAGACAAAGACAACATCTCAGATGTCCACCCCGCCAGGTAATGTCAGCGCGTTCCATCGAGCGTGCTTGGCTGCTGAGATCGCAGGAGGAGATGGCGATGTGCAAGATCAGAGATGTCGGTGAGCTATATGCCTGGCCGACAAGTGTGCACGTGCTAAGGAAGGAGGAAACTCCCGGAGAGAATCTGAAGCGGGAGGATCCGATAGTGAAGAAGCTGCCCCCAAAAGAAAAACCGTGGCGAAACAACAGGAAGAAGAAAGGCAAAGATGTGCTAGTCGTTGAGCGGTCCAAGAACGGAGGGGCGCCAAGAAAGCCAAAGCTGGTAGCTCGGCGAGGAGATTGCCACAAGCACCAACTACCGGCTGTGGCGGTCGCCGGCAAGCGAGGGCGGCACCAACAAGCGATCTTGCCAAGATCCACCGCACCAAGGCCATGACCTCCAGAGCTGCAAGAAGGTCGAGCAGCTTGTCGAGCAACAAAAGGCTGAATACGAAAGCGACGCGACAAGGAGAAGGCCCAGGAAGGTCTTTGGAGGAGCGGCAAGAAACGCCCTGCCGAGGAGGACGCCGCAGCAAGGCCAAGCAGCAAGGAGACAGACCTCCATGGTCGCGACAAGGATGAAGACGACGACGATGAAGATATGGATGATGACGAGACCGATGAGCAGGAGTTCCGAGAAAGCCACGGAGGTCCTGTGCGTTGACGGCGGTGCTTCTGCGCATACTTCACACCGCCCGGCTCAAGCGGTGGGTGCGGGAAGTCAATCGGCGAGAACCACCCGTCGAGTCACGCAAGCCTCCGAAATGGTCCAAAGACGCCTATCATCTTTGATATTGAGGACCACCACGATCGCATAATCATGCGGTCGGGTGCTTGCCGATGTTGGTTTCACCAACTATCCGCAACCTCAAGGTCACTAAGATGTCGGGTTGACGGCGGGCGGCTTGAACCTGATCTCCTCCGCGGTACTCCGAAACTCCAGATCCCCGATGGCGAAGCTCGAAGAGACCGCACATTCCAAGGAATCAATCCGGGAAGGAGCAAGTCGAAGGAAAGATCACGTTGTCGGTGACATTTGGCAAATGAAGTTGAACTTCAGGATCGAGAGGGTAACTTTTGACGTTGTCGACTTTCCATTGCCTTACAATGGGATACTCGGCAATCAAAGACTCGCCAAATTCATGGCAGCCTCTCACTATGCATACAACATGTGAAGATGCCAGCCCGATAAGTGTCATCTCTGTCCTGGCGACAAGAAGGGCGCTCTTATCTGCGCCGACAAGATCTACCGAAGCAAAGCAATGCACAGATCGCAAGTCACTTGCCGCTGAAGCTCCCCGGGCGAAGAAGAAGAAGGCCAAGTCCGCAAGAGTTCTGATGCCCATTCGCAAGCGCACCTCTTCGAAAAGTGCTGCGCTACCGTCGAGTACGCACCATCGAGATCCTCCGGCAAGTGTAAGAAGACAATGGCAGCTCCACCAGAGACCAAGAAGGTGTCCGCCAAGGAGTATGGCTATGGTGGTACCTTTCCCATCAGCGCCACTCTCGTCCATATATAGGAAGCAGCGCTCGTTGCTTCCTCTGCGGTAACGTCGACGTGTTGCTTGGCAACCGTCGACATCCCCGTGTTCCTGTGAAAGTAATCGAGCACCATCTTGCCGTCTGTCCTCATGCTGTGCGCCCGTCAAGCTGTAAAAGTTAGGAAGCAGGCGGTGGGCGCCAATAATTCATCGCGAAGAAATCAAGAAATTGGAAGCAGCAGGCCTTGAGGAGGTGCTCCATACTACGTGGTTGGCCAACCACAGTAGTCGTCGCGCAAGAAGGCAAACGGGAAATGGAGGCTCTGTATCGACTTTTACCGATATCAATAAAGCTTGTCCCAAAGACCCATTTCCCTTGCAGCGCATCGACTGATTGTTGACTCCACGGCCGGATGTGACTTGCTTTCATTTCTTGATGCATACTCGAGGATACCATCGAGATCTTCATGGCGTAAGAGGATGAGGAGAAGACAGCATTCATCACCCCATGTGGCGCATCTTTGTTTCGTCACGGATGCCTTTCGGTTTAAAGAATGCTGGTTCAACATTTGCAAGGGTAGTCCATGGCGGCTTTTGAGCCGCAAATACGAAATGTGGAAGCCTACATGGATGACATAGTGGTCAAGAGCAAGGACAAGGCGACTACGATTCAAGATTTAGAGCGAAACCTTTGCAAATCTGCGCAAGATCAACCTCAAGCTTAACCCCGAGAAGTGTGTGTTTGGAGTCCCCTCCGCAAGCTTCTCGGATTCTTCGTCTCGATTGGGGAATTGAAGCCAATCCCGAGCAAAATCAAAGGCCATTGAGCAGATTGAAGCACCAAAGCGTCAAGGATGTCACGAAGACTTGCGGTTGCGTAGCTGCTCTCGGCGGGTTTATCTCTGGAGTCTGGCTGGCGCGCTTCATATTTTTCAAAATATTGAAAAGGCGGGTCCAATGAAATGGACTCGAGCGGAGGCTGCAACTGCAGGACTTAAAGAGATACATCCTCCACTCCAACACTTGTCGCACCTAAGCCACAAGAGAAGTTGCTGCTATATATAGCGGCAACCAATCAAGTGGTTAGTGCTGCGTTAGTAGCGGAGAGGAGGCGGATGATGAGCCAACAACCACGGCAGATGCATCCAATGACAAAGCGGGGACTTCACTTGAAGCAAGCTCTGGTCCCGACAAAGATGGATCTGCGCGGTAGCGTCGGAAGATCTGAGAAAAAGAATGGTGCAGCGCCAGTTTACTTTGTCGGTTCCCTTCTGCAGGGGGCTAGGTCAAGGTACTACTCTGGTGTGCAGAAATTGCTTTTCGGCCTTCTCATGGCCTCGAGAAAGCTAGCCATTACTTCCAAGCACATGAGATCACGATCGTCACTTTCGTTTTCCGGTGAAGAGGATACTACAAAATCCGAAGCAACAGGCGGGATTGTCGAGTGGGCACTGGAACATCAAGCTTTGGCCTCAAGTTTGAGAGCACTTCAACTATCCAAAGCGAGAGCATTGGCGGAGTTCATAGCAGAATGGGCGCCAACACAAGATGAAGAAATTCCAGAAACGAGCATCCCGTCAAGGAAGCAAGCAAAGAGTGGTCGATGTACTTTGATGGTGCCTTGTCGCTGCAAGGCACCGTCTTGCGTGCTACTTGTTGCACCCACCGGAGAGCACCTCAAGTCGTAGTCCAGATGCACTTTCCCAAGGAGCAAGCAACGAACAATACCGCATGAGTATGAAGGTTTGCTTGCCGGTCTCGAGATCGCAGCGGACCTTGGGATCAAGAAGCTCATTATCGTGGGTGACTCACAGCATTGTCGTCCGCCAAGTGAACAAGAATTATCGAGTCATTGATGGAAGCTTACATTGATGAAGTGAGAAAGCTTGAAGAGCACTTGACGACCCTACAGATGGAACATGTTCCAAGAGCTCGAGCGACATTGCCGATGGCACAGCCAAGTCTGCGCCGCACTTAAGTTACCTGTGGAACCAGGGGACCTTTGTGCTCAAACCGACTCAACCGTCTGTAACGCCATCAAGCTGAATGAGCAAGAAAAGGAAGTTGATTGGTGACTATTTTCCGTGAGCTCCCGAAGCCGCCGCCAAGAAGGTCCTCAAGATCAACACCAAGAGGTCTTTGAGGAGCATCTGCTCGGCAAGCCCTAGGGTTTGTTCCGTTGAAGCGGGCAGCTCCGACAATTTTGCTCCGGCAAGCTTGCCGGGAACGTCAAGCTCCGGTGAGCCCGACTTCTCGCCAGAAGCGGATGTTCCGCAGCAGCGGATGTGCCTTTAGTCCTTGTTGTCGAGCCGCAAGCTCCAAAGATGGGCACAAAGAATTGTCCGTTCCTTCGTACGGAGAACTTCCGAAGAGCAAGAAGAAGCGGAAAGAGTAGCCGGCGGTCAAGTATGTACCAGTTTGTCGATGACACACCGTGATGTAAGAAGACTCAACGGCGTGAAATTGAAGTGTATTCACCGGGAAGACGGACAAAAGCTGTTGGCGAGAGATACATGGAGGCATATGTGGTCACCACATTGGCGCGAGCACTTGCCGGCAAAGCGTTCGGCAAGGTTTCTTTTGGCCAACAACCCTCCAGATGCAACCGCACAAGTAACCAAGTGTGAAGCGTGCGGTTCCATTCCAAGCGAATACACCGGCCGGCTCAAGCTCTCCAGACGATCCCTTTATCACAGCCATTTTCGGTCCGGGGGCTCGACATCCTCGGCCCCTTTCCCGAGCTGTTTGGGCTTTGAGTACTTATGCGTTGCTGTAATCGACAAGTTCCGCGAGTGGCGGCCGGAAGTGGAAGCGATGAGGAAGGTGACAGACGGTCGTGATCAAGTTCTTGGTCGATTGTTTGCCGCTCGGGATCCCTAACAGATCATCACCAAACCAATGACACGCAATTCACGAGCCGCACCTTCATGCGATCGTCCAAGATCTTGGCGCCAAGGTTCTGCCTTCGCATTGCTCATCCGAGAAGTAAATGCTTGGTCAGCGGAGAGGGCAAATCTTGAAAAGTGCTTCGGGCCAAAGACCAGGACTTTCGGGCTGCACAAGTGCGGAAAGAAGCTGGATTGAGGAGTCGCCGGTGGTTCTTTGGTCGATCAGGGCCGACGCCAAATCGAGCCAACGGCGAGACACCTTCGCTCTAGTCTATGGAGCGAGGCAGTTCTCCCCACGGAACTTGTATCTGGGTCACCTCGAGTGCTCGCTTATGATGAGCTTGAGCAAGAAGCGATTGCGACAAGATGACGAGCCTTGCTCCTTGAGGAGGACCGCGTCTTTCAAAGCTATTTGTCACGAGCTGCTCGATACCAGCAAGCTTTTGCCGCTACCATAACCGCAAAGTTAATGCCGAAGTCTCGAGGAAGGCGACCTTGTTCTTGGTAGCGTTCGATCCATCAAGAATTCCAACAAGTTGACGCCTTGAAGTGGGAAGGCCCTTATCGGGTGAAACGAGTCACTAGGCTCAGCGCTGTCCGCTTTGAGACCGAAGATGGCATTCGGTGAGCAACTCCTGGAACATTGAGCATCTTCGTAAGTTTTACTCAGAGGCGCGGTTGCGGAACCTGTTCCTGCAACCACCTTTTGTACAAGTCTGGCCGATGTTGCATGTAATCCTTTGTATGAAGCCGGGCACAGACCCCGTGCATAAGTAAAGCTCATGTGCTCCGCACATCTTGTCAATTTCATGCTTTCTATTTTTCTTTGCATGCGTTATCTGACACTTTGTGCAGCACCTACCCCCGGTAAGCAATAACGAGCCGTAAGGCTCCATATCTTTATTTTCTCTTCTTTCTCTATCTCAAAGAAAGGAATGTTCCCCTCGCCCACAAGTTTGCCGGGGGGGGGGGGGGGGAAAGGAGAATATAATGGTTTGGACCAAGCGTCGTTCAAGAAGTTTCACTTACCGGGAAGCAAGCTGACGAAAAAGCTAAGTTGCTAAAGTTTGAGCAATCAGTTTTAAAATTTTTATCTTCCTCGAATCAATAGTGCTTTGTATGGAAAACACATGCGGAGGAACCAACTCAGTAGCTAGTTGCGCCCTTACTTTGTTTCGAGTCCGCTCAACAACGTAAGTGAGCTGCGACTAGTTGCGACAAGGTTTCTTGTCGGTGGCGGCACCGCCAGCCAGTCAGCTGGCGACGTCTCCGCACTCAGCCATGGCTAAGGTGCTCATACCGCAAGTTCCCTAAAGCGTAGGGCAAAAACATACAAAGGAAGGAATCAAGTAAAGGAAATAACATAGCAATCGCTACCCGAAATAGAGTCATATTACAAGATAGCTTGTCGCAGCTCTAACGATTGTTCTCATAACATGACCAGCGACAAGAAAAAGAGAAAAGCGGGCGGCCTAATCTCGCGATCGCCCTCAACCCTCTTGATCCCGCTCACCTTGTCCACAATGGATGCGACAAGGGTCTTGAGCGCTTCCAGATCAGCATCCGGCGGCAAGGTCCTGAGGACGTTGGGGAGGTTGAGGCCTGGGTTGCGGAAGGCCACCTTCACCAGCACCTTTGAAGAGCTCCCTTGAGATCTTGCAGCGACTTCGTCCAGCTGCTTTGGGATCTTCTCACAGAGTCATTTGGAGGGCCGTCGCCACGCCTTTGAAGAACAAGCTGAGCTTGGCGCTGGGTTGGAGGTGCTCATCGGAGGAATACCCGAGATCCTCCATCCCAGTGCCATGACTCCACGTCGATGGGCTGCGGCAACATCGGCGAGACCCTCGATCCAAATGCTCCACATTCTCCCTAAAAGTGTTACAGGCGGCGGCCTCATGCCAGCAGCGCCTCATCGGCCTTGATCTTCTCCTCCAAGGCCACCTCCCGCTCCCTGGCGCCGTCCAGCGTCTTGGTCAAAGTAGTCAGCTTCAACTCAAGATCTGCGTTGGAGTCCTTGGCGGCGCTAAGCTCCTTGCTCCTCTCGGCGAGACGACCCTGCAGCTCGCCAAGGGTGTAGGCATCCTTCTCGCGCTCGCGCTTGAGCGTAGCAAGCTCCTCGCCGCTCACCTTGAGATTGGCCTCCAGCTGCGCCACTTTCGTCTCCAACTCCTTCTTGGCGGCCTCGACAGCTGCGGCAGCATCCTTTGCTTCCTTGAAAGCCCCGCCGAATGTTTGCTCGCGCGTGGCAAGCTCCTCCTCGTGGCTGTCAAGGTTAACCTTCCGCTGCACCAACTCGCCTTCCTGCGCAGACAACTTCTCGGCAGCAAGCCGCTGTTGCTCTTCAACTTCAGCCTTCTCGAGGAGGAAGGCTTTTACGCTCCTCGGCGAAGTTGCTCCCGCTCTCTGCCGGACCGGAGAGCTTCTGGTTGAGGCCCCGGAGCTCCTCCACGCGCTTCTCGATGTCCACTCCCGCCTTCGCGACAAAGCGCTTCTCGGGGCGCCCGGCTTGGCCTGTCGAGCGCGATAGAGCGACAACAGCCATAGCAATGCTCCTCCTCGGGCTTCGTCGGCTGCTGCTCGGCGCATCGACCAACAATCGGCCAATGAGGCGAGCAACTCTTCATCAAATATTTCTCCTTGATCGGCACCACAGAGCTCGGCGCCTGTGGAGCTTGATGAAGACGCCATCGCCGGCCTTCAAATAAGGGCGCACTGGTGGGGCTCTTGAACTGGCCTTGCGGCAAGCAGCGGGAGGGATCGGCATCGGCGTGGCGCTGACAGCTCCTGCGGCCCTCGGCCGTCAGTCGACGATCGCCGGACCCCTCGCCCGACCTGCTGGCGGCAACTTTGACCTCTCCGGCCGGGATCATCAGCGCCGGCCTCTTCTTCGGTGACGGCGGCGTCGTCGATATTGCCGCGCGCGTCCTCCTCGCCGGCGACCTCGGTCTCCATCGGCTCTGTGGCAGATGGATCTGACGACCGGAAAATGAAGAAAAAGTCAAGCAAATATTCAAAAAGGAAATCGAAGAAAAAGAACCCAAGGGAAGTTTTCAAACAAGAGGATTACCTGCCAGATCTGCGGTCGTGGTCTCCGCCATCGGAAGTCGCTAGTGCTGTCCCTTGCCGGAGAACTGTCCCTTGCCGGAGAGTTCACCCTTGTCGGAGAACGTTCCCTTGCGGGGGAATCCTCCCTTGGCGGTGTAGTCGAAGCAGATGGCATTTCGGGAGCGGCTTCCGGGCACTCCTGGTGAGGCTGCTCTGCTCCTACACAAACCAACAGTCAGATATCGGCAAAAAAAAGAGCACCCATGCACGCCGAACAACAGGAAGTAAACCATATACTTACAATGGGGGCTGCGCTGGGGGCTGCTTTGAGGAAGGGTTGCCGGGTCCGGCAAGGTGGTCTCGGACACGCCTCCTATGTCATGCGGTGGGTTCGTCTCGATGACAATCACGGGACCTTGGCTCTCTTCGACACTCTACAGGCTAAGCGTCACGAAAAGGAATGGGTTCGAGTAAAGCAAATCAGATACAAGACAAAACAGCAAAAATTGAAGAACTACAAGTACAACAAAGAATCTTACTCTTCTTCTTCCTCGCCGGAGCTAAGCGCGAGAGGTCGAAGTCCAGCCCACCTTGGCGTGACAGGCGGAGGAGGAGTAGGTTCCCTTAGCCGCTTGGCGGGAAGCAGAGCGGTGGTCCGGGAGGGCCCGCTCCGATTACGCGGCGGGCGTGAGGGTGCTCCAGCGGCAACAGTGCTCGCCACGGTGGAGGCGCGTCGCCATGGCGCGGAGGTTGTTGACCGTCTGTCGCCCGCCACGCCCCCCGGCCTTGCGAAGACGCCTTCTTGGTGGAGCTGGGCTCCGCTTGCAACTGTGCGAAGGTGAGAAGGAGGAGGAGTCGATCTTCGACGAGCTGCTCGCGTCCTCGGCGGGCTCGCTCGACTCAGCTTCGGGCCCGACAAGCTCTCCCTCGCCGGCAAGCTCCTCTTGCTCGGCAAGGCTTACCGCCTCTGCTGCCTCTGCCTCCTCCACGGTGAATCCAAACTTCGCTTGGCGGCCCTGCGCCGCCGCCTCTTTCCAGCCCTAGTGGCGTCGCTGCATCTTCGTTTGGTGGTGTCGCGAGTAAAGGCGCTTCGTTCATCGGAGCGACCGGCGTTTCTACCAAGCCGTCAAAGAACTTCTGCACGACGTTGTCTGCGAGCTCTTGCCAAGTTGGGAAAATTCCATGCGAATCGCGCAGCGGCATCATTACGCGGATGCGTTCGGCGAGGAGTTGTTGCCTCAGTGAACGACACTCCTCGGCAACCTCGAACGCTCCGGATGTTCAGATCGTGCTTGAACAGTTCTAGGAGCATCGCGTCGGTTCCAAAAGATGAAGTTAAAATTGAGGCCCGGGCGCAGCCTCATGATATCCGCGCCACGACTCGAACTTCCCAGCGGGTCTCCTCCTCTCCCGCAGGGGGGGCGCGCGGCGACGAAGAAAATCCAGCGCCAACGGCGCCTACAAAGGAGCCCGGCAAGCCTAAGGCGTGGGATCCGGTGACGGCAATCTTCAACCTAGCGTCTTCCGGCCACGCTGCTCCAATCGTTTCGCGCTCATCGGGGTTTGGCGCCGGGCGATAACGGCTGCGGGTTCTCCTCGACAATCCAGCACCAGTCTGCTCTCCATTCATCCCACTTGTCATGCGGAGCTCTCCCTCCAGATAAGCTTCCTTCTTACGGTTCTCGAGATCCAGCGATTCCAGCCGGATAGAGGCTCCCTCTCTCAACCCGGGGCATAAAGAAGTGGCGGAAAAGAGCTACATTTGGATAGACTCAGGCCAAAGTTTTCGCAGAGGTGTCGAAAACCTGCCATGGTCGAAACGGCATTGGGGGTGAAGTCAAGGAGGCGGAACCCGTAGGTGTTCATGATGTCACGAAAAAACTTCGAGAGAAAGGCGGGCAGAGCCCGCAGAGAAGAACAACGCCAAGAAGGGATATCCATTCGGAGCCAGATTCAAGCGGTAGGAGTACCTTCGCGCGCGGATGCGCTATGCCTCCGTCGACCGGAAGAGGTAGTAGTACTCCCTCGATCCCTCACTACGAGCCGAGGGGAAGGTTCTCTGCTCCTTCGCAGCGCCCTTGAGCACAAGCGCCTCGGCGACTTCACGACCTTCCCTTGTCGGCTTGCGGAGCCATGGCGGAGGTGGTGGGGGAGATCGACGGCGTTGGTGATGCTGGTGGCGATGGGGGGCGGAGCGCTGCTCTCTTTTCAGCCTTGGGAAGAAGGGGGAGCGGCGGAGGTTTTCGAGATTGGAAAAGCAACCGGCGAGATGGGCGAACTGCCTGTTTCCCCGATTATAAAGAGGAGGGGCGGACGTTCGCCTTTCGAATAAAGAAACCACCCACGATCTCTCCCACGACGCCGCATTCGGACGCGTGCTGCCTCGTGGAGGGCGTGGTGGGTCCGGAGTAAGATACGGCGTAACCCAGGCCGCGTGTGCCCGTGCCTGCTTTGGGCCTGGCCCAATAGCGCTCGGCACTGTGTGGCCCAGCCCGAGGCTCTGTCGGTGTACTAGAGTAGGGGTACCCTAGTATCCCGAACTCGTGCACGGGCAATTGCAGCACCCCGCGGCAAGGCTTGCCGGGTGACCGCCAAGGTCCTCCGTGGTTCCTTTGGAGCCATTCAAGAACAAAGTATTTAAGCCAAGGAGACAAGGCCCGGCAAGAGGAGCTTGCCGGAAGGCCAACCAAGGCATCTCAAGGAACTTGCCGCGACGCGCCACGCGCCCCGGCAAGGCCCGGTGAGCGACAAGCTTCCGGACGCGACAAGACAACGACCGCGCCAAGGCGCTTGCCGTGGCAAACTACCACTCTGTACCCTCACTCCAGCACATCCACCAACGTGTCGCCATACAGGACCTTTCGGTAGCGTGGCAAGAGCTGTCTTGACGGTGATCTTAGCCGGTGTGGCAGCGACGCCGACAATATTGCCATCGTGTGGCAAGCGGTGGCGTCCACAACGGTCCCTTTTTGCACTATTTGGGCGGCGTGACGGGCATTTAATGCCTTTGTCCCTGCCATCAGAGTTAGGTATGATACACTGTGCAGGTAGTTGTACCAACCACAATTCCTTTTCCATTTTTACCCTTGTCTACGTTACCACCTGTCGGAGACCCCTTTAGCATATAAAAGGAGGCCCATGGGCAACGTAGAGGGGGGTTCGAAGGCAGAAAACACTCATGCTAGGTCTCGTTAGCAGCTGGTGTGTACTGTAGCACTCAGCGCTCCCAAGCAAGAACTCAATACACTCAGACATGCAGCAGTAGGAGTGTTATCTCTCCGGAGAGCTCCGAAGCTGGGTAAACTGCTCGTGTGCTTCGCCTCGATCCGCTCTTCGTGCGATCTCCGCCCCCCGCCGAACTGAAAGGGGCTCGGTCCGCCGGTCCCATAGGTGTTCGTGGATCAGCTTCCCCGACAATCATCCTTTCCTCACATGGGACAATGCTCTAATAATGATGATCATCACACTTTTTATTACTTACAACTCAACAATTACAACTCAATACTTAGAACAAGATATGACTCTATGTGAATGCCTCCGGCGGTGTACCGAGATATGCGATGAATCAAGAGTGACATGTATGAAAAGATTATGAATAGTGGCTTTGCCACAAAATACGATGTCAACTACATGATCATGCAAAGCAATATGACAATGATGAAGCGTGTCAGGATAAACGGAACGGTGGAAAGTTGCATGGCAATATATCTCGGAATGGCTATGGAAATGCCATAATAGGTAGGTATGGTGGCTGTTTTGAGGAAGATATAAGGAGGCTTATGTGTGATAGAGCGTATCATATCACGGGGTTTGGATGCACCGGCGAAGTTTGCACCAACTCTCAATGTGAGAAAGGGCAATGCGCGGTACCGTAGAGGCTAGAAAATTGTGGAAGGTTGAGAGTGCGTATAATCCATGGACTCACATTAGTCATAAAGAACTCATATACTTATTGCAAAAGTTTATTAGCCCTCGAAGCAAAGTACTACTACGCATGCCCCTACAGGGATAGATTGGTAGGAAAGACCATCGCTCGTCCCCGACCGCCACTCATAAGGAAAGCAATAAAAGAACACCTATGTGTCAGAATTGTTACACAACTTTTACCATACGTGCATGCTACGGGACTTGCTAACTTTAACACAAGTATTTATCAATTTCACAATTACTCAACTAGCACACTCTAATATTACCACCTTTATATCTCAAAACACTTATCAAGTATCTAACTTCTCATGATATTTAATGAACTCAATATGGAAGATTAATTTCATGATTAAAGAAAATTACCATGCTGTTTAAGACTCTCAAAATAATATAAGTGAAGCATGAGAGTTCATTAATTTCTATAAAATATAACCACCGCAATGCTCTAAAAGATATAAGTGAAGTACTAGATCAAAAACTATTTAACTCAAAGGATATAAGTGAAGCACATAGAGTATTCTAACAAATTCCGAATAATGTGTGTCTCTCTCAAAAGGTGTGTACAGCAAGGATGATTGTAGCAAACTAACAAATAAATACTCAAATCATACAAGACGCTCCAAGCAAAACACATATCATGTGGCGAATAAAAATATAGCTCCAAGTAAATTTACCGATGGATGAGGACGAAAGAGGGGATGCCTTCCGGGGCATCCCCAAGCTTTGGCTTTTTGGTGTACTTGTATTAACTTGGGGTGCCAAGGGCATCCCCAAGCTTAGGCTCTTGCCACTCCTTGTTCCATACTCCATCAAATCTTTACCCAAAACTTGAAAACTTCACAACACAAAACTTAACAGAAAATCTCGTGAGCTCCGTTAGCGAAAGAAAACAAAACACCACTTCAAGGTACTGTATTTAACTCATTATTTATTTATATTGGTGTTAAACCTACTGTATTCCAACTTCTTTATGGTCTATAAACTATTTTACTAGCCATAGATTCATCAAAATAAGCAAACAACACACGAAAAACAGAATCTGTCAAAAACAGAACAGTCTGTAGTAATCTGTAATTAATGCAAACTTCTGGAACTCTAAAAATTCAGCCAAAATAGGAAGACCTAAATAATTTGTTTATTGATCTGATGCAATTGGAATCAATATTATATCACGTTCTGGTAATTTTTAACAATTGTTTTCGTGAACAGAAAGTTTCTGGAATTTTCAGCAAGATCAAATAACTATCGTCCAAGAAGATCCTATAGGTTTAACTTAGCAAAAACACTAACTAAATCATAAAAACAAATCTAACCAGAGTCTAGATCGAAGATTTATTCCTAAACAGAAGCAAAAAGCAAAAAACTAAAAATAAAATTGGGTTGCCTCCCAACAAGCGCTACCGTTTAACGCCCCTAGCTAGGCATAAAAAACACGGATAGATCTAGATATTGCCATCTTTGGTAGGCAATCCATAAGTGGCTCTCATAATAGATTCATATGGCCATTTAATTTTATTTCTAGGGAAGTGTTCCATGCCTTTCCTTAACAGAAATTTGAATATAATATTTCCTTCCTTCATATCAATTATTGCACCAATCGTTCTAAGGAAAGGTCTACCAAGAATAATAGGACATGAAAGATTGCAATCTATATCAAGAACAATAAAATCTACGGGCACATAATTCCTATTTGCAACAATAAGAGCATCATTAATTCTTCCCATAGGTTTCTTGATAGTGGAATCTGCAAGGTGTAAGTTTAAAGAGCAATCATCAAATTCGCGGAATCCTAGCAAATCACATAAAGTTTTTGGAATCGTGGAAACACTAGCACCAAAATCACACAAAGCATATCATTCATGATCTTTAATTTTAATTTTAATAGTAGGTTTCCCACTCATCATAAAGTTTTCTAGGGATAGAAACTTCCAACTCAAGTTTTTCTTCATAAGATTGCATTAAAGCATCAACGATATGTTTAGTAAAAGCTTTATTTTGACTATAAGCATGCGGAGAATTTAGCACAGATTGCAACAAGGAAATACAATCTATCAAAAAGCAATTATCATAATTAAATTCCTTGAAATCCAAGATAGTGGGTTCATTGATATCTAAAGTTTTGATCTCTTCAATCCCACTTTTACAAATTTTAGCATCAACATCTAAAAACTCCAAATTTTTGGAACACCTTCTACGTAAAGGTGGCTCATCTCCAGTCCCATCATTATCAATATTCATATTGCAAAACAAAGATTTAATAGGGGACACATCAATAACTTTTAGATCTTCATCGTTATTCTCATAGAAATTAGAAGAACACGCTTTCACAAAGCAATCTTTCTTAGCACGCATCCTAGCGGTTCTTTCCTTGCACTCATTAATGGAGATTCTCATGGCTTTGAGAGACTCATTGATATCAAGGTAAGGTGGAATAGATATAAGTTTCAAAGAATCAACATCAAGAGAAATTCTGTCCACGTTCCTAGCCAATTCATCAGTCTTAGGCAACTTTTCTTCAAGCAAAGCATTGAAATTCTTTTGCGAATTCATAAATTCTTTAACACTAGTCTCAAATTCAGAGGGCATCTTATTAAAATTTCCATAAGAGTTGTTGTAGGAATTACTATAATAATTAGGGGAATTACTAGGATTTGGCCTAGGATTAAAGTTTCCTCTATATGCGTTGTTACCAAAATTATTCCTACCAACAAAATTCACATCCATAGATTCATTATTATTCTCAATCAAAGTAGACAAAGGCATATCATTAGGATCACAAAAACACTCTTATTAGCAAATAATTTCATAAGTTCATCCATCTTTCCACTCAAAACATTAATTTCTTCTATCACATGAACCTTTTTACTAGTGGATCTTTCGGTGTGCCATTGAGAATAATTAACCATAATATTATCTAGGAGTTTGGTAGCTTCTCCTAAAGTGATTTCCATAAAAGTGCCTCCCGCGGCCGAATCTAAAAGATTTCTAGAAGCAAAATTCAATCCGGCATATTTTTTTGTATAATCATTCACAAATTCAAACCATGAGTAGGGCAATTATGTATCATTAATTTCATTCTCTTCCAAGATTGTGCAACATGTTCATGATCAAGTTGCTTAAAATTCATAATATCGTTTCTAAGAGAGATGATCTTAGCGGGAGGAAAATACTTAGAGATAAAAGCATCTTTGCACTTATTCCAAGAATCAATACTATTTTTAGGCAAAGACGAAAACCAAGCTTTATACGATCTCTAAGCGAAAAAGGAAATAGCTTCAATTTAACAATATCATTGTCCACATCTTTTCTTCTTTTGCATATCACACAAATTAATGAAGCTATTTAAATGGGTCGCGACATCTTCACTAGGAAGGCCGGTAATTGATCTTTCATGACAAGATTCAACAAGCAACATTAATTTCACAAGATTGATGCTCGGTAAGAGAGGAGCAATCGGAGTGCTAAGAAAATCATTGTTGTTGGTATTGGTAAAGTCACACAATTTAGTATTGTCTTGAGCCATCGTGACAAGCAAGCAATCCAACACACAAGCAAAAAAGAAACGAGCGAGAAAGAGGCGAACGGAAAAGAGAGGGCAAATAAAACGGCAAGGGTGAAGTCGAAGAGAGGAAAACGAGAGGCAAATGGCAAATAATTTAATGCGAGGGATAAGGGTTTGTGATGGGTACTTGGTATGTTGACTTTTACGTAAACTCCCAAGAACGGCGCGAGAAATCCTTCTTGCTACCTCTTGAGCACTGCGTTGGTTTTCCCTTGAAGAGGAAAGGGTGATGCTGACAAAGTAGCGTAAAGTATTTCCCTCAGCTTTTGAGAACCAAAGGTATCAATCCAAGAGGAGCTACGCTCAAGTCCCTCGCACCTACACAAACAAATAAGAACCTCGCAACCAACGCGATAAAGGGGTTGTCAATCCCTTCACGGTCACTTCACAGTGAGATCTGATAGATATGATAAGATAATATTTTTGGTATTTTATGATAAAGAGAAATAAAGATGCAAAGTAAAATAAAAGGCAATGGAAATAGCTAAGTGTTGGAAGAATAATATGATGGAAAATAGACCCGGGGGCCATAGGTTTCACTAGTGGCTTCTCTCAAGAGCATAAGTATTACGGTGGGTGAACAAATTACTGTTGATTGATAGAATTGAGCATAATTATGAGAATATCTAGGTATGATCATGTATACAGGCATCACGTCCGTGACAAGTAGACCGACTGCTGCTTGCATCTACTACTATTACTCCACACATCGACCACTATCCAGCATGCATCTAGAGTATTAAGTTCATAAGAACAGAGTAACGCTATAATCAAGATGACATGATGCAGAGGGATAAACTCATGCAATATGATATCCTCGATGGCAACAATACAATACGTGCCTTGCTGCCCCTGCTGTCACTGGGAAAGGACACCGCAAGATTGGACCCAAAGCTAAGCACTTCTCCCATTGCAAGAAAGATCAATCTAGTAGGCCAAACCAAACTGATAATTCGAAGAGACTTGCAAAGATAACCAATCATACATAAAAGAATTCAGAGAAGATTCAAATATTGTTCATAGATAATCTTGATCATAAACCCACAATTCATCGGTCCCGACAAACACACCGCAAAAGAAGATTACACCGAATAGATCTGCAAGAGAACCGAGGAGAACTCTGTATTGAGATCCAAAGAGAGAGAAGAAGCCATCTAGCTAATAACTATGGACTTGAAGGTGTGAGGTAAACTACTCACACATCATCAGAGAGGCTATGGTGTTGATATAGAAGCCCCCCGTGATCAATGCCCCCTCCGGCAGACTCAGGAAAAAGGCCCCAAGATGGGATCTCACGGCATGTAAGGTTCTTGGCGGTGGAATTTGGTTTTCATGGATGCCTCTGATGGTTTGGGGGTACGTAGGTATATATAGGAGGAAGACGTACGTCGGTGGAGCAACATGGGCCCCACGAGGGTGTAGGGCGCGCCTGGGGGAGGTGGGCGCGCCCCCTACCTCGTGCTCTCCTCGTTGATTACTTTACGTAGACTCCAAGTCCTCTGGATCACGTTCGTTCCAAGAATCACGTTCCCGAAGGTTTCATTCCGTTTGGACTTCGTTTGATATTCTTTTTCTGCGAAACTCTGAAATAGGCAAAAAAAACAGCAATTTGGGCTGGGCCTCTGGTTAATAGGTTAGTCCCAAAAACAATATAAAAGTGTATAAATAAGCCCATTAAACATCCAAAACAGAATATATAATAGCATGGAACAATAAAAAATTATAGATACGTTGGAGACGTATCGCGCAAGCATGAGGGACCCCCGCTGTAGGGTATGTTCATGATTTGCTTATGGTGGGTGGCATGAGTGACGGAAGCACAGACCCGAGTAAGTAGGTTGTTTGCGTATGGTAGTAAAGTGGACTTGATGCCTTATAATTCTATGGTTGGGTTTTACCTTAATGATCTTTAGTAGTTGCAGATGCTTGCTAGAGTTCCAATCATAAGTGCATATGATCCAAGAAGAGAAAGTATGTTAGCTTATGCCTCTCCCTCAAATAAAATTGCAATAATGATTATCGGTCTAGTTATTGATTGCCTAGGGACAAATAACTTTCTTGTTGACAAAAACTCTTTACTAAAACTAACTTAGTTGTGTCTTTATCTAAACAACCCCTAGATTTCATTTACGTGCTCTTTATTATCTTGCAAACATATCATATAACACCTACAAAGTACTTCTAGTTTCATACTTGTTCTAGGTAAAGCGAACGTCAAGCGTGCGTAGAGTTGTATCGGTGGTCGATAGAACTTGAGGGAATATTTGTTCTGCCTTTAGCTCCTCGTTGGGTTCGACACTCTTACTTATCGAAAGAGGCTACAATTGATCCCCTATACTTGTGGGTTATCACTACACCTTGGGATAACCTTTTCATAGACGATTGTTGGACCCAAGGATCAGTCCAGATATCAATACTTTGTCCGTCTCCAACTCGCCAAACATGTCCTTGATTTACAGTATGAACTCCTGCCATGATGCTTCGCCAATTACACGATGACCCCTTCTTAGGGCCTGTTCGCTAGTCCTCCCCAGCCTCAAACTCCTCGACTCTTCAGCCCCGTAACCAGCTGCTATCTTCTCGTAAATATCCTGGAGTTCGAAAACCGTTTGGGACAACAGCTTCTCAATCATTAGCTCTAACATGGGCTGCTAGCCCATTACGCTTGGATGTAGCCAAGCTTGGTCCAAAGAGAGATGGTCTTGCAGCCCAATTGGCTCGTTTTCTGCTCTTTAGCCCAACAAGAAGATAAGAGGGGATGGCATACAAATCAGGAAGGAGAGAGAGAATACGATGAGTTGCTCGTGAACCGGTAGGCAATGTCACTTGGCGGTGGCACAAGCACGCAATTCTTTTCAAATCCCGCTTCCTAGTTTCTGCGGAGCCACGTTTTCCCAACTCCACAACTCCTTCGATTTTACCCACAATTTTTAACCAACTTCTTGCTCCAAAATCCAGGAGTTGACCTGTTCGCTGGACTATGGGCTAGATATGAGGATCTGAGAAGCCAGAGGGCTCCCGAACACGCCCTTAATGTAGCACAAAGCAGGTCACCGTGAGGACAATATTTTGCTCTCTGAATAGTAGCACGTAATGAATCAGTGTTCTCAATTAAGTGCCAGGCCTGTTTTGCAGGCAACACTATTGAAGCAGTGTATATCACGGAATCCCCACCTCCTTTTTTTCTTCTTCTTTGGCACACATATTTTCCACCACGAAAACCACTGCATAAGTTTGTAGTTAGCATCACCACCCCGCCAAAATTGTAAGATCACATCAGTTATTCCTTTGCAAGTTTTTCTAGGAATTTTAAGGACCGACATCACATAAGTTGGTATAGCTTGAGTCACCGACTTGATTAGAATTTTCTTTCCTTTTGAAGGCAAACGTATCTCCTTCCAACCATTAAGTCAGAGAATCAGACGATTAAGTAGGTATTGAAATATGTCACATTTATCTAAATCCAGTGTTGCTGGAAGGCCTAAGTATTTATCATCTAAAGCCCCAGTCATAATTTGGAGTGTGGAAAAGACTCGTACTCTCATGTCAACATTACTACTTGGGCTAAAGAAAATACTAGGGCTTATCAACACTAACGATATCTTGAATCTGTGTTGGTATTTCCCCAAAGAGGAAGGGATGATGCAGCACAGCTACGGCAAGTATTTCCCTCCGTTATGAAACCAAGGTTATCAATCCAGTAGGAGAACCAATCAACACTATGTAAACGGTGCCTGCACACAAAGAACAAATACTTTCAACCCAACGCGTAAGAGGGGTTGTCAATCCCTCCATGGTAAAGACATAGATTAAGTTGTATGAGATTGGATAAATAGATCTAGCAAGAAAATAAAATAAGTAAAGAAAAAGTGTAGCAAGGTATTTTGGGTTTTTGGAATAATAGATCTGAAAACAATATGATAAAAGATAGACCCCGGGGCTGTAGATTTCACTAGTGGCTTCTCTCGAGAAAATAGCATACAATGGTAAACAAATTACTATTGGGCAATTGATAGAAGAGCAAATAATTATGACGATGTCCAAGGCAATGATCGTGTATATAGGCATCACGTCTAAGATTAGTATACCGACTCCTGCCTGCATCTACTACTATTACTCCACACATCAACCACTATCCAACATGCATCTTGTGTATTAAGTTCATGGTGAAACGGAGCAATGCAATAAGAATGATGACACGACATAGACAAGATCTATTCATGTAGGAATAGACCCCATCTTTTAATCCTTAATAGCAACGATACATGTGTGCCTCACTACCCCTTCTGTCACTAGTCGAGGACACCACAAGATCGAACCCATAATAAAGAACCTCTTCCCATTACAAGAAAAATCAATATAGTTTTCATAAAAAAAACAAAGATTAAGAGAAGAAATACGTGGCTATAACAATCATGCATATAAGAGATCAAAGAAAACTCAAATAATAGTGCTCCCTAGTTGGTGATTTATAAGAGAATATGGAGACTCAAATAAAAATAAAAATTGCATAAAAGTAAATAGATAGGCACTTCGCAGAGAGAAGCAGAGATTTGTAGAGGTGCCAGAGCTCAAAGCTTAAATTGGGAGATAAAATATTTTGAGAGGCATGCTTTTCCCGTCAACGAAAATGACTGAGTAATTCCCAATACTTTCCATGCTAGATACATCATAGGCGGTTTCCCAAACATAAAATAAAGTTTATTCATTTTTCCATCATTCTTTCACATTCCATGGCTAGCCGTATCCACGGGTGTCTTTCATACCAACACTTTCCAAGGAATTTATCATTTGACAACATAAAGTAAATTTCTTTTTCATTTAGGGATTGGGCATCCCTATTACCGCCACACTCTCATGCAATGACACGTGAATAAACACTCATCTTGAGAATAACACATCTAGCATGGGAAAATATTGGCCACCCCCTGTCGCTTCATGAGCAGTACGGGCACACAGAAAGGAAATTTGTTTAAAAAATTAGAGTTGGCACATACAAATTTACTTAGAACGGCACGGAAATATAACATATAGGCAGGTATGGTGGATCCATATGGCAAAACTGGGTTTTAGGATTTTGGATGCACAAGTAGCATTCCACTTAGTACAAATGGAGGCTAGCAAATAGATTGAGAAGCAACCAACCAAGAAACGAAAATTCTCATAAACGAGCATTAAGCATAAATAACGCCAAATAATGCACCACAAATAGGATGTAATTTCATTGCATGACTATTGACTTTCATGCTTGCATAGGGAATCACAAACCTTAACACCAATATTATTACTAAAGCATAATTACTCACCAACATGACTCATATATTACTATCATCATATCTCAAAACTATTACAAACAATCAAGTTTATTTTGTCCAATGATATTCATGAAAGTTTTTATTATATCCCTCTTGAGTATATATCACTTTAGGACTAAATTGATATATTGCCATTGCTTTTGACAAGCTCAAACAAATTTAAGTGAAGAACATGAGCATAAAAATTTTGTCTCTCAAAATAATATAAGTGAAGCATGAGAGAATTTCTTCAAAAGTTTTACTAACTCTCAAATAAATCTAAGTGAAGCATGAGAGTATTTCTTCAAAAATTAAAGCACACCGTGCTCAAAAGGATATAAGTGAAGCACTAGAGCAATTCCATAGCTCAAAGAATTTAAGTGAAGCACATAGAGCAATTCTAACAAATCATAGCATAAATATGGCTCTCTCAAATAGTTGTGTCCAGCAAGGATGATTGTGAAAAACTAAAAATCAAAACAAGCAAAGACTCATATAATACAAGATGCTCCAAGCAAAACTCATGATATGTGACGAATAAAATTATCGATGGTTGTTAGAAGAAAGAGGGGATGCCTTCGGGGCATCCCCAATCTTAGTTGCTTGGTTCTTCTTGAATATTAACTTGGGGTGCCCTGGGCATCCCCAAGCATAGGCTCTTTTCACTCCTTATTCCTTCATCCATCCTGATCTCACCCAAAACTTGAGAACTTCAATCACACTAAACTTAACAAAACCTTCATATGATCCGTTAGTATAATAATGCAAATCACCACTTTAAGTACTGTTGCAAACCCATTCATATTTTATTATTGCATTACACCTACTGTATTCTAACTTTACCATGGCTTGTACCCCCGATATAGTCCATATTTTCATCAAAATGAGCACACAATCCAATGAAAACAGAATCTATCAAAAACAGAACAATCTGTAATAATATGAACTCTAACCATACTTATGTAACTCCAAAAATTCTGAATAATTAGGACACCGTAGGCAATTTGTATATCAATATTGTGTAAAAAATTCAGAGCAAAAGCACGTTTCCGTGTTTTTCTAAAATTCTTCTACTAGGCCCAAAAGTTTCTGTTTTTCAACAAGATCAAATGAACTATCACCCAACATGATCCTAAAGGCTTTACTTGGCACAAACACAAGTTAAAACATAAAAAAACAATCATAACAGTAGCATAATTGTGCAAACACTCAAGATCATAAAGAAAAGGCAAAAATAAATTTTATTCATTGGGTTGCCTCCCAACAAGCGCTATCGTTTTAAGCCCCTAGCTAGGCATAATGCATAGATTCAAGTATTGTCATCTTTGGTTTTTGCGTCATAGGTTGCCCTCATGATTGATTCATATGGTGGCTTAACTCTTTTTCTAGGGAAGTGTTCCATACCCTTTCTTTGTGGAAATTGAAATTTAATATTCCCTTCTTTCATATCAATCACGACACCTATAGTTCGTAAAAACGGTCTACCAAGTATGATGGGACAAAACGAATTGCAATCAATATCAAGAACAATAAAATCTATGAGCACATAGTTCCTATTTGCAAGAATAATAACATCATTAATTCTTCCCAAAGGTTTTTAATACAAGAATCCACCAAGTGCAAATTAAGAGAACATTCTTCAATATTGGTGAGACCAAGCACATCACATAGAGATTTCGGAATTGCGGAAACACTAGCACCCAAATCACATAAAGAAAAGCACTCATAATTTTTAATCTTGACTTTAATGGTAGGTTCCCACTCATCATATAATTTTCTAGGAATCGAAATCTCTAATTCCAACTTTTCTTCTAAAGCTTTTATCATCGCTTCTACAATATGTTTAGTAAAAGCTTTATTTTGTTCATAGGCATTGGGTGAATTTATCATGGATTGCAACAAAGATATACATTCAATCAAATAGAAACTATCATAATTAAAGTTTTTGTAATCCAAAAAAGTGGGCACATCGCTAATTAAAGTTTTGACCTCTCCAAACCCACTTTTATCAATTTTTTCAACAAGATTTTCACCCTCCGAATTATGAGGACGCCCTCTAGCTAAAGTTGACTCTTCTTCAAGCCTCTTTTCATCAATTTTAGTATTACTAAATAAGGAATCAATAGAAGAAACACCAATCATTTTAAGATCTTCATATTTGTTAGGTTCTAGAGAACTGGCTTAGTTGCCATTTGATTTACTAAGCGTAGCTTGTGCATCGGATATTTTACCTAGTAAATTTTCAGCATGAGCATACTTGGATTGGAGATTAGAAACTTCTCTACTAACATGATCAAGTTGTTTTAGCACAAGAGAATGTTCTTTAAGCTCTTCGTAAAAAACTTATTGTGCTCAAATTGTGTAGTCATATATTCCTTGGTACTTTTCTCAATCTCAAGCAAAATATTGGGGTAAGGAACTTCATAATACTTTCTTTGAGACATCGTGACTACGCAAACATGGTTGCAAGAAAACAAGAGATCTAACGAGAAAAAGGCGAATGAAAAAGAAGGCAAATAAAAAGGAAAACTTTTGTGAAGTGGGGGAGATGAAAACGAGAGGCAAATGGAAAATAATGTAAATTGCAAGGAGGTGATGTCTCCCTGGCAACGGCGCCAGAAATTCCTTTGACGATAGCTTGAATCTGCGTTGATATTTCCCCAAAGAGGAAGGGATGATGCAACACAACTACCGCAAGTATTTCCCTCAGTTATGACACCATGCTTATCAATCCAGTAGGAGAACCAAACAACACTATGTAAATGGTACCTGCACACAAAGAACAAATACTTGCAACCCAACGTGTAAGAGGGGTTGTCAATCCCTCCACCGTAAAAAGATAGATTAAATTATATGAGATTGGATAAATAGATCTAGCAAGAACACAAAATAAAATAAGTAAAGAAAAAGTGCAGCAAAGTAATTTTGGGGTTTTGGAATAATAGATCTAAAAATAATATGATAAAAGATAGACCCGGGGTCGTAGATTTCACTAGTGGCTTCTCTCGAGAAAATAGCATACGGTGGGTAAACAAATTTCTGTTGGGCAATTGATACAAGAACAAATAATTATGACGATATCCAAGGCAATGATCATGTATATATGCATCACGTCCAAGATTAGTAGACCGACTCCTGCCTGCATCTACTACTATTACTCCACACATCAACCGCTATCCAGCATGCATCTAGTGTATTAAGTTTATGGAGAAATGAAGTAATGCAATAAGAACGATGACATGATGTAGAAAAGATCTATTCATGTAGGCATAGACCCCATCTTTTTATCCTTAATTAATAACAACAATAAATGTGTGTGTTACTACCCCTTCTGTCACTGGGTGAGGACACCACAAGATCGAATCCATCACAAAGCACCTCTTCCCATTGCAAGAAAAATCAATCTAGTTGGCCTAACTAAACCAAAAATTCGGAGAAGAGATACGACGCTATAACAATCATGAATATAAGAGATCAAAGAAAACTCAAATAATATTCATAGATAGATCTGATCATAAACTCGCACTTCATCGGATCCCAACAAACACGCTGCAAAATGTCATTACATCAAATAGATCTCCAAAAACATCGAGGGGAAGGTTGTATTGAGAATCAAAAGAGAGAAGAAGCCTTCTTGCTACTGCCTACGGACCCGTGGGTCTATGGTGAACTACTCACTTATCATCGGAGGAGCACCAATGAGGATGATGAACCCCTCCGTGATCGTGTTCCCTTCAGGCGGAGTGCCGGAATAGGGCTCTAGATTGGATCTCGTGGTTCTGGAACTTGCGGCAGTTGGAATTGTGTTTTGATCGCTTCCCTAGGGTTCTGGAATATCTGAGTATTTGTATACCTAAGAGGCGGTGGAGGAGACCTCCATGGGCCCCACCACCCATCAGGGTGCGCTAGGGGCCTATGGCACGCCTAGGTGGGTGGTGGGCCCCATGGGCCACCCCTCTGGTGTTTCCTTGGCTCCCAAGTTGTCTTCTGGGCGAAAAAAATCTCCAAAATGTTTTGTGGCATTTGGACTCCGTTTGATATGGATATTGTCGGGGGAAATCTGCACCACCACGGACACCTACGGGACCGGAGCCCCTTTTCGTTCGGGCAGAAGCGGAGGGTGCACGAAGAGCGGATCGAGGCGATCACACGAAGCGGATTTACCCAGCCAGAGCTCTCCGAGAGATAATACTCCTACCGCTGCTTGTCCGGTTGTATTGTGTTCTTGCTAGGGAGCGCAGGAGCTACAAAACCTAGCTTGAGAATCTGTGGCCTCGTACGAGCTGAACCGAACGAGCCGAACCCCTTTCTACGTTGCACTCGGGCCTGCTTTTATAGGCACAAGGGGTCACCACAGGTGGCAAGTAGACGAGGGTAGAATAGGAAAAGGCAGGTTGGTACACCGCTTGTACAAAGGTATGTTGTACTATACCTAACTTTCACGGCAAGGGACAAGAGCCATAAATGCCCGCCCCTCGCTGAAAAGTGCGACCTGGACCGCTGGCGTGCATCTCCGCTTGCCACGACGACAGCTTGTCGGGCCGCTTGTCGCCGCTCCCCTCACCGCTGCACAGCCGTCGACACGCGGCGCTCGGGAAGCCCCATGGCGACATCGCTGGTAGATGAGCTGGAGCGAGAGGAAGAGAGGTTACCCGCCATGACAGCGCCTTTGCCGCAAGAAGGTTCTTGTCGCTGCTTGGGGAGCTTGTCGCTCACCAAGCCTTCCAACAAGCTCCTCTTGCCGGGCCTTGCTTCCTTCATGCCTCAGTGGCCTTCCGGCAAGCTCCTCTTGCCGGGCCTTCTTCGTGCCTAGAGTGGCCTTCCCGGCAAGATCCTCTTGCCGGGGCCTTCTTCGTGCCTAGAGTGGCCTTCCCGGCAAGCTCCTCTTGCCGGGGTCTTGTCTTCATTGACTGATAACACTTTGTTCTTGAATGGCTCAAAAAGGGGCCACGAAGAGCCTTGGTGATCATCTGGCAAGCCTTACTGCACAGTGTCTGCGATCGCCGTGCACGAGTTCGGGATACTAGGGTACCCCTACTTTAGTACACCGACAGATATTCTGCGAAGTAAAAAACAAGCAAAAAACAACAACTGGCACTAGGCACTATGTCAATAGGTTAGTCCCCAAAAATGATATAAAGTTGCTATAAAATGAATGTAAAACATCCAAGAATGATAATAGAACAGCATGGAACAATAAAAAATTATAGATACATTGAAGACATATCAAACACACACCATTTTCCCCGAAGCAGATGTCGTGGTTCTAAGTCTGACAGTAGAATAGGGGGTACGTAGGAGGAGGCAAGATCCTAGCTATGATGAGGTTGTGCACGCAAGATTTACAAGTTTAGACCCTTCTCAGAAGAAGTAAAAGCCCTACGTCTCGGTGCCCGGAGGTTTGGTCGACTGGATTATACGTGAAGTTACAGGGAGTGCGAACCCTTATCTCAGTGGAGGGGTGGCTTATATAGAGTGCGCCAAGACCCCAACCAACCCACGTTACAAGGGGTTCAATGTACATAAAGGTGAGACGTTAATGGTAACGCCAATAATAAAGACATATAAATGATCATTAAGACTACGGAGTGAACGCCTGCCCGTTGCCATCCTGGTTGACTTTAGATCTTTTGTACTCCGAGTGATTTCTAGTGTGGTCGAATGACTATCTCCTGGTCGAATGGAATTGGGGTATCCGAGTGGAATTGTTGGTCGAGTGGATTGCACTTTGAGGTGATTTCAGTTGGTAAATGTTGTTGTCCTTTGAATGCCTCTGACTTTAGGGCAATGTCCTTGGGAAGGGTGTCTAGGTCAGGCCCATTACCCTACCCTAGGTACATGTCATCGTCATTAGCCCCCGAATGGATCGGGGTCCGAGTGGAGAAGAGGTTGAAGATGATTCCGACCCGATTTTTATGCTTTGGACGCATAAAACACGTGATAAACACATCTAAGTCTAACATACTTCCTATGCATAGGCATTTTATAAGCAAACAAATTATCATAGCAAGCAAAAATTAGCATATGCAAGGAAGAAGAAAGAGATGATAGCAATCTCAACATGACGAGAGGTAATTTAGTAAGATAAAAAATTGTACAACCATATTTTTCTCTCTCGTAATAATTACATGTAGGATCATAGGCAAATTCAACAAAATAGCTATCACATAACATATTCTCAACACGATCCACATGCATGCAAAGTTGACACTCTTCCAAGATAGTGGGATTAACATTAACTAAAGTCATGACCTCTCCAAACCCACTTTTATCAAAAATTTCATAAGATTGAATATTCTCCAAATATGTGGGATCTAAAGTTGACACTCTTCCAAACCCACTTTCAATATTATTGCAAACACTATTATAAATTTCATATTCATCATGGGGGATAAATAAATTTTCAAGATCATAAGAAGAATCACCCCAATCATGATCATTGCAACAGGTAGTGGACAAAGCAAAACTAGCATCCCCAAGCTTAGGGTTTTGCATATTATTAGCACACTTGGCATCAAGAGAATTTATAGTAAAATCATTGCAATCATGTTTTTTATTCAAGGAGCTATCGGGAATCTCTTCATAAATTTCTTCATCACAATTTTCAGGTTCACGAATTTCAAGCAAAACCTCATAAAGATAATCTAGTGCACTCAAATCACTAGAAATTGGTGCATCATAATTGGATATCTTAAAAGATTAGCAAGGGATGAGGATCCATAAACTTTTAGCAAGCGAAGATGCAAGCAAAAAGAAGGCACATGGTAACACAAGATTGAACGGAAGGAGGGCAAATAAAACGGCAAGGGTGAAGTGGGGGAGAGGAAAACGAGAGGCAAATGGCAAATAATGTAATGCGAGCGATAAGAGATTGTGATGGGTACTTGGAATGTCTTGACTTCTGCGTAGATCTCCTCTAACGGCAGCGCCTAAATCCTTCTTGCTACCTCTTGAGCATGCGTTGGTTTTCCCTTAAAGAGGAAAGGGTGATGCAGCAAAGTAGCGTAAAGTATTTCCCTCGCTTTTGAGAACTAAGGTATCAATCCAAGAGGAGACTACACGCAAATCCCTCGTACCTGCACAAACAATTAATAACCTTGCAACCAACGTGATAAAGGGTTGTCAATCCCTTCACGTCCACTTGCAAAAGTGAGATCTCATAGAGATAATAAGGTAAATATTTTTGGTATTTTTATGGTATAGATTGAAAAGTAAAGATTGCAAAATAAAATAGATCGGAAACTTATATGATAGAAAATAGACCCGGGGGCCATAGGTTTCACTAGTGGCTTCTCTCAAGATAGCAAATTCTACGGTGGGTGAACGAATTACTGTCGAGCAATTGATAGAAAAGCGCATAGTTATGAGAATATGTAGGCATGATCATGAACATAGGCATCACGTCCGCGACAAGTAGACCAAAATGATTCTCAATCTACTACTATTACTCCAAACATCGACCGCTATCCAGCATGCATCTAGAGTATTAAGTTCATAAGAAAAGAGTAACGCATTAGGCAAGATGACATGATGTAGAGGGATAAACTCAAGCAATATGATATAAACCCCATATTTTTTCCTCGATGGCAACAATACAATACGTGCCTTGCTTCCCTAACATCCTTTGGGAAAGGACACCACAAGATTGAACCCAAAGCTAAGCACTTCTCCTATTGCAAGAAAATCAATCTAGTAGGCCAAACCAAACCGATAATTCGAAGAGACTTGCAAAAGATATCAAATCATACATATAAGAATTCAGAGAAGAATCAAATATTGTTCATAGATAATCTTGATCATAAACTCACAATTCATCGGATCTCGACAAACACACCACAAAAAGTATTACATCGAATAGATCTCCAAGAGAATCGAGGAGAACTTTGTATTGAGATCCAAAGAGAGAGAAGAATCCATCTAGCTAATAACTATGGACCCAAGGTCTGCATGTAAACTACTCACACATCATCGGAGAGGCTATGGTATTGATGTAGAAGCCCTCCAGTGATCGATTCTCCCTCATGGAGGGGCCGAAAAAAGGCTCCAAGATGGGATCTCATGGGAAATGTAGGTTGCGCGATGGAAAAAGTGTTTCATGGTGCTCCTGGATGTTTTCAGGGTATAAGAGTATATATAGGAGAAAGAACTAGGTCGGTGGAGCCACGAGGGGCCCATGAGGGTGGGGGCGAGCCTACCCCCCTGGGCACGCCCTCCTACCTCGTGGCCGCCTCGTTGCTTCCTTGATGTCCACTCCAAGTCTCTTGGATTGCGTTTGTTCCAAAAACGATTCTGATGAAGGTTTCATTCCGTTTGGATTCAGTTTGATATTCCTTTCGGTGAAACACTGAAATAGGCAAAAAAACAGCAATTTGCACTCGGCTTTCGGTTAATAGTTTAGTCCCAAAAATAATATAAAAAGGTATATTAATGCCCATTAGAGATCCAAAACATATAATATAATAGCATGGAACAATAAAAAAAATTATATATACGTTGGAGACGTATCAAGCATCCCCAAGCTTAATTCCTGCTCGTCCTCGAGTAGGTAAATGATAAATAATTTTTGATGTGGAATGCTACCTAGCATAATTCTCAATGTAATTTTCTTTATTGTGGCATGAATGTTCAGATCCGAAAGATTCAAGACAAAAGTTTAAAAATAATAATACTTCAAGCATACTAGCAAAGCGATCATGTCTTCTCAAAATAACATGGCAAAAGAAAGTTATCCCTACAAAATCATATAGTCTGGCTATGCTCTATCTTCATCACACAAAATATTTAAATCATGCACAACCCTGATGAAAATCCAAGAAATTGTTTCATACTTTCGATGTTCTCAAACCTTTTCAATCTTAACGCAATACATGAGCGTGAGCCATGGACATAGCACTATATGTGGAATAGAATGGTGGTTGTGGAGATGACAAAAAGGAGAAGATAGTCTCACATCAAGTAGGCGTATTAACGAGCTATGGAGATGCCCATCAATAGATATCAATGTGAGTGAGTAGGGATTGCCATGCAATGGATGCACTAGAGCTATAAGTGTATGGAAGCTCAACAAAAGAAACTAAGTGGGTGTGCATCCAACTCGCTTGCTCACGAAGACCTAGGGCATTTTTAGGAAGTCCATCATTGGAATATACAAGCCAAGTTCTATAATGTAAAATTCCCACTAGTATATGAAAGTGAAAACATAGGAGACTCTCTATCATGAAGATCATGGTGCTACTTTGAAGCACAAGTGTGGTAAAAGGATAGTAACATTGTCCCTTCTCTCTTTTTCTCTCATTTTTTGTTCTGTTCTTTCCTCTTTTTTTGGGCCTTCTCTTTTTTTATGGCCTCTTTTCTTTCTTTTTTTATTTTTAGTCCGGAGTTTCATCCCGACTTGTGGGGGAATCATAGTCTCCATCATCCTTCCCTCACTTGGGACAATGCTCTAATAATGATGATCATCACACTTTTATTTACTTACAACTCAATACTTAGAACAAAAAATGACTCTATGTGAATGCCTCCGGCGGTGTACCGGGATATGCAATGAATTAAGAGTGACATGTAGGAAAGAATTATAAAGGTGGCTTTGCCACAAATACGACGTCAACTACATGATCATGCAAAGCAATATGACAATGATGAAACGTGTCATAACAAACGAAACTGTGGTAAGTTGCATGGCAATATATCTCAGAATGGCTATGGAAATGCCATAATAGGTAGGTATAGTGGATGTTTTGAGGAAGGTATATGGTGGGTGTATGATATCGGCGAAAGGTGCGTGGTATTAGAGAAGCTAGCAATGGTGGGGTGAGAGTGCGTATAATCCATGGACTCAACATTTGTCATAAAGACCTCACTTACTTATTGCAAAAATCTATTAGTTATGAAAACGAAGTACTATGCGCATGCTCCTAGGGGGATAGATTGGTAGGAAAAGACCATCGCTCGTCCCCGACCGCCACTCATAATGAAGACAATCAATAAATAAATCATGCTTCGACTTCATCACACAACGGTTCACCATACGTGCATGCTACGGGAATCACAAACTTTAGAACAAGTATTTCTCAAATTCACAACTACTTAAGTAGCATGACTCTAATATCACCATCTTCATATCTCAAAACAATCATAAAGAATCAAACTTCTCATAGTATTCAATGCACTTTATATGATAGTTTTTATTATACCCATATTGGATGCTCATCATATTAGGACTAATTTTATAGCCAAAGCAAATTACCATGCTGTTCTAAAAGACTCTCAAAATAATATAAGTGAAGCATGAGAGATCAATATTTTCTATAAAATAAAACCACCACAAAGGTTTCTAAAAAGATGTAAGCGAAGCACTAGAGCAAAATTATCTAGCTCAAAAGATATAAGTGAAGCACATAGAGTATTCTAATAAATTCTGAATCATGTTTGTCTCTCCAAAAGGTGTGTACAGCAAGGATGATTGTGGTAAACTAAAAAGCAAAGACTCAAATCATACAAAACGCTCCAAGCAAAACACATATCACGTGGTGAATAAAAATATAGCCTCAAGTAAAGTTACCGATGAGCGATTTAAGACGAAGAGGGATGCCTTCCGGGCATCACCAAGCTTAGGCTTTTGGTTGTCCTTGAATTTTACCTTGGCGTGCCTTGGGCATCCCCAAGCTTAGGCTCTTGCCACTCCTTGTTCCAAAATCCATCAAATCTTTACCCCAAAACTTGAAAACTTCACAACACAAAACTCAATAGAAAATCTCATGAGCTCCGTTAGCAAAATAAAACAAACCACCACTTTAAGGTAATGTAATGAACTCATTCTTTATTTATATTGGTGTTAAACCTACTGTATTCCAACTTATCTATGGTTCATACCCCCCGATACTAGCCATAGATTCATCAAAATAAGCAAACAACACATGAAAAACAGAATCTGTCAAAAACAGAACAGTCTGTAACAATATGATTTGTTAGAATACTTCTCGGACTCCAAAAATTCTGAAAAACTAGGAAAAGCGGGATAAATTGTATATTGATCTACTGCAAAAGAATTGGTATTTTATCATGTAATAGTGAATTTAAACAATTATATTCGTGAGCGCAAAGTTTCTGTCGTTTTCAGCAAGATCAAACAACTATCACCTAAGAAGATCCTATTGCACTACAAAAAAAAATACACTTCCGTGATGATACGTGTTTGTCATAGTAGGTCGCATTTTTTGTCATGCATGTACATCCGTGACAAATTTATGACAGAATCAAGATAGTGATACCGTGGCTGTCAGAGAAGTTTTCCATGACATTACCAAAATTATCATCACGGAAGTGTCCACTTCCATGACGATAAATCGCGCGTCACGTAAGTGCTTTCGTCAAGGGTGACCGACACGTGGCATCCACCGTAGCGAACGCCGTTAAGCTATTGGGTCGGGTTTTGGATCCGATAACCCATTAACAGCCCGACCAATGGGGATTTTCCACGGTAAAATCATCATTGGCTGGAGGAAACACGGTTTCCGGCTCGTTGTTGGGGCGTATGTCATCCACTCATTGGACAAAAGGCGCCTATGATACGCCGACAGTGGCACGGCCCTAACAGAGGCCCATTCTCGTGAAAAGGCCGCCCGCTTGACTTGGTCAAAGGTGACGGGTCGCCCATGGAAAGCCCGTTAACGGCCTGCTCGCATATAGCCCATTTACGCCCGCTAACCCAAGGCCCGCTTCGCCCTATCTGAATTAGGCCCGATGAGCGTCATCCGGGCCATCCAATACGATTCCGGCCGTTTTCACTTACGCCCATGACGTCTTCGGCTCATATGAGGCCCTATGTAACTCTTGGCCTATTAACGGCCCGGTGAAACTGCCCGCAATGAACAGCGATGTATCACTTTAGACCCATTAACGGCCCGTGGTGAAACCGGCTGTAATGAATAAAGGTATCACTTTATACCCATTAAGGGCCCATTATTCGGGCTTGGGCCGTTTCCAGCCCATGTTATCTTTCGGCCTCCTCAGAGCCCATTTATTCTTGGGCTCATTTCGAGCATTCGTTTACTTATGGCCCGTTACTGTCATTTTCTGCTTGTGGGCCAAATTCAGCCCATGGTTATAGTCGGCCCGTTTATGGTCCGTTAATACATTGGGCCGTTTTCATAGCGTCATCAAATACAACCTATTAACGATGGCCCGTTATGGTCGGCCCATGAACGGACGATTCCAACTCTAGCCCGTCTACGACCATAATGCGGCCTGTTCTTGGCCCATGTTTGGCCAATCGATCATACGGCCCGTATAAGGTCCATTGATGATACGACCCATAGAAGGCCCATTGTTTCTACGGCCCGTAGAAGGCCCAATGTTTCTACGGCCCGTAGAAGGCCCATCGCTTCTATGGCCCGTAGAAGGCCCATCGCTTCTACTACCGTAGGAGGCCCAAGGTCACTACAAGAAATATTAGCCCATGGTTATTGTGGCCTAGTTTTAAAAATAGGTTATTGCAGCCACTAGCAAACCACGGAAAAGAACTGCATCGACTACAAGCAAACAAATAAACAAGACAACAAGGAAATAAATAAGCAAGCAACTTATGCTAGGCTATCACGGCTATTACACATATTACATCCACTGGGCATCAAAGTTCACCACCAGTGCAAATATAGGGAACACAACAGCATATAAACGCCAAGAAGAAAACAAGTCCGTAATCAAACCACTTTCAAGAGTTCAAGAAACAATATCCTCGAGTACCCATAATCTTTGGCAAGATGCTTAGCAAGCTTATTAACTTTCTCTTGTTTGGCGTTTAAATCCTCCAAATATTGTTGCCAGACAAGAAAGTACGATCTGAATTCTGCAGGACTTCCTCGGTCCTTGACTTCTTGCCGCAAAGACAAATTGACCGATGCCTTTCAAATTGTAGTTGAGATCAAGAATCCAAGTGATTCAGTGCAACGAGTTCGAAGAGCTTGTGCCAGCGGTATCGCCAAGAATTTCGAACACTACATCAACGCAGGATCAGGGGTTTTCACCGCTCACAAGATCGTTTTATCACCTTTCTTGAGACCAACAGGTTGTCTCACTATCTTGAACCTTATCTGCATTACTTTCTCTACCATTGCATAGTGGGGTGCTCTTCTCCAATATTCTGTTTGCATACTACAAGAGAAACAAGCAGACACATCACAGGTTTAGCTTGTAGTATACAACAACAACAACAACAAAGCCTTTAGTCCCAAACAAGTTGGGGTAGGCTAGAGGTGAAACCCATAAGATCTCGCAACCAACTCATGGCTCTGGCACATGGATAGCAAGCTTCCACGCACCCCCGGCCCATAGCTAGCTCTTTGTCAATACTCCAATCCTTCGTGTCTCTCTTAACGGACTCCTCCCATGTCAAATTCGGGTCGACCCCACCCTCTCTTGACATTCTCCACACGCTTTAGCCGTCCGCTATGCACCGGAGCTTCTCGGAGGCCTCATGTTGAATATGCCCAAACCATCTCAAACGATGTTGGACAAGCTTCTCCTCAATTGGTGCTACCCCAACTCTATCTCAGATATCATCATTCCGGACTCGATCCTTCCTCGTGTGGCCACACATCCATCTCAACATACGCATCTCCGCCACACCTAATCATTGAACATGTCGCTTTTAGTCGGCCAACACTCGCCGCCATACAACATTGCGGGTCGAACCGCCATTCCCTGTAGAACTTGCCTTTTAGCTTTTGTGGCACTCTCTTGTCACAGAGAATGCCGTAAGCTTGGCGCCACTTCATCCATCCGCTTTGATTCGATGGTTCACATCTTCATCAATACCCCATCCTCCTGCAACATTGACCCCAAATACCGAAGGTGTCCTTCCGAGGTACCACCGCCATCAAGGCTAACCTCCTCCTCCTCACACCTAGTAGTACCGAAACCGCACATCATGTACTCGGTTTTAGTTCTACTAAGCCTAAACCCTTTCGATTCCAAGGTTTGTCTCCATAACTCTAACTTCCTATTTACCCCGTCCGACTATCGCCAACTAGCACCACATCATCCGCAAAGAGCATACACCATGGGATATCTCCTTGTATACCCCTTTGTGACCTCATCCATCACCAATGCAAAAAGATAAGGGCTCAAAGTCAATTTCGATGCAGTCCTTGTAGTATACCAAACTCATTTTGGTAAACCGGTTCAAGAGTAAGGTGGACAGGATAACAACATGAAACAAACATATATCTATGTACTATGGTCATCAGATTGTCCATATCATTCTAGTTTATGTTCCCTAATCAAGATAGAGACACGATTCAACTCATATATTTTTAAGACACAAAGACATAGACAGTAATATAAGTGTGAGAAACTACACATCATTGACAAAGACTTGTAATGTGCATCACATGAGAACATAACTGTTTATACAACTTAAATCAAATCAACATAGAGCAAGAAGTTAGAACAAGAATCCAGCTTAAAGAAATAGGTTTAAAACATACCTGCTGGCGCCATTGGAGTTTCAATTGGATCCTTCAAATTCGAAAGTAGTTGGTATGAGTAAATACGGTGATGCAACAACAAAGGAGTATGGACCATAGCTACGGAATCTGACTGAGAACAGCTTGCTCTTCCGCTTAAACGTGGAGTTTGGGTTAGCTGTGGTGGTCTTAGTGCTTTGGGCACCGCAGAGCTTTACAAACCGCTTCGTGTGGGGGTACTGTGGTGGACATGGTGCTTTGTCAACTATAAGTGGGTTACTATCCGCTGGGGTTGCGGTTAGATGGGTTGTAGCTGGTTCTCTGCCCAACGTGTAAGTGTGCAATCTGGAAGAGTCTCGATTATGTGTGGTGGGGCTAGTTTGTGGGCCAGTACAACCATGGTTCTATCTGCATCGACGGCTGTGTAGCATCTTTTTGTGAAGAACGGGTTTTTGCTCCCTTAGATACTGCCATCACCACCTTCAATTCAAATGGCTGATAAACAAGAAAAGAAATTGAACGTACAGACATTATATGATAGATTGATGTGGTAATTCACATATATGTTGTCTAACCAAACAGACAAAGATGACACAGTTTCACATATATGATGCCTAACTAAACAGGATAGCATGACACAGTTTCAGATATATGATGGATAACTTAACAGGATATAATGGCATAATTCAACATATGATGAGTACCTAAACAGGATGACATGACAAAACTATATGATGTCTTTCTAAAATAGGTTGGGATGAAATAATTCACATACATGTTGTCTAAGTATACAGGATGGCATGATATAATTGGAATAATTGATTCATATACTAAGCAGCTGGCACTCGCATGTATGATCTCTAAAGTAAGCAGATAGAATTCAATATTGTACATATGATGTCTAAACTAAGCAATGCAAGACACCATATGCATCATATGAGAAATATAAACATTGCAACTTAGAGCATACACCTCGTGTGGGATATAGGACCTGTCATCTGCTCCTAATCCTCCTCCGAGGAGCTCCAGAACCATCGAGATATATGCTTCAACAGTACCATTGCACCGCTTCCAAGACCTTGTTTTCACTCCATTTTTCCATAACCGCTCAAATGGCTGATACACATGAAGAGTAGTTCAATATACATGATTGTCGACAAATGGAATACGTAATGAAAAAAAGATGGCATGAGATAACTTACATATATGATGCCTGGCTCCATGGCGGTGCATAATTCACATATATGATAACCGGCTGAAAAACATGGCATTGCATAATTCACATATCTGATATAGAAAGCAAACAGAGGCATTCACACAAAGCATGTCTAATCTAAGCAGATGGCATGGCAATGCAAGACCCCAAATGCATGATATGAGCAATATAACCCAACCAAGTTAGAGCATGCACCTGGGGCGAATACGACCGTCATCTCTCTCTGAATCCTCCTCTGAGGAGCTATCTCAGTAACCAAAGCAAGAAATCTGCATCGACGGTAGCACCGACCGCTCGTAAGACCTTGTTTTCACTCCATTTTCCCATGACCGACTCAAATGGTCGATGCACAGAAGAGTAGATGAATGTATAAACATTGTTGACAAATGGAATACATTATGGAAAAAATATGGCACGATACAATTCACATATAATGATGACTGGCTAAACAGGATGGCATTGCATGATTCACGATATGATGCACGGCTAAAGAAGATGGCATTGCATAATTCCATATATTCCCTCCGTTCCTAAATATTTGTCTTTTAGAGATTTCAAATGGACTACCACATACGTATGTATATAGACATACTGTAGAGTGTAGATTCACTCATTTTGCTCCGTATGTAGTCACTTGTTGAAATCTCTAAAAAGATAAATATTTAGGAATGGTGGGAGTATGATATAGAAACCAAACAGTGGCATTCACACAAAGCAAATCTAAACTAAGTGATGACATATAAGATGTATAATGTAAGCAATGCAAGGCGCCATATGCATGATATGACCAACATCGGCATGCTGTGTTAGAGCAAACACCTCGGTGGTAAACAGGCATGGTCGGTCGATTCTAAATTCCATCTCGAATAGCTTATCTTCCTCCTGAATACAATCTGGAAATGCAGGAGAGGGGGGGCGCCCACCATGGAGCAGCATCTGCATGACATTATATTCGCATGCAACGGTCTTCTCTTTTTCTCTAGATGTTCAGTACGATTGTGTACAATATCTGACATCCATACCTACTAATAAAAGAAATAGGTATTCTTAGTCCGTCATGCTATTTTATAGAAAACCCCTAATATTTCTGACATTAAACCCGCAGTACATATCAATATTAATTATATTTTTAAATACTTATATCTTCTAAACCGTAACTCCAAATTAAACATGTTATATATGGAATTTGATTAAAAAACATATAGAATTTGATTATGATGTAATTTTAGCTGTTAATCATTAAAAAAAAATACTATCTAGGGTGCAATCTTAATCAACAGTGGATGAATATCTTAGCCGTATTCTTTGCTCCCGTTGCAACGCACGGGCCCTTTTGCTAGTGCATAATAAAAAAATAGTTAGATTTTGTAAGGCCTAAGGGGTGCATGCAAAAATCAAGACTGATGGTAGCAAACGAGTGGATGGATCCAAAACTAATGATAGCAGGTAGATTATAGCTTCAGTTTAAAAAGATAGACAATGGATCATCTATTGTTTGTTTCCCACCCAACATGAACCAGAAGACCCCGGATGAACCGGATAGTAGACAGATACTATTCGTTGCTGGCTCGATATGAGACCCATGGGCAATTCAAAACTCAATATTGAACGATAAAGTAGCAGGTAATAATAACAAATGTATAACGTAAGCAAACACGAAGATCGTGACCTCTCTTAGGAACTGTGTAGTCCTCGTGTTCATCTCGCCGATCGATGATGGTAATGCAGTTAGGCGTGGCTGCCAAGAACGGGGAAGATGATCGAGGCGGCGAAAGAAAGTCTGCGAGGGGATCTTTCTTTGCGATGAACGCTTCTATCGATGGTGCACCTCGTGGGTGGATGACGGCACGGCAGGACCGGGACATAACGCATGTAGTTTTCTTTGACGCCAATCAAAATGAAGTAAATCTGTAAGGCCTCCTTAGAATTGGAGGGTTCTATAAATGCAGGACAGAAAAACACAGAATAGGATAGGAATGCACGTGCAAAACAGAGCATTTGGAAACATAGGATTTCAGTCAATCTAGGTGTTTGGCTCACATGAATTGGAAGAACAGAGGAATGGAGAAACAAAGTGATGCGACGAGTGTACAACCTCTTTGGCATAGCCTTGTGGACCTCAACATCATTAGGTTGGACGTGGAGGATGGTGATGATGCTTGGTGTGGACCGCTTGAGGCGGGGAGAAGATCCAAGGCCTCCGAAACGGGCGCCGAGGGTACTGCTCACTGTGATGGACAGTTCCTGTCGTTGGAGCAGCTCCGCTAAGGTGTCTACGGCAATTTAGGCTCAAGCATGACAAGACGTATAACTTTAATATGAAGTGGGACCCTAATATCATCTGCAATAGATGATGTAAAATACATCACCAAAAGTGCTAGATGTAAAACGCATCAGCTTACGGCCGCTCCGACAAATACCGTAAGTACTGTTCACTCTGAACTTAATCGAAGAAAATGAACTTCACAAATAAACTGAATTTTCTTGTAAAACTGATTGAACTAGTAATGTGAGCATTGCAATAGATGTTTAGGGCGTTCGAGCACTAGTAGCAGAAGCGATGATCTAAATCGCCAGACGCCGAGGCAGGCGAACGACTAGCAGAGAGCAAGTCATGCAAGAGCACCATGAAGCGAAAAGTGCTAAAGCAAGAACTCCCGTAGGCCGGAGGTCGTGCAAAGAAGCAGCAGCGCAAGCGTAGAGCAAGAGCAGAAAGCAGCAGCACGAACGAAAGCAGGAGCAGCGCAAAGGCGACCGACAACAAGAACAGAAGCGGCGAAGCGAGAGCCGAGCAGCTGCAGCTAGTGCCGTTAGGAAGTCGCCGCCGAGGAAGCAACGACATGGGGAGAGACGCCGTGGATGATGTGGCGGCGACGGCGCCGTCGATGGAGACGCCATGTTCGCTTTCGGTATCGAGCACCGGCAGCCCCGTGAGATCGAATAAAGATAAAATGCAGCGGTGAGTGCAGAACCTCCTTGGTGGCGCCTGAAGTTGGCCTCGGCTTCATCGGAGGAATTGGTGAGGGTGTTGCGGTTCCGGTGGGGCAGGTCAAGACGGCGTTGTGGGGATTGAGGTGGCGCGATAAACGAGGCGAACGTCGGGGCAGCTCCTTGGAGGTGGAGGACGGGGCGGCTGATCCGGAGGGACGACGAGATCGACAACGGATCCTCATCCGGTGCGGTGGATGAGGGACGGCGAGCTGTTATGCGGTGGACGACGTGGTCGGGAAGAGTCTCCAGCTGATTGGCGGCCGTGAGGCCGACGGAGGAGCGTGGGGTTTCATGGGTTTTGGCGGCCTCGGTGTACGAATGGGGGGCGAAGGGGGAGGGGGAGCCAAGCTTAGGGACGCGCGTGTCCGAAATGTAGGGTAAGTTACCAGCGTACCCACACCGGTGTTGACCCTGCGACGTGGAGGTTGAGTTCGGGCGGGGGGGTAGAGGGGGGATTTCATGCGTCCTGGGCGCGGAGCGATTTGATGAGGAGGGAGTTCTCAGCGCGTCAAATTTCGGGATAACAATGCGCAGTGCGGGTTGAAGAAGCGGGAGTTTCAAAGCAGGTGAGGCAAAAAGATACTCGAGCTTGAAAATTTCGGGATAACAAGGTGCGGATTCCTTGTTCGCGTAACAAACTTAATGTGTAAAAAATCATACAAGACACAAGAGAGTCATGTCCCCTTTTACTATATTGCTATAGATGCCATTGAAAAAACTACAAGAAAATGTAAAAAAATCGGAGAACAAGATTACCTGCACAAGTACCAAATCAATTCGCACTTCCCTCAACAACAACAAAAAACAAATCAATTCCCACCAAAGAAAGAGTAATGTCCCTTTTTATATGATTACATATGCCATGATCTCGAATTTCAATTTTTGAATCCACGTTATGCTAAATTCAAATATATCATTAGGTGACCTTGCGGTTTATAATTGATGTAGTCGTACATTTTGATCTTCCATCATATATGAACATTTTACTCCACCATGTGAACATATATATTGTCGTCTACCATATGGACTAAATTTGAATCAGTTTTTCTTATTTGAATATGATTGTTGTCAAGTTATACAATAATTTAAATATTATCTTGATAACAAAAAGACATGCATATAGCAGTAATCATATTTCACTATGAACTACATGTACCATACGCTCTCCAATTCAAATATATGTATCCATTTTATGTTGAATTCAAATCATAGTACATTATTGGTCTAGGTAGCGAGATGTTCGTGATAATATAAACCCTGTTTTCATAAGTATAATTTTTGGCTGAATTGGGACAAGTTTTGGTATAAGCCTCTTGCAAAACCGGAGATTCTCTCAACAAGCCTCGTGGTTCCGAGAGGGAACGTGTCACCTTTGTGTCTTGAAACGATATACGCTGCCTCCCCTGATTTTATTTACAGAGGCAACATAGAACTATATGAGTGCCCTGTTAAATTTTGGAATTATTTCGGGTTCATTTGGCCTTTTATACATTAATTGAGTTTCGGACTTTTAATGTGCATAGTCTAAATATGAATTGCATGCACATGCTCCGTGCACCAATGTGGGTTGTAAAATCACATGTGTGTCCTTGGTTGAATTTCTAGGTCCCATGGAAGAAATGAGAATGAAATTCAAACATCTCAAGGCGTCATGACTCTGCCGAGAACATCGAGAAACTTAGATTTTAAATTCATGTAAATCAAAACTCATTTGGAAATCATGAAACTTGGCATGGTGTCATGTCATGGCACTAACATGTTGTGGTAAAAAATGGGCGATTTGGAAGCTTGTGGTTCTAAGAGGAACGTGCCACCTTTGAGTGTGAAACGATATACGTTGCCCCCCGCCTCTTTGAGTTTCTTAACAAAGGCAACATAGAACTACATTAGTGCCATGTTAAATTTTGGGATTATTCGGGTTCGTTTGTCATTTTTTATACATTAATTGAGTTTACGGTCATTTAATGTGCATAAGTCAAATTTGAACTACAAGCACATGCTCTCGTGCACCAAAGTTGGTTGAAAAATCACATTTGTGTCCTCGGGTGAATTTCTAGGTCCCATGCAAGAAATGAGAATAAAATTAAAACATCACGGGCATCGTGGCTCGGCTGAGAACATTGAGAAACTTGGTTTTAAAATTCTTGTAAATCCAAAACATGTCTGAAAATCATGAAACTTGGAATGGATGTCATGTCATGGTACTACCATGTTGTGGTAAAAAATGGCCGAATAGGAACAGATTTTGGTATAAGCTTCTTGCAAACCGAAGCTTCTCTAAAGAAGGCTCGTGGTTACGAGAGGAACGTGTCACCTTTGAGTGTGAAACGATATCGTTGTCTCCCTTGAGTTTATTTACAAAGGCAACATAGAACTACATGAGTGCCCTGTTAAATTTTGGAATTATTCCGCTTCGTTTGGCCTTATTTACACATTAATTGAGTTTTGGTCATTTAATGTGCATAATTCAAATTTGAACTACAAGCACGTGCTCCCGTGCACCAAAGTTGGTTGAAAAATCACATTTGTGTCCTACGGTGAATTTCTACTCCCATGCAAAAAATGAGAATAAGATTCAAACATCTGGGCATCGTGGCTCGGTCGAGAACATTGAGAAACTTGGTTTTAAAATCATGAAACTTGGCATGGTGTCATGTCATGGTAGTACCATGCCGTGGTAAAAAAATTGGCGAATAGGAACAAATTTTCAGATAAGCTTCTTGCAAATCGGAGCTTCTCTCAAGAAGGCTCGTGGTTACGGGAGGAACGTGTCACCTTTGTGTGCATAATTCAAATTTGAAATACAAGCACATGTTCCAAAGGCACCAAAGTTGGATGAAAAATCACATGTGTGTCATCTGGTAAATTTCTAGGTTCCATGCAAGAAATGGGAATGAAATTCAAAATTCTGGGCTTCGTGGCTGGGTTGGAAACATTGAGAAACTTAGTTTTTAATTCCTCAGAATCCAAAACACGCATGAAAATAATGAAACTTGGCTTGGTGCCATGACATGGCACCAACATGCTGTGGTAAATTTGCATCCGATTTGCGGCACACATTAACAATCAACAAAGTCATTTTGGAACAAGTGTTGTCACGTTACAATCGGAAACACAAGTATTATCAAACCGTGGGCGTTCTACTTACTAGTACCATTTACGCCCGCCACGCGTCCCATTTTTTATTAGCTAGGAGGCGCCCGTGCAGGTAGCTATTTGAGTACGAGAGGCGTGCGATCAGACCCCTGCCGTGCTTATCGGGAGGAGAGCCCTTTGACCTCCATCTCCGCCCACCTCTCTCCCAAGGTCTCCATTAATGGCGCCCGAGCCTCATTTAATGGCGTGGCTATGTCTCACTCGACTGAGATTTAAGAGAGAAAAAAGAAAATCTGACAGCATGGATCTTGATGTAAGATCCGACGGACCTATATAGCATCTACTGCGACTTATAGCAAGACTGATGAATATATAAGGACAATTTTTTTTTATCAAAGAAGGGCTTGCCCCTTCCGATTTTCATTACTGAAAACCACCACAATTCACAAGAAGTTCAGCACAACTCCAGCCTAACACGAAGGACTAAAAGCTACTCCCTCCGTCTCATAATATAAGACGCTTTTGACACTAGTATAGTGTCAAAAACGTCTTACATTATGAGACGGAGGGAGTACCAGATTGTAATCGCAACATCCCAAGAGGCCAACAAAGGCCAAACATCCGCGCTAGAACCCAACATTTCACAACCGACGACACAATCCACATCCTAAACCGATTATTACATCAAAAGAAACCAGAAATCAAGGAAGCCCAAAGCAACTAGAAGAACAGAATGCTGTGGTCGCCACAAAGAAGAGTTTTCTTCATTCCAGCCTCGCAACATTGATCTTCCACAAAAAGATAAGGACGATTAATTGTCTTACATAATTAGAAAGATAATTAAAAAGCCACATGCGGCTACGCCTGAAATACACAAGGGCAAAAGAAGAAGGAAGACAAGGATCTGGCTCGCTGATCTCTACTTTCTTGATGCGTTGCTGCAGGCCGCGGGAACTAGTCTCCACGGCGAGCGGCGATGAGCTCTTTCTTGTCCTCAAGACGCTGCTTGAGAACATCCATGAATTCCTCCACCAGCCTTTGGCGCTCGTTGCGGAGCATGTCATTCTCGTCCATAAGTTTCTTGACAATGACGCCGGTCCTCTTCAACAAGGCACTGGTCTCCTCCTCGCTGGTGCGCACTTGGACGATCTTCTCCCTCAAGAGGTCGCGCCGCCCGGAGCCTCTCATTGCCCTCCCTTAGTTGCCGGATGACGCCGGTAGCCTGTTCAAACGAGGCTTTCACGTCGTCCTGCAACCTCGCCAAGCCGGAGATCTGATCCATCTAGCTATGGACGATCACATGCATGCGCCTGTAACAGTCGTTGTCTGCCCGCGAGAAATTTTCCCAAGCCGCCGCGGCGCGGCGTGACATCTCTCGCATTAAATGGCGGCGGGACATCTCTTTGCTTCCATGGCGCCGGACCGATCTGCTGCATCGACGGCGGCGGGACCTCCGTCTTTGCCGGTGATGCGGCGGGACCTCTCAGGTTGCTACTTCAGCGGCGGGATATGTCGGCTGCTCTCGCGGCGGGCATCTCTCGTGCTTCCGCTTCCATGCTCGCCTCTTCCTGGTGGCAATCTCTTGACCCAGAACTCACGCTGGCCATGGCAGACGCAAGGGAAGGATGCTGAATGACTTGTTTGTTTTTGTGGATGAGGAGTTTTTTTTGCGATGAGGAGTTGAGGAGGAATGTGCAGTCATCTTGGCATACTAGTATTTATAACCGAGTACTAATACGCTCCTAAGTGGGAAACCGTTTAGGTTGTGATCAGTGTGAACAGCTTTGGAATTCAATATAGCGTGGTACTAATACGCTCCTAAGTGGGAAACCGTTTAGGTTGTGATCGGTGTGAACAGGTTTGCAATTCAATATAGTGTGGAGTAATTTGGAATGTGACGAGACGCAAGCTCAAAATTTATTGACGGTTCTAGTTTCAAGTGCGGCACTATTCTCGGATGGAGTACTTCTTTTCTACTCCCTCCTTTCCGGTTTTATAGGGCTTATCTCAAAATTTTAGTTTTTCCATTTTATAAGGCTCAATTTGGTTGTTCCCCAACACATGTTCAGATTCCTAGGTGCATTAAATCATTGCATGGAAGTATTAAGAGAAAATTGACCAGTGCATGTACGGAGGGAGTGCTTGTCATCAAAATGGATAAAAAGGGGCGTATCTAGAACTAAAATACTCCCGCCTTTCCAGTTTATAAGGCTCAATTAAAAAATCTCACCAACCAAAGTAGATGGTGAATGGTGGAATACTTTTTGTAGTTTGCAAAAGCACCCAATTAATGCTCTTGTTTTCCTCAAAAAAGTATGTTTACCAATGCATTAATTGCAATGCATGCATGCATAAATTACATGCATTGGTCAATTTTCTCTTAATACTTGCATGCATTGATTTAATGCACCTTGGAATCTGAACATGTGATGGGAAACAACCAAATTGAGCCTTATAAAATGGAAAAACTAAAACTTTGAGATAAGCCCTATAAACCGGAAAGGAGGGAGTACGTCTACATACATCTCCTTTTATCCATTTTGATGACAAGTAGTACTACTTACCCAAATGAACTTTATATCCAATGTACACAAAATATCCGTTCGATCGTTGGAAATTACCGATCCGATGTCGAAGTAATTGCTGCATCGCCACCAAAACCCACCATTTCTTAAGCTAAAGTAGACCAAGGTAATCCTATATTAGCATATTACTAAGATAAATGTAAGGCAGTCGAAACATTTAGGACGTGAGCTTGTCAATCTGAATGTGGAGGGACACAAGCTTAGCCCCGCCAGCAAGCTTAGGCGGAACTGTCAAGAAGGTCAGCTCCCTGACGTCGACGCCACCGGGATCCTTGCTGCTTGTCACCTCCATTTCCACCTTGACGGCGTCGGTCGCCCACAGCTTGGCCAAGTAGTGCGGCAGTGGGGACGCCCCCGCTCTAATGCAGACGACCGACACGCGATAGGCGCGCCGATGTCGAGCACACCGCCGACCAAGAAAACGCAGCGGCGGTCCTCCTCCGCCAAACGGCAAGAGCCGTGGTTCGGCAGCTGGCACTTGCATTTGGAGCACCTTGTCAGATCTTGGATCCTGCGCGACGGGCATGGGATGCGCGGTGCTGATGTGGTGGTAGAGCACGTGGCGGGCCTTCGTAGGCTGCAGACGGGCATGTGGCATTTGCAGGCACGAGCGGACACACGCCTCGGTGATCGGCGAGCTTGTGGTAAGTGACGTAGAGCCCATGACCTTCAGGCGGGCACTCCACCCTCACCGACGAAGGACGGAGTCCACCGCCCGTGTTCCGCACGTCGAAGCCACCGCCAAGGCTTCGCACTTCTAGCACTGCCCGCTGGTTCCCTGGGCGCCGACGCGATCCGCAGCAGGTGCCCTCCCATGCACCGCAGAAATCAATCCAACAAAGACATCAATCAAGAAACCTGCACCTTGCTCAATCAGCCGAATGGACGAGGTGTATTAGAACCTCATACACTGGAGGCGTCAAGGGGCGGAGGCACAAGGGGCAGTGGAGCACGGTGAGGTCCATCGAGACCTTAGAGAGGTCCATCGTCGGGCCTTGTTCCTGTTCGGTCTGCATGATCTTGCCCTCCTCGTGCACAACCATCTCTCGACTTGGGCCGGGGTATTACAAAGCTTATCGTCACATATTTTATACTCCCTCCGTTCCTAAATGTACTCCCTCTGTTCGGAATTACTTGTCTCGGAAATGGATGTATCTAGAACTAAAATACGTCTAGATACATCCATTTTCGCAACAAGTAAGGCTGGCCATAGTGGGAGTGACATAAGTAGTATCATGCACTTGGGACTCGCAAACATGCTTATGTGGCAGGCAATTAAAGAAGAGAGAGATGGTTATAGTAACATAGGTAGATATCTTTAGTAACATAATAAATATGGTGCTACTATGTGTCATGCATGGCAATAAATGGGACCATCTATGATACTAATCTATTATACTATGCACTATAGAGGTAGTAACATAGACTAGTAACATATGCATGTTACTAGTCTAAGTTACTCCCCACTATGACCAGCCTAATTCGAGCGGAGGGAGTAAGTCTTTATAGAGATTTCACTAGGTGGACTACATACGGAGCAAAATGAATGAATCCACACTTAAAATGCATCTATATACATCCCTATGTAATTCATAATGGAATCCCTACAAAGACTTATAATTTAGGAACGGAGGGAGTACTACTTCAAGGTGCATTAAATCAACACATGCAAGTACTATCAAAAGAAGAGTCACGGCATGCACGCATGCGTTGTAATTAATGCATCGGTAAACGCAAATTATTGAAATATATCGAGTGCAAGGTGCTTTGATGTGTCGCGTCAACTCGTACATCAACGAGAAGTTTGATTATCCTCTCCTCGCGGACTTAATCGCAATCGCCTTTGGCTGTATGACAAGGTTGGCCACACACCTGTCGGGCCCACCTGTCATACACGCAAAGACAGGAGCGTCCCTCCCTCGCCCATGAGCGTGGTGGCTGGTAAGACTAGGAGAAGCTTTCGCTACACGCTGTCCCTCCCGCACGCGGTGGACATGCAGCAGTTCAATCGGTGTCAGATGGCCAGAAGCGTACTGTAGTACTCCTCCAGTGCAGTAGTACACCACTACACCATCGATCCTGTTTGGATACTCTAACTCAGTTAGAGGTTAGAGTTAGATTCTAACCCTGAACTAACCCTGAACTAACTCTAGCCAAAGAGGTGTTTGGATGGCAGAGTTAGATGGAGCGCGGATACGGCAAGGCGCCTTCACGGACGGTGCGAGAGGAGGGTGGGAGAGGACGAGAAGCTTCGAGGAAGTGGGGAGGGATGTGCTGCGGCAAGAGCAAGAGAAAAAAATGTTTTTTAGTGGTTCCGAGAAGAACTAACCCAAATAAGCACCTCTTGGGTGGGTTAGATTTTTTGGATGGGTTAGATGCATCTAACCCAAACTAACCCTTCTGTTTGGATATTTTTGGGTTAGTTGAATCCAATCTAACCCAAACTAACTCTAACCTATGGATCCAAACAGGGCCATAATTGTTCGACTTCCCGAAGAGGCGAAGAGCCAAGCGCAGCCCGGACGCTCGTGTGGCAGTTTCATGTGTAGAGTAGTCTAGATAGCGTGTACCGTGCCTATAAGCTTAAAATCGTTGGGGTCGGCTCCATGCTATGTGGCCGTCTCGAAGTTTTTTTTTTAATTAAAATAGTCTTCGCCCCACCACCCCGGGTGATTGTAGTTTGCACGCTCATCCTGGTCAAGACAGGAATATATATTTTAATTTTTTTTTCAAAGGGGACTCCTCGCATCTGCATCGTAACGATGCATACGGCCACATATATTTTAATTTGTGGTGGGTAAATGTTAGAGGTTGCAACAAATATATTGTACACTGCGGGTCTTTCAGCCAAGTTTAGAGGCAAGCATGTGGGGCCAGTGCTATGATGTGTCGCATCAACTCGTAGAATGAGGAGAAGCTTGATTTTACTACACACCTTCTCCCTCGCCCATGCGCGCTATTGCTCGCAAACGAGGACATGCTTTTGCTTAGTAGTACTTCTACAACAAGCTATCCGTCCCGCTCGCGGTGGACGGACATGCAGTAGTGGATTCGACACTGTAGAAGCAGTAGTAGTAACATCATTGTTCGTCTTCTCGAAGAGGCGAAGAGCCAAGCACAAACCGAACGTTGCGATTCACGAACATTGGAGCACGCATATAGCCAGCCTCTTGCATGAGACAAAATTGCCATGTGAGCCCACTATTGTACTAGTACGCATTACAACTACTTGCTAGTATAGCCTCATAAACCCGTAAAGGAGTATTTGCCCTTCTAGAGATTTCAACAAGTGACTAGACTACACCGAGACGGAGTACATATGAAGCAAAATGAGTGAATCTGCACCGTAAATAAATACGTAGTTCTCTCATTTTCCTCTCTGAGGTGCACAATATTGAGTATACTGACTAGTCTCTTTTTGACACGCATTTACGTTTTTTTTGACACAGTACAGATGCAAGCGCTCATATACACGCACATACACTCACCCCTATGAACGCACACACGCACGGCACTATCATCTTGAAATTTATGAAGTCACCATAGGCACCTCGTCGTCGACGGGTCCATAGGTGCTTGAATGCCAAGGAGGGAGAGGGTAGCGGTTCCTGAGGCGTTGAACGGTCAATGATGCATCCTCAATTACATGCAGAGGGAATTAACTGGAGAGGCAGAATAGAGCCAGCACGATGTGAATGCAACAGAGTTTGGACTCTCATATAATAAAGGCGCCCCACCACTCCAATCCATCTACTCCCAAGTCTCTGCAACACCGCTGCTCACTCCAATCCAAGACCAAGTGACCCGAAGCCACAAGCACCTATGGAGGCGATGGACGCGGCGGCGATCGGCTATGCCAAATCATCCATAGCGCTCAACTGCGGCCCCGCACCAGCTGCGTTCCAGACGGTCTTTGGCGACGCATCAGCATCGTAGCCCTCGCCGACGCCGGCTTCGCCTCTCGCATGGACGACATGATGGTCAACTCCATCCGCAAGTTCACGCCCGTCAAGAAGCGCCACGGACGACCTTTTGCTCGCCCCAGCGCCACCAGTGCTCCTCATTTCCTGCCACCCTCATCGGCCTACATGGTGACGAACTCTTTCAAGCCACAGGTGGCCCTGCAGTCACCGGAGGTCGCGATGAAGAATGTGCACCTCGAGGCTGCGCTGCGCCGCAGCCTCGCCATGCAAGAAATCGCCGACCTGCACATCCACGCTTCACGAGGAAATCGTCTACATAGGCCACTACCGAGCAAGCGAGGACAGAAAGACGTTGGCCTTCTTCCAAAGAAATGGAATCTTTGGGCGCCATTGTTCAAAAGCACGTCGACCTGGCCACGAAAAGCTTCGCTGCTACTTAGGCCCTGCTCGTGGGTAGGCGCCCGAAATCGAGGAGGTGGACGCCGTCGATGGATGCATCTCTTCTTCTTGCCTCCTGTAACCAGCACGCATCGCCTCGTGGCCTTAATGTTTAGTATAGTACTCCTCCGTTCCCAAATATAAGTCTTTCTAAAGATTCCAGCAAGTGACTACTACATACGAGCAAAATGAGTGAATCTACACTCTAAACTATGTCTTCATACATCGTATGCTGTATTCCATTTGAAGTAGTATCTAAAAAGTCTTATATTTATGAACGGAGGAGTATATGGCATTTTTATTCCAAATCGTAACGTTTTCACTTTGTGAGGTGGGGCCGCAGCTGAGTTAAACCCACCCCACCCACCGAGCGTCGAGGCGAGTTTAGAATTAGAAGAGAGAAACGAGGAGGGGAGCTAGGCAGAGTACGGACGCTGTTGTCAGATGGGACTCGTATTTATAGAATAGGAGTACTGAGTACTCGTGCCTCTTTTTTTTGAGGGAAAAAATTAGCCGTATGTCTAGTACCACTAGTTGGGTGCGTGCGACCTATAGCTGTCATCACTTTAGGTCTCCTTTTCGAACCGCGGCTACGCTTCACAGTACATATTTTTTCACGCATTTATCCTCCTATATGTACTCCTAGGATATTTCCATGTTCTACCATTCGCCGACATGTGGGACATAGAGCATCCGGCTCAGAGTGCATGCACGACTTCGGAGCATATGCCGTGGTACTTTACATTTCAGACCTCACGAATTACATGCAAACCCCCAGAAGAATAAATAAATCAATGAATTACTACATGAAACCGGATTATTTTCATGGAAACCGGAGCACGTTCACTAAATTTTGGACATAACACGTTTATAAAAAATGACCGGACCTAAACCAGTCTAAGGGCCTCTTTGATTTTTCTCGAAAAAAAGGGCCTCTTTGATTCGCAGGATACTGAAAACACAGAATGGGGAAAGTATGATGGCGATGAACCAAGACGAGGAGAACTCTAACTCAGTTAGAGGTTGGAGTTAGATTCTAACCCTGAACTAACTCTAAACCAAAGAGGTGTATGGATGGCAGGGTTAGATTGACAATAAATGCTCTATCTCAATCATTTGACTACTTTGGACCCTATTTTTAGTCAGACTAAAATAAGTCCCTTGGATCCAAGCACCCTCTTAGCGTGGCCGGCTTTTCTGTGGCCTCCTCCCGCTCACAATTGACATAAATGAACCATCTATACAAATCAAGCATGCAAAACATGATATTTTTTACTTTTTCCATACAAATGAGATATCCCACTTAAACATACAAGTCATCAATCAAGCTTCACAAAATAACACCACATTGTTTTCTACTGCTGGTTCACTGGGCTACCGTGGTTCGCACGGCTGGTTCACTGCGCTGCCGTGGTTCGCACTCCTCCGACCTGAGTAGTACTCCCTCCATTCCTAAATATAAGTCTTCGTAGGTATTTCACTGTGGACCACATACGGATGTATATAGATGCATTTTATGTGTAGATTCACTCATTTTTCTCCGTATGTGGTCCATAGTGAAATCTCTGCAAAGACTTATATTTAGGAACGGAGGGAGTAGTATAGTACTAGTATATACCGCATCATTCTTTGCTCCTTCTTACTACTCCGACATGTGGGAGAGCCAGCATCCGGGTCAACGTGTCATGCACCAGATTAGAGCACGGAACGGAAGGGGGGCATCACCCCGGTCGGAGCGCCAGTAATTAATGACTATTGTGAGTGGTCATATCACAAGTCTTTCTAGCAGTAACACGATGTCAAATCGCACAACCCCACTCGCTCACCCTCCTCGCCTCTCTATCAAACCGCCTACCCGAAAACTGCCGCGCGTACTGCCCGGGAAAAGCCCCGCCCTCAACTTTTAACTACGCGAAAATAGTTCAAGCTTGTTCGTTCTATATAAATACAGTACTTCATCAGATGTTTATTCACCCGTGGGGTTGTTCAATGAATGGAGGGCAGGGAGCACAAGTGAACAATAGTACCTCTGTCCGGGTTTATTGGTCCCCATTGTATTTCGTGCCAAATTTTGACCATAGATTAAACTAAGAAAATGTTCACGCATGTCACCAAACATTATATTTTTCAATACCATGTTCAAATACGAATCCAATGAGATAATTTTTCTTGACATGCATTAACATTTTGTTAGTTAAATCTTTAGTCAAAATTTGGCACAAACTATAAAAGGGACCTATAAACCAGGATGGAGGTAGTATCTTTAGTAGTAAGTAGGAGTCGAGAGTAGTCACCTTAAATAGAGAGTTTCTTTTCTTTAATGCCACGTACACAAATTGAAACGCTTGTTGTGGAGAGAAAAAGATAATCACTCCACTATATATGGACGCAGGGCCTGGCGCTTGCTTTACTAGGGTTGCTCTCTTCATTCTCTCATCCTCTCCAGATATAAACAAGACAAAGAAGAGACATTTTCTCTCCGCTCACCGCTGGTCACAGATCCGGCCGATCCCTTCGGCCGGTGTGTGTAGAGGACTAAAAGGTGCATCGTTCACGCGGTCATCGCCACGAGGAGGAAACCCACAGCCGGAGGGGCCCGATCCTCCTTTGTGCCATTCTCTCCGACAGCCCGGCTCGGGAGGTCCTCCGACCCTTCTTCCTCCCCGCCGTATTGTCCAGCAGATCCGACCTGCCGCCGACATATCTGGTGACCCTCGGTATAAGTTCTTAGAAAGCGGCCTTGCTCTACTACCCGGCTCCCCACGTGTACGCATGTGCATCTTTTTCTACTCCCATCAGCTCTTCCAAAGCCACCTAAATTTTTAGTATTATTAGAGGTAAAGCTACTTCATGCATTCGAATCTAGGGCTTTGTTCAAACAACGAAGAAAGGGGGAAAGTTGTAGCATGAATCTAGGACTTGATTCAAAGAGGAAATAATATGGTGAAAGTAGTAGAGACCGGATACCCAACCGTCTCTTGGTTGAAAAGGGAAATAATGGAAAAACGCAGTACAAACTGGATAAGGAACAGATCTATTATTGGTTGAAAAAAGGATAGAAAGTGGCGGCTGGTGGAAAAGTCAACAGAGTATGTCCAGGATTAGATTTGCTGCCATCACATAGTAAAAGGTCTCCAGGATTAGATTTGCTGCCCTCACATAGTAAAAGGTCTCAGGATTAGATTTGCTGCCCTAGATAGTAAAAGGTCTCAGGATAAGATTTCTTTGCCCTCACATAGTAAAAGGTCTCAGGATTAGATTTGCTGCCCTCACATAGTAAAAGGTCTCCAGGATTAGATTTGCTGCCCTCACATAGTAAAAGGTCTCCAGGATTAGGTTTGCTACCCTCACATAGCGTGAACAAGCTCGGCATCGCCACTTTATGCCTCCTTGTAGGTACATTGTGCTGATGCATCCACTGTCGCACGTCCTTATACCAACCTTTTGCTGTTGTTAATGTAAGGGCGCATGTAAAATGAAGCGATCACACTGTTACCTTAGGGACATGTCTAACCAAAGGTTATTGTTAATCTAATGCCTCCAAAGTGATAAGATGCAATTAAACTGTGTTACAAATGGCACTCCTGCTGTTTTCCCCAAAGATGATAAGTAAGTTGCTCCTTTACGTTCTTGAGTGTCCTAGTGTCCCCACGGTCCCATGCCCTTAAACCAACTCTTTAGGCTGCTGTTGATTTATCGTGGTTCTGTAAACAAGCAATGCCACCATTAAAGTAATTCCATATCTGATGAATCTCATTGTTGATCGTAATGCTTCTCGTAACATGAAGCATTGCTGACGTTTTAAAATTTCTACTGTCCTTGCTTGATTGCCATGAACATAATTAGGATGCTTCTTTTCATTTTTGTATATGTTTCAGATATTCTTATTGACCAAAGAATCGCTTACTTTCTATCATTTTGTGCGGATAGGGATATCCATTTCACCTTGTTGCTATTGTGACCTTTTGGTGAACTGCACAAAACACTTTTTTGGAATGAGTGTCTTGTGCAGTTCAACTAAAATGTCACGTAAGCAACATCTCTCAATTTTGGTGGAACTGCACAAAATGGTGATTGGAGTTTCCAAAATCTCCGCCAAGTTCTCGCTTAGTAATCTCGTGCAACATTTTATTAGCCTTTTCAAGATGGAGCCGTCACTGTCACCACAATGGCACTTTATTTTAGTGGAACTGCACAAAAGGATAAGAAAATTATAGTTGCACCTTACATGAGCCGGACAGCCAACCTTAATGTTCCTCAATTTTAGTGCAACTACTAAAGAAGAACTTGCCACTCACAAGAGCAAGTACTTCTTGCTAGCTGAATGATGCAATCTTTGCTTCATTTCAGGTGAACCGCAGAAAAAAGGCGCATGAATTGAATCATGGAACTCCAGTGCAGACCTCATCCTAGTGGAGCCGGAGGTTGAGTTCAAGGAGGCCGCTATTAAAGTGAAATCATGCTCTCCTGTCTCCTTGTTTGTGCTTTGTGCAAACATGTCTGCAAACAGGAATACTCAACTACGAGATGTTGTGACGGTCAAGAGTATTCGCCAAGTTCTTCGATTGTATGACATGGCTAGCCAAGATGGATTTAATCCCGATATTCACATTATCAAAAGGCTCTAATGGGTTGGTTCTAAATCTTGCAAGCTGGGAATCAATGAGATGTGTAGGCATCTTTGTTGTACTTATTATTTGAATCTTATTTGTTGGTTCTGAATCTTGCAAGTTGGGAATCAATGAGATGTGTAGGCATCTTTGTTGTACTTATTATTTGGATCTTATTTGTTGGTTCTGAATCTTGCAAGCTGGGAACAATGAGATGTGTAGGCATCTTTGTTGTACTTATTATTTGGATCTTATTTGTTGGTTACGAATCTTGCAAGTCGGGAAACACGACATGATGATGCAGAGGACAACAACCATAACAAATAGTTCAAACTTGGTAGTATTATCTTTGTGAAAGTGCGACAAATGTGCCGATCGTGCATCCCGAGAATAATAATTCTAGTTGTTGTGCATGTTGATCCAGTGGCAATCGATAGAACGAGCCAATGCATTGCTTGTTTTAAGTATAAATTTCTATTAAAGCTAATTAAATTTAAGTAAAGTGACCACTAACTCCTGTTATTACGGTACCAATACTGAACCCGCCGGTGAACAGACGTGTGGCGGAGTAGGTTTCTTAATGGAGGCGTTTGAATGCGCCGAGGGTGCATCTTCACGGGCGGCAGCGAACGAGGGAGGGTATTAATCTGTTGTCGCATGTACGCATTTCGACTTCGTTGAATCCAGTTCCCCAAGAGCTGAAAAACGAATCTGCCGCCGCCTACACACTCGTTCACTCGAAGAGACTCCAATGGCGATCCGAGGGGTGAGTCTGCTGGATATGGACTTCAGCAAGGAGTTAGTTCGCCATTCAGTCCTATGGCTGCACCAAGTTGAATGTGATGTACACCAACAATACGGACTCGATGAAGCTCTGCCTCGCCTTAGTCCTATGGCTGCACCAGGTTCTGGAGCATTCGCCCGTTTCATCGGCAGCGCCGACTGCACCTTCGCTATGGTGGAGAGAAGGAAGAACGCGACGATTCGGCCATCTGGTGCAACAAGCTTGTCGACATCCAGAAGCAATACAAGATCATCAGCAACGGGCAGGAGAAGGACTCCGTGGTTGACCTCGCCGAGACCATCATGGACCCCCGACACGCCAACATGAAAGAAGACGACACGAACACGTGGGAGGTACCTGCAATCTAGCCTACATAACCTACGCGCCTAAGGACGCATACACATGCTATGACATGTACAGGCAGATCTTGGACATGAGGGCGTGTTCCGCTTCCCGTAATCCGACGAAAGTACACTCTGACAGCCGCGAAATACATGATCAAGCGTGCCAGGAAGGTCTAGATGTTGTACTTTATCTATTTATAAGCACCTTTATCATCCTGAGTGTTTCATTCATTAGCCTATGTGTCGTAATTATCTGTTTTGTCTCAGATTATTTCTTTTAAGAACCCATTAACCTGATTGCTTTTTTAGTGGCTATTTGCTTATGTATGTAAACTAGTTCACTTGTCCGTAAAAAAACTAGTTCACTCAGTTGCCGTGCTTTGAATCTCCTTCCTCCCAACATATTCCTCTCCTCGGTGGACACAAAGCAGGTCTCTCGAATTTTCTCCCACTTTCTTTTTGGATGTAAACTGAGTTTTCTCCCAGTACTTTTCCCTAGAACCAACTCAACTATCCCACGTCTAGCCTAAAAAATAATAACACCCCACGTACTATTAACTCATCAAATTAAAATGATATTTTATTTCGTAAGTTGAAAGTTCTTACAAAATAATAATAATAATTGTTTATATATAACTTGCCAAGTTAACTCCTAGTGATTGCGTACATAAGCTTGCAAAGATTTTACTAACGTGCAATCATGTGTTTATGATTTTATAACATTTCTCCGTCTAGCCCAACATGATATTTTCAGCCAGCCCAGCAAGTCTGCGGATTTGAAGAAAAATGCAAATGGGATTTAAACGGGCTGCATAGATGCTACATCATTGTTTCACCCAGCCCACCAAATGGACTAAAAACAAATGGACCGGTGACATGTGGGCCGATGGGTCGAAGCCTAAGAAGGTGTTGGATTTACATCCAATGGCGGCATTCTTCTTCAATCTCTCGTCTTCTTCCCCAATTCCGGAACGCCGCTCCAGCCTTGGCGTCCAGCCGGGCGTTGTTTTGCGCCTCAACAACGCTACCCCGCCGATGGCCAGGCCATCCCTCCACTCGCACCTCCTGTTATTCTTCGCCGAGTGTAGGCCCACCCCGCACCAACCGGTCAAGTTTCCCACTCTCCGTCTGTGACTCCATCGCCGCGTCTTCCCCATCTCCGGTCGTTCGATGCAGGGCCTTGCCGTCGTCCACCGCCTCGGTGCGCTCGGTGTGGCGTGGTCAACATACGAGAGTCATCGGAAGAGACTGTACGTGGGAGCCTGACGTCTGGGACCCACGAGGTCCATGGTCGCACGCGAGGAAAGTTCCTCCTTATTACGCCTTTGTCTGCGTGCCTTTGTCGTGGGAAGGGCTTACGTATTTCGCGAAAAAAGCGTTCTTCCCACCGATGTGTCGGACCCACCAGCTATATCTTCGCATTTGCGAGGAAGTGCCTCCTTATTACGCACCAAAAAATGAATACCCCCTGCTAGCTGGGACCCACCATAGTGGGTGGCTGACTTGTGGGCCTACTAAGTTGATGAGGACGGAGGGCTTTGTCAACTGAGTCAATATGAACGATTCTAGCTCCAGTGACCGTACGATGTCCATCCAACGGCCACAGTGCTTCTTCAACCTCTGGTCTTCTTGCTCCAGCCGCCCAAAGCAAATACGCCCGGTGCGTCGCGTGCTCCTGCCTCTCGTGGGCCGGGTCAGTGATGCCCGGAGGCCTCACCGCCCTACTACTCCCACCGTTGGCCGGGGTATCCCTCTACTCACCCACACCCCTGTTATTCTCACGGCGACAAGAGCCTCACGCCCATGACCGAACCAGTGAACCCTCGTACTCCTCTCCGCGTGGGCATCCACTACCGCGTCTTCCCCGGCTCCGCGTCGTCCCCTTCCTAGGCCTCGTCGTCGTCTACCGCCTTGGTGCTCTCGGCGCGGCATGGTCAATGTGGTCAACAACCGACTTCCATCGGAAGAGTCTTTGTCGTGGAGAGAGGCGACAATTTGGGTCCAAGGCCACAACCCAGTTTTTGTGATTTGCCAAGTAAGTCGCTTTGTCGGGCCTGGGCTGCAAATCTTTCAAGACGAGGAGAGCTTTATTCGGTGGCCGAGAAAATGGCCTATCAAGAATGAGAAATGGGCTGTACATTTTTAAAACACATCAAACCGGCAATTAGTTTCAAATATCTTTTTTTCATTCCGAGATTTTAAATTACATTAATTTTTATGTGTGGAGAATTTGTTGGATTTTATATTGATATACATTTATTTTTAAAATCAGTTTGAATGTGAGTCAAAATTTCGATATTAAAAACAGTTTGGACCGCACCGAAATATGCAAAATTTTGTATAATTTTTTAACCGTGGCCACAATATGGGTTGTAATGCTAATAAAAAGAATATGGCCTCCAAAAAAACTTAAGAATTAGCAAATGGGCTGTAAATTATTAGAAATAATGGCGGATGGGTTGTATGTTGTTTTCCACAGATTTGAGGCTTTCCTAAAAAAGGTTGATGCACAGCAAAGGATCGTTGGATGTCCATCCAACGGCCGTCGTCTTCTTCAATCTCTGCTCTTCGTGCTCCAGGCCGCTCAAACAAGCGCCCGGACGGACTGCCTGCTCCCTCCGCCTGACGGCCATCTTGCCAGCCAGGCCTCACCGCCCCCACCGTACTCCCATCGCCGGCCTAGCCATCCCTCTACTCACCCACACCTTTGTTATTCTCCCATGATGGCGAGGCGAACCAAGAAACCCTCGTGCGGTCAGTACTCCCCTCCGCGTGGGAAACAATCACGAAGTCTTCCCGCCTCCGTGTCGTTCCTTCCTAGGCCTCGCCGTCGTCCACCGCCTGGTGCTCTCGGCGCTGACAGCCTGGTCAACGACCGACATGCATCTGAAGTGGATCAGACGTGGAGAAGCCGATACCTGGGTCCACGGCCGCACGCAAGGAAATGCCTCCTTATTACGCCGCAAAATAATGATTCCTCCACCGACATCGTGGACCCACCGAAGGGCCTCAGATTTCGCGAAAAAACGTTACCGTCGTTGGGATGTCGGACCCACCAGCTATATCTTCGCACGCAAGGAAGTGCCTCCTTATTACGCATAAAAAATGAATACTCCCCCCGTTAGGCTGGGACCCGATTATAGTGGCGAGCTGACTTGTGGGCCTACTAAGTTTACGGGACCTGAGGGCTTTGTCCACTTAGTTAATATGCACGATTCTAGCTCCGGTGACTGTCTGATGTCCATCCAACGGCCGTAGTGCTTCTTCAACCTCTGGTCTTCTTGCTCCGGCCAAACCAAACGGCCTTGCCGGTCTTGCCTCGTGCTCCACGCCTCCCGTGGCGGGCTGCGATCTGGCGGAGGCCTCACCGCCCCACTACTCACACACCTGGCCAGGCCATCCCTCTACTCACCCACACCCCTGTTATTCTCGCGGCAGCGGCCTCACACCGCAGCGAACCGGTGAACCCTCGTACTCCTCTGGCGTGGGCATCCATCGCTGCTGCCTTCTTCCCTTCCTAGGCCTCGCCGTCGTCCACCGCCTCGGTGCTCGGGCGCGTGGCGTGGTCAACGTGGTCAAGGAATGGCTTCTATCGGACGTGGGATCGCATGCGGAGAGGCGAACAACCGGGTCCACGGCCGCTGACAAGGAAGTGCTGCCTCCTTATTACGCGCAAAATAATTATTTTTCCACCTAACACCGGGGACCCACCGGACGGGCCACCGTATTTCACGAAAAAAACAGTTCCCCCTGACTGCTTGGACCCACCAGCTACATCTTCGCACGCAAGGAAGTGTGTCCGGGCAAAAAAAGCGATTCACCCCTCGACCGCTGGGACCCACCAGCTACATCTTCGCAGCAAGGAAGTGCTCGGTCGGGACCCACACGGTCGAAGCGTCACGTGGGGTTGTCATTCTGGTCGCGAATTATGCGTACATACTTTGAGTCGTTGTAGAGGCGCGCACATGTCGTAGTAGAGGCGTGCACGTGGCGTGTACACGCACGCATACAGCCGCGAGGTGCAAGAAAGAAAATCTGACCATGTACGCATTACATACGGGCGATGTCTCGAACGCCTACTCGCGCATACGTACATGGCTGGGTCGAACGGAGAAATAAGCGCCGTTAGCCGTGTTCATGGGGAGCCAACCGGTACAGGTCGAGAATGGAATGCGTGGTCGTGTTCATTGGGAGGGCTTGGACGGAACAGGCGATGGAAACGAGGCTGGCGTCTGCATGAAGCGGAGGAAACAGACCTCCACGTTCGGAACGGGTCCTGTTGATCGGGAGGGTGTGGTGTACCGCCAAAATGGAGGAAGCGGACCTCCTACGGTCGAAGCACGGGGTCCTGTTGATCGGGAGGGTGTGGCATACCGCAAAAGCAGATGAAACGGACCTCCCTACGGTCGAAGCAGAGGTCCTGTTGATCGGGAGGGTGTGGCGATCGCAAAACGGACGAAACGGACTTGTGTTGGAGCGCCACGGTCAAACGGGGGTCCTGTTCATCGGGAGGGGTGTGGCGTGCATCGCAAACGGGACTCCACGGATATCGTTCATCTCCCCGTCGACCTCCTCCGGCCTCCACGGGCTACCGTCGACCTCCTCCAGCCTCCACAGGCTCCTGTTCATCCATCCTCCACCGCGCTACTCGACCGCTACTATTCAACCACCCTCCACCGTCTCACTGCTCATCCAGCCCTCCATAGTCTCATCGCTCATCCAGCCCTCCACACCACGGGTCCTGTTCAACCACCCTCCACCGTCTACTGTACACCCAGCCCTCACCACCACGGGGTCCTGTTCATCCAGCGGAAACGCCACCGACTCTGCTCATCCAACCCCCCCCGCAACGCTCACTGTTCATCAAATCGATCGTCTTCAGTTAGCAGCAGTAGCGACGGAATCGCTCCATCTGGTTCAGTTATGTACCATAGATCGATCGCTCGGGTTCGATAGCAGCGTAGCCTTTGCAAAGTCTGTCGCCGGGTTGATTAGAGCCCAGCATACGCTTCCGGGTTGATGTGAGCCAACGCATACCGCACGTGTATGAGAGAAAGCAGCGCATCGCCGACCCCGACCTCCCACCGTAACCGACAACTCCCGAAATTTTCCTCCCCTCGCTTCTACCACGGTTTTTCCGTCATGGACGGCCCAAAGAATGTCATGCAGCTGCGTCTCCGGCCCGCCCAGGACGAAAAGCCCATTTTCTGTCATGATTTTTTTTCATAGAAGTAGGAGCCCACCACATCTATGATGATACCGGGTTCTATCACAATTATCATCATAGAAGTGTCATATGTATGACAGAAATTTTTTTCGTTCGGCCCAAAATGTCACGAATGTGTCTTTTTTTGTAGTGTTGGTCCTACTTGACACAAACACTAATTAAACATAAAACCACATCTAACCAGAGGCTATATGAATTATTTATTACTAAACAGGAACAAAAATCAAGGAACAAAAATAAAATTGGGTTGCCTCCCAACAAGCGCTTTTCTTTAAAACCTTTTTAGCTAGGCTTTGATAATTTTAATGATACTCACATGAAAGACAAGAATTGAAGCACAAAGAGAGCATCATAAAACACGTGATAAACAAATCTAAGTCTAACACACTTCCTATGCATAGGCATTTTATAATCAAACAAATTATCATAGCAAGCAAAAATTAGCATATGCAAGGAAGAAGAAAGAGATGATAGCAATCTCAACATGACGAGAGGTAATTTAGTAAGATAAAAATTTCTACAACCATATTTTCCTCTCTCATAATAATTACATGTAGGATCATAGGAAAATTCAACAAAATAGCTATCACATAACATATTGTCAACACGATCCACATGCATGCAAAGTTGACACTCTTCCAAGATAGTGGGATTAACATTAACTAAAGTCATGACCTCTCCAAACCAACTTTTATCAAAAATTTCATAAGATTGAATATTCTCCAAATATGTGGGATCTAAAGTTGACACTATTCCAAACCCACTTTCAGTATTATTGCAAACACTATTATCAATCTCATATTCATCATGGGGGATAAATAAATTTTCAAGATCATAAGAAGAATCACCCCAATCATGATCATTGCAACAAGTAGTGGACAAAGCAAAACTAGCATCCCCAAGCTTAGGGTTTTGCATATTATTAGCACAATTGGCATCAAGAGAATTTATAGTAAAATCATTGGAATCATGCTTTTTATTCAAGGAGCTATCGTGAATCTCTTCATAAATTTCTTCATCACAATTTTCGTATTCACGAATTTCAAGCAAAACCTCATAAAGATAATCTAGTGCACTCAAATCACTAGAAATTGGTTCATCATACTTGGATATCTTGAAAAGATTAGCAAGGGGATGAGGATCCATAAACTTTTAGCAAGCGAAGATGCTAGCAAAAAGAAGGCACATGGTAAGACAAGATTGAATGGAAGGAGGGAACATAAAACGGCAAGGGTGAAATGGGGGAGAGGAATACGAGAGGCAAATGGCAAATAATGTAATGCGAGGGATAAGAGTTTGTGATGGGTACTTGGTATGTCTTGACTTGTGCGTAGATCTCCCCGGCAACGGCGCCAGAAATCCTTCTTGCTACGTCTTGAGCATGCGTTGGTTTTCTCTTGAAGAGGAAAGGGTGATGCAGCAAAGTGGCATAAGTATTTCCCTCATTTTTTAGAACCAAGGTATCAATCCAGTAGGAGACTACATGCAAATCCCTCGTACCTGCACAAACAATTAAGAACCTTGCAACCAACGCGATAAAGGGGTTGTTAATCCCTTCACGGCCACTTGCAAAAGTGAGATCTGATAGAGATAATAAGGTAAATATTTTTGGTATTTTTATGGTATAGATTGAAAAGTAAAGATTGCAAAATAAAATAGATCGGAAACTTATATGATAGAAAATAGACCCCGGGGCCATATGTTTCACTAGTGGCTTCTCTCAAGATAGGAAATTCTATGGTGGGTGAACGAATTACTGTCGAGCAATTGATAGAAAAGCGCATAGTTATGAGAATATCTAGGCATGATCATGAACATAGGCATCACGTCCGCGACAAGTAGACCGAAACGATTCTGCATCTACTACTATTACTCCACACATCGACCGCTATCCAACATGCATCTAGAGTATTAAGTTCATAAGAACAGAGTAACGCATTAGGCAAGATGACATGATGTAGAGGGATAAACTCAAGAAATATGATATAAACCCCATCTTTTTATCCTCAATGGCCACAATACAATACGTGCCTTGCTGCCCCTGCTGTCACTGGGAAAGGACACCGCAAGATTGAACCCAAACCTAAGCACTTCTCCCATTGCAAGAAAGATCAATCTAGTAGGCCAAACCAAACTGATAATTCGAAGAGGCTTGCAAAGATATCAAATCATACATATAAGAATTCAGAGAAGAATCAAATATTGTTCATAGATAATCTTGATCATAAACCCACAATTCATCGGCTCTCGGCAGACACACCGCAAAAAGTATTACATCGAATAGATCTCCAAGAGAATGGAGGAGAACTTTGTATTGAGATCCAAAGAGAGAGAAGAAGCCATCTAGCTAATAACTATGGACCCGAAGGTCTGCGGTAAACTACTCACACATCATCGGAGAGGCTATGGTGTTGATGTAGAAGCCCTCCATGATCGATTCCCCCTCCGACGGAGCGCCGGAAAAGGCCCCAAGATGGGATCTCACGTGTACAGAAGGTTGCGGCGGTGGAAAAAGTGTTTCCTGGTGCTCCTCGATGTTTTCAGGGTATAAGAGTATATATATGCAAAAGAAGTAGGTCGGTGGAGCCACGATGGTGGGGAGCGCGCCTACCCTGCTGGGCGTGCCCTCCTACCTCGTGGCCGCCTCGTTGCTTCCTTGACGTCCACTTCAAGTCTCCTGGATTGCGTTTGTTCCAAAAATCATCCTCGCGAAAGTTTCATTCCGTTTGGATTCCGTTTGATATTCCTTTTCTGCGAAACACTGAAATAGGCAAAAAAACAACAATTTGCACTGGGATTTCGGTTAATAGGTTAGTCCCCGAAATAATATAAAAAGGTATATTAAAGCCCATTAAACATCCAAAACAGATAATATAATAGCATGGAACAATCAAAAATTATAGATATGTTGGAGACGTATCACGCCCCATTCCCCTTCTTCTTCCTCTGCTTCTCCACCGCGCCCGCCTCCAATCTCGGCCTTGTTGCCACCTTGAGCGCAGTCCACCGCGATGGGGAAAGACAAGACGGCGGCCCTGGAGTGCACAAAGAAGGCGACGGTGGTAGCGAAGGGCAAGAAGACGAGTCAGGGGGGGGGGGGTCGTCGTCGAGGTCCGGCTGCCATCCGGCTGGATCCAGGGCGACTGGATTCGTTCCATGATTCAGAAGGAGGACATGGAGGATTTGGTCGAAGGGGGCCTGATTGCCCATGAATCTTGGAGGCTACCGGGAAATGAGACTGAGCCGCGGCCGCAGGAGGGTGAGTGCGTCCTCCTCGTGACTCGTGTCGGCCTTGGTTTCTCTCTGCCCCTCATCCTTTTTTCTGGGGTTTCTTGAACTTTTTTGGAGCCCAACTTCATCACTTTCCCCCCAACACCATCACATATCTCGCTGCATTTGTTTCCATGTGTGAGAATTTCCTGGGTTATCGACCGCACTAGGGTCTCTTCAAACACATCTTTACTTGCCGCTCCCAGTCTGTGAAAAAGGGTAATCCGAGTGATGAGAGGACGCACGTGATCCAGATGTGCGGAGGTCTAGGGATTCAGATGAGGGGTAGAAGTACTTTTCTAGCTACGACTCTTACCGATTCAGTTAGAGGGTTGCAGTCGATCTGATTTTATTGTAAAGACCAACCGACCCCTGGTCAGTCGACTGGTCTTCCTCCCTTCTCCATGGACCGAGTCCAGCAGCGCTCTTCTTTGAAAGTGACTCCGACAGAGAAAGCAGAGGTGAACATGCTAGTCGAATGGGTAGTCCAATTAGTCCGTGATGGCGTGACTAGCATGGATTTCCTTGAGGTGTTTCTCAGTCGACGCATCCAGCCACTCCAGGCCCGCGGTCACCCTATGTGGATGTACTCGGGTATAGATGACACCACTCGAATCCACCCGGGGGAAGTCACTGAGGAGACAGTGGAGTAGTGGTTGCAAGGCATCACTGGAAACAAACACAACCCCAGGGGGTTCAGGAGGGTTCCACCATTCGACGCCACCAATGAACCGCATAAGGTCCGACCTTCTTTGTCGAAAGTGTCTTTTTGCTCGATTTGTAAATCGTTCTTGGTCCGGTGATACTTGTGCAATTCTACGCCTTGCAGATTTATCTTGAAATGTACTCAATGCGAATGGAGAGCAAATCCAGAGGGTGAGGTAGCGAAGGTGAGAGCGCCGATGGGAAATCCAAGACGTGAGTGATGATGATGATGACGACTTGAGCGGTGAGGAGGAACTTCGAAACCCCACCGCCTCGAAGACGCACCAAGCAGACTCCATGATCCAAATGAGTGTCCGTGGCAAAGTGGTTGCACCGAGTACGCATACCTCGGCGCACTCGGACATCTTCCCCGTTCCGATCGAAAAGGCTCCGGCAGCCCAAGGTCGTGCCTTCAAAACCTCGAAAGGCTTTTGCCTAAGATCAAAGTGGGCGCCCTGCTGCTTCGGGTAATTATTGTGCTTTATTTCTTTGCTTTTGCGTAGTTTAAAAAACTTCCATACTTCAGTCGGCTCATCTCCTGCTTGACCGAGTGAATTCTGAAACTTGCAGTGCTGCTAGTTCTGGGACTTCCATTTACAAGAATGACGATGACGAGGAGATGGAAGACGCGGCCACTTCCAAAGCAGGTATGACCCCTGCCATCTCGTCTTTATTTTATCAATTATTTTCACTGTCGACTGAATTGCGGTCGAGTCTTTTGAAGCTTCGCAGAATGTTATTGAAATTCCAAACGATGATGAAGACATGCCCCAGAAGCCTACGGGAAGGAGGGGCAGGACCTCAGGCAGGAGGGTGCCAGCTAGCAAAATGGCCCAGACGACGTCAGTGTTAGAACGAGTGATCCAGCGGTCCGGAGACCTCAATCGAGCTTCTGTTACGCCTGCTGATCCTGTGTCGACTGAACGTCCTTCGTCGTCGACTTTCCAAGTCCCTACCTCGTCCGTGCAACTCCATGCCTCAGATCCCCAGGTTGCTGCGACTGCTCCACCAACCCTGCTTTTCGTCACCCATCATGTCCCGAAGGACCAAGTGAGCGCTGCCAAGGAAGCCATATGCCAGGCAAGTCTTATGATGGAGCAGAAGAAGGTGGTGCACGAAGCAAGTCAGGCTGCCTATAATGCCATTCCAAGACTCGCATCAACGTCCGGAGGTTAGTTGAATTCGATCGATCTTTTAGCTTGACGCTTGTTCTATTACGATATGCTACCGAAAAACCTTTAATGTGCATCTATTGTCAAGCAGTGCACCTTGCATCTGTGCACCCACTGGGTGTTTTGACTTTTGCTTAGTAGTTTTTCCACTTGAGTCGACTATGTCACGTCGAGCATGATACGTTGGGATACGTCTCCAACGTATCTATAATTTATGAAGTATTCATGCTATTATATTATCTGTTTTAGATGTTTATAGGCTTTATTAAACACTTTTATATTATTTTTGGGACTAACCTATTGACCCAGAGCCCAGTGCTAGTTCCTGTTTTTTTCCCTTGTTTCAGTGTTTCATAGAAAAGGAATATCAAACGGAGTCCAAACGGAATGAAACCTTCGGGAGAGTTTTTTTGGAACGGAAGCAATCGAGGACTTGGAGTGCACGCCAGAAAGCAACGAGGAGGCACGAGGCAGGGGTGCGCCCACCCCAGGCGCGCCTCCACCCTCGTGGGCACCACGTGGCTCCCTTGACGTATTTCTTTCTCCTATATATACCAATATACCCGAAAACCATCGGGGAACAGAATAGATCAGGAGTTCCGGCGCCACAAGCCTCTTTAGCCACCAAAAACCAATCAGGACCCTGTTCCGGCACCCTGCCGGAGGGGGGAACCCTCACTGGTGGGCATCTTCATCATCCCGACGCTCTCCATGATGAGGAGGGAGTAGTTCACCCTCGGGGCTGAGGATATGTACCAGTATCTATGTGTTTGATCTCTCTCTCTCTCTCTCTCTCTCTCTCGTGTTCTTGAGATGATACGATCTCTATGTATCGCGTGCCTTGCTATTATAGTTGGATCTTATGATGTTTCTCCCCCTCTACTCTCTTGTAATGGATTGAGTTTTCCCTTTGAAGTTATCTTATCGGATTGAGTCTTTAATGATTTGAGAACACTTGATGTATTACTTGCCGTATGATCTGTGGTGACAATGGGATATCCACGTGATCCACTTGATGTATGTTTTGGTGATCAACTTGCGGGTTCTGCCCATGAACCTATGCATAGGGGTTGGCACACGTTTCGCCTTGACTCTCCGGTAGAAACTTTGGGGCACTCTTCAAGTACTTTGTGTTGGTTGAATAGATGAATCTGAGATTGTGTGATGCATATCGTATAATCATACCCACGGATACTTGAGGTGACATTGGAGTATCTAGGTGACATTAGAGTTTTGGTTGATTTGTATCTTAAGGTGTTATTCTAGTACGAACTCTTGAATAGATCAATCCGAAAGAATAACTTTGAGGTGGTTTCGTACCCTACCATAATCTCTTCGTTTGTTCTCCGCTATTAGTGTCTTTGGAGTGACTCTTTGTTGCATGTTGAGGGATATTTATATGATCCAATTATGTTATTATTGTGGAGAGAACTTGCACTAGTGAAAGTATGAACCCTAGGACTTGTTTCCTATCATTGCAAGACCGTTTACGCTCACTTTTATCATTAGTTACCTTGCTGTTTTTATATTTTCAGATTACAAAAACCTATATCTACCATCCATATTGCACTTGTATCACCATGTCTTCGCCGAACTAGTGCACCTATACAATTTACCATTGTATTGGGTGTGTTGGGGACACAAGAGACTCTTTGTTATTTAGTTGCAGTGGTTGTTTGAGAGAGACCATCTTCATCCTACGCCTCCCACGGATTGATAAACCTTAGGTCATCCACTTGAGGGAAATTTGCTACTGCCCTACAAACCTGTGCACTTGGAGGCCCAACAACGTCTACAAGAAGAAGGTTGCATAGTAGACATCAAGCTCTTTTCTGGCGCCATTGCCGGGGAGGTGAGTGCTTGAAGGTATATCTTTAGATCTTGCAATCGAATCTTTTTGTTTCTTGTTTTATCACTAGTTAGTCTATAAAATAAAACTACAAAAAAATGGAATTGAGTTTACCACCTACGCTTCATCTTTTTAATGTCTTTCGTAATATGATGAAAAGGAAAATTGTGCTCAAGTGCTAGAAGAAGAAGTCTATAGAATGTTTGGCACTAAATATTTATGTGATGAGCATGATTGCAATGTTGTTAGTATGAATTCCTTGAATACCCATGATGCTAATGATATGCAAAGCCACAAGCTTGGGGAAGCTATGTGAGGGAGTCCTGGATTAGGGGGTCTCCGGACAGCCGGACTATATCCTTTGGCTGGACTGTTGGACTATGAAGATACAAGATTGAAGACTTCGTCCCGCGTCCGGATGGGACTCTCCTTGGCGTGGAAGGCAAGCTTGACAATACGGATACATAGATCTCCTCCCTTGTAACCGACTACATGTAACCCCTAGCCCCCCTCCGTGTCTATATAAACCGGAGGGTTTAGTCCGTGAGGACAACAACAATCATACCATAGGCTAGCTTCTAGGGTTTAGCCTCTACGATCTCGTGGTAGATCAACTCTTTTCATACTCATATCATCAAGATCAATCAAGCAGGAGTAGGGTATTACCTCCATCGAGAGGGCCCGAACCTGGGTAAACATCGTGTCCCCCGCCTCCTGTTACCATCCGCCTTAGACGCACAGTTCGGGACCCCCTACCCGAGATCCGCCGATTTTGACACCGACATTGGTGCTTTCATTGAGAGTTCCACTATGCCGTCATCGTAAGGAGGGATGGCTCGTCTCGTTGTCAGGGACAACATCACCTCTGGGGAGCCACAGCGTAGGCCAAACTCTCCGACTAGGCAGCTTCGTCGGGGACAGCCCGTTTCGCTCGCCGGCTGGCGCCGGCGATGACTTCTCGGGTCATCGAAAGCAGCCTCCACATCGGCTCGGAACTTACCGAGCGGATGAATCCAACGTAGCTCTCCTCTTTGAACGAGCTCCTGGATCGCATCACCGCTTTGGGAGTCGCTACGGACTATGATCGGATTGGGCTTAAACCGGACCAAAGGGAGATTAACTCTCCGCCGGTCACCCATCAGATAGCGGTGGTGGAGGAGCAATGCGGCGATTCTTCCTCTATCTTGAGGACAAACTATGTCCGGATTCCCGAGCTCTCCGAGCCGGACACCCGTCTATGGGAGGACATCACCCAAACCCTGAACCTTGAATTAGGCGACAGGCCGGTCCCACTGGGCAACATCCCGGAGCCCAAACTTCTAAGATCGAAAACTCCCCCGCCCCTGGGTCTCAAATCGGGTCAAGGTCCGGACTTAAATCCACCCACCCACCCAGATACAAACGATCTTTCCCACATTAGGCAAGAGCCCCAGGAGACAATACATCACTATTGGGCCAGATTCCTCCTTGTAATGAACAAGGTCAAGGACTGTCGCGAGGAAGACGCAATTTCATTCTTTTGCAATAATTGCACGGACAAGGGAATCCTCAACGCCATAAGTCGCCGTGACATAGCACGCTTCGCTGACTTGGCGGCCATAGTACGGAAGTACTGTGCGATGGAAAGCGCCTGGAAAACCCAAACAAAATTTTGGGATAATCCGGCTCTGACAAAGTCCCCGGTCCGAACTAAAAGGGTGCACTCTCATAAGTCGCCCAACTCAATTACAAAGAAGCAAAAGCCCATCACAGGGCGTGGAACCGTATTGGAGGGATGGCTTAATGGGCCCTGCAAAATTCACAGCACAGCGGATACCTTACCAACACACAGCCTTAGAGCATGTTGGGTACTCCGGCAGGTGGCCAAGAGCAGTGAGGATCTCCTCATTCAAAACACCGTAGAGCACCACCCCGTGGATAACAATATAGTATTGACAGTCTTCGAGACCTTCGCCTCAAACAATAGGCGTAAGCGAGCACTCCGCAGCCTCGCCGAAGCCTGGCGCGTGGCAGCAATAAATCCATGGAGCGACACGGCTATTACCTTCAATGCCAGTGACGAACCTAAATTCCGAACAGCCCGAGCACCAGCCGCCTTGGTCCTCAGTCCAATTGTGGACGGCTTTCGGCTTACTAAAGTGCTCATGGATGGCGGCAGCGGATTAAACCTCATTTATGAGGAGACTCTTCAAAAATGGAAATAGATGTAAACCGTGATCGAAAGCAAAGCATACGACCTTCAGAGGAATCATCCCTAGTTGGGAGGCATGTTGCGCCGGGAAAATCACACTAGATGTGGTATTCGGCACTCCGGAGAATTATAGGTCCGAAGAAATTACATTCCAAGTGGCCCCGTTCAGTAGCGGATACCACGCCCTTCTAGGGCGGGAGGCATTCACGATCTTCCAAGCCATACCCCATTACGGGTACATGAAGCTCAAAATGCCCGGGCCCAATGGAATCATCAATCTAGCTAATGATCCGGATATAGCACTCTGCGCCGAAAACAAAACAGCCGCACTGGCCCTTGAGGCATTATCCGAAGCCCTTGCGGCAGAGGAATTAATCTACCGCGCTCCACAAAGTGATGTGGACGACGTAATACTCGACAAAAATCCAAGTCCATCTCTTTTAAACCAGCGGATGAAATAGTCAAATTCCAAGTCCATCCAACGGACCCTACAAAAACAGCATCCATCGGGGCATAGTTAAACCCCGCTGTAGACGCCTCACTACGGGAGTTCTGCGCGAGAATTGGGATGATATTCGCCAGCATCCCTCGTGACATGCCAGAATGCCACGCAGTCTGGCCGAGCATAGCCTTAACATTTTACAAGGATTCAAGCCGGTCAAGCGTGCTCTTGGGCGTTTCTCAACTCTAAGAGACAAGCCATGGGAGAGGAGCTAGCCAAGTTATTCTTTGGAGGCCTGATTCATTAGAGAAATAAAACATCCGGACTGGCTAGCAAACCTGGTGATGGTACCAAAGAAGGATAAATCCTAAGCGCCTATGTGTCGACTTCAAGGACCTTAATAAGGCTCGCCAAGGATCCCTTCCCTCCCTTGCATCGATCAAATTATCGACGCTACCGCAGGACACGACTCATTGTGCTTCCTCGACGATACTCCGTACCACCAAATTAAGAAGGCAGAGTCCGATCAAGCCGCAACTGCATTTATCACTCCATACGGCCCCTTCTGTTTTAACACAATGCCCTTCGGGCTCAAAAACGCCGGCGCAACGTATCAACGCATGATTCAGACATGTTTGGAAAAGAAGATCGGCAAAACAGTGGAGGCATACGTAGACGATGTGGTCGTTAAAACTAGACACGTCGACTCCTTAATAGACGACTTGAGGCTCACGTTCGACAATCTCCGAACATACGACATTAAGCTCAATCCGGAAAAATGATTTTCGGGCAGTTCGCGGAAAGCTCCCGGGCTTCATCGTCTCTAGTAGAGGAATTGAAGCAAATCCGGCTAAAATCCGAGCTCTGTCGCAGTTGGCTATCCCAACTGACCTCAAGCAAATCCAGAAGTTAACTGGATGTGTGGCAGCCATAAGCCGCTTTATCTCCCGATTAGGAGAAAAGGCACTCCCCCTTTATCGCCTTCTTCAGCGCACCGAACACTTCGAGTGGACGGACGCAGCCACGGCCGTATTGGAAGAAATAAAAGCCATTCTGGCCACCAACCCAATCGTGGCCGCGCCAAATGTTGGCGAACCAATGTTGTTATATATAGCGGCAACTCACCAATTTGTAAGCGCAGTGCTTGTTGTCGAACGAGAGACGGACGGACATAAATTCCCACTTCAAAAACTGGTATATTATGTATCCACTGTCCTCACTGCATGCAAATCACGGTACCCACATTATCAAAAGATAGCATACGCGGTATTCATGGCATCCCGGAAATTACGACACCACTTTATAGAGTGTTCAATTACGGTGGCCTCGGAAGTACCACTCAACGACATAATAAACAACCGCGATGCCACGGGCCGGATTGCCAAATGGGCTATCGAGCTCCTCCCGTTTGACATAACATATAGACCACGGCGAGCCATTAAGTCGCAAGTACTGGCCGATTTCGTCGCCGAGTGGACAGAAGCCGAACTCCCTAAAGAGTACGGCGCGTACTCCAATTGGATCATGCACTTTGACGGCTCTAAAATGCTGGCTGGCCTGGGGGCTGGCGTCGTCCTGACGTCCCCCACCGGAGATACAATTCAATATGTACTCCAAATACTATACACAGACTCCAACAACGAAGCCGAATACGAGGCCCTATTACATGGTCTCCGGATGGCAGTTTCCATGGGCATTCAACGCCTGGAGGTGCGTGGGGACTCGAACCTTGCAATATCTCAAATAAATGAAAACTTCGATGCCAAGGATCCGAAAATGGCGGCATACCGCAACGCCGTCCTCAAAATGTCAGCTCGGTTTGAGGGGCTTGAATTCCACCATGTGGCTCGGGAAAACAATCAGGCGGCGGATATTTTCGCCGTATCGGTGCTAAGTGCGACCCTGTCCCACCTAACATCTTCTTGGAAAGGTTGTTCAAGCCATCCGTGGTATGGGAAGGGGACACCGGTAACAATAGTCCGGACCCGGCCACAACACCAGATACCGAACACTCTGACACAATCGGAGGATCTGCCATCGAAATAACACCTTCAGCCCACGTGATAATGGCCGTCATCGCCCCATGGACAGAACCATTCCTAGCCTACCTAACCAGGCAGGAACTACCCGAGGACCAAAATGAGGCACGCTACATAGTGCGGCGATCTAAAGCCTACAAGGTCCACGAGGGAGAGCTCTATAAGAAAAGCACTACCGGAGTCCTTCAAAGGTGCATCTCCAAAGAGGAAGGGCGGAAGCTTTTGGCAGAAATCCATGCTGGACTCGGCGGCCACCACGCCGCAGCCCGGGCTCTTGTAAGCAAGGCCTTCCGTACAGGTTTCTATTGGCCGACGGCCCGAGCAGATGCACAGGATCTGGTCCAACGTTGCGTCGGTTGCCAGCTTTTTGCAGATCAAAGCCATATGCCGCCTACCGCTCTCCGAACAATCCCCATTACTTGGCCCTTTGCGGTCTGGGGGCTTGATATGGTCGGACCCCTCAAAGGGGGAACCCATAAGAAAAAATACTTACTGGTCATGGTGGATAAATTCACCAAATGGATAAAAGCCAAACCCGTTAAAACGGCTGAATCCGGACCGGTGATAGACTTCATATCTGGGGTTGTACACCGTTATGGCATCCCCACAAGATCATCATCGACAACGGCACGAACTTTACAGCCGACGAGGTAAAACTTTGGTGCAGCAACATGGGCATCAAGCTCGATTATGCTTCTGTCTATCACCCGCAAACTAACGGTCAAGTCGAGTGAGCAAATGGTCTTATCATGAGCGGCATCAAACCCAGGTTAGTGCGGTCCTTAAAGGAATCAAACACGCACTAGGTAGAGGAGCTCGACTCCGTACTATGGGGGCTGCGGACCACACCGAATCGCGACAACCGGATACACACCATTTTTTTTATGGTGTACGGCGCAGAGGCAGTTCTGCCTTGCGACATAATTCATGACTCACCTCGAGCGTGCATGTATGAAGAAAAAGAGGCCGAGCTCGATCGGCAGGATAGTTTGGACGCCCTGGAGGAGGAGCGCGACGTGGCACAAGCCCGTTCCACATTCTATCAGCAACAGGCTCAAAGGTATCAAAGCAGAGAAGTACGGGCCAAAACTTATAACATTGGCGAACTAGTTCTACGCCTACTGGAGAAGAAAAAGAACAAGCTCAAGCCCAAATGGGAAGGTCCCTTCATTATCGACCAGGTTCTGACTGGTGGAGCGTACCGTCTGCGGGATGCATCGGACAATCGACTCGAGCCAAACCCATGGAACGCCAGACTCCGAAGATTCTATGCCTAGTGCCGGACTCTATGTTCGTCTCCTTACCCCTGTCAATTTTTTGCATATCCGTTATCTGTCTTTTCTCTCTTTCTTTCTTCTTTTTCCTTCTCCTCTTGTGTCTTGACCACACAATCTTGACGCGCTAACCGCGCTCATTATACCTGGGGGCTTCTTATATAGAAGCTTAATGTAGCTATTTTTCTGGGCTTTTTGCCCCACACATGTGTTATTCTTCCACATGTACCTTTTTTCGCCATTATATGCATCGATATGACTTAAGTTTTGGCCGAGCTGGGTTGCCTGGCTCTTGTATTTATGCCCTACGTTCCCGTCAATTTGGCTAGGGCATAAGGGGAGCACCTCTGCGATTGTTACTGCTAGGTCAGCCGGATGTATACCTCAGACTAGGTGAAGCCGAAAGCTAGTGTTCTTAAGGGAATATTCAGTCGGTGAACAAAAGATGACTTTTATTTATTTTGATACATGCCCCCAGATGGTTATAGCCTGCGCCTCTTTTCGCAGTTCGGACATGCACATTAGGGCATGCGTACTGAGGAAAGGAACCCTTAACGGAACTATTCTCCTGGAAGATGTTTCTTACTATCCATGTAATATAACATAGCTAGTTGGGTACTTGTCTGCTCAAGCACTTATGACCCCTACCTGGTTTTCACGCATACCCCGTTTTTACATAACCGGCGGGTATTCGGATACACTCCAGGACTATCGGGTCCAGAGGTCGGCGAAAAGGTCCGCCATGACAAACGATTTACAATCCGGCTAGGGACATTATATATGTCAATTAAAGTACACAGTCACTTAGACTGACTAAATTCTTCTTCTATACCATCCAACAAGCTGTCTAGCCTACAATCCTGTTGGGAATACTTTGCGGATAATTCTACTTGGTCATACACCAAACTGACGGGGATCTCTTTCCCATCAGGCCCCACAGGTCCGGCCTCGGCCATGTGGTATGGGTCAGCTTTGGTATATCGCGTCTTCACCATGGCCCAGGCTTCCCTTGCACCTTGTCGGCAGGCTGATATCTTCCATAATCCGAGCGCCAAGGCTTCCCTTGAGCCTCTCTATAAGCTCCCCATGCCTCCTGGCGGGGAGGCGGATGGCCACAAGGCTTGGGCAATACCCTGCATCACATGCCGAACTTGTTCGTGCAGTTGTGAGAGCTCTGTTAGAAGATCACCCGTAGACCCGGGCATCTCCTCCGCCGGACGACCCGTCAACATACCTGCAGACATAACTCTGGTAGCCGGCTTCTTCGCCGAACTCTTTCAAAAAGTTTGTTCAAGCACTTACTGAAAATGCCGCATCGAAGCCGCTTATTCTCCTTCACGGAGTCCGCAAGCTGGGCTCGAACATCTTTCAGTTCCACGCCCAGCTGGATATTGGCGTCTTGGAGATCATTTTTCTCCTGCCTGACCCGCGTAAGCACGTGCTCGCCAGCATTTAGCTGTCGATTAGCACGTTGCGCATCCCCTGATACAGCCTCCGGATTCACTCCGGAGTCATGTGCAACATCTATTGTTAGATCTGCATGCATGCCGCATATTATCTGGTACCTGTCATTCTTTACAATGAAAAGAAGTGTTACCAGAGGGGGCCTTCTCGGACTCCTTCAACGCTGCAATCTGCGGCCCTTGGTGAGCTTTGCACTCTTCCGACTCTTGAGACAATTGGGTATTCTTCTCCGCAAGAACTCTGCACAAATAATGATCCTTAAATCAGTTGTGTCCAACTGTTTCAAGTCTCGAGGGCTCTTGATATATATAATCATCAGATTTTCTTACCCGTTTATCCTTTACATACTAGTCCGTGGCTCGGGCAAGACCATTTTGAGCAGCACGGATGTACACGTCTCCTGAGTTGAAGGCATCAAACGCCTCTTGGGAGAAGCAAGCGTCACGGAGTATGGTCTGGCGACGCCTGTGATTCATGGCGCTCTCCACTTCGAAATTTGTAGCGGATATTCTATCCGCATCCTCTGTAGAAGGAGCATCCGGCGTTCGCCCCGTGTTAGCTTCCGCCTCTATGTCCGGCCTCGAGCCCCGACCGTGGAGAGCATGATCGGCGACCTCTCCGGATATAGTCGGCGGCGTTTTCCTACTAGGAAACATGGGCGTTACTATATTTTAAAAGACGACAACCACGGGCGAGGTTCTCAGATCATACCTACTGGCCGCGTCTCAGATCCCTGACCGCCTTCTTTTTAGCCTACTCCGGCCGGTGCCCCTTGTTGGCGAATCACTCATGGTTCAGCATGGCGTCCGAGGCCTTCCCTGTAAGACACCATATGTACGTGTAGGTGAAGTGCATAAAAGGGGATCCTTCTCGGAAGTTGGGACTCCGATTTTTCTTACATGCGATGCAGGGAGTAGCCCCGGATATTCGGCTATGATGGCCACCATGGCATCATCGCAGCTCAGTTGATAGAATGTCCTGTCGACTGGCTCCACAAATATGTCCGGATCCTCTTCGAGTCCGGGATCGAGGGCCTGGTCTGGGTCCTCCGGTTGTGGGGGTGGGCTGTTGACCTCCCTTACAGGTTTTCGCAGTTCCTGCCATGAAACGGCAAGGTGAGTACTTATGACGAAGAATGCGGGAAGGCTGGGAGTAAAAAGTGACAGCTCACCCAGCTTGGAGGGTTGTACATGGAGAGTCCATCCCATGGCTTAATACGAATGAACTCCTCTTCCTCTCCCTTGTACAAATCGGACAATTTTTTTGCTAGAGCAGCAACTGAGTCCGGTCCCTTACGCCCGCAGCGGGTGGCATCATCTTCCACATTAAAATGCCACATGGGGTGCCCTCGATATTGAAGTGGTTGTACCCCCCGCATTATACATATTGACATAACCTCGGTTATTGTCAGTCCTGATTGAGCCAACACTTTTATCCGGCCCATCAGGTAAAGGACTTCTCCGTTATCTTCTTCCTGGGGGCTCCGTGGGCGCCAGCTTCGGCGTTGCTTCAAAGGGGCATTGCCGAACTCGGGAAGACACATCCGAATAGGATCTGGAAGGGGGATGTCCTCCATGTAAAACCACTCCGAAGGCCAGTCTTCGGACGTCTTCTTCGGGGTGCCGGACAGGTATCCGGTCCCAGCGCTGCGCCATATTTCGGCTCCTCCCACTTGATATATTGACCCCTTCTACGTATGGGGCACAAGGCAGAATAGCCTCTTCCACAGCTTGAAATGAGCTTCGCAGCCCAAAAACAGCTCACAAAGGGCAACATAACCAGCCATGTGTAATATGGAAGCAGGGGTGAGGTTATGCAAATGGAGGCCATAAAACTCCGAGGCCAGCTCATGGAGGAACGGATGGATTGAAATCCAAGTCCCCTTAATAAATAAGGGACAAGGCATACCCTCTCCCCTTGGAGGGATTGGGAAAGCTCCCCGCTTGCTCCCCGCCATTATAGGTGGCGAGCCCGGCTCGAGCAGGGACCATATACTGGAGGAGAAATCCTCGGTCTCAGTAACTTTACTAGTTGGCTATGCGGGACGGAACACTTCTTCCAATCACCGGGCTTAGGGCTACGGGAGCGAGAGGAGGAGCTGCGATGGCCGGCCATGTTGGGATGGATTTTTCCGGGCGCGCTCCGATGGATACTCGCCGTGGGAAGATGGTGTGATCTAGATCTAAGAATCCCCATCTCTTTAATAGACAGTTACTCGCATGGCTAGGGTGGCAAATGTAAAAATGCACTGGCTTCTCGCATTCGCTCGACACGTGGAAGATAGCCATTATTGGGGGCGGAAGCCAAGAAGTGCAACATTTATGGGAGGCTGGACGCTACTCAACAGGTATTCAGAATTTGGAGAAGAACCCGCCTTGCAATGCCGAAGACAATCTGCGTGCTGGACTCATCGTCATTGAAGCCTGGTTCGAGGGCTACTGAGGGAGTCCGGGATTAGGGGGTCTCCGGACAGCCGGACTATATCCTTTGGCCGGACTGTTGGACTATGAACATACAAGATTGAAGACTTCGTCCCGTGTCCGGATGGGACTCGCCTTGGCGTGGAAGGCAAGCTTGACAATACGGATATGTAGATCTCCTCCCTTGTAACCGACTCTATGTAACGCTAGCCCTCCAAAGGTCTATATAAACCGGAGGGTTTAGTCCAGAGGACAACAACAATCATACCATAGGCTAGCTTCAAGGGTTTAGCCTCTTTGATCTCGTGGTAGATCAACTCTTGTAATACTCATATCATCAAGATCAATCAAGAAGGAAGTAGGGTATTACCTCCATCGAGAGGGCCCGAACCTGGGTAAACATCATGTCCCCCGCCTCCTGTTACCATCCGCCTTAGATGCACAGTTCGGGACCCCCTACCCGAGATCCGCAGGTTTTGACACCGACACTATGTTTGATGAAGATGATATTTTTTGTCCCCCAAGCTTTTATGAGCAAATTTACTATGATGAAAGCTTTTATGATGATTATTGTGATGACACGTATGCTTTAAAGAATAATGATAACCATGAAACCTATCATCTTGATCTTAATTTTCAATCACATGATAGTTTTTTTGTTGAGCTTTCTCCCACTACTATTTCGAATGAGAAGAATTTTGCTTATGTGGAGAGTAATAAAAATTATATGCTTGTAGATCATGAAAAGAATGCTTTATGTGATGGTTATATTGTTGAATTCATTCATGATGCCACTGAAAATTATTATGAGGGAGGAATATATGCTTGTAGGAATTGCAATAATATCAAGTTTCTTCTCTATGTGCTTAAAGTTTTGAAGTTATGCTTGTTTTGCCTTCCTATGCTAGTTGATTATTGTTCCCATAAGGTGTTTGCTCACAAAATCCCTATGCATAGGAAGTGGGTTAGACTTAAATGTGCTAGTCATATTCTTCTTCATGATGCTCTCTTTATGTTTCAATTCCTATCTTTTATGTGAGCATCATTGAAATCATCATGCCTAGCTAGGGGCATTAAACGATAGCGCTTGTTGGGAGGCAACCCAATTTTATTTTAGTTTCTTGATTTTTGGTTCTGTTTATGAATAAATAATCCATCTAGCTTCTGTTTAGATGTAGTTGTGTGTTTTAGTTAGTGTTTTTGCCAAGTAGAACCTTTGGGAAGAATTGGGTGAAGTCTTTATGATCATGCTGTAAAAAACAGAAAGTTTAGCGCTCACGAGATTAGCTAAAACTTTTTACTGGAGAGTGCTATTTAGTTGATTATTTTTGCAGATCACTACTAGACAAATTCCTCAGGTCCATAAATTTTTTTTAGAATTTTTGGAGTTCCAGAAGTATACGTTTGATAAAGATTACTACAGTATGTTCTGTTTTTGACAGATTCTGTTTTCTATGTGTTGTTTGCTTATTTTGATGAATCTATGGCTAGTAAAATAGTTTATAAAGCATAGAGAAGTTAGAATACAGTAGATTTAACACCAATACAAATAAAGAATGAGTTCATTACAGTACCTTGAAGTGGTGTTTTGTTTTCTTTCGCTAACGGAGCTTACGAGTTTTCTGTTGAGTTTTGTGTTGTGAAGTTTTCAAGTTTTGGGTAAAGATTCGATGGACTATGGAATAAGGAATGGCAAGATCCTGAGCTTGGGGATGCCCAAGGCATCCCAAGGTAATATTCAAGGACAACCAAGAGCCTAAGCTTGGGGATGCCGGAGGCATCCCTCTTTAAATCTTCGTTCATCGGTAACTTTACTTGGAGCTATATTTTTATTCACCACATGATATTTGTTTTGCTTGGAGCGTCATTTTATTTTCTTTAGCTTCGCTTGCTGTTTGAATAAAATACCAAGATCTGAAATTCTTAAATGAGAGAGAGTCTTCACATAGCCATAATTATTAAACTACTCATTGATCTTTACTTATATCTATTTGGAGTAGTTTGTCATTTACTCGTGTGCTTCACTTATATACTATGAGTAAATGGTTGAATGAATTGAATATCATAAATCTGAAATTATATATGTTTCATATGCTTATCCCATGGGGAGTAATGATTTTACATATAAGAAGTAGAGGTGGTAAATTTATTGAAGGTTAGCAAACATTGTATTGGTCACTTGAACAATTCATGAAAGAACATTGAAGGAAGAGAGATTTCACATATAAATATACTATCCTGGACATCTTCTATGATTGTGATCCCCATTAATTATTTTCAAACCTGAGCAAATTAGTTGAAGTTGGACAAGGAAGACAACATAATGAGTTATGCTTGGGTATATTTGTATAGAAGTTATATTGTTATGGATCCTCTAACATGTGGTGCTTGCTTTTAGAATCCTTTGCTAGCCAAAATATCAGTACTAAGCGGAAATACCACTTGTGCATCCAAATCCCTTGAACCAAGTTTCTTCCATGAGTGTCCACCATACCTACCTATATGCGGTATTTACCTGCCGTTCCAAGTAAATTTGCATGTGCCAAACTCTAAACCTTCAAATAATAATCTGTTTTGTATGCCCGAATCGCTCAGGTAGCGACTAGGGGCTGTCAGTATCTTCCATCCTAGGTGGATTATTCTCAATATGAGTGGACTCCGCTCATCATTCACGAGAAAAATGGCTGGTAACTGGGATGCCCAGTCCCATGATCAAAAGATCGAAATCAAATCAAAAATAATTGCAAACAAAACTCCCCCAGGATTGATGTTAGTTGGAGGCACCCGTTGTTTTGGGCAAGCCATGGATTGATGATTGTTGGTGGAAGGGGAGTAAAATCTTTACCTTTCTGTTTGGGAACCGCCTATAATGTATGTAGTATGGAAGATATTGGGAACTCTTGGTCGTTATGTTGACAATTAAAGCATACCTCCCAAAATTATTTTCATCTCTGTTTTTGCTTCGAGCTCTGGCACCTCTGCAAATCCCTGCTTCCCTCTGCGAAGGGCTTATCTTTTACTTTTATGCAAGAGTCAGTAGTATTCCTTCTCATTCCAACCTACTCTTTAGTTGGCAAGCATCATGATGGAAAGATCTAAGCATATAAGGCAATTCAAATATATTTGAGAATAAATTATTAATGTTGACATTACCCTTGAGGTAAAAGGTTGGGAGGCGAAACATTAAGCCCCTATTTTTCTTTGTGTTCGATGAATACTATTTGTTCTAAAAATATGCTTTGAGTGTTAGCAATCATGGAAGACTAGATGATAGTTGAGTATGTTGAGTTTGCTAAATCAAAGCTCTGACATAGACTCTTCCTGAAAATAAGATGAATTGTAATTGTTTGATGACTAATAACACGGTTTGTTAGTTTTCAAGAAAGTTTATGATCTATACTTTAACATGTGAATAGTTTGTTACTTGATCATGAAAAGTTCTATGAGTTGAGCTACTGTTATGACATATAATGATGCTAGAAAAGGTGATTGAAATTATCATTGATCAAACTTATGCACCTGCTAGCATTCACACTTCATAAATTCTTTCTTTTATCATTTACCTACTCGAGGACGAGCAGGAATTAAGCTTGGGGATCTTGTCGTCTCCAACGTATCTATAATTTATGAAGTATTCATGCTATTATATTATCTGTTTTAGATGTTTATGGGCTTTATTAAACACTTTTATATTATTTTTGGGACTAACCTATTGACCCACAGCCTAGTGCCAGTTCCTGTTTTTCCCTTGTTTCAGTGTTTTGCAGAAAAGGAATATCAAACGGAGTCCAAAAGGAATGAAACCTTCGGGAGAGTTATTTTTAGAATGGAAGCAATCTAGGGGACTTGGAGTGCACGTCAGGAAAGCAACGAGGGAGGCACGAGGCAGGGGGGCGCGCCCACCCCCCTGGGCGCGCCCTCCACCCTCGTGGGCCCCTTGTGGCTCCCTTGACTTATTTCTTCCTCCTATATATACCAATATACCCAAAAACCATCGGGGGATAGAATAGATCAGGAGTTCCGCCGCCGCAAGCCTCTGTAGCCACCAAAATCCAATCGGGGCCTGCTGCGGCACCTGCCGGTGGGGAACCCTCACCGTGGCCATCTTCATCATCCAGCGCTCTCCATAACGAGGAGGGAGTAGTTCACCCTCGGGGCTGAGGGTATGTACCAGTAGCTATGTGCTTGATCTCTCTCTCTCTCTCGTGTTCTTGAGATGATACGATCTTGATGTATCGCGAGCTTTGCTATTATAGTTGGATCTTATGATGTTTCTCCCCCTCTACTCTCTTGTAATGGATTGAGTTTTCCCTTTGAAGTTATCTTATCGGATTGAGTCTTTAATGATTTGAGAAGACTTGATGTATGTCTTGCGGTGCGTATCTGTGGTGACAATGGGATATCACGTGATCCACTTGATGTATGTTTCGGTGATCAACTTGCGGGTTCCGCCCATGAACCTATGCATAGGGGTTGGCACACGTTTTCGTCTTGACTCTCCAGTAGAAACTTTGGGGCACTCTTCGAAGTACTTTGTGTTGGTTGAATAGATGAATCTCGATCGCCTCGCCACCGTCGCCAACCAAGCTCTTTGAGAAGGTCGTGAGGTACGTATTGGAGCGGAGCGTGAGCACCAATTGCAGCCTGACCATGTTCTTTGAGAAGGTCGTCGATGCTCTGGAGCGGCTCCACGCCAACCGGGCGGCCTCGCTGGCTGAGGAGTCCCGGAAGCTTTGCTAGGGTGCCATGACCAAGGTTATCACCAAGGTGGCGCACTGGTACCCCGACCTCGACTTCGACACCGCGTTGGAGAGCTTGCCGGAGGGTACTGACCTCGCGCCGCTCAGGGAGCGCATCAAGCCCATCATCAGTCGTGTCGGCGGAATTCCGAGGGTGGAGGGCCAGCGCCTGGACTAGGCATCCCGTTCTTTATCACCGCTGCAGGCCCACAACCAAGACAATCGCTATCTCTAGTTAGAACCGCAGTAACAATTTGGTGTAATATAACTCTGCAGCACTTTCAGTATCATGCATGTTATTTTCCTGTTTGATTTTCCTTTGTATGTCCTCCCTACGTTACTGGGTAGGTTCACCGGCGCGTAAACCTAAGGCGGCGTCTTGGGGACGGATCCCCATTGGCCTGCCGGGTGTGCTTGCCGCCGGGCAAACCACCTTGCCGCCCTTAGCGCGGCCGCCCAAACTGTCGAGCTTGACTCGACTCAGAGCTGGGAGCGTTGCCGGGTGCGGTAGGCTACCCCGCCACTTTCGACGTGGCCGCTTTGAGTCGAAGTTGAGCGGACTTCGAAACAGAACAAGGGCGTTTCCAATTGCGGGAGGGCCCCTTTGCATGCAGGTTTCTCATACATATGCGAGATCTCCGAGGACGATAACCTCAAGTGTAAAAAAAAAGAAATAATCCAAGGCTTTGAATAACTTAGCTTTTCCGTCGCCGATCCGGCGTCGTTCCTCCAGCCGCCTTCTTCTCAGAAACCGAAAACGATGAAGAGCTGTGTCGGGGGAAATCTGTCCCACCACGGACACCTATGGGACCGGAGCCCCTTTTCGGTTCGGCAGGGGGCGGAGGATGCACAAAGAGCAGATCGAGGCGATCACACGAGAGATTTACCCAGCTTCGGAGCTCTCCGGAGAGATAATACTCCTACTGCTGCTTGTCTGATTGTATTATGTTCTTGCTAGGGAGCGATGAGAGCTACAAAACCTAGCTTGAGAATCTATGGCTTCGTACCAGTGGAACCGAACGAGCCGAACGAGCCGAACCAGCCGAACCAGCCCAACCCTTTCTACGTTGCACTCGGGCCTCCTTTTATAGGCACAAGGGGTCACCACAGGTGGCAAGTAGACAGGGGTAGAATAGGAAAAACAGAGGTTGGTACACCGCTTTGTACAGTGTACAGTGGTCTATACCTAACTCTGACGGCAAGGGACAAGAGCCATAAATGCCCGTCCCTGTCGCCTGAAAAGTGCAACAGGGACCGTCAAGTGCGCCTCCGTTTGCCACGGACGGTGGCTTGTCGACGCCGCTTATCGCCCGCTCCCGTGGCTGCACAGCCCGTCGGCAGCGTGCGCTGGGGAAGCCCCATGGCGTGCGTTGGCGGATGAGCTGGAGCGGAGAGGAAGAAGAGGTTACCTGCCGCTGCAAGCGCCTTGCCGCGGCAAGGTTCTTGTCGTGCTTGGGAGCTTGTCGCTCACCAAGCCTTCCCGGCAAGCTCCTCTTGCCGGGGCCTTGTTTCCTTCATGTCTCGAGTGGCCTTCCCGACAAGCTCCTCTTGCCGGGGCCTTCTGCGTGCCTAGAGTGGCCTTCCCGACAAGCTTCTCTTGCCGGGGTCTTGTCTCTTTGACTGAGAACACTTTGTTCTTGAATGGCTCCAAAGGAGCCACGAGGAGCCTTGGTGATCATCGGCAATCCTTGCCCATGAGAGTATCATTACTGCCCGTGTAGCACGAAGTTCGGGATACTAGGGTACCCTACTCTAGTACACCGACGGGGAGCCCCTCGGCTCGAAGGCTACACACGCCGAAGCGCTGTTGGGCCAGGCCCAAATACAAGGTACCTTGTGTATGCCGCCCTGAATTACACCGTTATTTACTCTGGACCCACCACGTCCCCCACGAGGCACGACGCAGCGTCGAGCCAGCGGCGTTTATGGGAGAAATCGTGGGCAAGATCGGGGAATCTTTTTCGCACGAAGTGCGTAAACGTCCGCCCCTCCCTCTTTATAAGCAGAGGAAGCAGGGCATCCCGTTCCCCTCGCCCTTTGCTGCTTGTTCTTCGAAATCCACATTGCTCTCCCCCGCCTCCCGAGCCAGAGAAGAGCAACACTCCGCCTCTCGTCGCCGCCGTCTCCACCAACGCCGTCAGTCACCTCCAGCGCCTCCGCCATGGCCCCGAAGGCCGACAAGGGGAAAGGCGTGAAGTCCGTCGAGGCGCAGCTTCGGCCAAGGTTGCGCAAGGAACGGGCCCTCTTCGACCCGAGCTCGACGCATAGCGGCGTTGCGGAGGGAGTTCTACCTCTTCGGCGACAGAGACGGGCACACCCACAAGCGAGGTGATCTCCGCCGCTGCATCCGAGAAGGTCTCCGTCGGGTATCCCTTCTTGGCGCTTTTCTTCTCTGCGGGCTCTGCCCGCCCTTCTCTAATTCTTTTTGTGATATCATGAACACCTATGACCTCCACCTCCTTGATTTCACCCCCAACGCCGTCCTCACCATGGCGGTTTTCGCCCATCTTTGTGAGAATTTTGTCGGGTCCACCTAAATGTCGCCCTCTTCCGTCACTTCTTCATGCCTCGCGCCGAGAGGAGAGCCACTTGCTTGGGAGGAGTAGCTTGGGTCTCTAGGATCGGCAAGAAGGGCGGCTTACTTGGAAGGGGAGTTCCGTGGTAAGTGGGATGAGTGGAGAGGCAACTGGTGTTGGATCATTGAGGAGAACCCGCAGCCCTTTCACCGCTGCGTCGCCAAACCCCAAAAGCGATCGAGTAACTTGGCGCCGGAGGACTGAGAGGCTGCAGATTGCCGTGACCGCCATTCTGCGCCTTAGGCTTGCGGACTGACCCGTGAAAGCGCGGTTAGTGCGAACTTCCTCCGCCGCCTCGCACCCTTGCAGGAGAGGGGGAGACCTGCTTGGGAATTCAAGAACGCGGCAGACATCATGAGGTTGCGCCTGGCCTCAATTGGAACTTCACAGTCTTGGAGCCGACGGCGATGCTGCAGGAGCTGTTCAAGCATGATCCCGAGCACCCCGAGTGGTTCATGTTGCCGGAAGGAGTTGTGCCCTTGTGCAATAACTCGTCGCTGGACCGCATCCGTGCTATGATGCCATTGTGCGACTCCCATGGGATCGTCCCGACCTGGCAGGAGCCTCCGGCAGACGTCGTACGGCAGTTTTTTGATAGCTTGGAGGAAGTCGCAGTCCGTGCCGACGAGAAGAAGTGGCTCACCCGCGACACCACCGACCAAGAGATGGCGCGCATTGCCACCAGGTTGGAGGAGGCGGCGGCAGCCGCTGCCGCTGGTGCCTTCGGGTTTACTGTGGAGGAGGCAGAGGCATCCGAGGCGGCGAGCCTTGCCGACCGAGAAGAGCTTGCCGGCGAGGAGGAGCAGGTCGAGCCCGAAGCCGAGCCCAGCGAGCCAGCCGAGGACGCTGCTGCGCCGTCATCCAGCACCTTGCCGCAGCCGGAGCCCCCGGCTCCGCCAAGGAGGCGTCTTCGGAGGGCCGGAGACGAGGCGAGACGGCAGACGGGCCAACAGCCGCGGCGCCGTGCGACAAGCTCTACCGCGGCAAGTACGGTTGCCGCGGGAGCGTCCCACACGGTTCCGGCAACTAAGGCGGAATCTTCCCAAAGCCGCCCGCTCGGCCAAGCGCTCAAGGGAGCCCACCCTCCACCTCTTCGCCGGAGGCGAGCCGAGTTTGATCTTTCCGCTCGGCTCCCGAGGAGGAAGAAGAAGAGTAAGTTCCCACTTTGCGTTTGTATTTCTTCAATTCCATTGCTTCATCTTGAATCTGATTTGCTTCATTCTGATTTCTTCCTTTTTCAGGACGCTGGCTCAAAGGGCGTCTAAGAGGGCCAAGACTCAATTGGTCGTCGTCGAAGACGATTCCCTAATGGCGGCTGTGAGGGACGTTCGAGACTCCCTTGTCGGATCCGCAACCCTTCAACACAGCAGCCCCCAGCACAGCCCCAGCGTGAGTGTTTGGATTATCTCTTCTGGGTTGATTGTGCTTGGGTGCTTCTTTTGCGATATCTGATTTGTTGATTTGTGTAGGAGCAGAGCAGCCTCATCGAGGAGGCCCCGAGGTCACTCCCAAGTCCACTGCTTCAACTTCGCCGGCCAAGGGAGAAATCTCCGCCAAGGGAAGACTCTCCGGCAAGGGAGGCCTCTCCGACAAGGGGAGATTCTCCGACAAGGGGAGCTTCTCCGGCAAGGGGCAGCGCCGACAACCCTCCGGTGGTGGAGACCGCGGCTACAGATTCCATTGCCGGTAATCTTCTTCCTTGAGAATTTCCCTTGGGTTCTTTTCTTTTCTGTTCTTCTTCTTGAACACTTGCTTGACTTGTTCTTTTCTTTGATCTTCAGATCCATCTGCCGGAGAGCCGATGGAGACGGAGGCCGCCAATGAGGAGGGCGCTCGCGGCAATAACAACGCCGACACCACCATGGAAGAGGAAGCCGGCGCCCGACAGGTCTGTCGGCGAAGAGGCCGCCAAGATCGCTGGCGCAGAGGCTGGGAGGATCTCGTGATCATCTTGACAGCCCCGAGGCCGCGAGGGAGCGCCAGCGCTGCACCAACCTGAGATCGCTTCGCCACCGATGCGGCGCCCGAGCTCGAAGAGCCCGGTCCGGCGCCTATCGAAGGCGGCGACGGGTCTTCATCAAGCTTCCGTGGGCGTCAAGCTCCAGGGCTCCGGTCGAAGGAGAGACCTTCGACGAGCTGCCGCCTCATGGGCTGTCAGCTGGTTAACGCGCAAGCAGCAGCAGCGCAGTCCGAGGAGGAGCAGCTATTGAAGAAGTTGGTGTCGCTCTATCGCGCCCAGGCAAGCTAAAGCTGGAATCGAAGGCGCTTTGTCGCGAAGGCAGGAGCTGATATGGAGAAAGCTGCCAGAAGAGCTCTGGCGCCAACAACAAGGAAACCCTCCGGGACATAGCGAGGCGCGGGAGCAACTTGTTGAGGCGCGCACGCCTTCATCTTGGAGAAGGCCGAGGTCGAGGAGCAGCAAAGGCTCGCAGCGAGAAGCTCTGCACAAGAGGGGAGCTGGCGCAGCGAAGATCAACCTCGATAGTTATGAGGAAGATCTTGCCGCGCGCGAGCTATCACTTGGCGGGGCACTCCAGGAGGCAAGGGACGCCGCCGCTGCTGCCGAGGCCGCCAAGAAGGAACTGGAAACGAGGGTGGCACAGCTGGAGGCCACCCTCCGTAAGAGCCCGATGAGGTCACCTTGGCTGGAAGCCTGTGTGAAGGACGCCAACACTCTAGGCGAGTTGCACGACCGCCTCGCCGAGAGAATCAAAGAGATCGACGCCGCCAAGAATGTCAAGGCGGATCTCGAGCTAAAACTGTACACTCGATGGAAATGCTAGACAGCCAAGGATCGAGAAGTGGGCTTCTGAGAAGATCAAGGCCAACGAGGAGCTGTTACGCATCGCCACAACGCCCATAATACCTTCAGAGAAAACGTGATGCATGGGATGAGGGCCTTGTGGACATTGCCGCCACCATCGACAAGGAGCCGACGGAATTGGGATGGAAGATCTCGGATACTCCTCCGGCGAGCACCTCCACCAGCGCCAAGCTCAACTTATTCTTCAATGGCGTGTCGACGGCTCTCCGGCGACTCCGGGCGGCGATCCCAAGCGACTAGCCGAGGAGTCGCGCCAAATCTGCTCGGAAGTTCTTGAAGGTGCCGATGAAGGTGGCCTACCGGAACCCGGGCCTGAACCTCACCAACGTCCTCAAGTCCTTGCCGCCGGATGCTGACGTAGAGGCGCTCAAGGCCTTTGTTGCCCCCATCGTGGAAAGGGTCAACAAGGTCAAGAGGGTTGAGGGCGACCGTGTAGATTAGGCCGCCAAGTTTATCTTTCCCTTGTCGCTGCAGATCATGTTTTAGGAGAACTCTTTATTAGATCTGTGACAAGTTATTTTGTAATATACACTATCTTGGGCAATCGGATGCAATGTTATTTCCTCTACTTGAATCTTTCCTTTGTATGCTTTACCCTACGCTTTTTAGGGAACTTATCGAGCAAAACACCTTTACCCGCGGCTGAGTGCGGAACGTCGGCCTTGCTGGCGATGTTGCTAGCGATAAAGAAACCTTGTCGCGACTAAGTCGCAACTCACTTAAATTGTTGAGCGGACTCGAAACAAAGTAAAGGCGCGACTAGCTACGAGTTGGTTCCTCCACAAGACAGGTTATCCATACAAAGCACGGTCGTTCGAGGAAGATAACTTAAAAATTTAAAACTGATTGCTCAAACTCTGGCCACTTAGCTTTTACGTTGTTTGCTTCCGGCAAGGCAACATTTCCTCGAGCGACGCTTACGGTCCACGTCATTATCTTCTCCCCCGTGAACTTGTGGGTGGATGAACCTTCCTTTCTTTTGAGAAGAAAGAAGAGAAAATACAGTTATGGAGCCGAGCGGCGTGTTATTGCTTACCGGGTGTTGATGCTGCACAAAAATGTCAGATAATACATGCAAATAGGTTATGAAAGCATGAATTTGACGATCTTTGCGCAACACATAGGCTTTACTGATGCACGGGGTCTGCGCCCGGCTTTGTACAAAGGTTTACATGCAACAGCGGCAAGACTTGTACAAAAGGGTGGTTGCTTGAACGGGCAGTTTTCGACAACCGCTTCTTTATGGGTAAACTTACGAAGATGCTCTATATTCCAGGAGTTGCTCACTGAACGCCATCTTCGGTCTCAAAAGGCGGACAGCGCCAGGCCTAGTGACTCGTTTCACCCGATAAGAGGCCTTCCCACTTCAAGCGTCAACTTGTTTGAATTCTTGGCGGATTGAACGCTACCAAGAACAAGGTCGCCTTCCTCGAAGCTTTCTGGCATTAACTGCGGCTATGGTAGCGCAAGCAAAGCTTGTCGGGTAACGAGCAGCTCATACAAAGACCTTTGAAGACGCGATCCTCCTCAAGGAGCAAGGTCGTCATCTTGTCGCAACTGCTCTTGCTCAAGCTCATCATAAGCGAGCACTGAGGCGATCCGTATCTGAGTTCCGTGGGGAGAACTGCTTACGCTCCATAGACAAGAGCAAAAGGTGTCCGACCGATTGGCTCGATTTGGCGTCGTCCTGATCGACCAAAGAACCACCGGCAGCTCCTCGATCCAGTTTCTTCCGCACTTGTGCAGCCTGTCGAAAGTCCTGGTCTTGAGTCCATGCAGCACTTCAGCATTTGCCCTCTCCGCTTGACCGTTGCTTCTTGGGTGAGCAACAGAAGTGAAGCAGATCTTGGCGCCAAGATCTTGGACGTAGTGGATGAAGAGTCAGGCATTTCGTGGTGTGTGCCGTTGTCGGTGATGATCCTGTTAGGTATCCCAAAACGGCAAACAATTGACCTGAAGAACTTGACTTGGCGACTGCTGTCACCTTCCTCACCGCCTCCACTTCCCGCCACTTTGTGAAGTTGTCAATTACTACGTACAAGTACTCAAAGCCCCCGAGCAGCTCGGGGAAGGGGCCGAGGATGTCGAGCCCCCAGACGAAAAAGGGCCGTGATAAAGGGATGCGTCTGGAGAGCTTGAGCTGGCTGGTGTATCTGTTTGGAATGGAACTGCACGCTTCACACTTGGTTACTTGTGCATGCATCCGGAGGGCTTCGGCCGAAGAAACCTTGCCGGAAAGCTTTGCCGGCAAGTGCTCTTCTTGCCAATGTGGTGACCACATATGCCTCCATGTATCTGCCAACAGCTTCTGTCCATCTTCCCGGCAAATACACTTCAATTTCACACCGTTGAGTCTTCTTCTGTACAAGATGTTGTCAACAAACTGGTACATACTTGACTGCCGGGCTACTCTTTCTGCTGCTTCTTGCTCTTCGGGAAGTTCTCCTGTCTGAAGGAAATGGACGATCTGCTGTGCCCATGTTGGAGCTTGCGGCTCGACAACAAGGACTAAAGGCATATCTGCCTGCCGGGAACATCCGATTCTCTGGCAAGCAACCTGAGGGCTCTGCCATGAACTTGATATTCCCGACAAGCTTGCCGGAGCGAAGCTTTGTCGGGAAGCGTTGCTTCAACAGAAACAAACCCTAGGGCTTGTCGGAGCAGACTGCTCCTCGGCACTCTTGGCGTTGATCTTGGGGACCTTCTTGGCGGCTTCGGGGAAGCTCTGCGGAGAAGTAGTCGCCGAAATCAACTTCCTCTTCTTCTTACTACGCCCGATTGATGGTGTTACGGTTGGTTGAGTCAGCTTGAGCACAAAAACTCCTGGTTCCACAGGTAGCTTGAGTGCGGCGCACTTTGACAGGCCGTCAGCAATATCATTCTGAGCTCTTGGAACATGTTCCATTTGCAGGCCTTCAAAGTGTTCCTCTAGCTTCCTCACTTCATCGACGTAGGCTTCCATCAACGGGCTCTGATAATCTTTATTTACTTGGCGGACGACAAGTTGCGAGTCACCCCTGACAATGAGTTTCTTGATCCCAAGGTCCACTGCGATCCTGAGACCGGCAAGCAAATCTTCATACTCTGCGGTATTGTTTGTTGCTTGTTCCTTGGGAAAGTGCATCCGAATCTATGTACTTGAGGTGCTCTCCGGTGGGTGCGATAAGCAAGACGCCGCACCGGCGCCTTGCAGCGAGAAGGCACCATCAAAGTACATCAGCCACTCTTTATTTGGCTCGATTGACGGGATGCTCGTCTCACGGAATTTTCTTCATCCGTGTCGGTGTCCATTCTGCTATGAACTCCGCCAATGCTCGCTTTTGGATAGTTGAAGTGCTTTCAAACTTGAGACCAAAGCAGCAAGTTCCAAAGTGCCCACTCGACAATCCTGCCCGCCGCTCGGATTTTGCAATATCCTTTTCGGCCCAGGAAGCGAGTGACAAGCTGTTATCTCATGCGCTTAGAAGTAATGGCGCAGCTTTCTCGAGGCCATGAGGAGGTCAAAAGCAGCTTCTGCACACCGTAGTACCTTGATCTAGCTCCACGAAAAGGGAACTAACAAAGTAGATCAAGGGCGCTGCACCATCCTTTTCTGAATCTTCTCGCAATCTTGTGCAGATCCTTCCTTGTCGGGACCAGAGCTTGTCGGAGGAAACCCCCGCTTGTCGCTGGACGCACTTGCCTCGGTTGCGGCTCTCGTCCAGCTTCCCTCTCCGCTACATTAACGCAGCACTAACCACTTGATTGGTTGCCGCTAGATATAGCAACAACTTCTCTTGCGGTTTTAGGTGCGACAAGTGTTGGAGGGGAAGACAGGTACCCTCTTCAAGTCCTGCAGCGCAGCCTCCGCTCAAGAGTCCATTTCATTGGACCTGCCTTTTTCAAAATCTTAAAAAATGGCGGGCGCTCAGACTTAGAGATAAACCCTCTACCGAGAGCAGCCACGCAATCGCAAGTGTCGTCCTTGGCCGCTTTGGTGCTTCGATCTGCTCAATGGCCTTTATCTTGTCGGGGTTGGCTTCAATTCCCGGCCCGAGACAAAGAACCCGAGAAGCTTGGAGGGGACTCCAAACACGCACTTCTCGGGATTGAGCTTGAGGTTGATCTTGCGCTTGATTTGCAAAGGTCTCATCCAGATCTTGAACTAGGGTTGCTTTGTCCTTGCTCTTGACCACTATGTCGTCCATGTAAGCTTCTACATTTATGTGCATCTGTGGCTCAAAAGCGTCGTGGACTGCCCTTGCAAACGTTGAACCAACATTCTTTAAACCGAAAGGCATCCGTATGAAACAGTAAGTGCCACATGGTGTAACGAATGCGGTTTTCTCTTCATCTTCTTCTGCCATGAAGATCTGGATGATATCTGAATATGCATCAAGAAATGGCGAGATCACATCCATTGTGGAGTCAACAATTTGGTCTATACGCTGGCAGCAAAGGGAAATGTGTCTTTTGGACAAGCTTTATTAACATCTGTGAAGTCAATACAAAGTCTCCATTTCCCATTAGCCTTGCGATACAACTTCACGGATTGGCCAACCACGTGGGATGGAGGACTCCTCTGACAAGGCCTCGCTGCTTCCAACTTCTTAATTTCTTACGCAATGAACTCTTGGCGCTCCATTGCCCCTTCTCGACTTTTTGCTTGAGGGTGGCCAGTGAGGACAGGCGGCTAGGTGGTGCTCAATTACTTTCACAGGAACAGGGGATGTCGGGGCGGTTGCCATGCAAACACATCAACGATTCGCCCAGAAAGCAACGGAAGCGCCGCTTCCTATTTAGGGTCTAGAGTGGCAATCGATGGTGAAAGGTACCACCAGTCTGTCCTCACTTGGCGGGCACTTTCTTGGTCTTACGGAGCTGCCATCTTCTTCTTGCACTTGCGGTGGAGCTCGATGGTGCGTCCTCGATGGTAGCATGCCCAGCACCGAAGAGTCTGCGCTTGCCGAGTGGGCATCAGAGCTCTTGCCGGACTTGGTGAGTCTTCTTCCGCCGGGGAGACAGTAACTCGGTAACAAGTGTCTTGCTGTCGCCACGGGCAGTAACGCTTCCAGTAGATCTTGTCGGCACTGGTAAGTGCGTCCTTCTTGTCGCCGGGGACAGAGATGACACTTATCGGGCACGGCATCTTGAGCACATTGTAAGCGTGGTGAGAGGCTGCCATGAACTTGGCGAAGGCTGAGGCGGCCAAGTATCCCATTATAAAGGTAGCGGGAAATCAGCAGCGTTGAAGCGTAACCCTCTCGGCCCTGAAGTTGGAGCTTCATTTGCCAAATGTGTTACCGCATTAGCGTGATCTTCCCTTTGGGCTTGCTCCTTCACCGGGTTGATCCCCTTGAGCACGTCTGGAATCTCTTACGAGCTCATTGTCGGGAATCAAGCTTCCGGAGCAACTGCACGGAGGAGATCAGATTCGAGGCCGGCCCCCGCCAACCAACATCTTTGTGACCTTGAGGTTCTGCGGATGGTTGGTGAAACCAACATCGGCAAGCACCGACCGCGGCTATATGCGATCAGGGTGGTCCTCAATGTCAAAGATGATGGGCGTCTTCAGACCACTTCAGAGTCTGCGTGACTCCACGGATGGTTACGCTTTGCGTTAACTTCTTGCATCCACTGCTTAAGTTGGCGGTGCGAGGAATGCAGAGAAGCACCACCGTCAACGAAGAACCTCTGTTGCGCCGAAACTCCTGCTCATCAAGCATCATCATCTTCCATATCTTCATCGTCATCTTTCGCCCTTATCGCCCAGCCGACGCGAGAGGTCTATCTCCTGCCGCTGCTTGGCTTTTGCCTTGGCGCCCTCGGCAGGCGCTTTCTTACCCGCTCCTCCGGCACCTTCTGGGCTTTCTCCTTGTCTCGCTCGTATTCAGCTCTTCTGTTTGTTCTACAAGCTGCTCGACTTTCTTACAGCCTGGAGGTCATGGCCCTTGGTGCGGTGTGGATCTTGCAATACTCGCGGCGTTTTGTTGGAGCTGTCCCGCTTGTCGGCGACCGCCCTTTGCCTGGTTGTTGGCGCCCCGGCAACCTCCTTGCCGGGAGTCGACAACCTTTGGCGGCACTCTTCGTTGCGGACCGCTTCGACAACTAGCACGCCTCTTGCCTCTTTTCTACTTTTTCCTCGTTCTTCACGCCTCGGCCTTTCCTTGCCGGAGTGGTCTCCTCCAATTGTCGATTGTGCTTACGCCTTCTCTCACGGAATCTTCTCCCTTCCTGTAGCGTGCCACACTTGTCGGCTGTATGAAGCTCATCGACATCTCTCGATCTTGCGATCGCCATGTCTCCTCCCGCATCTCTACGGTTTCAAGACGTTCGATGGAACGCGCTAATCACCCGGCCAGCGGGGTGGATGTCTGAGATGGTGCGCAGTACATAACTGAACACTGCTCGATATACTTGCGCAGGGACTCTCCTTTCCCTTCGGGCGCGAAGCGAGATGAAGATCGGCTCTCCCAGCCATATGGGGCTGGCGGCGCCGTGAAAGCGCCGACAAACCGGATGGCACAGTCAGCCCAAGAAGATATGGAGTTATCCGGCAAGTGCATGAGCCAAGATCCGGCGTTGGGCTTGGAGTACCAACGAGAAGTAGTTGGCTAGGATCTTGTCGTCTTCGTCCCCGGCATCCTGCACCGCTGAGCGATGGTGTAGATGTTGAGAATTCTGACCGGATGGTCGTGCGGCCGCCGTATCGTATTTCTCCGCAGTGCGTCCTGTTTGAAGTTCTTGATGTCATGGCCGCCGGACTTGCAGCAGCTCCACGGGTATTAACGCGGGACAACCTATCTACAGCGTCACGGTAAACGCCTGGTTCTCTCGGGCGCATGCATATCAACAGAGGGCTCCGGTAGCGCTGGTCCGATTGTCGTCGCTTTCTTCGGCCTTCGATCGCGTAGTTCGAGCATCTTCTTGTTGTCGTTCTTGGAGAACTTTGGCGTTGATCGCGGCGTACTTCGCCGGATCCGACTGACGCGAGCGGAGTCGCTGTCGATGTTGATCCGTGAGCGGCGATCTTTGGCCGGGTGTGGAGAGTGCATGGTAGCTGCACCTCCACCAGTCTCGCCGCCACCGGCTACGTGCCTTGTCGTGTTGCCGGCGGCAGCGATGCGGTTGCTTGCCCGTGGAACATCGCCCGTTAGCAAAACCAATGAAGGCTCGGATGGTGGCCCTCCATTACGTCGACCTTTGTCAGGATGGAGGGTAATCCAAGAAGCAGCCAGAGCTTCGGCTAGAGCTTCTTCTCCCGAGTGCTGAGTGGTGGCGATAACGGTGCGAGGAGCGGGATATGCTTTCGGACTTCTGTTTATATTAGAAGGAAGCGGTCCCCGTCCAGACGACCCGTGCCTACGCTTTCGAGCCAACATGCTGGCGTGCATATTAGTCTCGGCGTCGCGTGACTCCACCGTCTTCGGTCGGGGCCCAACGGCGTATGGCGCTATGAAGCGACATGACGCTTGTCGGTCCCAAGGCTTCCAAAGATGGTCGCGGTGAGTGTCTTCGGCGGCGAGGTTACTGCGCGGCCTTGTCTCTGGACCTGGCAGCGTTAGTGCGCTCCCTCGTCCACGTCCATCCCTTCCGTCAGATTGACATCTACCCCACCACCCGTTTGCTCACGGAGGTGGTGGGATCGACAGCGGACGGTTCTCCCCGCCGCCAAGGTCTTCTTCTTCCGGTGCCATAGTCGGTGAAGATGATGAAAGATGCAGCTTCGTGTGAACGCCGGATCAGGATTCACACAAACTCGGCGTACTGCCTACTACCGGCGCGCGCCAAAGATGTCGGAAATCATCCCACCACGGACAAACTATGGGACCGGAGCCCCCATTTCGTTCGGCAGGGAAGCGGAGGATGCACAAAGAGCGGTCAGGCGATCACACTAGAGATTTACCCGGCTTCAAGCTCTCCGGAGAGATAATACTCCCTAATCTGCTGCTTGTCTGATTGTATTGTGTTCTTGCTAGGGAGCGATGAGAGCTACAAAACCTAGCTTGAGAATCTATGGGTTCGTACCAGTGGAACCGAACGAGCCGAACCAGCCGAACCAGCCAAACCCTTTCTACGTTGCACTCGGGCCTCCTTTTATAGGCACAAGGGGTCACCACAGGTGGCAAGTAGACAGGGGTAGAATAGGAAAAACAGAGGTTGGTACACCGCTTTTGTCTACGAAGGTATCAAAGGGTCTATACCTTTAACTCGTGACAAGGGACCAAGAGCCATAAATGCCCGTCCATGTCGGCCTCGGAAAAGTGCAACCGAGGACCGTCTGTGCGCCTCCAGCTTGCTACTTAACGGTGGCTTGTCGATATGTCGCCAAACTCCGCGGTTGCACAGCCCGTCGTGGCGTGCTTTGAGGGAAGCCCCATGGGCGACATATCGTTGGCCGGATGATTGGATGGAGAGGAAGAGAGGATTTACTCCGCTGGACAAGCTGCCTTGCCGCGGCAAGGTTCTTGTCGTCTTTCGGGAGCTTGTCAGCTCACCAAAGCCTTCGGCAAGCTCCTCTTGCCGAGGCCTTGCTTTCCTTCCATGTCTCGGTGGCCTTCCCAACAAGCTCCTCTTGTCGGGGCCTTCTGGCGATGCGCTAGGAGTGGGCCTTCCCGACAAGCTTCTCTTGCCGGGTCTTGTCATCTTTGACCGAGAACACTTTGTTCTTGAATGGCTCCAAAAGGAGCCACGAGGGAAACCTTGGTGATCATCGGCCCAATCCTTGCGTGAGTAGCTCTGCATTTGCCAAGGAACGATGCACGAAGTTTGGGATACTAGGGTACCCCTACTCTAGTACACCCGACAAATTTTGCTAGGCTAACTACCGGACCAGTATTCTCACAATTGCGTCCCTCACTGTATGCGCGCCAAAGATGCTCGGTGTGGAACGACACCTATGGGATCACAAGAATCCCTACTCTACGGTTCTAGGCGCGGGGTTCGCGAGGAGAAAGCGAGGACTAGTAGATAGCTTACAAAGATCGCTTACCCTGTGTTCGGGCAGCGGAGGATCACGTAAAACCCTAGTCCTGCTTTGGTGGGTGTATTCGAGAGTTCTTGAGCTCTCGGTTTCAACTAGGTTAATAAGTCGGTCAGCGTGGTTGAAAAGCGAATCCCTCTGCCCACTATGCCATATGGGCCCTCACTTTTTATAGTTGAAAGGGGCTGCTACACGGTGGCACACTGAGGAGGTGCGAAAGGCGTCTGATAGTGACCCGAAGCTTATCGCTCGTGATATAGGATGTAAGAGCGCATTAATGTCGTTAAGCTTAGGCAAGTCCTCTTTTCGGCTTCTGTCGGGGGCGGGGAGAGGCCGAGACCCGTCCGTCGGCTGCCTCCTCCTACGCTTGACCGCAGCGGCCCGACGGGAGATGTGTGCGAGTGCCATGTAAGCGAGCCCGAGGCAGTCTGGGTTTTGCCGCGATGGTGGAGCCTTCCATGAAAAGATCCTGCATGCCGCCGCGTAGGTGCTTGATGAGTTGGTCACAGCATTTGCATGTTGCCCGCAGTGCGCGGCCATGTATTGGTTGAAATTGTATTTAGCGGCTGCGAACAGCGGTGGAAAGCTTGGTTAAGCGAACTGGCGGTGGTCCCAGCTGGCGTCCTTGGTGAGGGCTCTTGCCGGGTGGCTTCCGACAAGGGTCTTTGCGTGTGTGGCTTGACAGAGGTCTTGTGTCGTGGTATTATTTGTCATCCCGGCAAAGGTCTTGCTTAGGGTGTCACAGCAACCTTCCTCGGCAAGGATCTTGCCGAGGGGATCATCATCTTTCTAATCCTCATCTGATCTTGAATATGTCTTCTACAAAGATCTGCCTACCCGCCCACCAGGTGCCTTTCGGCCAGGCCCTATTTACGTTGATGTATAGGCTGTCAGGCCTGGCGTGGCTCGCTTCTCAGGAGAGCTTCGCTCTACGATGATGGTCTTGAGCGGACTTCTTGACAAGAATGCTTCTTAGGGGCGAACGCATGAACAAGGATCTTCTTGAGAGACCTAACTTCATCTCTGCTCGCTTTTGTGGTCTTGGCCTTGGCGTTGCTTTTGATTGTCTTGGGCTTCGCTCACCTTGTAGCTCACCTCCCTGTATAACTGCTGTGGTCATGGGCATGGGCTGCACGATTGCTGTGCCGTGCTGCAGGTAAAGGGGTACAAAAACGATGCCCCTCTTTTTTGTACACACCGGCAGGGCCAAGAACCTGCCCGGGCCACATGGAGCCAGAAGTGCGACCGTTGTTGGGTCGAGGGCCCAAAACTGACTCTTGTGCGCCGGTGGGGGCGGTTTTACCGTGGTAAGACTTCTTGACGTGCGCTCCGCTTCCCACGACCCAGCAGCAGCGGCCTTGGCATGGAGGGGGTGTGTGCGTGGCGATGGCGGGCATCGTGGGGCGGTTTTTCACATGCGCATCCATCGCCTGTCGCGATGCAAATGCAGGCAGCCCAGCAGCGCCTTCGGCTTCCCCATAAAAAGGGATAACCCGGCTGAGCGCCTTGTTCCTTTTACTGCCGATGCAACCCCAATCTCGAAAACCTCTGCCCGCCTTTCTTCTTCTTCTTGAGCTTCATTTAAAACACCGCTTGAGCCGCCTCTCCGTCTCTGCCCTCCTCCCCAACGGCCGCCATGGCGCCAAAATCCACACCAAGGGCAAGTGGAGTGGCCAAGGCAAGCGGAGCCGTGGAAGAAAGCCAGCCGTAGGAGAGTGTCTTTGTGATCGCGGTGCAATGACCGCGATCGCCGTCTCTCCCCCTCGAAGGTTGACGGCGTGTTGGTCGGGACTACCTTGACCCCCGGTGGGGAGTGAAGGCAAAGTCGGGGCGGGCATCACACCCACGCGCGTCATACCGCAAACTGCGCCCGAGCTGCCCTGAAATTGGTACCCACTTTTTCGGGTCCCGATTATTTTTCTTGCGGGCTACTGTCCTTCCTTCTCCGATTTCTTTTAGCGACGGCATGCATACCTTTAACCTTTGCCTTCCTGGATTTACTTTCCGAGCAGCGGTGGCGTGTATAGCTCTTTCGCGCATCTCTCACGAAGGCTTCGCCCGGGGGTGCACCCGGAACACGGGCGCTTTTCACGCTCATTACGCCACTTCTTCCCTCCGGATCCAGCTAGAGGTGCCATCTCCGGTTGCATCGCCTCGGTCTCAAGATCCAAGGAGCATACCCGAAGAGCGCCATGAAGGAGAGAGGTGGGAAGAATGGCGCGGGCGGTGGTGCTTTGGATCGAGGAAGGACCCACCCGATTGTTACCTGCCCGAGATTCGCCAGGCGCCGCCGATCCAGCGAAGCGATTGGAGGCGGCGTTGATCTTTGGCGACAAAGCTCAAAATTCGCCCACCACCGAGGATCCTCACGTACCCGGGCGGAAGCCTCACTGCAGGATGATGCGGGCGATGACTTCATCCGCCACCGCGCTCGCTCCTTTGCATAACAAGGGGAGGCCAGCACTGGCTCTTCATGAACCCATGCGACATCACACTCGCGGCTTACGCCCCTGGCCTCGAAGGCCACAACTTCACGGTGATGGGGCATGCCCATTTCTGCCGTGACTCTTCGACAGCGTGGGCGCGTGGCCCAGCGAGTCAGCGGACGGCTAAGGTCGCCGAGACGCCGCGCGAAGGCCGGACAAAAGTCCCCAAGGGGCCTTTTGTTCAAAGCTGCCAGCGAAATTGGTCGGTGTATTGCAACAACTTCGCGTCGGTCGAGATCATTGCCCATGATGCGGGACTAGCAGCGCACTGTGGCCTCGACCCAGTACGGGAGGGGCCGGAGGGAAGCAGTGCAGCGGTTCTTTGATACCTGCCGAGAGTATGTCGCACCACTAGCGCCCGGCGGCTGCTTGTCCCGGGACACCACCCAGTGCCCGAGCTGGACTACATCGCCACACCGGCCCGAAAGAGGCACAACTTGCTAGGGGAGGCCCAGGAAGCTTGCAGCGGTGTGGAGGAAGTTAGGCCCGTGGCCATGACCCCGCGGAGGCTTCGCCCGGTGGGCGAGCAACGCGAAAAAGCGCCGAGCGCCCGAGCACAGCTCCTGACTCTCTGGTTGAGGATGCTGACAGCGAGTCGTGCGTCGGAGGCCAGACCCTTGCGGCAGCGAAAGCCGCCTACGGGGAGAGTTGGAGTTAGTCCTGCGGCCCAGGCAGGTTTGTGAGCAGTCCGGCCAGCAAGGCTGCTGAGCCATAAGCTGACCACTGGAGGGCCCAGGCGGCACACGAGACGCAGCTGGCGGCAAAAGCCGGTGAAGGCAGCGGTGAAGAAAGGCAACCGCCCCTTCTTCGTCAGCGCGTGTCCGAACACCACCTCCTTCTCCTCCTCCGGCCCGACGTTGATACTGAGGAGGTTACTTTTGATGTATGGATCTCTCGGCAGGAGGAAGAGGAAGACAGCGGAGAGGAGGCGGACGGCAGAGTAAGTATTTGGTTCCCTTTACGTTATCTCTGCCTCCCTCCACTCTGCGTTGCTTGTCTTGACTTGTTTTTTGTCTTTGCGAGGGACCTGAAGAGCGGCGAAGGCGAAAAAGGGCCAAGGTCTCGGCGGGTCGGTCGACCTCCAATTTTAGTGCCGAGGTGCCGTTGGTGGTGTTGAGCAGCAGAACTGCCCGGACGGCAACCCGGCATAGCCCCAGCGTAAGTTCATCTCACTCTTCCCATACGACATATTGCGGGAGACACGACACTAGTCTAACTGACCTTGCCCGTATTATGTAGGAGGAGTGCGACGCAGCGGGGAGGACCCGCCACTGGGGCGGCTACCCCAACGCGCCACCCACATGTCATCAACCACGCCGCCCAGGAAGCGTGTCAACAAGAGCGCCAAGTATCTGAAACCTACGCACATGGAGGAGGAGGAGAACTCGAGGCGTATGGTGGCTTTGCCTCGGCTCAAATGTTAGGCGGGGAGGACAGGTTGGTCCCGACTGCGTGCCGGCACTTTGGTAAGCCGATTGTGGTTCGTCCTGTTCTTTTTCTTTCTTCGGCTCTTGGTCTGGCCTCGCCCTCACCCCTTCTTGGCGCCCGGACTCCTCCTCGGTAGAACCGGAGGGCCATGGAAGAGCCGTCATCGAAACGTCGCCCGGGGTGCAGAGGCGGGCAGCCCGAAGATCGTCGCCCGTAGGAATGCAGGCCGCCAAGACGCATGCATGCCGGGGCGCCCTTGAGGGGAGCCCCGAAGGCTCTTGGGGAGAGCCCGAACAAAGTGCGCGGCTGCCCGGGGGGGAAGGCCGACAAAGAGACTCTCTTGGGGAAGCTCGACAAGCACACTTGTTGAGGCCCAGAGGCCCGGCAAAGGGCCTACAGGGGGGGCTGCCGGCTCAAGCGCCAGGGCCTTGTTGCCGAGGGAGGAGGAGGGCGGCGACCAACCTTCCTCCCTACTGCACCCTTTCCGGCTCCAGCAAAGTACTGAGGGTGAGTGACGACATTTAAGTCCACCTTCAGGCGGCGTCGAGCACCCAGAGGATACCCGTTGAGGAGAGGTGTTGACGACGAGGTTAACTGTCGCTTCACAGGCTTGAAGTCGTCGATGAGCCTCGTTAGGCGGCTGACAGTTCGTGGGAAGAGCGGCTCCTCCACGCCATGGGCGTAGCTTCGGAAGCTCCAGGCGCTTCGCCATCGCGCCCGCTGGCAGACAAGGCTAAGTCCCAGGGCGGCGGTGGTGGGAGAAAGGCGGGCGGACCTCGGAAAGGCCGCGTTGCCGGTAGCGAGGACTAGTTCCTTGAGGCCCACTAAGGAGACTCAAGGCCACCCAGGGTGAAGCAGGCCCAAGCGCGGCGATGGAGCTCACCATGAAGCTTACGCCCGGCGTCGAAGCTTCGGGGAGGCGGCCCGAAGGAAGGCAGCTAAGCGGCCGATGCCCGTGCACGTTCGGATCGGTAGCGAGGCAGCTGGCGAACTCCCGAGAGGAGGACCTGCGCGCCTTGTGCAGCTTCGCCGCCATGCTTGGCAGCGACAGGATGCCGAGGTGGAAAGCTTGTCTTCTGACGGACGATGAGCTGCAGCGAGAGGCACAAGGAGGCATTTTCGATGCCCAGGCCCGGGTCTCGCCCGGCAAGGTGGAGGAGGCATTTGGAGGCCGAATGTGACAATTGACAGAGCTGAAGGGCCGAGGCCACGAGGCTGTCCGAGGAGAAGGACAGCTCTAAGAGTGCCTGACGAGCCTGAGCTGCAAGCCCCGGTCGTCCCGAAGCCGAGGAGCTGGGGCCAGGAGCTCTCCGAGGCAAACAACTCCATCAAGATCTTCGGCTGAAGCTGGAGGGTCTCGAAGGTGCTGTTGTTGAGGCCAAAACCGGGAGGGATTACATGCCAAGGCTGGAAGGCGAGAAGCGATTCTTGCCGGATGAGCGAAGAGGCCTCGACCCCGGCGGATCACGTGGTAGTGGCGAGGCCAGATTGGCGCTCCTATCGCCTGCGCCATGTCGTCGCTAACCAAAGCCGCCCGGCGCAGCATTCAGGCCCATCATGGGGATGCGGGGATGAGAATGCGTCCAAGGGGCCCGGGCAGTGGCGTAGTGCAGCTGTCCATCATGTTCTTCTTTGAGAGAAGGTCGTCAGGCGCTCTGGAGAGGCGGCTCCACGCATATGTAGGCCAAGGCCATTTTCGGCTGGCGGCGAGAGTCCCGGAGGCTTTGCCAGAGTGCCATGACCAAGGTTCTCACCAAAGGGTGGCGTCTTTGGTACCCCGACCTCGACTTTCACGCCCGCGTTGGAGAGCTTGCGGGTACTGACCTCTCGCGCCCGCTTCGAGGGCGCCTTATCAAGCCATCATCGGCCGGTAGGTGTCGGTGTGGAATTACGAGGTGGAGGGGCTGGCGCCAGGGACTAGAGCATCCCCATTCTTTACTATCGCCCGCTGCAGGCCCCTAGCAAGACAATCGCTATCTCCTAGATTAGAACCGCAGCAACAATTTGATGTAATATAACTCTGGCACTTTCGATTATCATGCATGTTATTTTCCTGTTCGATTTTCCTTTAGCAATATGTCCTCCCACTACGTTCTTTGGGTAGGATTACATTTGGCGTGTAAACCCAGAAGCGGCGTCTTGGAGCCGGATCCCCATTGGCCTGCCGGGTATTATTGCTTGCACACCGGGCGAACCACCCTTTGCACTCCGTATAAGCGCCCGGCCGCCCGCACTATCGAGCTTGACTTGAGTCGAGAGTTGGGGCGTTCTTAAAGCGAGGGTGCTGATGGGACTACCCACGCCACTTTTCGACCTTGGCGCTTTGAGTACTGTTGAGCTAACTTCGAAACAGGAACAGAAGGCGTTGCCAATACTTGCGGAGGGCCCCTTTGCGTCAAGGTTTTTCTCATACATGGCCGAGATCTACGAGGGGCGATAACCTCAAGTGTAATAGCTAAAATGAAATAATCAAGAGCTTTGAATAACTTAGCTTTTAAGGTAAGCGTAGAAATAGGCATCGTTCCTCCGGCCGCCTTCTTCTCGAAGGCAGCTTGACGAAGCAGCAGCTGAGCTAACTACGAGACCAGATTCTCACAATTGCGGTCCCCTACAGCGCCATCAAGATGTCGATTATTAGAGCGAGCACTATGGGATCCTAAGAATCCCTACTACGGTTTGCTTGAAAACAAGGTTGCAAGGAGAGCTGGGCTAGTAGGCTGGCACAAAAGATCGGATTTACCCGAGTTCGGGCTGCGAGGATCGTAAAACCCTAGTCCTACTTTGGTGGGTGTATTCTACACGAGAGTTCTTGAGCTCTCCCGAACTAGGCTGCTAATAATCGTGGTTGAAAAAGCCGAATCCCTCTCCGGTATGCCATGGGCCTCGCTTTTATAAGTTAGAAAGGGGCTGCAGTGCTTTGCTGGAGGTGGAAAAAGCGTACCTGATACGAGCTTATCGCTTTCGTATTGCTGGAGACAAAGAGCGGATTTAATCCGCGTAGCTTAAATTGTCCTCTTGCTTATGTCGAGGGGCCGGGAGGAGGCCGTCGTCATCGTCCTTACTCCTCCCCTCGCCCGACCAGCGCCCGGGCCGGAGATCGCGTCTGCGGTGCCATGTAAATGAAGCGGTATTTGGGCAACGCGGTGGTGGTGAGCCTTCACGAAAGATACGCATGCGCCCGTAGGCGCGTGGTAACTGATGAGTTAGGTCTGGGAGGCTGCGTATGTTGCCCGCAGTGCAGTGCCCAGTGGTAATTGATTTAAATTTGGCGGTACCTGCGAAGGCTGCTGGTGGAAAGCTTAATGGTTGGCATGGGCACGGCGGTGGTCGGTGAATCGGCGTCCTTGGTGAGGAGCCTTCGTTGGCGCAAGACAAGGGTCTTGCACCGTGATAATGGCTTGAAACAAGGGAATCGCTTACTCATATCTGTGTGTGTGTGGAGTCCCGGCAAAAGGTCTTGCCGGGAATGTCAGTAGCCATCTCCTCGGCAAGGATCTTGCCGAGGATCATCAAGTCTTCTAATCCTCATCTGATGCTTGAATATGTCTTCACAAAGATACACGTATGCCACCCAGGTGCCTTTCCAAGCCACGGCCCTGTTGCAAGCTGATGATATGGTATTTGAGGCGTGGGCTCAAGTGAACTTCTGGCTACTGTTGGTCTTGAAGCGAAACTGCCCGGCAAAGGGTCTTCTTGGGGCCAGCCTTTGAAGCCCCACTTCAGCAAGGATCTTCTTGAGGAGACCTCACTAACCGTCGACGCCGCTGCTCTTTGTGGTCTGTGAGCCTTGGCGTTGCTTTGATTGTCTTGGGCTTCGGCCTTACCTTGGCTCACCTCCCTTGTCACCTGCTTGGTGTGGTGGTAAAGTGCGCGGCTCGTTGCCCGTGCCACAGTAAAGGAGGTACAAAAGCGTGCCCCTCTTTTTGGCCTACCGAGCAATAATGTCATTATATCAATCATACCCACCACGGATACTTGAGGTGACATTGGAGTATCTCAGGTGACATTAGGGTTTTGGTTGAGTTGTACCTTAAGGTGTTATTCTAGTCACGAACTCTTGAATAGATCAATCAGAAAGAATAACTTTGAGATGGTTTTCGATACCCTACCATAATCTCTTCGTTTGTTCTCCGCTATTTGTGTCTTTGGAGTGACTCTTTGTTTGCATGTTGAGGATAGTTATATGATCCAATTATGTTATTATTGTTGAGAGAACTTGCACTAGTGAATGTATGAACCCTAGGCCTTGTTTCCTATCATTTTTCAATACCGTTCACATTTACCACTTTTATCATTGAATTACGTTGCTGTTTTTATATTTTTCAGAGTACAAAAACCTATATCTACCATCCATATTGCACTTGTATCACCATCTCTTGCTTAAGCTGAACTAGTGCACACCTATACAATTTACCATTGTATTAGGGTGTGTTGGGGACACAAAGAGACTCTTTGTTATTTGGTTGTAGGGTTGTTTGAGAGAGACCATCTTCATCCCCTACGCCTCCCACCGGATTGGTAAACCTTAGGTCATCCACTGAGGGAAATTTCATGCTCTTGTCCTACAAACCTCTCTGCACTTGGAGGCCCAACAAACGTCTCTGACAAGAGAAGAAGGTTAATGTGAGTAGTGAACATCAAGCTCTTTTTACTCGGGCATGCCAAAGTTCTTGGGGAGGTGAGGTGCTTGAAGGTATATCTTTAGATCTGCTTGCAATCGAATTTTTTTGTTTATTGTTTTATCACTAGTTTGTCCTATAAAATAAAACTACAAAAAAAAATGGAATTAAGGAGGTTTACCACCTCTCGCTTCATCTTTTAATGTCTTTTCGTAATATGATGAAAAAGGAAGAATTGTGCTCAAGTTAACTAGAAGAAGAAGTCTATTGAATGTTTGGCACTAAATATTTATATGCTGAGCATGTGATTGCAATGTTGTTAGTATGAATTCTTTGAATACCCATGATGCTAATGATATGCAAAGCCACAAGCTTGGGGAAGCTATGTTTGATGAAGATGATATTTTTGTCCCCAAGCTTTTTATGAGCAAATTTACTATGATGAAAGCATGCCTCCTATCTATGATGGAGGATTATTGTGATGACACACGTATGATTTAAAGAATAATGATAACCATGAAACTTGTCATCTTGATCTTAATTTTTCAATCACATGAAAGTTTTTTTTGTTTTCGAAGCTTTCTCCCACTACTATTCCGAGATGAGAAGAATTTTGCTTATGTGGAGAGTAGTAAAAATTATATACTTGTAGATCCTTAGAAAAGAATGCTTTTATGTGATGGTTATATTGTTGGAATTCATTCATGATTGCTAACTGAAAATTATTATGTGGGAGGAATGTAATATGCTTGTAGGAATTGCAATAATATCAAGTTTCTTCTAACTATGTAGCTTAAAGTTTGAAATTATGCTTGTTTTTGCCTTTCCTATATGCTAGTTGATTATTGTTCCCATAAAGGTGTTTGCTCTACAAAATCCCTATGCATAGGAAGATGGGTTGAAGCCACCCTTAAATGTTCTAGTCATATTCTTCATGATGCTCTCTTTATGTTTCCAATTCCTATCTTTTATGTGAGCATCATTGAAATCATCATGCCTAGCTAGGGGCATTAAGCGATAAGCAGCTTGTTTGAGGAGGCAAAAACCCAATTTTATTTTAGTTTCTTGCCTTTTTGGTTCTATTTAGGAATAAATAAATCCATCTAGCTTCTGTTTAGATGTGGTTTTCTATAATTTTAGTTAGTGTTTTGTGCCAAGTAGGAACCTTTGGGAAGACTTGGGTGAAGTCTTATGATCAGTGCTTTGTGAAAAACAGAAACTTTTTAAGCGCTCACGTAGATTAGCTAAAGAAAGTTAATCGGAGTAGTGATATTGGTTAGTTGATTATTTTTGCATATGATTACTAGACAAATTCCCGTAGGGGTACATCAATTTATTTTTAGAATTTTTGGAGTTCCATAAAGTATACGTTTGATAAAAAGATTACTACAGTGCATTGTTCTGCTTTTGACAGATTCTGTTTTCTATGTGTTGTTTGCTTATTTTGAAGAATCTATGGCTAGTAAAAATAGTTTATAAACCATAGAGGAAGTTGGAATACAAAAGATAGATTTAACACCAATACAACATAAATAATGAGTTCATGACAGTATTCCTTGAAGTGGTGTTTTGTTTTGTTTGTACTTAGCTAACGAAGACTTACGAGTTTTCTGTTGAGTTTTGTGTTGTGAAGTTTTCAGAGTTTTTTAGGTAAAGATTCGATGGACTATGGAATAAGGAATGGCAAGATCTGAGCTTGGGGATGCCCAAGGCATCCCAAGTGTAATATTCAAGAGGACAACCAGAGCCTAAGCTTGGGGATGCCCCCCGGATGGCATCCCCTCTTTAAATCTTCGTTCACTTCCAGTAACTTTACTTGGAGCTATGAGTTTTTATTCACCACATGATATGTGTTGTTTTGCTTGGAGCATCATTTTTATTTTCTTTAGATTTGCTTGCTGTTTGAATAATAAAATACCAAGATCTGAGGTATTCTTAAATGAGAGAGTCTTCACATAGCCATAATTATTAAACTACTCATTGATTCTTCACTTTATATCTTTTTGGAGTAGTTTGTCATTTACTGCGTAAATGCTTAACCAGCTTATATCCTATGAGTAAATGGTTGGAATGAATTGAATATCATAAATTCTGAAATTATATATGTTTGCATATGCTTATCCCATGAGGGGAGTAATGATTTTACACATAATAAGTAGAGGTGGTAAATTTATTGAAGGTTAGGCAAACATTGTATTAAGTCACTTGAACAATTCATGAAAAGAACATTGTTATTGAATGAAGAGAGATTTCACATATAAATATACTATCACGGACATCATCTATGATTGTGATCCCCATTAATTATTTTCAAACCTGAGAAAATTAGTTGAAGTTGGACAAGGAAGACAACATAATGAGTTATGCTTGGGTACACTACAAAAAAAAGACACATCCGTGACATTTTGGTCCCGAAGCAATTTTTTTCACATCATACATATGACTTTTAACACTTCTATAGACGATAATTGTGACAAAACCTGGGTATCATCATAGATGTGGTGGGCTCCTACTTCTATGACAAAAATCATAGCGAAAGCGGAAAATGGGCTTTTCGTCTTGGATGGGCTGGAGGCAGCAGCTGCACTTACGACATTCTTTTGGGCCGTCCATGACGGAAGAAAACCGTGGTAGAAGCGAGGGGAGGAAAATTCTCAGGAGTTCGAGCGGAGTCTACCGGTGGGAGGTCGGGAAATGGCGAAAGCGAGCGTGTTTCTTTCAGATCACGCGCTACAGCGATGCTGTGCGAGGGTACGTGTGTCTGTTGGCTCTAACTAATCGAACTGCGGCGAGCGAGGCGTTGGGCTCTCAGTGAACCCGGAGCAAATTGCGCTGCTGCGGTAACTCACGTGTTCTTGAACCCGAAGCGATCGATCGATGGTCTGTTGGCGAACTCCGGCGGGATGGGCGATTCGCCATCGCTCTTTATGCTGCTGGCGGAAGCCGGTCGAATGCCTTTGCAGGATGAAGCGATTGATGCGTTGCGGGGGTTTGGATGAGCGGTGGCGGTGGTGTTGCCTTTGGATGAGCGAGGGAACCCGTGGTGTGGAGGCTGCTGGATGAACAGTAGGCGATTGAAGCGTGTACGTGGAGGGGTGGCCCGTGGGAGGGGTGGTTGCCGTGGAGGGTGGTTGAACGAGGACCCGTGGTGTGGAGGAATTGCTGGATAAGCAAGTGAGAGCGGTGGAGGGGTGCCCGTGGAGGGTGGTTGAACAATGGCTTCGATTGGAGTAGAAGCGCGGTGGAGGCTGGATTAGCGAAGGAGCCCGTGGAAAGGCTTGGAGGAAGGTCGTGATGGTATTGTGGAGAGCTGGAGGAGTGCGGCGGTGGAGATGAACGAGATCCCGTGGAGTCCCGATTTTGCGATGCACGCCACCCCTCCCGATGAGCGAGGACCCTGCTTTACCGTGAAAGCGGCCAAGCAACACAAGTCCGTTTAAGTCGCGTTTTGCGATACGCCACACCCTCCCAATCAAGGGACCCCCGTTTCCTGACCGTACGAGGTCTCTGCTTTCCTCCATTTTGCGGTACGCCACACCCTCCTCGCGATCAACGGGACCCCGTTTTCGACCATAGGAGGTCCGTTTCCACTCCCGTTATTGCGTCGCCATACCCCTCCCGATGAATGTGATCGTTCCGTTTGAACATGGCCGGTCGAACACAAAGGCCGTTCCTCCGTTGTCGCGGTGACGCGGGGCCGAACTCGTTCGCTCGCTGTTCCGTCCAAGCTTCCTCCCGATGATGGCAACACGAATTACCACGCATTCCGTTCCGGATGCAGCCGGCGTTTGGCTCCCCCATGGCGAACACGACGACGGCCAAGCTGTTTCTCCGCTTCGAGCCTGAGCATGTACACGCAGCCAGCCTACGCTTACATCGCATTGTCTGCAGCGGAGTAGCGTTCGAGACCCCGCCTGATGATGTACAACATACGTGGTCGTATTTTCTTTCTTGCACCACTGGCGCTGTAATGACGTGCGATGTACATGCTTCACGTCGCGGCGCCGCTTCTTACTCACGACCACGTCGCAGCGCGCTCTACAACGACCGCGGTGCATGCGTCACACGTTCGGGACGAAGCCGGAATGACAATGCTCACGTGCGCTTCGACCAGGTGGGTCCCGGTACCGCCGAGCACTCTTCGCCTACTGCGAAGATGTAGCTGGTGGGTCCCCTAGTAGTCGGCCGAATCATTTCAGGTTTTTTGCCCGGTTTTTTTTTTGTCAACACACTTCCTTAAGCGATATAAGATGTAGGCTCAGGTCCCAAAATAAATGGGTCCCAGCGGTCGATCGGCGAATCGTTTTTGCCGGACGCACTTCCTTGTGTCGCGAAGATGTAGTTGAGTGAGTCGGCGGACAGCGGAAATGTTTTTTCGCGGGCTGAAATCACGGGGTGGGTCCGTCCGGTGGGTCCCTCACTGCCGTGTCGGTGGAGAATAGTATTATTGCTTCGCAGCGTAATGATGAGGCACTTCCTTGCATGCGACCATGGACCCAAATGGTCAGCCTCTCCACGTACGCTGATCCATCGTCCTGGATGAAAAAAGCCATTCCCTTGACCATATAAGCTGACCACGCACTTGCGCCGAGAGCGCTGTATGGCGGACTGGGCGGCGGCGAGGGCTTCTAGGAAGGGACGGCGTGGAGTCAGGGGAAGGCAACGCGCGGTGGATCACGCCGCGTGAAAATGTGAGGGAGTTCACTTTCGTTGACGGTTCTGCAGGTGTGAAGGCTGCCGTCGCGCCGAACTCAACGAAGGGGTGTGGGTACGTAGAGGGATGCTTTGCCCCGCGGTGACAGCCAGCGGTGGGAAGTAGTAGAGAAGCGGTGAAGGCACCTATAGCGGCATCCGCACTGACCGACCCGCAGGCGGCGAGGAAGCAGGCAGCACGACACCGACACCTTTGCTGGGCGGTATTTGGAGCAAAGACCAGAAGGGTTGAAGAAGAAGCCACTAGCTGACCGTTGGATGGACATCGTCAAATACGTGTCACTAGAGCTAGAATCGTTCATATATTGACTAAAGTTGGACCAAAGGCCTCCGTCCCGGATCAACTTAGTAGAGTCCTAAGTCAGCCTCCTACCAAGGTTGGTCCCGGCTAGTAGGGGGTATTCATTTTTGTCAGCGTAATAAGGAGGCACTTCCGGTGGGTCCGAGCGTGAAATACAAAGCGGGGGAACGTTTTTTCATTTAAATACTGGTGGCACCGACCTGTGGGTCCCGGTCCCAATGATCAGAGCAAATGTTTTTTCGCTAAATCTTGGTGGCCCGTCCGGTGGGTCCCAGGTGTCGGTGGAGGAACAATTATTTTCTCGCTGTAATAAGGAGAGCACTTCCTTGCGGCTGCCGCTGTGACCCAAATGGGCCGGCCTCTCCACGATAAGGAGATTACTCTTCCGATGGAATTAGCTCGTTGACCACATTGACCACGCGCGCCGAGGAAGCACCACGGCGGTGACGAGCGGCCAGCGTAGGCCTCAGGAAGGGGGAGACGACGAGCATTGGGAAATCTCTTTGGTCACGGCGTGAAGCCGCAGCGGAGAGAGAATGCGAGGTTCACCGGTTCGGCTGCGGCATGAGGCTATCGCCGTTACTGTGAATACTTTCGCAGGGTGTGGGTGAGTAGAGGATGCACAATAGCCAGCATTGGTGGGAAGTAGTAGGAAGCGTCGAGGGCGTCTTGTGGCTATTTTAATAAAAGACAAATTCAGCCACGGGAGGCGAATGAGAATCCGCCGTATTGCCGCTACCGCTTTGGCCGGCCGGAGCAAGAAGATCGGAGATTGAAGAAACCATTTACGCCGTTGGATTGACATCCAACGTTCGTCTACTAGAATCGTTTGTTGGCGTGGTATATAATAACTAAAAAATCTTGCATATGCTGTCAACTAAACAGGCCCACAAGTCAGACCACTCCCTCTTTTTTAATAATTATATATAGCTCATGGCAACTTCTTATGCAATTTATTGCACTGCTTTTTGTTGGCGGGGCCAATTTCAAGCATATTTCTGTGGGTTCCAAACTATTTTTAATACTGAAATGTCGAGCCAGATTTAAAGTACTTTGGCGATATATTTGAATTAGGTTAATGCCCAGTGAAATAGGAATCCGAAAATGTGAAAAAAATCAGAAATTATAAAGTAATTGCCAATTTGTCATCTGTTTTTATATTTACAACCCATTTCATATTACTTTCAAGATTTGTGAGGCGTCTTGAAGAAGAGTTGCAGCATCGAGGCGTAGAAAAATAAGTAGGGCCTGGATTGGGTATTCTTGAGGAGAAAAAAATAAACTGGGCTCATTTTCACAAAGAAAAAATAGCTAGAGCTGGTCACATGGTGAACATAAAAATATAAGCTTTGAGCTAGGCAGGCCTGACCAGTTCAAACCCTGCTCCGTCTCAACAATACCAAACAAAAAAATCTCTTTCGAGTAGCCTCGTCCCAGGTGTCGGCCGATCTTGTGCTGTTCTCTTGTCTATTGACTATACACGCTCACAATGTCATGGGTCCCGGATGTCGTGGAAAACACTAGGAGGAAGCATTTTATTTTTCCATACCGATGTGGTGGGCCCCTCTTGTCATCCTCTCCACGTGACTTGTAGATTCCTGTTGTTTGTTGACCATGTTGACAACGCAGAGGGCGGCCACTCGAGAGCGCACTCAAAGCGCATGGAGGACGTCGGCGTTAATGATTTAGGAGGCGGTGGGGCGGCGAAACAGTCTTGTTGAGCACAACCCGTGGAGGAAGGTATGAGACCCCCCCGGCGCTGGTTTGGTTTTGGCCGGAGGAAGAGACAGATCAAGAAACCATGACAGTATCAGAAAAGCAGCAGAGTACTTAACAACCTTAACTTGAAACCAGCGAGGGGCACTTAACAACCAAAAGCTGAAAGCAGTATGAGTACTTTTATACTGAGTTCAACTGCATAAAGCACGCCTCGAGCAGTGCTACTTTGCCTCTGATTAACCAAGGGTGAGGCCGCCATGCCCAAGGCCAGGCGCCACCCAGCGCATCCACAACCTTACAGCGGCTTCATCTACTTAGCGTGGTGAATAAACAGGAGATTCTTTAGAGCCATGGAAAAGCATGAATATAATCTTACATCCTATTCTCCAAGATGGGCCGGGCCTTCATTATCTCAGACCACCCATGAATAAGTATCTTTTCACCTCCAAGGGAATTGAGTAGGTAAACATAAACATCATGTTGTGACTAAGCGTGAAGTCTGATCCCGACCATGGTCGCAGCATCGTATAGGAACAATAGAACTTCGGCGGTTCTGTTTCAAGAAGATCACTGTAAAACTGTGTATAAGCAATAGTTTATGAACAACATATATAATGTAAAACATCTAAATACCATAAGTTTCTCGGCTACGAGTTGGACCTGTTTAACGAGTGCGGCGTTGGCACACATATCCCACGTGGCCTTCCACCATTGAAAGCGCCTGCCACAAGGACCTCAAGGCGATCAATAAAGTGTAGGAACTTGTGGATGTCGATCCGATTAACTTCAAAGGCCATTAGTAACAGCGTTATTACGGCAAGTAACAAAGCGAGCAGACTGTAACTCTGAAAAAAAACCTACACGTGCCACCAATTATAAGAAGATATTAGTTAGAAGTATGCGTCTTCGTAGAGATTCGCTGTTACTCTAAAGTTAAATTGTGATTAGTTAGACAGAATAGGTGGATTAAGAAGTAATCGAGGCAACAAGCAAGAACCAGATACAAAACTAACATGGATGAACAATTGGAACAACGTCGGGGTGGAAGATCGCAGTGAAGATGAGAGCAGGTTCTGCTATTTCCATCAACATTCGTGCGCCAACTTTCAGTCCGTAACACTTGAGAAAGTTTATCCAAGTTTGGCCATAAAAAAAGCAGCGATCTTCTTGGTTCATGAACCCAATTCGGAAGTAATATCCATGGCTTGTCTTCACTGTGACCATTAAACTAGTGTATTCAGTTATGGCAAGGCCGAGCATCTTGAGTACATGTGCTACGGCGAGAGCAAATAATACTGCTAGGAAAAATAATATGACAACACATCATGTTCAAAAAACCCCACCCTCCGGGTAGAGAAGAGGATTCTAGGAACATACCGCGCGCGCTTTCAAAATGCCGTGGTAGGATGAGAAGGAACAAGTGTATGCGTCACGAGGCGCGAAAATCAGAGGGTACTCCACACTTTAAGGAGCCTTTAACCTAAAACACACTAGATTCAAGATCAGAAGAAAAATGCATCAACCGAAGGCGGCTGCCGGCCCTAGGATTACCTGCGACCAAGGGACTTGGATTTATCGGGGATGGATGAAGAATTCGTACCTAGTTCTCCATGAGAAAACCCTATGCAATCGCCGAGCGGGGGTTTTCTCTGAACAAGCAGACGAGGGAGAAGGGGATTCAGGCCCAGTGAAATATTGCCGCTTCATCTGTCCAGCTTACTCTGCTAAAAGCTGGAAAGGGGGGTTGTGATTTGACCAAGACATTGGGCATTATCATGCCGCTCGACCGGGTGTGTCTACCGTGAAGTTGTGCACTCTAATTTGTGCATATGCACGTGGACCCGTTGCGGTTGCCCACATATCGGTGAAAGGAAGTAGAAAGACAGAGTAACTAGTTACACATAAATATATATTTTTGCAGAGATACTCCCTCTGTAAAGATATATACAAATCTTTTATATCACAGGCTCACCTTGCCGAAATATACTCCCTACGCAACGCCACGGGCATTATGGGGGTTCAGCTTTTTTATGGGGGTTCAGCCGAGAATATAATACTCGAGATAGGCTCACACAGTTGGACTTTGGGCATGAGCCGACCTTACATGTTTGGGGGCCCATGTGTTCTACCTCGCTTTTCATATTACTGGCGATCGATGCATCGCTGATTTTAGATCTTGCAAATGTCATAGCGAATACACAAAATTGAATAAAGCACGGCAGCTGTTGGAATGAAATCGAATGACAGCGGTTCTAACCAGCAATCGTAGTTGCAATTCTATCAACGATATACCATGTGATAAATAATACTGTCAGATTACTTATACACACAGGACACTTGTTTCACCATGCCAGATTATTACATCAAAATCTCTCGGAGGATAGATCGGTTAGCGCGATTCGTCTTTGCTCTTCGAAGAATTTCAAAGTTGATTTGGACCAGCTCTCCTTGCCGAGAAAGTTCGATTTTGAGATCATCCCCAAGAAGATATGATTTAGATTTGAACCTTGACCATCCTTTAGCATCAATCATCATGTCGACCATTCTTTGTACTTACAAAAAGATATTGAGCAGGTTCATTCACACCAAGGCTGCATGGTAAGAGAAACTTGGCCTACGGATAGTTGAGCGACTCCCTCGTTGTCAGTTTAGGGAATTCTCTTGTTTTCAAACAAGAAACATACCCAAACAGTTAGATCAACACAGTGAATCATGTGAAACAACATGGAAAGAAAAAAGAATGAAGCACTTCATGGTAAAGAAAGAAAGGTGGACATGGCCGTAAGAAAGAAGGTGGACATGGAAAGAAAAAAGAAAAAAGCACTTCACAGTCATTCACATGATCCAAAGAAAGAAGGTGGACATGGCCGTAAGAAAGAAGGTGGACATGGCCAACACAGTGATTCACATGATTCACATGCTTACCAAAGAAAGAAGGTGGACATGGAAAGAAAAAAGAACGAAGCACTTGGGCTGTTGTTCGTCCTACAGACTAAAACCCTCCGGTTTATATAGACACCGGAGAGGGTTAGGGTTACACAGAGTCGGTTACAATGGAAGGAGATCTACATATCCGTATCGCCAAGCTTGCCTTCCACGCCAAGGAAAGTCCCATCGGACACGGGACTAAGTCTTCAATCTTGTATCTTCATAGTCCAGAGTCCGACCAAAGGTCATAGTCCGACCATCCTGACACCCCTAATCCAAAGACTCCCTCAAGAGCCCCTGAACCAGGCTTCAATAACGAGTCCAAGTCCAAGCAGGTGATTTGTCTTGACATTGCAAAGCGGGTTCCTCCTCGATACTTCATAGAAGATTTTGAACACAAGGATAGTGTCGGCTCTGGCGAAATAATTTCCACATACTACCGTAGAGAACAATATTCACACAAAATCTAATCTGGCTGGCGTATTTTCAGCACATGTCATCACACCACTGCGGCCAAGCCTTTATTCAAATCGTTTTCTTGTCTCCACCTCAAGACTTAGCGAGGCGGTTTCCTTGGCACGTCTTGTTAAAGCGTAGATCATGTCCCCTTATTCCGGGATTCTCATCAATACGGATGGGTAACCCAACCGTGCCATTAATGCGGTAGCTTGGGAGATAAGTGAGTTTTACCCGGGCTGGTGGGGCGCATAGTTTCGTCCGCCCATATAAGGGGATAAGGATCCACCTTTTCCATCTACACCTTCTTGCTCCTTTGCTTATCCATTTCGGCGCCTTTTCGAGCTCCAGCGCCCAAGTCACATCTCACCTCGACCTTCTCCGGCCATGTCGGGAGGCGAGGTAAGTGGATGGTTTCCTCCGTCATGGAGGACACATCAAGAAGAGCTGAGGAAGGCCGGATACTTGTCTAATGACATGGCGCACCGGCTTCCCGACAAGGGCAGCTCATCCTCACCCCAGGCCCCATGAGAGGGTGGTGTTTCTCACCCACTTCCTCCAGCGGACTAGGTTTCCCACTTCACCCATTTATCCCGGACTCATGTTCTCTCGGCACGGATTTCCATGATCGGCCCCAAACTTCATCCTCAATATCTCGGCGTTTATCATCGTGTCGAGGCTTTCCTCCGCATCAAGCCCCACTTCGACTTATGGTGAAGACCTTCAATGTCAAGCCGAAGGTTGTGGGGCGGCCAACAAGCCAGTGGGAAGGCGCCATGGTGAACAAGATGCCTAACGTTACATGGCTCGAGGCTCCTTCGTGGAGACCATAAAGGGTTGGCAATCGGGGTGGTTCTACATCACTGACGCGTGACTGTGAATGGGCAGCACGCCCCAATTCGATCTGGCTTCCCTACACGGCTCACCTCACGGAAAGAGATGGGCTTGTCGTGGGGTAATAGAGAGGAGCTGTCAGACCCAAACCGGCGTCCAAAACCTAGTGAGCAAGAAGCTCAAACTTCGTCAATGTAGTCCAGTCATGCTCATCGCGGATCCTCCCATGCCAACAACAGCTTTCAGCTTGTGGGAGTTTGATCGGCGCAGCACCAAACCCTGAGCAGGCTCTTTGACACTCGTGCGAAGATGCACGGAAGGTGTCACTGTTCAAGGCGCCGAGGCTCCGCATCCGCTCTAGGATCGCGGATTCATTGTAGCGACATCAAGCCAACGGTAAGTTATTTGCCCTTCACGGGACACTTGTTTTCATAGTTTGACTCTATGCGGGATCTAAACTCCCTTACCTTTGTGACAGGATTGGCGAGAGGACAGACGGTGTTGGACCGGCTCCCTTGCTGTGAAGACCAGCGGATGCCCACTTGGCCAGAGCTCGGGCCCGGCACTTTACGTGGTGTCTTTGGAGAAGAAGGCCAAGCGGGCCACCAGAACTCGAAAGAGTTCCGGCGCCAGTAGTGTCGGACTCATCGTCCGATACTCCATAGCGGACTCCTCCCGTGAAGGCGAGGAGGAGGAAAGAATCTCTCCCTGGGGAGAGAAGAAAAGGAAAGGCCGCCCCAATTGGGGAGGCCGAGGAATCAAAGAAGGAAGGACCCTCCTCCCGGACTACTCCACCAACGCCGACGACTGGCAAGAAGATTGGCCACCCAGGGCCAAGCCTGGCGAAATCGTAAGTCTCCGAGATACGGAATAACTCATGGCGTTCCTTTGTTGCCTGATACCTTCCGGCGTCGGATATAATCATGCAGTCCGCCCAGAGCTGGGCTCGGCAACCGTCGGCGGTTCCTGAGTTAAATCGGATGTCAACAGCACTTCACTTCCGGATCCGCCTCCTCTCCTCGCGCCCATGATGACGCCGAGGTGGCGTCCCAAAAGGAGCCAAGCCGAGAGGAGATGGTCTGGAGGCGCCGCCAAAGCGATTCCTCCGGACTTCGTGACGAAAGGGATAGAACCCCTAAGGGCTCTGAAGTCCGCCCTAGGCGAACACCGCACCGGAACCTTCAATGATTTCGGCATCCCAGCGGCCCCCCTACTAAGAAGGGCAAAGCCTCGGACGCCGGGTGACCTCCGTCCAACCGAGAGCACGGATAATCTTTGAGGTGCTAACGGCGCCTCCATCGACGCGGAAACACCGTGCACTATTATGAGTGCGGTGATCCGGAAGGATTCGATCCGCCAAGAGCGGGTGGCTGGCTTTAATGCCACGACCTCCTAATAGGCTTTGAGTGCGTATTTAAGATATGTAAAAATATTACCGCATAGACAGTAGCCTCGATGCTCAATTTGGTGTTCGGAAAGAAAAGCGAGGCGGATCAAAAAGATATAATGCTAGGAGTCTAACATAAGTGTGTCAATATGGGAATGCAGGCTGTCTTTGCGACCTCTGCCGCATCAACTGCGGAGGTCAATGTATTGAGCGTAGCCTCGGCGGTCGAGGCGAGCTCGGCCTTGCCAAGAATTTCGAGGACAAGGAAGGTAAGTAATACCTTATGTAGTATATATTAAAAAATGTGGGTGCAAAAAATGGCGGGATCAAGCGTGGGTATGCGGGGCCACGAGCGAGGTGGCGACCACGAATGAAGCATGTCCAAGGCCGAAAACAATCTGGCCGTGGAGCGCACCGGCGAGAGAAGCAGGAGGCGTGGTGGTGGCGGTGCGGCAAGAGCTCCAGCCTCTCGTGGAAAAACACGAGTTTGGAGCGTGACTTCGAACTCGAGAGTCCCGAGAGCTTGCCTCGGGCGCTTGAGAGTGCCAAATCTGCCAAGGCCGAAGCCCAAAAGCCCTCCGAGGAAATTGAGGCGATGAAGAAGATAGCGGCGGGTAAGGCATTCTTTATGCAAAGCAAGCCTTGCAGTGAATTACTTGTTACTTAACCGAGTCCGGAGCTCTCCGGGAGCATTTGCAGATCTTCCCGGAGTGTGTCCGTGCTGCGGCCTGATTCTACCGAGCCGAGGAGGAAGCTCGATGGAGAAGGTGTTCTGGTCTCGATATCTTTGGGGAGGCCGGACACCCGGTGCCCTTGAGCGACCAGGTGAAGCAGCCGGTCGAGCTCCATAAGGTGGCGAACAGGCCATGAAGAATCTCATGATCCGGCTGTGGCCGGAAGCCATGCACAGGAAGCTACTTGGGTTGGTAAAGGCGGCTGGTGGATGCTGTCCAAGGCTTGAAGTCATCAAGCACTCCGTATGCATCGAAGGTGCCCATAGGGCCCTTGCCCGTGCTAAAGTGCACAGAGGCAAGATGGACGATGAGAAGCTTGTGACAGACGGACCACCAGCCGAACAAGGAGCATCACAAGCCGAGATGTATTATGAGGGCGTCTGAAGGGTGCCCGCCGTGCTCGCGGATGAGTGCTCCAAAGATGTAATTTTTGAGTAAACTTCGCATTTGTGATCCAAGACGCTGAAAACTTGTTTCATATGCGCTTAAGAAACGCTTTTGAATTTAAAATATTACCTTACATGCGATGCGTTTATCAAAAGCGAGAGATGGCGAGTAAATAAACTACGCCCCCATGCAGCGATGAGTGTGGGTGTTCGATATAAACTTGAGCGCTCTTTTTCCCATTATTGGGTCCTTAGAGGCGCTCAACACAACGAACAAGCCAATGGGACTATAATGCTTGAACACTCTCACTTAGCCATAGAATTCTATAACTTTAAATTTCGTGAAGCCCCTAGTATTCGGAAGACCGAGTTCGAGGCGCTATCCACGCGTAGGCGGACAAAGCCGACTCCTCGCTCTAAGCGGCATAAGTCTTTAGGGACTCGAAAACCTCTCGAACAGCGACCAGCACTCGCCTATCATGACGGCCAGTCGGTTTTAGCTTTCTCCTTTGAGGTGCTCGGCCCGGCTCAACAGGGCACAATCGTGATGGTTCTCCCAATGCTACCTTAGTCGATATATAACGGAACGTAAGGTACCAAAACATGGGAGCCGGGCAAACCCAACTATTGACCCAAGACATGATTCGGAGCCGATGCATATAATGCTATAAGTTGAGGTGCCGCACTCATGAGAGTGTTGGACTTCTCACACCATATTACAGGGTGCGTAAGCCCCTGGTGTATTAGCCGTACCAAAGTGTACGGTTGCATAATGTCATAGCGAACATATTTTTATATATATAAAAAAGATAATGCAATAATAGACAAAAGCTTTTGCATTGTTTATTGAAAAGTCTGCGGTAAAAGCGAGCGATACAAATAGTCACGATAAGCAAGAGATGGGACTATTTAACATGTCCCCCCTCCAAGGGCGAGCTGCGGGATTATATGTGAAACAAGTATCTTTGCTCGTTATAGAGACCACTGGACACTCGGCGTAACTACGCCTCCACTGGCTGTTGCATCGTGTGTTCGGCGATTATGCCGCCGGATAGGCCTTCCGGAGAGTGGAGTCCTGAAAGGAAGAAAGAAAGAAAGAAAATAAAGGAATGACAATATCGGGAGCCCCTTGCGCGGTTGAGCCGTATTTTAGGCGCAGGCTGTAATGTCGTGTCCCTCCCCTATGCCCATGGTATTTCCAGGCGTAGTTATGTACTGCCATAGATCTTGGTTTCGCAATTTCGGGGGCTGGGATTAGGGCCGCATTACTTTCGCGTCGCCGGAACATGCCAGCGGTCTTGTTGTAGGTTACTCCGGTAGCGCCAGCGGTGTCCGGACGTTTAATGGTCTGGATCGAGAATTGCCTTGACAGGCTGCTTTGTACTTCCTCCGCGAGGGCTGCGTATGCTCCTCCGTCCGGGAGAAGGCGTTCGGTGTTTCCATTGACCGTAATGACTCCTCGAGGGCCCGGCATCTTGAGCTTGAGGTATGCGTGGTGCGGCACCGCATTGAGCTTTACCAAATGCGGTTCGTCCGGCGAGGCGTGATAGCCACTGCGAGCAGGACTATGTCGAAGATTAACTCCTCGCTTGAAATTATCCGGGGATCCGAAGACCACCTCAAGTGTAACGGAGCCTGTCTGATTGGCCTCTACACCTGGTATGGACGCCTTTAAAGGTCGTCTTTGTGGAGTTTAATCCTTGAGGGATCTATGCCCATTTTACGCACCGTATCCCGATAAAAGCGAGTTCGGGCTCTTGCCGCCATCCATTAGGACTCAAGTGAGGTGAAATTCGTTAATCATTGGGTCTAAAACCAATGCGGCAAATCCGCCACGGCGGATGCTAGTGGGGTGGTCCCTTCGATCAAAAGTGATCGGGCAGGAGGACCATGGGTTGAACTTTGGGGCGACTGGCTCCAACGCATATACGTCCACGAGTGCACGCTTCCGCTCCCTTTTGGGTATGTGGGTTGCGTATATCATGTTCACCATCCGCACTTGTGGGGGAAACCCTTCATCCCCCTATTGTTCGTGGTAAGGCTCCTCCTCGTCATTGCTATACAGCCCTTGTCATTGTTTTCGGGCGTTTAACTTGCCTGCTGCTAGAACACCCAACAATCCCTGTTGGTGTGGTTGGCTGGTTTTTCGGGGTGCCGTGTATCCGCACAGCGCATCAGTATTCAGTTCAAATTGGATGGGCCCGGAGTATTTCTTTTGAATGGCTTTTTCCGGACGGGTTTTAGAGCCTCGAATCGGCATTAGCTGTCGTATCCCTCAACATTATCGCCGTTAATGGGGCGCTTTTGCTTGTTCGCGACCACGACACCTGCCCATCTTTGTGTTGGGGAGCGTAGCGAAATTCAAAATTTTCTACGCATCATCAAGAGATCAATCTATGGAGAGACCTTAGCGAGAGAGAGGGAGTGCATCTTCATACCCTTGAAGATCCACGATGCGGAAGCGTTACAAGAACGCTGTTTGGTGGAGTCGTACACGCATAGCGATCTGTGATCGCGGTCGATTCCGATCTAAGCGCGCCGAACGGACGGGCGCCTCACGCGTTCAACACAAAGTACAGCCCAGAGCGTCTCCTCCTTCTTGATACAGCAAGGGAGAGGAGAAGTTGAGGGAGAGCTCCGGCAGCACGACGGCGTGGTGGTGGAGCTTGCGATTCTCCCAGAGCCGCCCAAGCACTACTACTACGGAGGAGGTGTTGGGGAGGAGAGGGCTGCGCCCGAGGCGTAAAGCTCACATGTGCCTCCCCACTATATATAGGGGTGGAGGGGCTGGTTTCTTGCCTCCACGTCCATTGGGGCGTTGGCAAAGGTGGTAGCAAAGAAATCCCATCATTTCCTTCCCCACCGATTGTTATCCCCCTTTTTTAGGGATCTTGATCTTATCCCTTCGGGATATGATCTTATTCCTTCTAAGGGGGGATCTTCGTGCGCCTTGACCAGGGGTGTGGGGCCTTGCCCCCACTACCCACGTTCATGTGGGTCCCCCCATGCAGGTGGGCCCACTCGGAACCTTCTAGAACCTTCCGGTACAATGCCGAAAAATCCGAACATTTTCCGGTGGCCAAAATAGGACTTCCCACATATAAATCTTTACCTCGGACCATTCCGGAACTCCTCGTGACGTCAGGGATCTCATCCGGGACTCCGAACAACATTCGATAATCGCACACTAATTCCCATAACAACTCTAAGCGTCACCGAACCTTAAGTGTGTAGACCCTACGGGTTCGGAATCATGCGAACATGACCGAGACAGCTCTACGGCCAATAACCAACAGCTAGATCTGGATACCCATGTTGGCTCCCATGCTCCATGATGATCTCATCGGATGAACCACGATGTCAAGGACTCAATCGATCCCGTGATACAATTCCCTTTGTCTAGCGGTATTGTACTTGCGAGATTCGATCGTCGGTATGCCGATACCTTGTTCAATCTCGTTACGGCAAGTCTCTTTACTCGTTCCGTAACACATCATCCCGTGATCAACCCCTTGGTCACATTGTGCACATTATGATGATGTCCTACCGAAAGTGGGCCCAGAGATACCTCTCCGTTTACATCGGAGTGACAAATCCTAGCCTCGATTCGTAAGCAACCCAACAGACACTTTCGGAGATACCGTAGTGCACCTTTATAGCCACCCGATTCGTTGTGGCGTTTGGTACACCCAAAGCATTCCCTACGGTGTCACGGAGTTGCACAATCTCATGGTCTAAGGAAATGATACTTGACATTAGAAAAGCTTTAGCATACGAACTACGATCTTTGTGCTAGGCTTAGGATTGGGTCTTGTCCATCACATCATTCTCCAAATGATGTGATCCCGCTATCAACGACATCCAATGTCCATGGTCGTGAAACCGTAACCATCTGTTGATCAATGAGCTAGTCAACTAGAGGCTTACTAGGGACATGGTGTTGTCTATGTACCCACACATGTATCTGAGTTTCCTATCAATACAATTATAGCATGGATAATAAAGCGATTATCATGAACAAGGAAATATAATAATGACTAATTTATTATTGCCTCTAGGGCATATTTCCAACAGTCTCCCACTTGCACTAGAGTCAATAATCTAGTTCACATCGCCATGTGATTAACACTCACAGGTCAAATCGCCATGTGACCAACATCCAAAGAGTTTACTAGAATCAATAATCTAGTTCACATCACTATGTGATTAACACTCAATGAGTTCTGGGTTTGATCATGTTATGCTTGTGAGAGAGGTTGTAGTCAACGGGTCTGCAATATTCAGATCCCTATGTGTTTCATAAAACTTTATGTCATATCGTAGATCTTTGCTACCACGCTCCACTTGGAGCTATTCCAAATTGTTGCTCCATTATACGATCCGGTATCTCTACTCGAGCTATCCGGATAGGTGTTAAACTTGCATCGGCCGCAACTCTTTACGTCGAACTCTTCATCACCTCCATAACCGAGGAACATATCCTTATTCCTCTAAGGATAATTTTGACCGCTTATCCGATGATCCGTTCTCGATCATTCTTAAAATTTCTTGATCGACTTCAAGGCAAGGCACACTTCCTGGGCAAAGACACAACATAGCATACTATAGAGCCTACGCTCTAAAGCATAGGGGACGACCTTCGTCCTTTCTCTCTCTTCTGCCGTGGTCGAAGCTTTAACTCTTAACTTCATACCTTACAACTCAGGCAAGAACTCCTTCTTTGACTGATCCATCTTGAACACCTTCAAGATCATGTCAAGGTGTGTGCTCATTTGAAAGTATCATTTAGAGTTTTTGATCTATCCTCATAGATCTTGATGCTCAATGTTTAAGCTGCTTATTCCAGGTTTTCTATTGAAAAACACTTTTCAAATAACCCTATATGTTTTCCAGAAATTCTACATCATTTCGATCAACAATATGTCAACAACATATACTCATCGAGAAATTCTATAGTGCTCCCACTCACTTCTTTGGAAATACAAGTTTCTCATAAACTTTGTATAAAACCCAAAATCTTTGATCATCTCATCGGGCGTATATTCCATCTCCGAGATGCTTACTCCGATCCTTAGAAGGGTTGCTGGAGCTTTGCATACTTGTTAGCGTCTTTTAGGATTGACAAAACCTTACGGTTGTATCACATACAACCTTTCCTTCTGAAAGACCGGTAAGGAAACTTCGTTTTGACATCCATCTCACGATTTCATAAATGCAGCTAATCTCATTGTAGTCAACTCCTTGAACTTGTGAAAAACTCTTCGCCACAAGTCGAGTTTCATAGGCGGTGACATTACCGTCCACGTCAATCTTCTTCTTAAAAGATCCATTTATCTCAATGGCTTGCCTATCTAGCAAGTCCACCAAAGTCCATGCTTTGTTACGATACATGGATCCTATCTCGGATTTCATGGCTTCTAACCATTTGTCAAATATGGGCCCACCATCGCTTCTCCATAGCTCGTAGGTTCATCTAGCAACATGACCTTCAAGATGGGATTCTTGTACCACTCAAGTAGCACGCATCCTTGTCATCCTCACGAGGTTCAATAGTGACTTGATCCGAAGTTTCATGATCACTATCATAAGCTTCTACTTCAATTGGTGTAGGTGCCACAGAACAACTTCCGTGTTGCTACACACTAGTTGAAGTGATGTTTCAATAACCTCATCAAGTCTCCACCATCCTCCCACTCAATTCTTTCAAGAGAAACTTTTCCTCGAGAAAGGACCCATTTCTAGAAACAATTACTTTTGCTTGGGATCTTGAGATAGGAGGTATACCCAACTGTTTTGGGTGTCCTATGAAGATGTATTTATCCGTTTGGGTTCGAGCTTATCACGATGAAACTTTTTCACATAAGCGTCGCAGCCCCAAACTTTTAAGAAACGACAACTTAGGTTTCTCCAAACCATAGTTCAAAACAGTCTTAGTCTCAAGCGGAATTACATGGTGCCCTATTAAAGTGAGTGCGGTTGTCTCTAATGCCTAACCCATGAACGATAGTGGTAATTCGATAAAGAGACATCATAGTACGCACCATATCCAATAGGGTGCAACTATGATGTTCGGACACACCATCACACGATGGTGTTCCAGTATTATTAATTGTGAAACAATTTCCACAATGTCTTAATAGCGTGCCAAAGCTCGTAACTCGGATACTCATCTCTATGATCATATCATAGACATTTTATCCTCTTGTCACGATAATCTTTAACTTCACTCTGAAATTACTTGAACCATTCAATAATTCAGACTTGTGTTTCATCAAGTAAATACACCGGTATCTACTTAAATCATCCGTGAAGTAAGAACATAACGATATTCATCAAGATGCTCTCAAGACTTCATTGGACTGCACACATCAAAATGTGTTACTTCCAACAAGTTGCTATCTTGTTCCATCTTACTTGAAACCCGAGGCTTTTCAGTCATCTTGCCCATGTGGTATGATTTGCATATCTCAAGTGATTCAAAATCAAGTGAGTCCAAACGATCCATCTGCATGGATTTTTCTTCATGCGTATACACCAATAGACATGGTTCATGTCTCAAACTTTTCAAAAACGAGTGAGTCCAAAGATCCATCAACATGGAGCTTCTTCATGCGTTTATACCAATATGACTCAAATGGCGGTTACAAGCGAATTGGTACTATCATTACTATCTTATATCTTTTGGCATGAAAATGTGTATCACTACGATCGAGATTTCAATAAACCATTCATTTTAGGTGCAAGACCATTGTAGGTATTATTCAAATAAGCGAGTAACCATTATTCTCCTTAAATGAATAACGTCTGCGAGATAGACATAATCCAATCATGTCTATGCTCAACGCAAACACCAAATAACAATTATTTAGGTTTAACACCAATCTCGATGGCAGAGGGAGCATGCGATGCTTGATCACATCAACCTTGGAAACACTTCCAACACATATCGTCGGCTCACCTTTAGCTAGTCTCCGTTTATTCCGTAGCTTTTATTTCGAGTTACTAACACTTAGCAACCGAACCGGTATCTAATACCCTGGTGCTACTAGGAGTACTAGTAAAGTACACATTAACATAATGTATATCCAATATACTTCTATCGACCTTGCCAGCTTTCTCATCTACCAAGTATCTAGGGTGGTTCCGCTTCAGTGTCCGTTCCTCTCATTACAGAAGCACTTAGTCTCGGGTTTGGGTTCAACCTTGGGTTTCTTTACTAGAGCAAAGAATCTGTTTTGCCGTTTCATGAAGTATCCCTTGTTGCCCTTGCCCTTCTTGAAACTAATGGTTTTACCAACCATCAACAATTGATACTCCTACTTGACTTCTACTTTCGCGGTGTCAAACATCGCGGACACTTCAAGGATCATCATATCTATCCCTGATATGTTATAGTTCATCATGAAGCTCTAGTAGCTTGGTGGCAATGTCTGCGGAGAAACATCACTATCTCATCCGGAAGATTACTTCCCTCGATTCAAGTGATTGTTGTACCCGGACAATCTGAGTACAAGCTCAACGATTGAGATCTTCTCCCTTAGTTTGTAGGCTAGAAAACTCGTCGGAGGTCTCATACCTCTTGACGTGGGCACGAGCCTGAAATCCCAATTTCAGCCCTCGTAACATCTCATATGTTCCATGACGTTTCAAAAAGCGTCTTTGGTGCCTCAATTCTAAGCCGCTTAACATTGCGAACTATCACGTAGTCATCAAAAGCGTGTATGTCGGATGTTCGCGAACATCCACGCACCACGTTCGAGGTCCAAGACACACCGGCGGTGCATTAAGGACATAAGCCTTCTCTTGTCCGCATAATTGCTCTTGTCAACTTTCAACTATATTTTCTCTAGGAACATATCTAAGCGGTAGAACTAAAGCGCGAGCTATGACATAATTTGCAAAAGGGCTTTTGACTATGTTCGGGATAATTAAGTTCATCTAATGAACTCCCACTCGAATAGACATCCCTCCGGTCATCTAAGTGATTACACGATCCGAGTCAATTCAGGCCGTGTCCGATCATCACGTGAAGACGGACTAGTCATCATCGGTGAACATCTTCATGTTGATCATTATCTACTATCGACTCATGCTCGACCTTTCGGTCTCTTGTGTTCCGAGGCCATGTCTGTGACATGCTAGGCTCGTCAAGTTAACCTAAGTGTTTGGCGTGTGTAAATCTGGCTTACACCGTTGTATGTGAACGTAAGAATCTATCACACCCGATCATCACGTGGTGCTTGAAGCGACGAACTTTACATAGCAACGGCATGTTAGGGGAACACTTTCTTGAAATTTTAATGAGGATCATCTTATTTACTGCCGTCATTCTAAGCAAATTAGATGCATAAACATGATAAACATCACATGCAATCAAATAGTGACATGATATGGCCAATATCATTTTGCTCCTTTTGATCTTCATCTTCGGGGCTCCATGATCATCATCATCACCGGCATGACACCATGATCTCCATCATCATGATCTCCATCATCGTGTCTCCATGAAGTTGTCTCGCCAACTATTACTTCTACTACTATGGCTACCGGTTAGCAATAAAGTAAGGTAATTACATGGCGTTGTTTAATGACACGCAGGTCATACAATAAATAAAGACAACTCCTATGGCTCCTACCGGTTGTCATACTCATCGACATGCAAGTTGTGATTCCTATTACAAGAACATGATCAATATCATACATCACATATCATTCATCACATTCTTCTTGGCCATATCACATCGCATAGCATACCCTGCAAAAACAAGTTAGATGTCCTCTAATTGTTGTTTGCATGTTTCTGATAGCTGCTATGGGTTTCTAGCAAGAACCTTTCTTACCTACATAAAACCACAACGTGATATGCCAATTGCTATTTACCCTTCATAAGGACCCTTTTCATCGAATCCGTTCGACTAAAGTGGGAGAGGCGGCACCCGCTAGCCACCTTATGCACCAAGTGCATGTCGATTCGGTGGAACTGTCTCACGTAAGTGTACGTGTAAGGTCGGGTCCGACCGCTTCATCCCACAATACAATCGAAACAAGATTGGACTAATGTAACGGTAAGCATATTGAACAAAATCAACGCCTCACAACTACTTTTGTGTTCTACTCGTGCAAAGAATCTACGCCAATAGACCTAGCTCATGATGCCACTTTGTTGGGGAACGAGCGAAATTCAAAATTTTCTACGATCATCAAGATCAATCTATGGAGAGACTAGCAACGAGAGAGAGGGAGTGCATCTTCATACCCTTGAAGATCGCGATGCGGAAGCGTTACAAGAACGCGGTTGGTGGAGTCGTACCGCAGCGATTCGAGATCGCGGTGCGATTCCGATCTAAGCGCCCGAGCAGAATGGCGCCTCCGCTGTTCAACACATCGCGTACAGCCCGGGAACGTCTCCTCCTTCTTGATCCAGCAAGGGGAGAGGAGAAGTTGAGGAGAGTCTCGGCTGACACGGCAGGCGTGGTGGTGGAGCTTGCAGTTCTCCGGCAGAGCTTCGCCAAGCACTACTACTACGGAGGAGGTGTTGGGGAGGGAGAGGGCTGCGCCAGGGGAAGCGTAAAGCTCCCATGTGCCTCCCCTTTATATATAGGGGTGGAGGGGGCTGATTTCTTGCCCTCTAAGTCCATGGGGGCGTTGGCTAAGGTGGGAGGACAGAAATCCCATCATTTCCTTCCCCACCGATTGTTATCCCCTTTTTAGGGATCTTGATCTTATCCCTTGGGATATGATCTTATTCCTTCTAAGGGGGATCTTGGTGCGCCTTGACCAGGGTGCGGGGCCTTGCCCCCACTACCCACGTTCATGTGGGTCCCCCATGCAGGTGGGCCCCACTCAGGAACCTTCTAGAACCTTTCCCGGTACAATACCGAAAAATCCCGAACATTTTCCGGTGGCCAAAATAGGACTTCCCATATATAAATCTTTACCTCCGGACCATTAGGAACCCCTCGTGACGTCCGGGATCTCATCGGGACTCCGAACAACATTCGGTGACTGCACACTAATTCCCATAACAACTCTAGCGTCACCGAACCTTAAGTGTGTAGACCCTACGGGTTCGGGAATCATGCAGTCATGACCGAGACAGCTCTCTGGCCAATAACCAACAGCTAGATCTGGATACCCATGTTGGCTCCCACATGCTCCATGATGATCTCATCGGATGAACCACGATGTCAAGGACTCAATCGATCCCGTATACAATTCCCTTTGTCTAGCGGTATTGTACTTGCCCGAGATTCGATCGTCGGTATGCCGATACCTTGTTCAACCTCGTTACCGGCAAGTCTCTTTACTCGTTCCGTAACACATCATCCCGTGATCAACCCCTTGGTCACATTGTGCACATTATGATGATGTCCTACCGAGTGGGCCCAGAGATACCTCTCCGTTTACACGGAGTGACAAATCCTAGTCTCGATTCATGCCAACCCAACAGACACTTCCGGAGATACATAGTGCACCTTTATAGCCACCCGATTCGTTGTGGACGCTTTGGTACACCCAAAGCATTCCTACGGTATCCGGGAGTTGCACAATCTCATGGTCTAAGGAAATGATACTTGACATTAGAAAAGCTTTAGCATCTGAACTACGATCTTTGTGCTAGGCTTAGGATTGGGTCTTGTCCATCACATCATTCTCCAAATGATGTGATCCCGTTATCAACGACATCCAATGTCCATGGTCGAAACCGTAACCATCTGCTGATCAACGAGCTAGTCAACTAGAGGCTTACTAGGGACATGGTGTTGTCTATGTACCCACACATGTATCTGAGTTTCCTATCAATACAATTATAGCATGGATAATAAACGATTATCATGAACAAGGAAATATAATAATAACTAATTTATTATTGCCTATAGGGCATATTTCCAACATGTTGTCCTTGTTATCCGAATTACCAGGGACCTTGGTCATGTTATTACTACGAGCTAGCCAGCTGTCTTCTCCCGCACAAAAGCGGGTCATGAGTGTCGTGAGGGCTGCCATAGATTTCGGTTTTTCCTGTCCTAGGTGCCGGGCAAGCCACTCGTCACGGATGTTATGCTTGAAGGCTGCAAGGGCCTCTGCGTCCGGAAAGTCGACTATTTGATTTTTCTTCGTTAGGAACCGTGTCCAAAATTGCCTGGCCGATTCCTCTGGCTGCTGGATTATGTGGCTTAGGTCATCGGCGCTCGGTGGTCGCACATAGGTGCCTGAAGTTGTCGAGGAATGCGGCTTCCGGTCCTCCCAACAACCAATTGATTCTCGCCGCAAGCTGTTAAGCCAATGCCGAGCTGGTCCTTTAAGCTTGAGTGGGAGGTATTTGATGGCGTGTAGATCATCCCCTTGAGCCATGTGGATATGAAGGAGATAGTCCTCAATCCATACCGCAGGGTCTGTTGTGCCATCGTAAGATTCGATGTTCTGGGTTTGAAACCCTCGGGATTTGATGATCCATTACTTCATCATGAAGCATAATGGGTGTCTTGGCGCCTCAGATTGGCTATATCACGGCGTAGCTCAAATGAGCTTTGTCTGTATTGACCCGGCCGGATTTACCATATCCCGGCATGACGGTTATCACACGTGTCGGGGCACCCACGCAATCCATAGATCGATCTTGTTTGCCCTGCCCTGTCCTCCAATATATCTCGCAGGTGCAGCGCATTTCCGTGCCTTGGTATTCCTAGAGCGGCGGCAAGTGCGGCTTGAAGTGGAGGCGAGAGGCCTCTGTCAGCCAGCGACTTAGGTGGCCGGTCGGCCGTATCATGCGCTGGTGATGTAGGTCTAGGTGCTTCCTCCTCTAATCGAGGTAGCAGCCTGCGTTTTGGGTAGCTCTTGGAGGGGCGTTCGAGTTCGTACTCTTCGGCCGCAAGGACATCAGTCCATCTGTCGGCTAGCAAGTCTTGATCAGCTCTAAGCTATTGCTATTTTTTCTTGAGGCTGCTCGCCGTGGCCATGAGCCTGCGTTTGAAAAGCTCTTGTTCGACAGGATCCTCAGGCACGACAAATTAAGTAAATCGCCGAGGCTTGCCTCGTCTTCGGAGGGAGGCATGTAATTATCGTCCTCTACCTCTCTGCTCGGGCCGCTCTCTCATGAGGGCTGGCTTCTCCATCCTCCTGTGCTGAATCCTGCCGAGGGGTTGTCTTCGCATCCTTTGTCTGGGTGTTATTGTCTCCGGTGCCGGAATCGCCGCTTTTGGCGTGGCGGGATTTAGAGCGGCGCCCGGCCGACGCCGGTGCTTAGGTCAATTTCTTGGAGGGTCATCCTCCGTTGTTCCGTCGCCGTTCCCTTCTTTGGGGTGTCCACCATGTATATGTCATATGGCGGTGGCCTTCCAAAGGCCCTCAGAGGTAGCTGGTTCTTGTTCGCCTCCTGCATCGCCGTCCATACCGTCGATGTCTTGAGTCGGTCGAGCATGTCGGTTAAATCATCGGCGGCTGGCTCTGAAGTGGGTGGTGGGTGGGCTTTGAATTTCTTCGTCAGTCTGGCGTCCCAACCTTGCCGACCATAGTCGGCCAGGCTCTCTGATAAGAGAGAGACTTTAGTGAATTCAGAATGTCGCCAAGGGCGAAGTCTTTGAAAAATGTCCAAGGCGGTGAACTCCATTATTGGCGCCCAATCAGATTCGATTAGAAGTGGCGCGGAAGGTTGAGTCCGGAAAGGAGTCCGGCACCTCGAGTCCACGAACCGCCAAAGGGACAGGTATGGTGTTCGGCTCGATCGTCGTAGAGATTGCAGCCCGAGGCGGTGTCCAGCCACCCGTCCTCGATAGAGCGCGATCGGCTCGAGCTAAGGGTCGGGCCGGACACTGCGATCGACCTCGGACACCTTTATTCGGCGGAAGCTAGATCATGCCCATCGTAGCGGTCTTGGCGGCGCTTGGCGTGGCTCGAACCCGTCGAAGATCAAGTCTCCGCGGACGTCGGCCGTGTAGTTCAAACTTCCCAATCTGACCTAATGGCCAGGGGTGTAGCTTTCAATCTGCTCCAGATGGCCAAGCGAATTGCCCCGCAGTGCAAAGCCGCCGAATACGAAGATCTGTCCGGGGAGAAAAGTCTCACCCTGGACCGCGTCATTGTTGATGATCGAAGGAGCCATCGGGCCTAAAAGGTGGCGCATACAGAGGAACTCTTAATGAAAGCACCAATGTCGGTGTCAAAACCGCGGATCTCGGGTAGGGGGGTCCTGAACTGTGCGTCTAGGTGGATGCTAACAGGAGACAAGGGACATGATGTTTTACCCAGGTTCGGGCCCTCTCGATGGAGGTAAAACCCTACTCCTTGATTAATATTGATGATATGGGTAGTACAAGAGTAGATCTATCACGAGATCCGAGAGGCTAAACCCTAGAAGCTAGCCTATGGTATGATTGTTGTTCTTCCCTACGGACTAAAACCCTCTCTGGTTTTTATATAGACACGGAGAGGGTTAGGGTTACAGAGTCGGTTACAATGGAAGGAGATCTACATATCCGTATCGCCAAGCTTGCCTTCCACACCAAGGAAAGTCCCATCCGGACACGGGACGAAGTCTTCAATCTTGTATCTTCATAGTCCAGGAGTCCGGCCAAAGGTCATAGTCCGGCCATCCGGGCACCCCCTAATCCAGGACTCCCTCATACCCTCTTAAAAGGTAGCATTGATGTTCATAAAGTATTCCCTCCATCCCAAAATTCTTGTCTTAGATTTGTCTAGATACGGATGTATCACGTCACATTTTAGTATTAGATACATCCGTATCTAGACAAATCTAAGACAAGAAATTTGGGACAGAGGGAGTAGTCGAAAGTAATCTATAAGAAATCAGTGTCAACCTCTCGCATGTTTTTGTCAAAGAGGAATTTAGAACCGTCATTTGGCACACTAAAATCACATGCAAGATCACCCAGAAAGTTGTAGTACCAGTACTAGTACTGCGTGTTAGATGAAAAAACACGATCAAGATCGAGAAAAGATCGTCAACAAGAGACATTACGGACTTGCTTAATGAGGGATCCGGAGAGGGGCTTGGACAGGCGATGGCTTTGAGCTTGTCTGCGGTAGTCTCGTGAAGGGTGCTTGCGCTTCTTCGTACCATGAGCCTCGACGGTTTTTTCCAGAGCCATAGACATCACGCTCGGCCGATTAACTCGGCCCATCCAAGAGAGAGGAAGCTAAGAGAGAAGAGCGAAAGGAGGAACGAGATGAGGGAGAAGCGAAGCGAGTGGGGGTTTTCTTCAAGAGAGGAAGCTGAGAGAAGAGTGAAATGATGGTTGCTTCGTCATCAACTTCTTCTTTGGAAAGGAGGGGGTTTTGTGATTTGACGGCTCATTGGGCATTACTGCAGCGGTTCGATCGAGGTAGTCTAACATCACTCTACTACGGAGTAATTTAGTGCATGGCTGGTGGACCCAGGTGTCGGTGTCAAAACCGGCGGATCTCGGGTAGGGGGTCCCGATCTGTGCGTCAAGGCTGATGGTAACAGGAAGCAAGGGACACAGATGTTTACCCTGTGTTCAGCCCTCTCAATGGAGGTAAAACCCTACTTCCTCGCTTGATTAATTTTGATGATATGGGTAGTACAAGAGTAGATCTACCACGAGATCATAGAGGCTATACCCTAAGAGCTAGCCTATGATGGTATGATTGTAATTGTGATCGGCCTTCTAAGGACCAACCTCTCCGATTTATATAGACACCGGAGAGGGCTAGGGTTTACATGGAGTCGGTTACAAGGAAGGAAATATAATATCCAGATCGCCAAGCTTGCCTTCCACGCCAAGGAAAGTCCCGTCCGGACACGGGCCGAAGTCTTGAGTCTTGTATCTTCACGCTTCAATAGTCCGGACGTTGTACACAGTCCGGTTGTCCGGATACCCCCTAATCCAGGACTCCCTCAAGAGTCTCCTGAACCAGGCTTCAATGACGATGAGTCCGGCGCGCAGTCTTGTCTTCGGCATTGCAGGGTGGGTTCCTCCTCCGAATACTCCAAAGTGCTTGTTACGGCAAATAGTGTCCGGCCTCCAATCAATGTTGTGCTCCTCGGCTTGATTGCCTCAAGAATGACCATCTCCACGTGTCGGCCGAATAATGCGAGGAGTCGAGGCATTTTTGCATTTACCACCCTCAATCCTCCGGGCGAACCGTCTATTTGAAGGGACGGGGATTCTCAGATCCAAATCTCACTCTCCCTCCCAGAGCCAGCATCCAGCAGAGCGCTCCGCAAAAAGCCATTCCAACATGGCCGGTCGTCACAGCTCTTCAACTTGCCCTTCTCATTCCAAGTCGGGGGACTGGGGCGACTGTTCAGTTCCTCATAGCCGATTGACAAGGTTACAAACCCAAGGGTTTCTCCCACCGGCTTTCATGGTCTCTGTCCGAGCTGGAGTAGCCACTTACGACGGAGGAGTCCAGGCTGAGGGGTCTCCTAACCCATCTCCGGAGGAGCGTATATGCCTGATCCCCCATCTGCTGAGGAGCGTTGGGTTCCCTATTCATCCCTTTCTTCGCGGGCTCCTGGAGTTCTACGGCCTCCAGTTACATGATCTTACCCCCGGCTCTATTCTTCACATAGCGGGGTATGTTGCCCTGTGCGAGCTGTTTCTAGGATGCGAACCACACTTCGGATTATGGCGGAAGCTGTTACTTTCGTCCCCCGCACCTGTGGGGAGTCTCTATGCCAAGTGGGCGGGGCTGAAGTATGGCGCATTATCGAGACCCGGATACCGTCCGGCACTCCTAAGAAGGCACCGTAAATCTGGCCTTGAGTGGTTTTATATAAAGCGACGTCCCTCTTGGGATCCAGTCCGGACAGGTCTCCATGAGTTCAAGAACGCCGCCGAGGGCACGCCTAAGTTGGCGCCCCGGGGCCCTCAAGAAGAGGACTCGAGGGAAATATTCCTCCTGATGGACAAGATAAAGATACTGGCCAAATCCGGACTGATGGTAGTTGAGCTTACGGCGATACGCATAAGACGGGGAGTGCAACCGCTCCAATATCGGGGGAAGCCCATGTGGCATTTCAACGGGGAAGACGACGCCTCCCGCTGCGGCCGTAAAGGTCCGGACTCCACTGCCGCTCTGGCAATGATATTGTCCAATCTGTACAAAGGGGAAGAGGAGGAATTCCTTCGCATAAAAACGCGGGAAGGATTCTCCATGTACAACTCCTAGCGTGGGTAAGTTGCCATTCTTTTTCCCCGCTTTGCTCTAGCGTTCTTCTGCTATGATTACTTGCATCAATGCTTCTGGGCAGGAATTAAGGAGGGCCGTAGAAGGAATCTTCAGGCATTCCCGCAACCGAGAGGACCTGGAAGGGCCCTAGATCCGTGACTTAAAGTGGATCCGGCTATCACTGTGGAGCTTGTCAACGGGGTATTTTATCAGGTGAGATGGGATGGCACCCTAGTGGCCGTTACGGCCGACTACCCTGGACTGCTCCCCTCTTCGTGTGTAAGCCGAACTAGAAAACCCTGTCCTTCGAAGAGGACTCCCCCCAGGTGTTATAATTTACCTTTGAGGCGTCGTTCTATTTGCAGAAACGACGGCCGGAGCGAGGGGCCGAGCCCCTAGGGACTCTTCAACCACGGGCATCCAGATCGGGCAGGCTGAAGAGGAAGGCGGTGAGGGTTGACACACCGCTACGGAGGTAAAACAATAACCTGTCCTGTAATTATAGAATTTAAAATGTGACAACGCCCTTTGTGTGTCTCGGCAGGAAGAAGAATAACCGGACTATCAGGAGACCTACCAATCACGCCTCCACCAGCCGGGTTGCGAGAACCCGGCTTGAGGCGGAGGCGGACAGGCCAAGACCGCATAGCTCTCAAACAGAGAGTGCGGACATGCTCTCAGCCACGATTCAAGTAGAGAGCGCCATGAATCACAAAGGCCGATGGGGCCGTGCTTGAAACAACATCTTTTCCAAAGAGGCGTTTAATGCCTTCAATTCGGTGACACATACGTCCAAGCTGCTCGGGTGGCTTGCCCAAGCGACAAACCAGTATACCAAAGACATACGGGTGAGAAATTTTGATAAGTATGTATAGCAGTAGCCCCTGAGACTTGAAACAGTTGAAACAATAGTTTTAAGGATCAATTTATGTGCAGGTCCTTGTAGAGAATAACGAGCAATTGTTACGGGACCTGGAGGACTGCAAGGCCGAACTGAGGTCCGCAGTTGCCAAGTTAGAGGAACCCCAAAGGCCCTCATCTGGTAACAATTATCATAATTGTGCGAAGATGCATCAATTAGTAAATGGATAATATGACAAGTTTGACAGAAAATTCTGCAGACAATCCCGGGGTGAATCCGGAGGGCGTACGAGAGGACGCATGGCATCTCAAAAAGCAGCTAGAGGCTAGCGAGCACATTCTTTCCCGAGTTAGGCGGGAGAAGAACGATCTTCAGGATGCCAAAGTCCAGCTGGACGTGGAGTTAAAAGATCTCAGCTCGGTGGCGAACTCCATGAAGGAGAACAAGAGGCTTCGACGCGGCATTTACAGTAAGTGCCCAGACGAACTGTTGTACAGTTCGGCGAGGAAGTAAATTGAAAGAATTTTGCTTGCAGGAATGTTAACGGGTCGCCTCGAGGAGGAGATGCCCCATCTGCAAATGATTTATCGCCAAGAACTTTCAGGATCGCACGAAGCGAGCTCGGCAAGTGATGCAGGTGTTGCTGTGCTTTGTGGCCATCAAGCCCTCTTGCCGAATGGCATGGGGAACTTCGGACCTGCTTCAAGGAGCCCGGCGGCCTTCCGTCTATGGAAGATATCAAGATGCCGACAAAGGAGCAAGAGAAGCACAGGCAATGGTGAAGACACGCTACACCAAGCTGGACCCGGACCATATGGCGAAGTGGGACGGCGGGGCCCGATGGGCAAGAAATTCCCGTTAGTCCGGTGTATGACCGTAGCGTTAACCGCTAAGTATTCTCAACAGGATTGTAAGCTAGATAGCCCTGTTGGGCCGGTATAGAAGAGGAATGTAATCAGTCCAAATAAATGTGTAATTTAATGGGCATGATTAGCCCCTAGCTGGATTAAATCATTTGTCATGGCGGACCTCTTCGCTTCAGCCCCCGGAACCTATAGTACGGGGTGTGTCCGAATACCCGCTCAGCTATACAAAACCAGGGTATGCGTGGAAACAAGGCGTAGGGGTCATAAGTCCTTGAACAGACAAGTACCCAACTAGTTATGTTATATTACATGGATAGTAAGAAACATCGTCCAGAGAGAATAGTTCCGTTAGAGGTTCCTTTCCCTGGGTACGCATGCGGCGATGCGCATGTCCGGACTGTGAACGATGGCGCAGGATACAAGACTTCTGGGGATTTATGTTATGATAAACGAATACATCTTTTGTTCACCGACCGAATATTCTCTTAAGGAAGCTAGCTTTCGGCTTCACCCAGTCTGAGGTACACATCCGGCTGAACCGGCGGTAACAATGTGAAGGTGCTCCCCTTATGCCCTAGCCGAATTAACGGGAACGTAGGGCATAAACACAAGAGCCAGGCAACCCAACTTGGCAACATCTTAAGTCATATCGATGCATATAATGGCGAAGAAAAGGCACATATGGAAAAAGAATGCATATGCTGACGGTAAAAGCCATGTGAGTAATCATTTTTAGCTTCCAGGTATAGGAAGCCCCAGTGTATTGCTTACACACTTAGTGCGGTAGAGTGATCCGAAATCCATACGATATTGAATACTTTGTGTGAAGCAAGAAAAAGGTCGAGAAAGGAAAAGGGGATGGGGCATAATTAAAAGGGAGGGTTTAGGAGATGAACAATGTGTTCGGCGCTAGGCGTAGAATCTCCGTAGTCTTGCCGCGTTCCATGGGTTCGGCTCGAGTCTGTTATCGTATGCATTACGTAAGCGGTACGCTCCTCCGGTGAGAACTTTGTCAATGACGAAGGGACCCTCCCACTTGGGTTTGAGTTTGTCCTTCTTCTTCTCCGGTAATCGTAGAACGAGTTCGCCAATATTGTAAGTTTTGGCCCGCACTTCTCTGCTTTAGTATTGTCGAGCCTGCTCTTTGATAGAATGCGGAACGGCTTTTTATGCGACATCGCGCTCCTCCTCCGGGGCATCCAAATTATCCTGCCGATCTAACTCGCTCTTCCTTCATTTCGTACATGCGTCTGGCGTGGCGAATCATGTATTATGTCGCAGGGTAATACTGCTTCACGCCGTACACCATAAAAATGGTGTGTATCCGGTGGTGCGATTTGGCGTGGTCCGTAGCCCCAGTATGCGAGTCGAGCTCCTCCACCCAGTGCGTATCCGACTCTGTCAAGGATCGCACTAGCCTGGGTTTGATGCCGCTCATAATAAGACCATTTGCCCGCTCTACCTGGCCGTTAGTTTGTGGATGGTAAATGGAAGCGTAATCGAGCTTGATGCCCATTTTTGCGCACCAAGTTTTCACTTCGCCGTCCAGAAATTTGAGCCATTATCGATGATGATCTTTGTGGGGACACCGTACCGGTGTACGACCCCAGATATGAAGTCTATTACTGGTCCGGATTCAGCCGTTTTGACTGGTTTAGCTTCTATCCATTTGGCGAATTTGTCCACCATGACCAATAAGTATTTATTCTTATGGCTTCCCCCTTTAAGAGGTCCGACCATATCCAGCCCCCAGACCGCAAAGGGCCACGGTATGGGGATTGTTTGGAGAAGCGGTAGGGGCATATGACTCGATTGGCAAAGAGGCGGCAACGGCGCAATGTTGGACAAGGTCTTGTGTGTGCCTTTCGGGCTATCGGCCAATAGAAGCTGTCACGGAAGGCCTTGTCAGATTAATGCCCGAGTCACAAGGCTGAGTTCCCGCCAGGCCCAAGATGGATTTCGCCAAGAGCTGCCGCCCTTCCTCTTCGGAGATGCATCTTTGTAGTACTCGGGGCGCTTTTTCTTGTAGAGTTCCCTTCAGAGACCTTGTAGGCTTTAGAGCATGAACAATGCAGCATGCTTCATTTTGGTCATCGGGGAGCTCCTTCCTATTTAAGTAGGCCAAGAAGGGCTCGGTCCACTCGTGGCTTATTACAGCCATGACTTCGTGGGCGAGGGCGTTATTTCGGGGTAGAACCTCCGACTATGTCCGATGGTTCGTAATCCGGGATGTATTCGGGTCCGCGCTGGTATTGCGGACTCCTTCCCATACTACGGATGGCTTGAATAGCCGCTTCAAGAATATATTAGGTGGGCGAAATTGGCGTTTAGCGCCGATGCGGCGAGACATCCACCACTTGATTATTTTCTCGGGCCACATGGTGGAATTCGAGCCCCTCGAACCAAGCTGACATTTTGAGGACGGCATTGCGGTAGGCCGCCATTTTCGGGTCCTTGGCATCAAAATCTCCGTTTATCTGTGATATTGCGAGGTTTGGGTCCCCGCGCACTTCTAGGCGTTGAATGCCCATAGAGGCTGCCATCCAAAGACCGTGCAAGAGCCTCGTATTCAGCTGCATTGTTGGAGTCTGTGTATAATATTTGGAGGACGTAATGGACCGTGTCGCCGGTGGGAGATGTCAGGACTACCCCTGCTCCCAATCCGGCCAGCATTTTAGAGCCGTCGAAGTGCATGATCCAGTTTGAGTATCGCCCGTACTCTTTAGGGAGTTCGCTTACATCCCATTCGGCGACGAAGTCAGCCAATACTTTGCGACTTGATTGCCCGCCGTGGTTTGTATGTTATGTCGAACGGAAGGAGCTCAATAGCCCACTTGGCAATCCGGCCCGTAGCATCGCGGTTATTTATTATGTCATTGAGTGGTACCTCGGAGGCCACCGTAATCGAACACTCTTGAAAGTAGTGTCGTAGCTTCTGGGATGCCATGAACACTGCGTATGCTATTTTTTGATAGTATGGGTATCGGGATTTGCATGGGGTTAGGACCGTGGACACGTAGTATACTGGCTTCTGGAGCGGGTATTTGTATCCGTCGGCCTCTCGTTCAATGACGAGCACTGCTCTTACGACTTGATGCGTTGGAGCTATGTACAACAGCATAGGTTCGTCGATGTTCGGCGCTGATAATACTGGATTACTGGCCAATAGGGTCTTTATTTCATCCAGTCCGGTCACGGCTGCATCCGCCCATCTGAAGTGTTGATTGCCTTGAAGAAGACGATAAAGCGATAGTGCCTTTTCTCCTAACACGGAGATAAAGCGGTGAGAGCAGCCACGCATCCCGCTATTTTTTGGATGTGCTTGAGGTGCATTGGTATAGCCAACTGTGATGAGCTTCGGATCTTTGCGGATTCGCTTCAATTCCTCTGTTGGAAACGATGAAGCCGAGAAGCTTCCCCGCGGGGACGCCAAAAACGCATTTTTCCGGATTCAGCTTGATGTCATATGTCCGGAGATTGTCGAATGTAAGCCTCAAGTCGTCTATTAGGGTTTCGACGTTTCTTGTTTTTATGACCACGTCATCCACGTATGCCTCCACTGTTTTGCCGATTTGCTTTTCCAGGCATCTTTGAATCATGCGTTGGTAGGTTGCACCGGCGTTCTTGAGCCCGAAAGGCATAGTGTTGAAGCGAAAGGGCCATATGGCGTTATGAAAGCTGTTGCAGCTTGGTGGACTACGCCATCTTTATTTGATGGTATCCAGAGTATGCGTCGAGGAAACACAGCGAGTCATGTCCAGCTGTGGCATCGATGATTTGGTCGATGCGAGGGAGGGGAAAGGGATCCTTGGGGCAAGCCTTGTTGAGGTCTTTGAAATCGACGCATAGGCGCCAGGATTTATCCTTCTTTGGCACCATCACCAAATTCGCCAGCCAATCCGGATGTTTGATATCTCTGATAAATCCGGCCTCGAGTAGCTTGGCTAACTCTTCCCCCATTGCCTGTCGTTTAGGCTCTAATAACCGCCTTAGGGTCTGCCTGACTGGTCTATATCCTTTTAGAATATTGAGGCTGTGTTCGGCCAGTCTGCGTGGGATGTCTGGCATGTCCGATGGGTGCCAGGCGAAAATGTCCCAATTCTCGCGTAGGAAATCTCGTAGTGCGGCGTCGATCGCGGGGCTCAACTGTGTCCCGATAGAAGTTGTCTTCGTGGGGTCTGTTGGGTGGACCTAGAATTTGACTATCTCGTCTGCAGGTTTGAATGAGGTGGATTGGGTCGTTTGTCGAGTATTACGTCGTCCCTGCCGACGGTGGCCCGTAGTCTTTGTTAATTCTTGGTGCTAGGGCCTCGGATAATGCCTCCAGGGCTAGTGCTGCGGTTTTGTTTTCGGCGTGAAGTGCGACGTCCGGATCACTGACTAGAGTGATGATTCCATTGGGCCCGGGCATTTTAAGCTTCATGTACTCGTAATGGGGTATAGCTTGAAAGCTTGGAAACGCATCCCGCCCTAGAAGGGCGTGGTATCCGCTGCTGAAAGGGGCCACTTGGAATGTGATTTCTTCGGACCTGTAATTCTCTGGGGTGCGAATACCACATCGAGTGTGATTTTCCCCCAGCACGCGCTTCCGAGTAGGGATAATTCCCACGAAGGTCGTCTTTGCTTTGCTCAATGCGGCTTCTATCAATCTCCATCTTGCTGAGCATTTCTTCATAAATCAGATTTAATCCGCTTCCGCCGTCCATGAGTACTTTAGTGAGCCGAAATCCATCTACGATCGGACTAAGGACAAGAGCGGCTGGTGCTCGGACAGCCCGGAATTGAGGTTCGTCACTGGCACTATAGGTTATAGCAGTGTCGTTCCAAGGGTTTATTTTGCCACTTGGTAAATCTCAGCGGAGCTTCGACAAGCTCACTTGCACCTATTGTTCGAGGCGAAAGTCTCGAAGACTGTTAGTACCGTATTGCGTTCGCTGGCAGGATGTTGTTCCGCTTTACGGCCCTCAAGAAGATCCTCGCCACTTTTTGCCACTTGCCGGAGTATCCAACATGCCTTAAGGCTATGAGTAGGTGTTGTATCCGGAGTACTGTGGAGCTTACATGGCCCGTAGAGCCATTCTTGCAATACGGATACCCGCGCTGGGGTGGGCTTTGGTTTCTTGGGGGTTGTGTTGCACGACTTACGAGAGTTCACCCGTTTAGTTCGGACAAAGGTCTTGGTGAGAGCAGTACTATCCCAAAATTCTGCTTGGGTCTTCCAAGCGCTCTCCATCGCACAGTACTTCCGTACTATGGTTGCGAAGTCCATAAGCGAGCTATGTCGGGCGGCTTATAGCATTGAGGAGTCCTCGTCGTCGTGCAGTTTTGCAGAAAAGTGAGACCAAGTTCTCTTCGCGGCAGCCCCTGAACTTGTTAAGCGCAAGGAGGAATCTGGCCTAGTAGTGATGCACGGTTTCCTGGGGCTCTTGCCTGATGCGGGAGAGACAGTTTAGGTCCAGTTTAGAGTCCGGATTTTGATCCGACCTAACGCCCAGAGGCGCGGGCGGTCCCGAGCTCAACAGCCCAGAATCCGGAGTGCCCAATTTTTTCGGCCCAACGCCCGGTTCTAAGTCCGGGACCTGGGTCAGGTCTTCCTTTGAGCGGGTCTTTGGCTCAAGGAGTTCGGTGGTCCGAACATGACTTGTCCTCAAAGTTGAGGGGCAGTCCGCGTGTGGTTCCTCAACTATCGCTGTCTCATGGGTGGCCGGTCGTAGTTTGTAGCGACTCCCAGAGCAGCAATGCGACCCAAAAGCTCGTTAAGGGAGGAGAGCTCCATTGGATCCATCTGTTCGGCAAGTTCCGAACTGACGTGAAGGTTATGATTGATGACCCGAGAAGTCATCGTCAGCGCCACCGCTGATGGGGCAGCCATGATAACGTCGCCGGCCGAGCGTTCGGCCCTACAATGAGCGCCTGGCCCATGCATGAGCCCCTCCAAGTAATGTCGTCCTTGACAATGAGACGAGCCATCGAGCCCGACGGGCGACGGCACGTAGGAACTCTCAATGAAAGCACCAATGTCGGTGTCAAAACCGGCGGATCTCGGGTAGGGGTCCCGATCTGCAAGGCCAAGGCTGATGGTAACAGGAAGCAAGGGATATAGATGTTTACCGGAGTTCGGGCCCTCTCGATGGAGGTAAAACCCTACTTCTCGCTTGATTAATATTGATGATATGGGTAGTACAAGAGTAGATCTATCACGAGATCGTAGAGGCTATACCCTAAGAGCTAGCCTATGATGGTATGATTGTAATTGTGATCGGCCTTCTAAGGACCAACCTCTCCAGTTTATATAGACATTGGAGAGGGCTAGGGTTTACATGGAGTCGGTTACAAGGAAGGAAATATAATATCCGGATCGCCAAGCTTGCCTTCCACGCCAAGGAAAGTCCCGTCCGGACACGGGCCGAAGTCTTGAGTCTTGTATCTTCACGCTTCAATAGTCCGGACGTTGTACAGTCCGGCTGTCCCGATACCCCTAATCCAGGACACCCTCACCGGTCTTGGCTGTCCCTACGTCGGAAAGTGAGTAATTTAGTGCATGGTGGAGGAGGATCCGCATCGTAGAGCGTGTCCACCTGTTTTTCATTACGAAGAAAAAATGATTACGACAAAGCGTTTCCATTCTTCTGACGGAGGAGTCGAAACCTGACAGCCACTTGAACATACACGGTGCTCCTACTACTAGGCATGTGCGATTGGTTCATACGTCGATTACTACACAATCTTGTTGCTAGTGTAGTAAGATATGACGATAACAAATGATGTTGTGCGCATGTCAACTACTCCTATATGTAACATAGTACCGCTTTTTCATTGTCCGTCGAGAATGAGCGATGAGATCAATGTTAGCAGAACTAGGTCCACAGTATACGGAGAGTGCGGTGCTCTGATACTCACGAAACATGAACCATATGAAGCACATCCTATAGTGTTAGGCGAGGGTGTATGAAGGGTGCAGGATGGGAGCAAAAGTTCCCTTCTCGACCCACTTTTGGGTGTTTGGTAGAGTGCATGATGGGTGCATGAGTCCACACTAGTAGGTTGGCAAAAATACATGAAGAGGAAACAACTATATTGAGATGAGAATGCAACCAAACACACCCACACGCTTTGTGCTACAAAGGATCGATCTGCACCGTGCGAGTTTGATCCAACGGTCATGTTGCACCGAGACATGGACATGCCCATGCAGAGGGGCACCTAAACACCACCGAAGTCCCTACTTCTCGAGGCAAGACGACGTTGGTGATGCAGGTGTAACCACTGCAGAGCCCGCTCCCGGTCGGCCAGGAATCAGCTTGTCAAAGGCGGCGTCAATGGGACGAATGGATTCCGTGATGGAGCCTCAAAGGATTCGCCCAGAACGGCGACGGCAGCGCAACCCTCCTTGTCCAGCTCAGCCCCCACCGCCAGCGGAGATGGCTCAGCTCCTCGGAGATATAGGTGAAGAAGGAGACTAGGTCGAAGCCGCAGCTCGTTGAAGTCGACCGAGTGGTCGAACGGGTTTAGCCCGACGGCGGCATCATCAGCGCTACGGCACGGTAGGCATCGCACAGCCGCAACACGTGCGTGGCAACTTGGTTCACCAAGTGGCTGAGGCGATCCTGGACCTCATCACGATCGGCCCGCTCGCGCTCCAGCTGCCCCCCCTGACGGTCTATCGTATCTCCCGCTTTCTGCAGCAACGCCGCCGACGCCTCGAGCTTCTTTGTGGTGGACGCCTGCTGCTTTTGAAGCTCCGTGAACTCCCGCACATAATGGAGGAGCATGGCACTCCTCTCCTCCTTGAGCTCACGGAGCTCCACGTCCTGGCCCCGAGCTCCGCATCCTTGGCATGGAGCTCCTGTGTCAGGCGCCTCACCTCGAACTCCGTGATCTGCTGCGCCGCCATGGCACCAGGTAGAAGCAATGGGGAGAGGAAGCAAAGGGGGCGAAACGGCTGAAAGGCAATGCAATCTACGGGAAGGCGGAGGGAGCCAGCCGAGGAGCGGGGAATCTTTTGGTTTTCACCACGGTAAAACACCAGTCGACGACTTCTCACATCAGGGAGCAGTGGGTTTCTCTGGTGAGTCATCGTGACTAATTGCTACTGCGCTGCTCCCTCAATCAAAAATTAAAAATCCTGCCGCTTTGCTCCGTCAATCAAAAAATTAAAAATCCTGCCGCACCCAAACACCAGAGCAATGCCGCGGTGGATATTTAAATTTACCTGCCGACAAGTAGATAAAAAAAGGGGTGAAAAAACAAATGTGGCGGCCTCCTAGCTAATCAGTCGAACTAGCCCAACTAGCTAGCCACCGTGCTTCACTGATGTACTCGGCGGGAAAGGTGGTCTTTCGTGATTTGACGACTCATTTACTTGCTTGAAGTTACGACCGAGGAGGACCCATAAAACACGCGGTAGGGTGTCCCATGTCGAGGAAGAATATGTCGTGCACCACGGGAGGACCCGAAACCACGGTAGGGTGTGCACGTCTCGACGCGGAGGAAAAATGTGCGTGTAAAAATATCTTGTAGTCGGGTAGTACCTATGGTTCAACCTCGGGACCCAGCCAGTCGATCGAAAACACCCCACTAGCCACACAGCTTCATCATGCAAACGTGGCTTGGTTAGCTCCGTCTCGACCAGCCACAACGTCTCTTGTTCTAGGCGATTCTTCTATTTTCCAAGCTTTTTTAGTTGTAATAACACCACGGCAAGCTAAGCGCCGCTCTTAGGTGTGTGCCCGTGCAAAGGTTAGGCGATGGAGAGCAGCGAGATTGAGATCGCAGACACTGGGACCCACCCGTAAGTGAGACAACGGTCATGCACGTGTTGACGAGGCACTCCCTCTACTCTACTCAACTCAAGTCTTGTATAAAATCAAGTTATGGGACAAAGCCAACAACCGTTCGTTTTTCAGGCTATCGACTTACGCTTTGTAGTCTAGGTTGCCGATTCGAATCTCGTCTTTCAGATTTGTTAGTTTTATGTCCAAATTTGATTAATGACAAGTGGGACCCCGTGTGTTGTTCCGATATTTCGGTGTAGGATGGTATTTTTTAACAAACACTTTGGCGCGGTTAGACAAGTAACGACCACGAGTTACACGTATTTTGCAAGTTCACGAACAAAAATGACAGCGGCATAGAATATCACATCCACCCCGCATGCTTAGATACTATGGTGATCTGAGTTTTACACCATTGGAAGTGAGATCCAATGGCTTGGGAGTAGTCTTTGTAATTATGCGCATAATTTCCAAACTCTCCAAAGTTCTTTTTTGCAAATAAAACATTCGGGCCTCGTGTGAGCAGCTGCATCTTCGATCCAACGGCTCCCGGTGCTCATATTAGGTGCTCCCCATAAGCTTAATTACCATTAGGGTGATATGAGCATCTAGATCGTATGATCGATGATCGAGATGGCACATGCATAGTACTTGTACTTTCTGCGCATTTCCCAAACTCTATCACCGTATATTGCAAAAACATTCAAACCTCCTATTGTGGGCGTTAGATCTCGGTGAACTCGTATCACCATAGAATCTACGGTCGGGAGCACCTCATACTCTCCCGTGCGAGAAAACATAAGGTGCTATCGCAGCTTGGATGCTCTGATGATCTGAGCTTGGAGGTCGTTTGATCGAGATCCAATGGCATCTGAGCGATCTTTGTGCTTGTAAGCGGTGGCCAAACTCTTTTGGGGCTTTTACGGAAAAAACCATTGAACCACCGAGGAGGTGTTGGGTCACAAATCCAACGCCTCAGAAGAGCTTGTATCACCAAAGCATCTAAGGTGTGGTAGCACATGATATTCTTACATACAGGAGAATATGATGTCCTCCTTCATCTTAGATGCTACGGTGATCTGACTTCGAAATCGTTGGATATGGGATCAAAGGGCATCTAAGTAGTTTTTGTACAAATTGTGTGCAATTCTCAAACTCATCAAGGTTTCTGCAGAAAATTAAGACACATCATGTGAGCTGCTATATCTCAGATCTACAAGCTCCAAGCAACTCAGACGGCATATAGCATCTAAGGTATGGGGCACATGATATTCTCCGGGGAGGAGGGTGGGGGTGCACAACCAATCGGTGGTTGGGTGGGGGGGGACAAATATAATCTAAATGACCCTAAACAGAGCTCCACAATTTTATCTAAGGTTGAGGGTTTGACCCCTGACAATCATAGCTCCGCCTAAACACAACATTTGCATGTACTGTAGTACTAGACTTAATATTCATGTTTCAGTTTCTTGTTCATTTTAAATATTGAACTGAGGACCATGGATGTCTTACATTCTACTCCCTTCGTTCCTAAATATTAGTCTTTTAGAGGCTTCAAATGGACTGGCACATACGGATGTATATAGACATATTTTAGAGTCTAGATTCACTCATTTTGCTCCGTATGTAATCACTTGTTGAACTCTCTAAAGACTAATATTTAGGAATAGAAGGAGTATTTTTGAACTCGTGTCATACATGCATGGGTTGGAAAAATAGATGCACTATACTTATTGGATTGTTGTTGTGTTCGTGTGTGTGTGTGTGTGTGTGTGTGTGTGTGTGTGTGTGTGTGTGTGTGTGTGCGCGTGTGTGTGTGTGTGTGTGTGTGTGTGTGTGTGTGTGTGTGTGTGTGTGGGTGTGTGGTCATATGCTTGATACATACAAAGCGTTCTCACCTCCATATTGTTCATCTTTTAAATTTGAATTTGCATTGGAAAATTTACTAGGGATACCATGAAATGTGAAATCCATGTTGAGATCACTATATCACAAATTCACTCTAATTCAACAACTCGTCATAAATCAATCACCACGTTGAGATTAGTATTTGCAAGGAAAATACGGGTATTGTAATACACATAGATTAGATTCGGCAATTTAAAAGGTTCCTTCGTATTCTCAAATGGTAGGACCCAACAGTACCGGCCGGACCTTGGCTCGTGTTGATCCTAAAAAATGGGCTCGTGTCCTTGGTGGCGTCGTGAGTACGCATTAGGCAACCCCAACCAGTCGAGCCTCGGCGTTTCAAGTCCCGAAATATCTGGCGGCTGAATTCCAGCCCTAGGAAATTCCCCTCATGTCCCCGGTCCATAGTGACTACCGATGAACAACGGAGGGATGCTTTAGTAACTAGACAACGTTACCTACCGTGCGAAACACCAGTTCAATTCCTCGATGCTTCGCTCGTCAAGGTCACCCGTCAAGTGCATTGCCTAGTACTACTACTACTACACCGGGATGAGCACGAAATTGAGCCCGTTTGTTCGTGCCTAGTACTTGAGTTAATATACCGAGGCAATGCCTTTGATGCGGAGGATTATCCTTTTACTCCCTCCTTTCCAGTTTATAGGGATTATCTCAAAATTTTAGTTTTCCCATTTTATAAGTCTGAATTTGGTTGTTCCCCTTCACATGTTCAGATTTCAAGGTGCAATAAATCATTACATGCAAGTATTAAGAGAAAATTGAGCAATGCATGTACTTTATGCATGCATGCATTGCAATTAATGCATTTGTAAACACAATTTTTGAGGAAAACAAAGCGCATTAATTGAGTGGTTTTGCAAACTACAACAATTGTTCCACCACTCACCATCTACCTTGGTTGGTGAGATTTTTGAATTGAGCCCTATAAACCGGAAAGGAGGTTTAACTAAGCAAAATGTTTAACCAAATCCTTTCTTAAGAAATACAACAGACAGATGTCACGGCTTGAAAATTTATTGCATGATGCAGGTTATGATATTGTTTGAATCCTGGATCTTAAATTTCAGAAAATCCAAAAGTGAGCATAAATTCTTGAAACTGAGCATGGTCACGTGATATGGCACAAATATTACTTGTAAGTTTTTTCTTCAATTCGAGACAAGCTGCTTATGACAAGTTGCACAAATGAAGAGCCTAGGTATTTTGGAACAAAGACACATCACGTTAAAATGACGCTTTCACTATTGAAACCGTGGGCGTTCACGTGCCGCCACGAGTCCCCGCTTCTCATCGGTAGGTGCCGTCCGGCAAGCGTGTGAGTCGGCCAGGGCGTCTTGACAGCGAACCCTTCTTGTTGGCTGTCGAGGGGCGTGCAAAGCGAGACCCATTTGCAGACTCACCGGGGCGAGCCCTTTGACCGAGCTCCGTCGCCCACCGTCGTCCCAAACTGCTCCCACTTTTAATATCGCCGGCGCCGCAGTTTAAAATCAACCCTGCACTACCGGTATCGCTACAATCCTCTCTCTTCCTCTCCGATTCTCACACCTAGTCTACCTCCAACTAGCTTTGACCTAAGCGTCGCCATATGCCGCATCATGATGGTCTGCCCTTAGTGTTCCGGTTTCATGAGGAAGACACCCAGCCGAGTCTCAAGAACATAAAGGCGCTTTGGGGCGAGCTTGAACTGGCCTTGCCGGAAGGCGCCGCTGTCTTTGTCCCTGCTCGTTCGGCTCTCGTCGCCCGACTACGCGGCGCCCATCCCGTGGCATTGATGGGCTGGGAGCTGCAAATTGTCGCCGAGCTTGATGCCACGGGGTTCCACGAGGTCCCCGACTTTCATGCGCCCGTGCACCTGCCGGTACTTGTCTTGTCTGCGCCGCAGCAGCACGCCCATGCCAGTGCACAATGCACTGCCGGCGCATCTTGGCGATGCAATGTCTGTGGCGTGCAGCGCCGTCGTGCGGTGCCCTTGCACAAGAATGTCTCCATTCGCCCGTTGAGGCGCTTTGTCCCAGCAGGTGCGATTGCCCCCTCAGCGGCATGGATGGCCGCCGTCGACCGCTTCCTTGCACCAACGCCAGTCGCCTCCTCCCGCCAGTTGACTCGCTCCGAAGTCTAGAACATTTTGGCCTTCCTTGAAGCTAGGCCAACGTCCAGGAGTACGCCAACAACGGCGCAAGAGGCGCTGCCGTCGTAAATGCGTCCGGTCGATGGGCGACGACACACGGCACGCGGAAGGCCGCTTCCCACAGCGAGGCGCCCTCGCGGCCGCCACGTAATCTAAATTTGCCATGAAAAACATTCGGATTGCCATGATTAAAATCCGAGCGTTTATCATTTCCGTTTATTTTATATCGATCGTCGTATAATTTAAAGCGAGTCGGACTGAGCGAAATGTATGGTTTGATCGATTGAATGTTACGCTTTAAGTCGTATCAAATTAAATATAAAACTTCATCAAGCCACATGTATTCCTTGTCATCCAACGACCTAGGCTGCTTCAATGTCGAGCGCTCGACACGTTTAGCGTCGCGATTAATTTCATGCCAAAAATAGTGCTAATCACATGACAACACGCAAATAATATCCTAGTAGTTAATATCCGCATGCATAATATACTTCCAAATTAACGTGCATTGCATTACCTACGATGACTAGTGCCGCTAATGCGTGTATGTCGGTGCCATGACTTGTGAGCAGCGTCTAGATATGGTCAACGGCAACATCGCCCATGAAGTTCTTCCTGTTTGCCGTCGTCTAAACGCAGAAGGGAGGAGAGAGAGAGAGATAGAGCACACATGGAACCCACCGGTAAGTGAAGGCGAATAGTACTAAAAATAATATTACATGTTATCCATTAATTAGGCTGTGGTAATATAAAAACATTATGTGAACAAAGGGGTACAACAAACATTGCTATTCTCGTATGTTGCCTATTGGCGTGCGGCTTGAAGGCCCGATCGCATGTTCGATCCTCGTCCTTTATTTTTAATTTGCATATGGGTCCAAATTTGTTTCATGACATATGGGCCCCTCGATTGTATAGTTTGTAGCACTTCAATTTGTGGGTCGAAATTTGTTCCATTCCAAGTGGACTATCGGTGTGTAGTTTTGTAGCTTATTTATAATAATTAAAGAGAACAACATAGTTTTTCAATAATACCATGGTGCGGCGTTGAAGGCGAAAGGGCGTGCGAGAGGCGATGACCGAGCCAGAGGAAATCAACTAGGGGAGTTGCGTGGGTTTACCCAGCGGCGTTTGGAGTAGTTGTGGGCGAATGCTACGAAAATATAATCTAAACCGACGGAATAAATGCCTACACAAATTAATCCAAGGTTGGAGTGCCCCTACGCAATGTAAATAGCTCCGGCTTTGCGAGGGATGGAGAGGTAGTAGCTTCAATGCGTGGAATATCTCTGATGCGAGAAAGCGAGGTCAATCGAGAGACATATAGATAGAGAGACAAAGTGAGTGTGGTCCGACATTCATTGAACAAATATATATGCTCCGGAGAGATATTGTCAGGTTGAGCTTTTGGTAAGGGTGAGGGCTGTAAGATAGAGCTTGAGAGAGCTTGAGAGATGATCCAGTCACAGACATGTAGATATATTTTGTGCGTGGGAGGAAGCAAGGTCAACCGATCACATAGGGTCACCGTGCAATCGAAAGAGTGAGACGGGTTGGAGAGAGTGACCTAGATAGACGATGTGCATGAGAGAGTATACAATGTGAATAGGTTGAATTGGGCTCAAACATGGTGATATATTGTTTTTGTCCGAGAAAGAGGGAGGTAAATCGAGACATACGGAGAGAGAGATAGATAGATAGATAGATAGATAGAGAGAGAGAGAGATTGAGTGAGCATGGCCCACCATGAGGTCGAAAAGAGTGGCGGCGGCTTGGATGGACTGACCTAGATAGACAATCTGCGTGAGAGAGTATAGAGTGTGTCGATCGAGGCCCGAGCAGGAGATATATCATTTGTGTGTGAAAGAAAATGAGGTTAAACGAGACTCAGATAAAGAGAGCTAGATTGAGCGAGTGTGGCCCGCCGTGCGGAAGAAAGAGTGAGACAGTCTCGAGGGAGTGACCTAGATATACAACGTGCGTTCGTGCGCACGAGAGGTTGGGGGGGGGCTAGATAGGCAATGCATGTATTTAGCGCGAGAGGGTGAGAGGGAGAGGGGGGGGAGAGAGAGAGAGAGCTCGGCATGGGGTGCAATGGCGGGTGTGTGAGGTAAATACATTTAGTAACAGGAGTGGAAAAAGGGGTTGTGTAGTTGAGAGACTTAGAGATCGAAACATGGAGAGAAAGAATGAATGTGTGTTGGAAACCGATAGCTTGCTAAGGTGGTTAGGAGAGGAAGATTGACCACACAGGGAAGTATGTAGCGTTTGTCTTGGAGGAGGGGGCTAAAAACAACATTTGAATGTACATAGTATGAGACTTAATATCGATGTTTCAATTCGGTGTACATTGTAAGATTTGAACCAAGGACCAGGCATACGGGTAATTATTTCGAATTCGTGCCATACTAAGTTTCGAAAAGTTGACATTGGCTCAATTTGTTGTGCTATTTTGTAGGTCATATGTTTGAATCCATCCAAAAAATTTCTCACTACCATGGTGTTCATCATATACATATGAATTTGTATAAAAAAAGAAGCATGGATACAGGTGAAATCACGAAATCCACGTTAGAATTGGAGATCGCTTCGTGACACACACTCTAATTCAAATAACTAACTACGTGACACACACTCTAATTCAAATAACTAATTATGTGACACACTCTAATCCATGTTAAGCGTGGGTACCGTTTTAGATTTTTTTTTTCAAATAACTCCTCATTAATTAATTGATAGTACTCCTGTGTTCACTTTTATAAGACCTTGAAGACATTTAGGACAATGTGCAAAACAGTTCATTTTAAGTTATGCGAAGCGACTTACAAAAGTGAACGGATGGAGTATCTCGTTCGAATGACTAATTATTGCAAGGAAAACCGGGCATGGTAATCCATACTGATTCGTTTGCAAATGAAAGAAGATTCGTTTGCATTCTCAAATGTAAGCGCACCGGGGAGACCCGAGGTCGTGCGTAGCCGGGTGGGCCTGCTTGGTGCCTTAAAGGCAAGCGCCCTTGGGTGGCCCGACATGTGGGCCAGCCACCTATTGGCCCCACATGTCATGGACACAAAGCGAGTGCCTTAAAACACCAGCTTATAATCTGTCGGGGTGGTCGCGTGTGTCGGACGGACGCCGTAGCACCCAGCCACCCACCCTCCCCCAAAAAGGGCAGCGACAATATAAGTTCGGCGCTTCCATGTTTAGGATTGAAATATCTGGCGGCCCCAATTCCAGCCTGCAATCTCTCTTCTCCACCATCCCCTTCGGCGCCCATGTTGCTCAAATCCCTAATTAGCCGCCATCCCTCGAATCGCCCCTCGTCTCGTCTCTTTCCCCACCATTCCCCACCTCTGTAGCCGGACGGCAGCAACGGCGAAGAGCGGCAGTGGCGCTTCACCACCGCACGGAGCTACCTCATCTCGCCCTCGTCCACCGCATCGGGTGGTCCACCAAACAACGTCGGCCGCCCATAACAAGCGTGCCTCATAGACACCGAGTTCCACCGCATCAGTGCGCTTCACCGACGCCGTCTCCCAGCTCACCGGGGCTACTTCACCGAGCACATCGTCGCACCTCCGCCCCGAGGCCGTTGGGGCTTCACCAGCGGAATAAATCCACCGCATCGTGGCGCTCTGCTGCCACTCAAGATCTGCATTCATCTTGTGACGGCCAATAGCCCGGTGCATCACCCTCAACGGCTCTGAAGAGACCCGCACTCTAGCTAAGCGAGCATGCCCAAAGCGGCCCAAACTAGGTATCCACACATCACTACCTTGTGCCTTTGCTCCGATGATGTTTGGATATCCTTTCACTGCTCTCTTAGCTTACACGCCTATGCAACTCTGACTTTAACTCTTATTTCTTACGGAGATATCATACGAAACAAAGCAAATCCATTTTTTAGCGAAGCATGATGGGAGCTACGGGATCTGGTACACATCCTGCACACCCGTATAACCTTGTAAATGTCGGCCTCCGGTACAACATCAAGGTTGATTCCTCTTATTTGATCAACCATTACGCCGTGTCAAAAATGCGAGAGGGGATGCAAGGAGCACAAGGCCTGCACATCCAAGCAAGTGGTAACATGGACTTGTACATGGAACATCCCAAGCATAGCGGAAGCTGCTGCATGAAAGCACAGCCTGTGAGCTAAGCGTAAGTCCACCGCATTTCATTTAATTAAATGCGGCATTCGTGTATGATTTGTGTGCGTTGGCTGATCCACAAATTCAAGTTACCGAGGCGAACATTTAACTTAAAAAATACGAAGGCACTTGCACTCGAAATCAACATAACTTGAGAAATGTGAAGCTACATGCACTTTGAAAACAAGCTAATGATCCAAAGTAGTTCAGATTATAAACACTAAATGATGCAAGCACCAAAAACACAAAATGCAACATGGTGTACAAGGACTACAAACATAGTGCATCTTTGCTTGAATTATTAGTTCTCTGGCTGAAAATATCGAAGTGTAATTGCACATTATAACGGTCATAAACTGCATATCAATATATCTATCCTGCACAAGTATGCCAATAGTTTCAAACAACATATTAGAAAAGTATTTATGCTATGTTGTCATGATACGGGGACTTTCTGGTAGATGGCCTCGGCGTTTCCTCAAGCTATGAAAATGCACTACAATTTGCTTGTCATCAATGCCTGCAAATCTCTATGTCTCTCTCAACATAGAAGATCATCATTAGTCACTAAATCCTTCAATGAGCTTGCAAAATGCTTGCATTAGATCCCTCATTAGACACTATATGTTCATCACCAGGAGCATGTAAAATGTTTGCATCAAATCCTTCATTAGCAGTCTGTTCATTAGACACTTGGGGCTCCAAGAACAACATGAGCTTGTATGTTTGCACGGAAACTTGATTAGATACATCAGATTGATCGATTCAATATTGATTGGGGGAGTTCTAAAATAAGTAGAAATTGGTTTCATTTTCTCATAGATTCCCTACATACAAGCAGTTTTACAACACCATCAGGTTTAACTATTGGCCAGAAATTGAAGAGTTGAATTAGATATAATCAGGATGTGATGTACACCTTTCGTTGCGCATGCTACTCTTGCAAGCTGCATTGTTGTCCGTTTCATAAGCTCGATGCCATGCCCGTCTTTGCCGCTGCCTCCCACGCTTGAGGCTACACCTAGGGTTGGATCTTCATCTTCTTGTCCTTCCGTTCGCTTGAAGCCAGCGACCACCCTCCAACGAGGCGCGAGGAAGTGATGTGTCGATGTCGGTAGCGGCTAGGTTAGGAAGCGAACGGTGGAGGCTGGAGCAAATGAATTGGGATTTTCCTGGCGTCGTCGATATGGGAGGCGCTCGTTTGGGCTGCGAGCCTGCTATAGGGCCTGCCTTGCACTTATGTTATTGGCCCATCCATATTGAAACATTTTCTTCATTTTTACATTGCACCTTTCGTGCGTTGGGGACGAACAAAACTAGCGTGGGCCAACTTTGGGCGACTCAAACTAGGTGCACACTTTCCAGCCACGAGGCGGCCGCCCATACCAGCCCCTATGGTGGCGTCGCCCCTTTTTGCGTGTATGATTGGATAGTGAAAAAATATTCGATTGGCGCTTTTGATTTACCCTGAGAATGGTTGAATTGCTTGTTTCTATGAACTGAGTTACGCCAATAATGTGAAGGATGCGATCTTTTCATCCTATTGTAGATTGCTTAGATCTCGATATGCCAAAAGTAATACGCATGAAATATCTGGTAAAAGCCCGATTGTGATGTGTTTGGCTACAACTAGTCGACTACCGTCCTCATATAACATATCAAGGACGCACCATCTTACCAGATTAACCATTCGACTTACCCATGCAGTGTGGGAAGATAGAAGTATTGGGACTGCGTATCCAAGCAATTGATACCATGGACTCCTTTGTACAACCTTGTAAGCGAAAAAGAAGTTGCAGTGTGCCTGTACAAAGAACTAGCGTAAGTTCGATTACTGCTTCTCGGAATTTTAGTTAGCCACTTATTGCAAAATTGTTCAATTACGTTGCTTGGCTTAATTTAGTTTGCTACTGATTACATAATGGCACAGCCTGTTAAATCATATTGCAGACTGCGCCTATCTATGTGTTTGATACTTACGATTAAAATTACTGTTTGCCTTAACTTAAATATCTACTTGTTTGTTTAAGCGCTTTCTTCTTTGCGACGACTGGTTACAATGATGTTAATAACTACTTTTGACATCCAATTGAAACTCTTTAATTCCTTGTTTGTTTAAGCTGGTTTCTTTGTTATAACTCCCGATTGAGATGTTTTGCTAACTTCAACTTTTCTGAATCAATCGGAACTTTAATGGCGAAACAGGTTAGCCCAAGATCAAAGAGCGAGGTCCCCATGGGCGTTGCATCATCCACAAGTGATGCACCGGCCCAATCGTGCATTATGAATTGCCAAGCTGTGATGCTCTATAGGCTAAACTAGTGGTAGAAAGAGATTCTGCGTACGCACTTAGAGATGAAGTCGACATGTTGAGGAAGCAAACAGCACAATCACAACCCGATTACTCAAGACAACCATTAAATATTTGGTGGATTTCAAAAGCGAAGCAAGCTGAGGCCGACCCGATTATTAAGGTCTGAAGGAAAAAGGAAATTAATTCCTACTTGGTAAATCATAGGTGAAATGTTCTTTCCATAGTTGAATAACCTTTGTGTTGTCTGTTCATGTAATCAATCAAACCATTTGTTTTAGAGATCATGTAATAATTCTTTTTTTTGTTTTTTGGTTCATAATTTTATTTGAGCACAAGTCTGTATTAATTAATAAGACTCGGAGACATTTCATTTGGATTGCTATGCCAAACCTACAAATATGCCAATCGGGCTGAATGTGCATTCAGCAATAGTAGTAGTATAGATGGACCATAAGTGGCACGCATCGGAAAGGGCCAAGATCTTTGGCTAAAAAAGGATCTTTGTTGTAGCCGAACAAAATCTGATGGCTTTGGCTTATGTATGTTAGTTGATATTATTGATCCATATACTCTATAAGTGCTTATATATACATTAGTTACATGCATTCTTGGTTGATTGACTCGGTATTTGAATCTTGATACATTGCTTGTGTACATATCTAAATGGGAGTACACATTATGCTGCGTGTGACATTTGAGTTGGACATGAAGTGTTCCAAATATTGAATTCACCTTAAATTGGATACTAGTTTCTGAATTTGAGTATCGGCATTTGTAAACCATATTCATATATGATGATTGGAATACATCTTTGTCGTCCTTTTGAAGATATATAAAAACACATAGAATGATTTATAAAGATTCATATAGGAATACAAAATGGATTCGAATTTAGTTACCGAGGTAAACACGGATGCCTATTGTCCCAAAATTGAAAGAAGCGACAAAATGTCCACTCCCACATCGGCTGCGAAGCCAAGTGTTTGGAGATGAAAATTACTGTCTACCCATTACACGGACAATCCATCGGCCCGATTTCCAACGCTCTAAATAGGGGTAGGTTAGTAACTTCAATTAGGCGTGACACGACCGCCTCTGAGCCCATTCAGACACGATTGGGCGGCAAACATAAATGACAAAACACATTTGATTCAAGCTCATCCGAAAGACCTCTGTTTCTCCCTCCATTCCCCATTCATACACGGTGGGCGGCAAAGCAAACTCGACTCGGCCGAAATCGATGTAGGAAAATATTTTCAATAGGGGCAGGTTTGTAACTTCACTTTCGGGCGTGACACAAGCGCCCTACCATCGACCCGTTCATACATGCTGTGGCGCCAACCATGGGCGTAACCACCCTCTCCTCGAAATCGCTCTGCAGGCAAATATTGGCCGAGATGCTTGAGATTACCGTCCTATCCCCAACCGGCGAGGCGTCCAAATTTTAAGCAGGGGCTAAGTTCGTAACTTTCCCATATTTGAACGGTAGCGTCCCAAAAACATGGTTCCCGTACCTCTCACTGCATTTTCCCATTCATACACCGTCCGTGCTAGAACACCCCATCCCAGACCAGCCTCCGTCCGCCACCCCATCCATCGCCGCCGTCCTCCACCACATCCATCACCACCGTCCTCCACCATGCGGGCGCCTACCAAGACCGCGTCGTCCCTTTGCACTCTGAGATGGGCGTTTACGATCCTGGCGACGGACCAATAGCCTTGCATTGCGTCCTCTCGCTTCATCGGCGCCGTCGTCCTCTTTGCGGGGCCGCTCACACGACCTTCTCTTCCACCTTAGCAGGACTTATCCCCGATGCACCCATCTACCGTCATAAATCTGCTTCAACGCCACCGACCGCCATCGCACCCCTGATGCCTACAGGCGCCGCAAGAGAGGTGGTACTTCATATGTCCTCAACTTTTTGATCTCAACCCGGAAAATAGATCTTAACTTGGTTACTCTACTTTCTTTTCAGCTCTTAGAATTTAGTTCTTAGTTCGGCGCCAAACAATGGATGCTAAATATCATTTCACGGTTTGCGGCTTCAAATCTGCCATGGCACAACCATATCTGGTTTAATTGATCATGCTTAGGGTTTAATTGATCATGTTGGTTCTGCGGTGGTTTCTTTAATAGAAATCGGAGGAAACTCTCTTTTGCTAAAAAATATGCTTAGAGTTTCCCCTTTTATGATCACTATCTGATCAGAATCGTGCTTGATGTCATAATAACATGCTCCGGGCATCAAGCTAAACAAGCTTAGATGTTCAAATCTGAATCTGATATTATTAAAAGCGAGTTGTTTAATTGGTTTGCTAAATGTTCCTAAATTAGTTTCAAAAATGCATGTTACTTGGCTCGGGTGTGTATCTCTGAGGTGCCCATGGTGGGCGGCCCACCTACAGGACTTTGGGTGATCGAGGCCCCTACATTCTGCTGCGGCGCTTCGATCTCTACTGGTCCCCGGCCGCTTTGCCTCGCATGGCGACTTGCGTCCCAGACGGCATGACTCTAGGAGGAGGCCGAACTAACGAGGGAGGCAGGCAGCCTAAGCCCAACAACATCACCGCTGCCGGGCGCGCCGCCGTGCCTACCTTCCCGATCCGTTCGGGGCTCGGGCGTGCGGCACCCACCAAGCCAACCCGATTTATCACGAGATACGTCCTCAACACTCGTGACCACTCCTCATCACCCTTTTTCTAATTAATTCATTACTCATTAGGCGGAATTTGTCATTAGGGTTTGTTGTGTGTTCATTGCTACCTACACTTAATGGTTTAGATGTATTTGGTAATCTTTAGTACCTCTAAAGTTCACGGGGTTTTCAAAATTCCGGCCCTCGAGCGAAACTAGTCATTTTGGATTGTTGGTCGTAGTGACATTGACCCAGTTACTCACTGCAAGCCAGGTTTGCTGAAAATTTTACTTGTCTTTCTTACTCATTCGATATAATATCCAATTATTCACGTCGATTAGTTGCAAACAATAAGTGCTAGACAAACTTCTTCATTCAGATTTTGGACGGTCTCTTCTGCGATTACAATTACGCATACTTGTCCTAATAAGCTCACAAGTAAATGATTGATTAACTACATCTATGCTTGCCTTGTCATATTTGTTGTCAATATTCTTTTAGGGTGGACCACCACATTTCTAAATCTTTGGAACCGTAGACTGAGTGAATAGTATTTCTCTATGTGATCTCTTCCATCATGTGTGGAGTAACGAACCTTTGCATTGTATAGAAAGAAAGCGTCATTTCCAGCTTTTACATATGTTTCGATCTTTTACATGGAATACAATCTGCCTACTTTCTTTGTGTCGCACTACCAACACTCCACCCTTGAAGCTAAACATTATTCCACTCATAATTGCTTAGTTTATTTGTTCAAATACGAATTTCATATGATTCTAATGTTCCTACTTTAGTTTTGAAATGTGTGCACACTGTTATAGAGACATAAGGGGTTTCTATTTACGTGTGTGATGCAGTCGTACGGTTGGGGAGGTGAACTTTGCATATCACGGGGGTTTATCTGAGACACTCTCTGAGTTGAATCCATAATGCATTCCATAGATAATCGACTACTTTTTATGTTTTCATGAATCTCGGATTACGAACAGCATCATAATGATTATGAGCTTGCGTGCATGAAAAGAATAAGCGAGAACAATGCCATGGCTCTCAAACTTGGCATTAAGGACTGAAATCAAGTTTGGGTGCAATGCAATGCAAGCGCTCTCCACCCTCTGATTCATGTTGAGAATATGATCCTAACGGTGATTACGAGCTAGAGGAGACCTAAGTCAATGTAGCTCCCTAGTGAAGGAGTCGGAGGAAGAAGCCCTATCTTATTCACCCATCAAGGTACTTGCTCTAACTTTCCAAGGTTACATTGCTCGCACATATCTTGCAGTGATGCTTTGCATTGCTTCTACTTTGTTGAACTGCCATTAGCTTAGTTTACACATTGTGTATGTGAATCGCCTGCCTATCCATTTTGATTACATATTCCATACATCATCATACCATATTTATCCATTCAAATGTTGTTCACTGTGTATCGGGGCGTTCAAAAGGAAGAGGCGATTCTTGATCATGGAGGAGCACAAGCAAAGTATTTGGAAAAGGTAGTGGCACTGATAAATCAAATAGCCCATTAGGTGTAGTTGCAATATCACACGACCCACAAAATACCCCAACTCTAGCGGACTCTAGCCCTACTACCTTTGGTCATTTACGATGCCCCAACTCGTGAGACCCCAAGCTGCGACAAGCAGTATGATTATGCCGATTGACATAGCACCGGTATGTCGATGCAAAATCCCCATTCCGACAAAGAGTACACCAAATCCGATTGCCAAATCCTTTTACGTGCCGGAGAGAGCCCCAATTGCAGCAAATAGGACCCTGTTCCATTTCTTCCCTGTTTAGAAGCCGAAGCTTATGTTGTTGTCGGGAACTTTGTGCGCATCTTTCCTTCATGGAAAGATTATACATGAACAGAACAATTTCGATCTTCCTCCATAACTTACAGCGTAAGTAATGTACTAATGTTATTCATGGTCATTCTTGCATATGTTTTCTGTGACAGAAGACACAAGATTTCATTCTTTTAAATAGGCGAGAGCAAAGCTGGATTGTGATGTGAGCAAGAGTTGGTTAAGCTTTTCAAGCACTCGTTTATGAAGTATCGTTCCTACGAGGCAAGCGCACTTTGATGGCAAGCCTCTGAGCGAAATTTCTGTAAAGTCTCCGATTGCTACATTTGTCAAGCGGTGACTGGAATAATCTTGTTACACATTGGTCTCGGCTGCGGCGTAAGAGTCTTGTCTATGATATCACATCACAATTTGAACTACATTTCTGCATTTGCCTTAATGTCTCACTTGTCTGGCTGTTAGCGGAAGAACATTACGTTCTCAAGGGACCCTGAGAATCTACGCAACTATCTTTGGACCTTTGCATTGCTCTTGTGAGTACCTCTTGCCTGTATGACCATACTTACTTTCATAGTTGTTTGATTATGTAGCATCACTGCACATGTTAGCCTCGTAATCGTCCATCTGGTGGACATTATAAGATCCGTATGGACTCTTACACAAATTTAGAATCAACCCAATGCTTTTGAAGAGGTTTAGCTCTGTAGTCCTCTTATAAGGACTGAGCGTGGTCTATCCTTTGTACTTACATTAACAGCTACTCCCTCCGTCCCATAATATAAGAACATTTTGTACAATACACCGGTGTTCAAAACACTCTTGTATTATGGGAAGAGGATAGTTCATTGTAGCATTCTACATCTTATCTCCTCTCTCCACCATTTACTAAAAAGATCGGATCTATATTTAATCTTACCAACAAGTAGAATACCTGAGACAATGCCGGTCTTGAAGTGTGGCCCATTGCTCTTGTCGGTACATTTTGTCCTGTAACGCTTGTACTTCCGAGGATTGGTAGTTGATTATGTAGCATCAATCTGCATCTTATCTTCATTATCCTCTATCCCTTCGATATTATCATATCTATAATTACTCTCTACAAAATGTAGAGTACAAGCAATGCTTATGAAGAAGATTACATTTGAAATTCTTGAGTTATCCTTCCCTTGACATGGAGAAGGGCATTATAAAGCCGGTGTTAGCTGTTAATGTAAGTCAGTCCTTCTAAAGCCTTTATCCTCAAGCTGTTGTTTAATTTTCTCACACTCCCTATCGTTTTTGTTGTTTAGTTTCTTTGTTTCTACCAAAATGCATGTTCGTAAGAACCATAAGTTCTAAGTTTTACTTGTAAAACCAAATTTCTTATTCATACCATGCACATTACTTAATACTCCCTATATGTATGCTTGGTTTTGTGGATCTATAATCTGATGTGTGGTGAAGCATTACGTTTGCGCCTTGTCATCTCTGTTTTATCTTCTTGATGTGGTGATGATATGAACAACATGCCATGCACATTATCCGAAATAGATACAATGATTTTCTTTGCCCTTCATCTATGCTTGTTATGTTGACATGGTAATCCAGTAGTGTGGTGAAGCTCCCCGTATTATGAACAATGCCAAATTATGCTATTGATATTCTGAACTTACTCTTTATTTTCTAATTTGAAATTGGATAGAATTGACAAAACAGTTATCATCTTTGTTTATACACGTGCAAACCTGTCATCTCTCTGCTTTGTTTCACGGTGATATGCCTGATGGCATGCACAAGTCTGCTGAAGGCTGTGAGACAAACCCAACATATATTGCAGCAAAGAAGGCAAAACATCTTGAAGATAGCGAGACAACCCCAAAGTCTTGTCTTGATGCGATGTTCAAGTTACTTGAGACTAACGGTCGAGACAAGCTCACGAGAATTAGTTATGCGAATCGATTCGACTTCTTGGGTCCCAAGTTCTAGCGAAGGCATTACGCAACTCAACTTCGACTTGAAGTCCTATCTCTAAGAAAGATTGCGGAGAACACCAATGAGAACCTCATCGCTAAACAGCTACACCTAGAAGCTATGACCGACATGCTAGGCGGTCTCACGGCCTTCTTTCGGCTTGACTTACTGTGGTTTCCCATAAGGCTAACCTTTCTTGAACTGTCTTGGAAGTGGTCTAGGTTCGGTATTATTTTATTCTGTTGCAATGGTGCCCGATTTTTGTAATCTGCTTCTTCGTTGTGCTTTATGATCACTTTGGTGGCGAACTTGATGCCCGATGGATGTAATATACCTGTAAATCCTTTATTGTATAGTGTAGGTTTATTCTTAGTTACTATGCCGTAATTTCTTTATTGTATAGAGTAGGTTTGTTCTTAATTCCTACTAGTTATTGCCATCATTAAGCTATCTGAAAAAAATTAGATGTAGTCGGCGGGCGAAACATTCTATAACGGGCGAGTTTTTAGCGAACCCACGATTGGGCGGCTGCGTCTTTCTTGGTCCCTAATGATTGGGGCCTTCACACATTCGCCGAGCCCAAACTTACACGGCCTATATTTTAGTTGGGCCTTTTAATGCGACCAGTAACTTAGATTTGGCCCGGTGGCGTTGGGCCATTAACGAGCTGAATATCGTCTCTTGACCTTTTACGGTAGAGATGAAACCACAGACGGGCCTTTAGCGAGCCAAAATGCATGTTGGGCCTCAATTTTCACTAGTCGTCGGCGGGCCTTGACGAGCGAAATGTGAACCGAGCCGTTATGGGCCCGATTAGCTCACGGGCCGTTACCGGGGCCGAAACATATCTAGGGCCTTAGTTATTGGCCCGCGATATCATGGGCCTTTAAGAGGCGAAAGCTTATTACGAGCATCAGCGGGCGAATTACAGCGACAGGCCTTTAACAGGCCCAAAGTCACGTTGAGCTTAACTGTTGCCACCTTTAGCTTGCGGGCGTTAGTGGGCCCGATGTCCCGTCGGACCATATATGGCCCATAGGCGGCCACGGGCCATTCGGGCGAAAGTCACCGGCTGAAATGGGCCCATGTCTACATCGAGGCCTCTAACATTTGAAAGTCCTTTGGGCTGTAGTTGGGCCGAATATTCGGCGAACAATTAACGGGCGGATCGGCTTCGGGCCACAAATGGGCCCCAAATATTGGGTGAACAATTAGCGGGCGAGATCTAGCTTGAACCGTAAATGGGCCCAAATATTGGGCGAACAATTAACGGGCGAGATCTGGTTTCGGGCTATAAATGGGCCTTTATTAAGCGAGGCCGTTATTGGGCTGGCCCACTAATACTGATTAAGTTCTATGGGCCTTTATTTGGGCTGGCCTTTTTAACCTATATGGGCCTCTGTTGGGCCCGACCACGTGTCGACGTACCATAGGCATGTCTCCTCCAATGGGCCAGGCGACATCGGCCTTGACGGTGACGGTGTTCCCTTGACCCAATCGAAATTTTACTGCGTGGAAATTTCCCATTGGTGGAGCTGTTAACAGGTTATCGGATCCAAAATCCGACCCGATAGCTTAACGGCATTCCGTTACGGTGGATGCCACGTGTCGGTCACCCTTGGCGAAAGCACTTACGTGACGCGCGATTTATCGTCATGGAAGTGGACACTTCCGTGATGATAATTTTGGTAATGTCATGGAACACTTCTCTGACGGCCAAGTATGACTATATTGATTACATCATAAATTTGTCATGGATGTACATGCATGACAAAAGCATAACCTCTTGTGACAAACACGTATCATCACGGAAGTGTATTTTTTTGTAGTGGTATATTTGTATAGAAGTTATATTGTTATGGATCCTCTAACATGTGGTGCTTGCTTTTTAGAATCCTTTGCTAGCCAAAATATACATGCTAAGCGGAATCCTTGTGCATCCAAATCCCTTGAACCAAGTTTCTTCCATGAGTGTCCACCATACCTACCTATATGCGGTATTTACACTGCCGTTCCAAGTAAATTTGCATGTGCCAAACTCTAAACCTTCAAATAATAATCTATTTTGTATGCTGAATCGCTCATGTAGCGACTAGGGGCTGTCGATATCTTCCATGCTAGGTGGGTTATTCTCAAGATGAGTGGACTCGCTCGTCATTCCACGAGAAAAATGGCTGGTAAGCTGGGATGCCCAGTCCCATGATCAAAAGATCGAAATCAAATCAAAAATAATTGCAAACAAAACTCCCCAGGATTGATGTTAGTTGGAGGCACCCGTTGTTTCGAGGGCAAGCCATGGATTGATGATTGTTGGTGGAGGGAGTAAAATCTTTACCTTTACGTTTGGGAACCGCCTATAATGTATGTAGTATGGAAGATATTGGGAACTCTTGGTCATTATGTTGACAATGAAAGCATACCTCTCAAAATTATTTTCATCTCTGTTTTTGCTTGAGCTCTTGGCACCTCTGCAAATCCACCTTCCCTTTGCGAAGGGCCTATCTTTTACTTTTATGCAAGAGTCAGTAGTATTCCTTCTCATTCCAACCTACTCTTTAGTTGGCAAGCATCATGATGGAAAGATCTAAGGATATATGGACATTCAAATATATTTGAGCATAAATTATTAATGTTGACATTACCCTTGAGGTAAAAGGTTGGGAGGCGAAACATTAAGCCCCTAACTTTCTACGTGTTCGATGAATACTATTTGTTCTAAAAATATGCTTTGAGTGGTAGCAATCATGGAAGACTAAATGATAGTTGAGTATGTGGAGTTTGCTTATTCAAAGCTCGACATAGACTCTTCACGAAAATAAGATGAATTGTAATTGTTTGATGACTAATAACACGGTTTGTTAGTTTTCAAGAAAGTTTATGATCTATACTTTAACATGTGAATAGTTTGTTACTTGATCATGAAAATTTCTATGAGTTGAGCTCTTGTTATGACATATAATGATGCTAGAAAAGGTGATTGAAATTATCATTGATCAAACTTATGCACCTGCTAGCATTCACACTTCATAAATTCTTTCTTTTATCATTTACCTACTCGAGGATGAGCAGGAATTAAGCTTGGGGATCTTGTCGTCTCCAACGTATCTATAATTTATGAAGTATTCATCCTATTATATTATCCGTTTTAGATGTTTATGGGCTTTATTAAACACTTTTATATTATTTTTGGGACTAACCTATTGACCCACAGCCCGATTGCCGGCTCTGTTTTTCCCTTGTTTCAATGTTTCGCAGAAAAGAATATCAAACGGAGTCCAAACGGAATGAAACCTTCGAGAAAGTTATTTTTGGAACGGAAGCAATCTAGGGGACTTGGAGTGCACGTCAGGAAAGCAACGAGGGAGGCACGAGGGCAGGGGGCGCACCCACCCTCCTGGGTGCGCCCTCCACCCTCGTGGGCCCCTCGTGGCTCCCTTGACGTATTTCTTCCTCCTATATATACCAATATACCCAAAAACCATCGAGGAACAGAATAGATCGGGAGTTCCGCCGCGCAAGCCTCTATAGCCACCAAAAACCAATCGGGACCTGTTAAGCACCTACCGGAGGAGGAACCCTCACCGGTGGCCATCTTCATCATCCGGCACTCTCCATGGCGAGGAGGAGTAGTTCACCCTCGAGGCTGAGGGTATGTCTGATAGCTATGTGTTTGATCTCTCTCTCTCTCTCTCTCTCTCTCTCTCTCTCTCTCTCTCTCTCTCGTGTTCTTGAGATGATCTGATCTTGATGTATCCTTGAGCTTTGCTATTATAGTTGGATATTATGATGTTTCTCCCCTCTACTCTCTTGTAATGGATTGAGTTTTCCCTTTGAAGTTATCTTATCGGTGAGTCTTTAATGATTTGAGAACACTTGATGTATGTCTTGCCGTGCGTATTTGTGGTGACAATGGGGTATCACGTGATCCACTTGATGTATGTTTTGGTGATCAACTTGCGGGTTCCGCCCATGAACCTATGCATAGGGGTTGGCACACATTTTTGTCTTGACTCTCCAGTAGAAACTTTGGGGCACTCTTCGAAGTACTTTGTGTTGGTTGAATAGATGAATCTGAGATTGTGTGATGCATATCGTGTAATCATACCGACGGATACTTGAGGTGACATTGGAGTATCTAGGTGACATTAGGGTTTTGGTTGATTTGTATCTTAAGGTGTTATTCTAGTACGAACTCTTGAATAGATCGATCCGAAGAATAACTTTGGCGTGGTTTAAATGCCCTACCATAATCTCTTTGTTTGTTCTCCGCTATTAGTGTCTTTGGAGTGACTCTTTGTTGCATGTTGAGGGATAGTTATATGATCCAATTATGTTATTATTGTTGAGAGAACTTGCACTAGTGAAAGTATGAACCCTAGGCCTTGTTTCTTATCATTTGCAACACCGTTTACGCTCACTTTTATCATTAGTTACCTTGCTGTTTTTATATTTTCAGATTACAAAAACCTATATCTACAATCCATATTGCACTTGTATCACCATCTCTTGGCGAACTAGTGCACCTATACAATTTACCATTGTATTGGGTGTGTTGGGGACACAAGAGATTGTTTGTTATTTGGTTGCGAGGTTGTTTGAGAGAGACCATCTTCATCCCTCGCCTCCCACGGATTGATAAACCTTAGGTCATGCACTTGAGGGAAATTTGCTCTTGTCCTACAAACCTCTACACTTGGAGGCCCAACAACGTCTACAAGAAGAAGGTTGCGTAGTAGACATCGAGTGTTTCTTTGAATTAGTGGGGGCATGCGAGTGCACCCAGGTGTAGTCCCGAGGCCCACCGTCGAATGTTTGATTCGGCGGGGTCTTTGAACACCATATAATTCATGACACTTCTTCCACTCAGATGCAGACGGACCATGTCGAGTGGGATCTAGACCGATGGGGGCACGCTGAGTGCACCCCAGGTGTAATCCCGAGACCGCCTGTCGGCTATGAGCGATCAGCGTGGTGCGAGAATAACCTTTGCCCTTTTTTGCGGTAGGCGGACTAAGTCGATTGAAACATCGAACCAGTGGGGGCACGCTAAGTGCACCCACTAGGTGTAGTCCCCAAGACTACTGTTGAATGTTTGATTCGGCAGTAGTCTTAGAACTCTTTTTGTCGTAACAAGTTGAACTTGTACTTTATCGCTCGGAAGCAACCAATTCTTGTTTCTATCGACTGACTGCAGAGATCTTGTGAGCTCAGGGCTCGATTTGCTGACTTGGAGAAGAAACATATCCAACTCAACCTTGACCTAGAGTTAGCCAAGAAAAACTTGCAGAAGGCTCAGGATGAAGCAGCTGCTATGGGAGGTAACTATTTGTCGACTGCTTGCTTTGTTAGCTTTACATTTCGCTTCTTGAACCGAGTGACTTCACTCGAACAGATGTGCGTAGTGAAAACAGACAACTCCAAGCCCGTCTGAAGAATGTTATTTCTTTAGAGAAAATGAAGCAGGCGCTGGAGCAGAAGGATGTTGATCTTGCCGCAGCTCAGAAGACGGCGCGGGAGAGAACTGAACTTGCCGACAAGAAGCCGGCTTGAGTCGACAAGTTAGAAGAAGAACAAAACGCCAAATTGAAGACTGCCGTCAATGAAGCCAACAAAGAAGTCGTGCAACTGAAGAAGGCAAGGTGACTCTGACTGACAAAGTTGGAGACCTCACTCAGAAGAGAGATGAGCTGGAAATTTATCTGGGAGGACTTGCCAAGAAGCTGTTCGTTATGCTTGAAGGTATTTTTCCTTGTCCGACTAATTCGTTATTGTTGACTCGCCAAACAACCATCAACTCATCATTTCTCTGCATGCACAGAATTCTGTCAAAACTTCGAGGAAGAGACTGGGAGGATTGAGACGAGTTTGGACCCCATCAACTCCCCTATCAAGGATGAAGCTGCCATGAATGTGCTCCGACTGGAATCTCGTCTTGCCAGTGCCATGGACTACATTGCCCGACTGAAGGTGGCGGTGTCACGAATCGACATGGCGGTCTGGCCAAGGGTGACATTTCCGAATGACCTCGAGTCTCTGATGACTGGACTCAACGAGATCCCCGGTCGAGTGCAGGAATGGAAGAAAACATATGCCCGATGCGGTGCTGATGTAGCCCTGTCTCTGGTTCGCGTCCACTGCAAAGAGGCCAAGGAAGAGAAGCTTGCAGCACTCAAGGTTGCCAATACTAAGAAGCTTGACTTTCAGTCCTTCATGGAGACCTTCATCGAAGCCTCTACACGTATTGCAGACGGAATCGACCTGGACGAGTTCGTCGAGCTTGCCAGCCCTCCTCCTGCGGAGTGAACAAACTTTATGCTCTGATTAAATTTGCCTCGGAATGCCGAGTGATTTTGTAACCATTAAACTCCTTCGGGCCTGATGCCCAAGCACTTTTATCTGCGGTTCGGAACCTCATGGGATTTATCTGGACTTGATTTTGTAACCGTTGTCTTTGTCTTTGCTGCTTTTGAATCTCTTGACTCCGAGTGAAACTTGATTCTTCACTCGGAACTGCCAATGGATTTGTGACACTGGTTGTGGGCACGAGTATTGGGTGCTGCATAAAACCTGTACCTCATTGTCCTTGTGGATCAGGATGGAGCGCATGTTGTACTTGTGATGCGACAACTAGGAATGGTTTAAAACTTAGGCGAGTACGAGACTGCAGCTAAGCCCCCGAGTGAGAGGGTTGCTCTTCACTTGGTAGGTTTTTTCAAACTAAGGCGAGTCTCGCGGCTAACCCCCGAGTGGGAGGATTGCTCTCCACTCGAAGTAGTTTTTGAGACTTAGGCGAACACAGGACTACAGCTAAGCCTCTGAGTGAGAGGTTTGCTCTTCACTCAGTAGGATTTTCACAACTTAGGCGAGTACGGGACTGCAGCTAAGCCCATGAGTGAGAGGGTTGCTCTTCACTCGGTAGGATTTTCAAAACTTAGGCGAGTGCAGGGACTGCGGCTAAGCCCCAGTGAGAGGGTTGCTCTTCACTCGGTAGGATTTTTAATACTTAGGCGAGCACAGGACTGCAGCTAAGCCTACGAGTGAGAGGGTGGCTCTTCACTCGGTAGGATTTTCAAAACTTAGGCGATTACATGACTGCAGCTAAGCCTCAGAGTGAGAGGATGGATCTTCACTCGGTGTCGGTGGGGAACGACACCTATGGGATCACTGGAATCTCTTCTACGGTTGCGGGGCGCGGGGATCGTGAGAAGAGCGGGACTAGCAGACGACACAAAGGGATTTACCCAGGTTCGGGCCGCAAAGATGCGTAAAACCCTACGATCCTTCTTTGGTGGATGTATTTAGTGTTCTTGAGCTCTTGAACTAGCTCTAGGTGCTGCGAGGTTCAAAAGAGCGAAGCCTTTTCCCGTGTGCCATGGGCCTTCTTTTATAGGCGAAAGGGGCTGCCACAGTGGCACACAGAAGGTGGAAAGTGCTACAGCGTCACGAGTTTATCACTGGCTTTACAGGACAAAGTGCATTTAATGCGAGGCTTAGGTGTCCCTTCACTTTATCGGGGACGGGGGCGAGGCCCGTCCCGTCCGTCGCCGCTCCTCCAAGCTTTGACACGCGCATACGGCCAGCGGTGCATCATGCGGTGCCATGTAGGCGGGCAGCCGGTGAGGTGGCGCGGTGGTGGAAACCTCACGAAGGGCTGCATGTTGCCACGCAGGTGCATACCCAGCTGGTTGGGTCGGCGGTACTGCATGCGAACAGCGGCGGAGACTTGGCTGGTGTTGGTGTCTTGAAGGCCGCCGTGCCGCCACCTGGCGGTATGGCGGCGCCCCTGGAGGGCCCCGCGCCGCCTGCAGGGGGCCCGACTCCGTCTCTGGAGCCCGCGACTGGCGGCTCATCTCCTAGCACGCGAACGACGCCACTCACCAGGCCTGAACCGCCAGGGTGATGTTCGCGGGCCGCGCCACGAGTTCTCTCCGCGACTGGCCCGCTACTGGTCCACACCAGTGCTGGCAACCTGGTCCCGGACGAGCCGATCACCGTGGTCGCCTTCTTCTTAGGAGCCATGGCGATGAAGAACAACTAGGTCAACTGCTAGACCAGATTCTCACAATTGCGCCCCCTACCTGGCGCATCAAAGATGTCGGTGGGGAACGACACCTATGGGATCACTGGAATCCCTTCTACGGTTGCGAAGTGCGGGGATCGTGAGAAAAGCGGGACTAGCGGGCGACACAAAGGGATTTACCCGAGTTCGGGCCACAAAGATGCGTAAAACCCTACGATCCTGCTTTGGTGGATGCATTTAGTGTTCTTGAGCTCTTGAACGAGCTCTAGGTGTTGCGAGGTTCAAAAGAGCCGAATCCTTTTCCCGTGTGCCATGGGCCTCCTTTTATAGGTGAAAGGGGCTACCACAGTGGCACACAGGAGGTGGAAAGTGCTACAGCGTCACGAGTTTATCACTGGCATTACAGGACAATGTGCATTCAATGCGAGGCTTAGGTGTCCCTTCACTTTATCGGGGACGGGGACGAGGCCCATCCCGTCCGTCGCCGCTCCTCCAAGCTTCAACACGCGCCCTGGCCAGCGATGCATGCGGTGCAATGTAGGCAGGCAGGCAGCTGAGGTGAGCGCGGTGGTGGAGCCTCCATGAAGGGCTGCATGTTGCCACGCAGTGCACCTTGACTAGTTGGGTCGGCATTTGCATTCGAATGTGGCGGAGACTTGGCTGGTGCGGGCCTGACGGTGGCCCGGCTAGTGCGCTTGGCGAGGGCCTTGCCGGGTGGCCCGGCAAGGGTCTTCTTGCTGTGGCCAGCGTCGAACAAGGATCTTGCCGGGGTCTTGTGGGTTTCTTCGGTGAGGACGGCTGCCTTCCTATCCTCATTTGATCTTGACTATTCTTTGTCTTCACAAAGATCTGCATGCCACCACAGAGGTGCCTTCCCGAGTCCTGGCCCCACGTTGATGATGGTGTTGGCGGCCATGGGCTCAAGGGTGGCTCACTCTACATTGGTGTGAAGCGATCTGCCCGGCAAGGATCTTGCCGGGCTCTTTGAGGTTGCCCGGCAAGGGTCTTGCCGGGGAACACCAAATCCCTCCGCTCTTTGTGGTCTTGGCCTTGGCGTTGCTCTGATTATCTTGGGCTTCGGTCTGACCTTGGCTCACCTCCCCTGCTCTGCTTGGTGTGGTTGTGGGCGCGGCTCTGACTGTCCGTGCACAGGTAAAGGGGTACAAAAACGTGCCTTCTTTTTGTACACCGACAGGAGCCCCCCGGGCCTGGGCCACACATAAGCGTGACACGTTGTTGGGCCAGGCCCAAAAATAGTGCGCGGGCAGGTGGGGCGGTTTTTACCGCGGTAAGATTCTTCGCGCACCCCACCTCCCACGACCCACACGTGTGGGGCGGCGTGGAGGGGTGTGCGTGGCGTGGGCGGCATGCTGATACGTCTCCAACGTATCTATAATTTTTTATTGCTCCATGCTATATTATCTATTGTTTTGGACTATATTGGGCTTTATTTTCCATTTTTATATTACTTTTGGGACTAACCTATTAAGCGGAGGCCCAGACCAGAATTGCTGTTTTTTGCCTATTTCAGTATTTCAAAGAAACGGAATATCAAACGGAGTCCAAACGGAATGAAATCTTCGGGAACGTGATTTTCTCATCAGATATGACCCAGGAGACTTTGACCCTCCGTCAAGAAAGCCACGAGGTGGCCATGAGGGTGGAGGGCGCCCCCCCTAGGGCGCGCCCCCCTACCTCGTGGGCCCCTCGAGGCTCCACCGACATACTTCTTCCTCCTATATATACCTACATACCCCCGTCAGATCAGATACGGAGCAAAAAAACCTAATTCCACCGCCGCAACTTTCTGTATCCACGAGATCCCATCTTGGGGACTGTTAGAACTCCGCGGAAGAGATTCCACCACGGAGGGCTTCTACATCATCGTCATAGCCTCTCCGATGAAGTGTGAGTAGTTTACTTCAGACCTTTGGGTCCATAGTTAGTAGCTAGATGGCTTCTTCTCTCTTTTTGGATCTCAATACAATGTTCTCCCCCTCTCTCGTGGAGATCTATTCGATGTAATCTTCTTTTTGCGGTGTGTTTGTTGAGACCGATGAATTGTGGGTTTATGATCAAGATTATCTATGAGCAATATTTGAATCTTTTCTGAATTATTTTATGTATGATTGAGTTATCTTTACTAGTCTCTTCGAATTATCCGTTTGGTTTGGCCAACTAGATTGGTAGTTCTTGAAATGGGAGAAGTGTTTAGCTTTGGGTTCAATCTTGCGGTGTCCTTTCCCGATGTGATGGGGGCAGCAAGGCACGTATTGTGTTGTTGCCATCGAGGATAACAAGATGGGGTATTTATCATATTGCATGAATTTATTCTTCTACATCATGTCATCTTTCTTAAGGCGTTACTCTGTTTTCATTAACTTAATACTCTAGATGCATCTTTGGATAGCGGTCGATGAGTGGAGTAATAGTAGTAGATGCGGGCGAGTCGGTCTACTTGTTTGGACGTGATGCCTATATACATGATCATACCTAGATAGTCTCATAACTATGCTCAATTACATCAATTGCTCAACAAGAATTCGTTCACCCACCGTAAAAATACCTATGCTCTTGAGAGAAGCCACTAGTGAAATCTATGGCCCCGGGTCTATTTTCATCATATTAATCTTCCCTCGCTTTATTATTGCTTTGCTCTTTACTTTTGCCTTTTATTTTACTTTGCATCTTTATACCAAAAATACCAAAATATTATCTATCATCTCTATCGGATCTCACTCTAAGTAAGTGACCGTGAAGGGATTGACAACCCCTGATAGCGTTGGTTGCGAGGAGCTACTTGCTTTGTGTGAGTGCGAGGGACTCACGCGTGGCCTCCTCTTGGAGTGATACCTTGGTTCTCAAAAAGCGAGGGAAATACTTACGCTACTCTGCTGCATCATCCTCTCCTCTTCGAGGAAAACCAACGTAAGCTCAAGGCGTAGCAAGAAGGATTTACGCGCCGCTGTCTTAGGGAGTCTACACACAAGTCAACATACCAAGTACCCATCACAATCCCTTATCTCTCGCATTACATTATTTGCCATTTGCCTCTCATTTTCCTCTCCCCACTTCACCCTTCTTTGTTTTATTAGCCCTCTCTTTCCTAATCTCCTCCTCTCTTTCCGTTTGCCTTTCTCTCGTTCGCTTGTTTGCTCGTGTGTTGGATTGCTTGCTTGTCACTATGGCTCAAGATAATACCAAATTGTGTGACTTTACCAATACCAACAATAATGATTTCCTTAGCACTCCAGATGCTCCTCTTGCCAATCTTGAATCGTGTGAAATCAATATCGCTTTATTGAATCTTGTTATGAAAGATCAATTAAATCGGCCTTCCAGTGAAGATCGCTACTCGTCTAAATAGCTTCGTGGATTTGTGTGATATGCAAAAGAAGAAATATGTTGACAATGATGTTGTTAAATTGAAGCTATTTCCTTTTTAAGCTTAGAGATTGTGCTAAAGCTTGGTTTTCGTCTTTGCCTAAAAATAGTATTGATTCTTGGAACAAGTGCAAAGATGCTTTTATCTCTAAGTATTTTCCTCCCGCTAAGATCATCTCTCTTGGAAACGATATTATGAACTTTAAGCAACTTGATCATGAACATGTTGCACAAGCTTGGGAGAGAATGAAATTAATGATACGTAATTGCCCTACTCATGGTTTGAATTTGTGGATGATTATACAAAAATTTATGCGGATTGAATTTTGCTTCTAGAAATCTTTTTAGATTCGGCGCGGGAGGCACTTTTATGGAAATCACTTTAGGAGACGCTACTAAACTCCTAGATAATATTATGGTTAATTATTCTCAATGGCACCTTTGAAAAGATCTACTAATAAAAAAGTGCATGCGATAGAATAAATCAATGCTTTGAGTGGAAAGATGGATGAACTTATGAAATTATTTGCTACTAAGAGTGTTTCTTCTGATCCTAATGATATGCCTTTGTCTACTTTGATTGAGAATAATAATGAATCTATGGATGTCAATTTTGTTGGTAGGAATAATTTTGGTAACAACGCATATAGAGGGAATTTTAATCCTAGGCCTTATCCTAGTAATCCTTCTAATAATTATGGAAATTCCTACAACAACTCTTATGGAAATTTTAATAAGATGCCCTCTGAATTTGAGAATAGTGTTAAAGAGTTTATGAATTCACAAAAGAATTTTAATGCTTTGCTTGAAGAGAAATTACTTAAAGTTGATGAATTGGCTAGGAACGTTGATAGAATTTCTCTTGATGTTGATTCTTTAAAGCTTAGATCTATTCCTCCTAAGCATGATATCAATGAGTCTCTCAAATCCATGAGAAATTCCATTGATGAGTGCAAGGAAAGAACCGCTAGGATGCGTGCTATGAAAGATGCATTTATTAAAGTGTGTTCTTCCAATTTTCATGAAAATCAAGATGAAGATCTAGAAGTTATTGATGTGTCTCCCATTAAATATTTGTTTTGCAATATGAATCTTGATAATGATGAGATTTAATATGAGTCACCTTTACCTAGAAGGCGTTCTAAAAACTCGGAGCTTTTAGAGTATGATGCTAAAATTGATAAAAGTGGGATTGAAGAAAGTAAAACCTTAAATGTTGCTAAATCCACTATTTTGGATTTCAAGGAATTTAATTATGAAAGTTGCTCTTTAATTGATTGTATTTCCTTGTTGCAATTCGTGCTAAATTCTTCGCATGCCTATAGTCAAAATAAATCGTTTACTAAACATATCGTTGATGCCTTGATGCAATCTTATGAGGAAAAACTTGAGTTGGAAGTCTCCATACCTAGAAAACTTTATGATGAGTGGGAACCAACTATTAAAATTAAGATTAAGGATCATGAATTCTATGCTTTGTGTGATTTGGGTGCTAGTGTTTCCACTATTCCCAAAACTTTGTGTGATTTGCTAGATTTCCGTGATTTTGATGAATGCTCTCTAAATTTGCACCTTGCGATTCCACTATTAAGAAACCTATGGGAAGAACTAATGATGTTCTTATTGTTGCAAATAGGAATTATGTGCCCGTAGACTTTATCGTTCTTGATATAGATTGCAATCCTTCATGTCCAGTTATTCTTGGTAGACCTTTCCTTAGAACGATTGGTGCAATTATTGATGTGAAGGAAGGGAATATTAGATTCCAATTTCCATTAAATAAAGGCATGGAACAATTCCCTAGGAAGAAAATAAAATTACCATATGAATCTATTATGAGAGCCACTTATGGATTGCCTACCAAAGATGGCAATACCTAGATCTATCCTTGCTTTTATGCCTAGCTAGGGGCGTTAAGCGATAGCGCTTGTTGGGAGGCAACCCAATTTTATTTTTAGTTTTTTTTTTCGTTTCTGTTTAGGAATAAATAATCCATCTACCTTCTGTTTATATGTGGTTTTATGTTTTAATTAGTGTTTGTGACAAGTTAAACCTATAGGATCTTCTTGGATAATAGTTATTTGATCTTGCTGTAATTTCGAGAAACTTTCGGTTCACGAAAACAATTGTTAAAAATCACCAGAACGTGATAAAATAGTGATTCCAATTGCTGATGATCAATAAACAAATTGCATAGGTCGTCCTATTTTGGCTGAATTTTTTGAGTTCCAGAAGTTTGCGTTAGTTACAGATTACTATGTTCTGTTTTTGACTGCAGATTCTGTTTTTCGTGTGTTGTTTGCTTATTTTGATGAATCTATGGCTAGTAAAATAGTTTATAATCCATAGAGAAGTTGGAATACAGTAGGTTTAAAACCAATATAATTAAATAATGAGTTCATTACGGTACCTTGAAGTGATCTTTTGTTTTCTTTCCCTAACGAAGCTCACGAGATTTCTGTTGAGTTTTGTGTTGTGAAGTTTTCAAGTTTTGGGTGAATTTTTTTGATGGATTATGGAACAAGGAGTGGCAAGAGCCTAATATTAGGGATGCCCATGGCACCCCCATGATAATCCAAGGACACCAAAAAGTCAAAGCTTGGGGATTCCCGGAAGGCATCCCTCTTTCGTCCACTTCCATCGGTAACTTTACTTGGAGCTATATTTTTATTCACCACATGATATGTGTTTTGCTTGGAGCGTCTTGTATTATTTGCGTCTTTTCTTGTTAGTTTACCACAATTATCCTTGTGTACACACCTTTTGAGAGAGCCATACATGAATTGGAATTTGTTAGAATACTCTATGTGCTTCACTTATATCTTTTGAGCTTGATAGTTTTGCTCTATGTGCTTCACTTATATCTTTTGAGCTTGATAGTTTTGCTCTAGTACTTCACTTATATATTTTAGAGCACGGTGGTGGACTTGTTTTAAACAAACTATTGATCTCTCATGCTTCACTTAGATTATTTTGAGAGTCTTAAATAGCAAGGTAATTTGCTTAATAATAATATGCTTGGTATTCAAGATTTGTAAAACTTTCTTTTGAGTGCGTTGAATACTAAGAAAAGTTTGATGCTTGATAATTGTTTTGAGATATGGAGGTGATAATATCAAAGTCATGCTAGTTGAGTACTTGTGAATTTGAGAAATGCTTGTGTTGAAGTTTGCAAGTCCCGTAGCATGCACGTATGGTAAACGTTATGTAACAAATTTGAAACATGAGGTGTTATTTGATTGTCCTTCTTATGAGTGGCGGTCGGGGACGAGCGATGGCCTTTTCCTACCAATCTATCCCCCTAGGAGCATGCGCGTAGTGCTTTGGTTTTTGGTGGCTTGTATATTTTTGCAATAAGTATGTGAGTTCTTTATGACTAACGTTGAGTCCATGGATTATACGCACTCTCACCCTTCCATCATTGCTAGCCTCTTTGGTACCGTGCATTGCCCTTTCTCACATTGAGAGTTGGTGCAAACTTAGCGGTGCATCGAAACCCGTGATATGATCGCTCTTTTACACATAAACCTCCTTATATCTTCCTCAAAACAGCCACCATACCTACCTATTATGGCATTTCCATAGCCATTCCGAGATATATTGCCATGCAACTTTCCACCATACCGTTCTTCATGACACATTCATCATTGTCATATTGCTTAGCATGATCATGTAGTTGACATAGTATTTGTGGCAAAGCCACCGTTCATAATTCTTTCATACATGTCACTCTTGATTCATTGCATATCGATTACACCACCGGAGGCATTCATATAGAGTCATACTTTGTTCTAGTATCGAGTTGTAATCATCGAGTTGTAAATAAATAGAAGTGTGATGATCATCATTTTATAGAGCATTGTCCCAATAAAAAAAAAGGGAAAGGCCAAAGAAAAAAAAAGAAGGCCCAAAAAAAAGGGGCAATGCTACTATCTCTTTTTCCACACTTGTGCTTCAAAGTAGCACCATGTTCTTCATATAGCGAGTCTCATATAATGTGCTTCAAAGTAGCACCATGTTCTTCATATAGAGAGTTTCATATGTTGTCACTTTCATATACTAGTGGGAATCTTTCATTATAGAACTTGGCTTGTATATTCCAACGATGGGCTTCCTCAAATGCTCTAGGTCTTCATGAGCAAGCAAGTTGGATGCACACCCACTTAGTTTCTTTTGATGAGCTTTCATACATTTATAGCTCTAGTGCATCCATTGCAAGGCAATCCCAACTCCTTGCATTAACATCAATTGATGGGCATCTCCATAGCACATTGATTAGCCTCGTTGATGTGAGACCTTCTCCTTTTGTCTTCTCCACATAACCCCCATCATTATATTCTATTCCACCCATAGTGCTATGTCCATGGCTCGCGCTCATGTATTGCGTGAAGGTTTATAAGTTTGAGATTACTAAAGTATGAAACAATTGATTGGCTTGTCATCGGGGTTGTGCATGATGAGAGCATTCTTGTGTGACGAAAATGGAGCATGACTAAACTATATGATTTTGTAGGGATGAACTTTCTTTGGCCATGTTATTTTAAGAAGACATAATTGCTTAGTTAGTATGCTTGAAGTATTATTATTTTTATGTCAATATGAACTTTTGTCTTGAATCTTTTGGATTTGAATATTCATACCACAATTAAGAAGAATTACATTGAAATTATACCAAGTAGCACCGCATCAAAAATTCTCTTTTTATCATTTACCTACTCGAGGACGAGCGGGAATTAAGCTTGGGGATGCGATACCTCTCCAGCGTATCTATAATTTTTGATTGCTCCATGCTATATTATCTATTGTTTTGGGCTATATTGGGCTTTATTTTCCACTTTTATATTACTTTTGGGACTAACCTATTAACGGAGGCCCAGCCGAGAATTGTTGTTTTTGTCTATTTCAGTGTTTCAAGAAACGGAATATCAAACGGAGTCCAAACGGAATGAAATCTTGGAACGTGATTTTCTCATCAGATAAGACCTAGGAGACTTGGACCCTCCGTCAAGAAAGCCACGGGGCGGCCACGAGGGTGGAGGGCGCGCCCCCCTACCTCGTGGGCCCCTCGAGTCTCCACCGACGTACTACTTCCTCCTATATATACCTACATACCCCGTCGGATCGACATCTGAACAAAAAACCTAATTCCACCGCCGAACTTTCTCAGATCCACGACATCCCATCTTGGGGCTGTTAAGAGACTCCATTTGGAAGGGATTCCACCACGGAGGGCTTCTACATCATCATCATCATAGCCTCTCCGATGAAGTGTGAGTAGTTTACTTAGGACCTTCGGGTCCATAGTTAGTAGCTAGATGGCTTCTTCTCTCTTTTGGATCTCAATACAATGTTCTCCCCTGTCTCGTGGAGATCTATTCGATGTAATCTTCTTTTTGCGGTGTGTTTGTTGAGACCGATGAATTGTGGGTTTATGATCAAGATTATCTATGAGCAATATTTGAATCTTTTCTGAATTATTTTATGTATGATTGAGTTATCTTTACTAGTCTCTTCGAATTATCTGTTTGGTTTGGCCAACTAGATTGGTAGTTCTTGAAATGGGAGAAGTGTTTAGCTTTGGGTTCAATCTCGCGATGTCCTTTCCCAGTGACAGTAGGGGCAGCAAGGCACGTATTGTATTGTTGCCATCGAGGATAACAAGATGGGGTATTTATCATATTGCATGAATTTATTCCTCTACATCATGTCATCTTTCTTAAGACGTTACTCTGTTTTCATTAACTTAATACTCTAGATGCATGCTGGATAGTATCGATGAGTGGAGTAATAGTAGTAGATGCAGGTGAGTCGGTCTACTTGTTTCGAACGTGATGCCTATATACATGATCATACCTAGATACTCTCATAACTATGCTCAATTCTGTCAATTGCTCAACAAGAATTGCTCACCCACCGTAAAATACTTATGCTCTTGAGAGAAGCCACTAGTGAAATCTATGGCCCCCGGGTCTATTTTCATCATATTAATCTTCCTACGCTTTATTATTGCTTTGCTCTTTACTTTGCCTTTTATTTTACTTTGCATCTTTATACCAAAAATACCAAAATTATTATCTATCATCTCTATTAGATCTCACTCTAAGTAAGTGACCGTGAAGGGATTGACAACCCCTATTAGCGTTGGTTGCGAGAGCTATTTGCTTTGTGTAGTCACGAGGGACTCGCGTGGCCTCCTCTTTGGATTGATACCTTGGTTCCCAAAAACCGAGGGAAATACTTATGCTACTCTGCTGCATCATCCTCTCCTCTTCGGGGAAAACCAATGCAAGCTCAAGACGTAGCACATGCGAGGGGCGGTTTTCAAAAGCATGCGTCACATCGCAGTAAAGAGGCGGCTCGCGCCTTCCCCGTAAAAATAGGGAGGCGTGGAGGCGCGGCTCATTTAATGAACAGGGCCCCGGCACGGTCTTCAAGGCGTCCACTCCCCACGATCACGGGGTGGGGAGAGGTCGCTCGCCTGTCCCCTCGGTTCTGGCGTCCGCCATCGTCCCCATGCACTTGGGGTAGCAGCGGCGGGGCGAAACCGGCCGTCGCTGGTTGGGGCAGCGGGTCGGTCCCGATTCGCGTGTCTCTAGTCGCTGGATTGGCCGAGCAGGCGGCGAGCCCGACCCGCTCCTTTATAAGGAGGGAAGGGGGATGGCGCCCTGCACTCTTCACATCATCTATCTCCTCTTGCTTCGCTTCGCTCCTCGAGTCATGTATCTCCGTCGTGGGTGGAAGGCGTTCGCTCGCATCCACAGCGGCGGCGGGGCTCGTCCTCTACTTCAAATTAATGGAGGGCGGCCTACTCTCCGTCAAGGTCTTCGGAGAGTTCGGGACTCGCCTGAAGTGCTGCGTGGAGAGCTCTTCCGATGGAGATTCTGACGATGGAAGCTCTTCCTCGAGTGGAAGTGACGAGGAAGACAGCGGGGCAGATAGCGGGGATGAGTCCGACTAGGCGTCGGACGCCCCGCGCCTGGTAGTCTTGGCAGCCGCAGATTCTGCACTGGCCGCCTCCTCCGTGAGAGGTTTGCCGGGCGGGGCCAGCTCCTTGAACTTCGAGCCGTCTCCTTGGTAATTTGGCGTCGAGGAGGCTGCGGAAGAGGAAGAGGGCGGGCGGCAAGGCCGTCAACTCGAGTACGCTGCACCGACGCCTTCATCGCGTATTGCCGGGTCCTGCCGCCTCGTCTTCCAGCTCCTTTCCCAAGACCCTCATCACCGGCTCGCCCGTGGGCGCCACCGAGGTGTTCTTTTGGTGCTACGCTGCTCGTAGCTCGCCTAGGCGCCTTTCGCCCTTTCGCCTCCTTGACCTGCCTCCCGAGGAGAGGGACAAGAAAGGGATTACGGGCATCTTATCTCTTTTTTAGTTTGTAAGCCTGCGAGTCTTTGTTAAATTTAAAACTTGTAATCCCCTTGTTCATGTTTTTCATTTCGTATGAACTGTACCTGTACGGGATGTTTTTTAATGAAAAAGGGATGTTTGCCGGGTTTTCGTTCGCAGGTGAAACCCACGACGAGGAGTAAATCCCTGTTACCTTTAAGATAAACGTTTTCTCACCCGGCAACAGGCCTTGCCGTCCTCCCACTTCGCTCGACCTTTCTCATGCCCTTGGCGGAGGCAGGGATGAGGTCGGCAAAGCTTGTACAAAAGGTGGCTTGCCGGGAGGCCCAGCAAGCCGCGCCTTATGGGTAAAACTTGTGAAGATGCTCGATGTTCCAGGAGTTGCTCACTGGGACGGCATCTTCGGTCTCCAGGCGGACTGCGCCAGGCCTGGTGACTCGTATTACCCGATAAGGGCCTTCCCACTTCGGCGTCAACTTGTTGGAATTCTTGGCCGACTGAACGTGCCGAAGAACAAGGTCGCCTTCCTCAAAGCTCCGGGCATGAACCTTGCGGCTATGGTAACGGCGCAAGGCTTCTTTGGTAGCGTGCTGCTCTCACCGCCCGCGGAGATCGATCTTCCTCAAGGGCGTCGCGTCATCTTGCCGCAATCGCTCTTGCTCAAGCTCATCATAAGCGAGCACTCGAGGTGACCCGTATATGAGTTCTGTGGGGAGAACTGCTTCTGCCCCGTAAACCAGGGCAAAGGGTGTCTGGCCAGTGGCTCAATTTGGCGTCGTTCTGATCGACCAAAGAACCACCGGCAACTCATCAATCCAGCGCCTTCCGCTCTTGTGCAGCCTGTCAAAAGTCTTCATCCTTAAGCCTCGCAGGACTTCAGCATTTGCTCTCCACTTGGCCGTTGCTCGCGTGGGTGTGCCGCAGGCGAAAGCAGAACCTAGCCGAGATCCTCAATGTATTGCATGAAGGCATGGCTTGTGAACTGTGTGCCGTTGTCGGTGATGATCCTGTTGGGCACCCCAAAGCGGCACACTAGTCCCTTTAAGAACTTGATGGCTGATCACATTGTCACCTTCCTCATCGCTTCCACCTCCGCCACTTTGTGAACTTGTCAACTGCAACGTACAAGTACTCAAAGCCCCCAACAGCACGGGGGAAAGGGCCCAATATGTCGAGCCCCCAGACTGAGAAGGGCCAGGAGAGAGGGATAGTTTGGAGGGCCTGAGTTGGTTGATGGAGCTTCTTTGAATGGAATTGGCATGCTTCACACTTGGTTACTAGTGCCATCACATCCTGGAGGGCGGTGGGCCAGAAGAAACCTTGCCGGAAAGCCTTGCCGACAAGGGCTCTTGACCCTATGTGGAGCCACATATACCTCCATGCATCAATGCCAACAGCTTTAGTCCTTCCTCCCGGGAGATGCACATCAATTTCACCCCATTCGGTCTTCTTCTGTACAATACGTTATCAACGAATTGGTATAGAGCAGACCGGCGGGTTACTCTTTCCGCCTCTGCCTGCTCCTCAGGAAGCTCTCCTTTTTGAAGGAATCGGACGGTGTGCTGCGCCCATGCCGGAGCCTCTGGCTCGACGACAAGGACCAAAGGCATCTCTTCTGCCACGGGAGCGGCCACCTCCACGGCCATGACCTGAGGTCCTGCCGGAGTCGGCTGTCCCGCGGCAGGATCGGCATCCGCGGCAACATCTTTGCCGACGGCTCCGGGGAGCTCGGTGGGGAAGTAACTTGCCGGGGCCTAGCTTCCTCCGCTTGTTGATGGCTCAATGATAACCCACAAGTATAGGGGATCGCAACAGTTTTCGAGGGTAGAGTATTCAACCCAAATTTATTGATTCGACCCAAGGGGAGCCAAAGAATATTCTCAAGTATTAGCAGCTGAGTTGTCAATTCAACCACACACACCGGAAACTTAGTATCTGCAGCAAAGTGTTTAGTAGCAAAGTAATATGATAGTGGTGGTAGCGGTAACAAAGTAAAGACAAAGAAAGTAATGTTTTTGGTATTTTTGTAGTGATTGTAATAAAGAGTAACGGAAAAGCAAATAAGCGAGAACCAGTATATGGAAAACTCGTAGGCACCGGATCAATGATGGATAATTATGCCGGATGTGGTTCATCATGTAACAGTCATAACATAGGGTGACACAGAACTAGCTCCAGTTCATCAATATAATGTAGGCATGTATTCCTTATATAGTCATACGTGCATTTGGAAAAGAACTTGCATGACATCTTTTGTCCTACCCTCCTGTGGCAGCGGGGTCCTATTGGAAACTAAGGGATATTAAGGCCTCCTTTTAATAGAGAACCGGAACAAAGCATTAGCACATAGTGAATACATGAACTCCTCAAACTATGGTCATCACGGAGTGGTCCGATTATTGTCACTTGGGTTGCGGATCATATCACATAGTAGGTGACTATAGACTTGCAAGATAGGATCTAGAACACACATATATTCATGAAAACATAATAGGTTCAGATCTGAAATCATGGCACTCGGGCCCTAGTGACAAGCATTAAGCATAGCAAAGTCATAGCAACATCAATCTCGTAACATAATGGATACTAGGGATCAAACCCTAACAAAACTAACTCGATTACATGATAAATCTCATCCAACCCATCACCGTCCGGCAAGCCCTACGATGCAATTACTCACGTCACGGTGGTGAGCATCATGAAATTGGTGATGGAGGATGGTTGATGATGGCGGCGGCGACGAATCCCCTCTCCGGAGCCCTGAGCAGGACTCGAGATCAGCCCTCCGAGAGGATTAGGGCTTGGCGGCTGACTCCGTGTCGTAAAAGCGATGAAACTTTCTCTCTTATTTTTTCTCCTGAAAGCCAATATATGGAGTTGGAGTTGGCGTGGGAGAGCATCGAGGGCCACGAGGTAGGGGCGCGCCCGAGGGGAGGCGCGCCCCACCCTCGTGGACAGAATGTGGGCCCCTGGTCTTCATCTTTGGCGAGATTTTTATTATTTATTATAAGATATTCCGTGGAGTTTCAGGTCATTCCGAGAACTTTTGTTTTACGCACATAAAACAACACCATGGCAATTCTGGCGAAAACTTGACATTAGTCCAAGTTAGTTCCATTCAAATTATACAAGTTAGAGTCCAAAACAAGGGCAAAAGTGTTTGGAAAAGTAGATACGGAGGCGTATCAACTCCCCCAAGCTTAAGCCCTTGCTTGTCCTCAAGCAATTCAGTTGACAAAGCTGAAGAGAAAAAGAAAAACTTTTACAAACTCTTTTTGCTCTTGTTGTTGTAAACATGAAAAGCCAGCATTCAAGTTTCAGCAATTATTATGAACTAACCATACTCACAGTAACACGAAGGTCTCACTATTACTCATATCAATAATATAATCAGCTAGCGAGCCATTATAATAAAACTTCGGATGACAACACTTTCTCAAAATAATCATAACATGATATAACAAATGGTATCTCGCTAGCCCTTTACGAGGCGCAAAACATAAATGCAGAGCACCTTTAAAGATCAAGGACTGACTAAACATTGTAATTCATGGTAAAAGAGATCCGATCAAGTCATACCCAAAATAAACCAATTATAATGAATGCAAGCGACAACGTGCCCTCCGGTAGTGCTTTTAATAAGAAGGGTGATGACTCAACATAAAAGTAAATAGATAGGCCCTTCGCAGAGGAGAAGCGAGGATTTGTAGAGGTGCGGAGCTCGATTTTGAAATAGAGATAAATTATATTTTTGAGCGGCATACTTTCACTTTATCAGCACTTAACAACTATGAGATGGTTGTATCTTCCATACTACATGCATTATAGGCGGTTCCCAAACAGAATGGTAAAGGTTTATACTCCTCCTCCACAAGCATCAATCCATGGCTTGCTCGAAACAACGAAAAGGCCCAATATTCAACGGGTCCCAAGGGGAGTTTTGTTTAATTATTTTGATTTGCTTTGATCTTTTTGGATCGTGAGACCGGGCATCCCGGTTATCGGCCCTTTCTCGTGAATGAGGAGCGGAGTCCACTCCTCTTGAGAATAACCCACCTAGCATGGAAGATATAGGCAACCCTAGTTGCACATGAGCTGCTCGAGCATACAAAAGCAGAACTTTTATTTGAAGGTTTGGAGTTTGGCACATACAAATTTACTTGGAGCAGCGGTAGATACGCATATAGGAAGGTATGGTGGACTCCATATGGAACAACTTTTGGGGTTTAAGGAGTTTGGATGCACAAGCAATATTCCCGCTTAGTACAATTGAAGGCTAGCAAAAAGGCTGGGAAGCGACCAAGCGAGAAGCGACAACGATCGTAAACATGCATTAAAATTAATTTACACCGAATATAAGCATGAGTAGGATATAATCCACCATGAACATAAATATCATGAAGGCTATGTTGATTTGATTCAACTACATGCATGGGCATGTGCCAAGTCGAGTCACTCAATTCATTTAAAGGAGGATACCATCCTATCATACCACATCATAATCATTCTAATAGCATGTTGGCACATAAGGTAAACCATTATAACTCATAGCTAATCAAGCATGGCACAAGAAACTATAATCTCTAAATGTCATTGCAAATATGTTTACTTCATAATAGCTGAATCAGAGCGATGAATCATCATATTTACAAAAACAAGAGAGGTTAGAGTTCATACCAGCTTTTCTCATCCCAATAAGTCCATCATATATCATCATTATTGCCTTTCACTTGCGACCCGAGCGGTGTGTATAATAATAAGAGTGCACGTGCATTGGACTAAGCTGGAATCTGCAAGCATTCAACTCAAGAAAGAAAACAAGTAATATGGGCTCTAAGTTAGATAAACAATAAAGCATATAAGAGCCACTAAGCATTTTCAATATAGTCTTCTCGACCCCCAAAGAAAGGAAAAGAAATAAAACTATTTACACGGGAAAGCTCCCAACAAGTAAAAAGAAGAACAGGAAATATTTTTGGGTTTTCTTTTTAATTCTACTACAAGCATGGAAAGTAGACTAACTATTTTTTTTGCTTTTTTTTAAGGTTCATCAAACACACAACAAGAAAGCTAGAAAAAGAAATTTACACTAGCATGGATAGTACAGTGAAAGAGTATGAGCACCGACATCTAGCAATGAGTGTGTGTGAACATAAATGTAATGTCGGTGGGAAATACGTACTCCCCCAAGCTTAGGCTTTCGGCCTAAGTTGGTCTAATACCGAGGATACTTTGGGCGATACCCCGTGGGGTGTAGTCAGGGGTCGTGGCAGCGATGGGTTGCTATCGCCTCCCTGAATTGCAGCGTGGCGTCGAGCTGCCTCCGCTCTCCTCTCATATTCATCTGCCTCCTCTCTGGTAATAAAATATTTTCCTCTCTACTTTGAAAATCAAAGAAAGGTAGGAGCAGGAAGAGCAACACGGACCACATGCCGTTTGTTAAAGATTAGTCGATACTGAAAAGGTGGTCCAGTCCTCTCAATGAACTGGTGAGAAAACATAGAATCAAGATCTAAATAAGAAGGGGGTAACTCCATATCACCCTCACGAATGTCTACATCAAGAAAAATTAGCTAAGCGGGTTGCATAAATTCCTCCAAAGAAATCTCCGTTACGTCTATTAAGATGCAACCTCTGAGCTACAATGGCTCCCATATGATAAGCTTGGTCCCCTAACACAGTAGCTTTTGAGAATCTTTGAGATCGAGGGCACACATGTGACATGCTTCATCCTTAGCATTTATGCATCTACCAATGAAGAGAGCAAAATAATGTATAGCAGGAAAGTGAATGCTCCCTATAGTGGCATGCGCTATATCTCTAGATTCCTCCACAGTTATTCTAGCAAGAAAGTCTCTATATTCAGATTTAGGGGGATCCCTGATACTACCCCAAGATGGAAGTTTGCATGCAAGAGTGAAATCCTCTAAGTCCATGGTATAAGATTTGTCATAAAGGTCAAACATGGTGAAGGAGAATTACGCGAAGATGAAAAATCAAACCTCCCCACAAATGAACTTGTGAGGTAACGATCTTTGGGGGCATTTATCGACTTCAAAGTCCTCAAGACCCGGCATTACGCCAAATATCGTGAGAATTCTTCTTTAATTCCCACTTGATTCATAAAATTTTTGAAGGCCATTCACGGGGCCTCACGGGAGGCGTCTCTTGGTGGTTCCTCGTCACCATCACGCATTGCAAGCACAGGACCTTGCTTCCTTGAAGAACCACCTTGGAACATCCTCCTAAGCATATTGCTTCCTCTGAAAAATAATTCTGAAATTTTTAGTAACTTCAAACAAAAAGTGAACCAACTTCAATAAAAGCTGATAGCAACTACTCATACAAGTGCCTAGAGCATATATCAAGCATTAGAACTACTTGGAACCATATAAATTTGACATGCAAGCTCAAGAACATGGTCACCTATGCAGCACAAATTTGCAATGAATAAAGCACTAGAACAAAAACTAATTGGACCAATGGAGGAGTCACATACCAAGGAACAATCTCCCCAAGCAGTTTTGCGAGAGGTGCTTTAAGCAAGGAGATCGAAAATCGCAGCAAAAGTTCTTTGGAACACGAGCTTGAGTTGGTTTTTCGGGTTTGTGTGAGACAGAGGAAGAAGATGGGTGCAGGGATAAGTGGAGGAGGGCCACCGTGGGCCCACACGAGGCGAGGCGCGCCTAGGGGAGTAGAGGCGCGCCCTCCACCCCTCGTGGCAGTGGCAGCTCCCCACGGTAATTTTGCACTAAAATCCTCAAATATTCCTTATGAAATCATATTAAATTGGCATAGCATTCTGAGAACTTTTATTTTCGGGATATTTTTATATTGCACGGATAAGTCGGGAGACACACAGAAAAATACTATTTTACTTTATTTCTACTAAGTAACGGAAAATATAAAGAGGGTACAGAAGGTTATGCTTCTAGTTTCATCCATCTCATGCTCATAAAAAAGAATCCACTAACAAGGTTGATCAAGTCTTGTTAACAAACTCATTCTGATAATCATGGAACCGGAGAAATTTTGAATAACACTATGTTACCTCAACGGGGATATGGACATCCCCAATAATAAGTATCAAGCATAGAAGTAGTTTCATCATAAGTATCATGCATAGCAGAAGTGGCATCATCAATAACATGCGACATATTGGAACGAATAGCAGAAGCAGGTTTAGGTGTCGCTAGCTTACTTATAACAGAAGGTGAATCAAGTGCAGACCTAGATGGCAGTTCCTTACCTCCCCTCGTAGTTGAGGGATAAATTGTTGTCTTAGCGTCTTTCAAGTTCTTCATAGTGTCCAGCTGATATAAATCCCAAATGACTCAAAGAATAGAGCTGTGCTCCCCAAGCATGACACCCGGAAAAAGGTCTTGATAACCCACAAGTATAGGGGATCATAGCAGTTTCGAGGGTAGAGTATTCAACCCAAATTTATTGATTCGACACAAGGGAGCCAAAGAATATTCTCAAGTATTAGCAGCTGAGTTGTCAATTCAACCACACCTGGAAACTTAGTATCTGCAGAAAGTGTTTAGTAGCAAAGTAATATGATAGTGGTGTAACGGTAACAAAGTAAAGACATCAAAGTAATGTTTTTGGTATTTTTGTAGTGATTATACTTGATGTAGCGGAAAAGCAAATAAGCGAACCGATATCTGGGAAAACTTCGTAGAGCACCGGATCAATGATGGATAATTATGCGGATGTGGTTCATCATGTAACGATCATAACATAGGGTGATCTGAAATAGCTCCAGTTCATCGGTATAATGTAGGCATGTATTCCGTATATAGTCATGCGTGCTTATGGAAAAGAACTTGCATGACATCTTTTGTCCTACCCTCCCGTGGCAGCGGGGTCCTATTGGAAACTAAGGGATATTAAGGCCTCCTTTTAATAGAGAACCGGAGCAAAGCATTAGCACAAAGTGAATACATGAACTCCTCAAACTATGGTCATCACCGGAGTGGTCCCGATTATTGTCACTTGAGGTTGCGGATCATAACACATAGTAGGTGACTATAGACTTGAAAGATAGGATCTAGAACACACATATATTCATGAAAACATAATAGGTTCAGATCTGAAATCATGGCACTCGGGCCCTAGTGACAAGCATTAAGCATAGCAAAGTCATAGCAACATCAATCTTAGAACATAATGGATACTAGGGATCAAACCCTAACAAAACTAACTTGATTACATGATAAATCTCATCCAACCCATCCGTCCAGCAAGCCTACGATTCAATTACTCACGCACGGCGGTGAGCATCATGAAATTGGTGACGGAGGATGGTTGATGATGACGACGGCGACGAATCCCCCTCTCCGGAGCCCCGAGCGGACTCGAGATCAGCCTCCCTGAGAGATTAGGGCTTGGCGGCGGCTCTGTATCGTAAAACGCGATGAAACTTTCTCTCTGATTTTTCTCTCCCCGAAAGCCAATATATGGAGTTGGCGTCGGAGGGTCTCCAGGGGGCCCACGAGGTAGGGGGCGCGCCCAGGGGGGAGGGCGCGCCCCCACCCTCGTGGACAAGGTGTGGGCCCCCTGGTCTTCATCTTTGGTGAATTTTTTTATTATTATAAGATATTCCGTGGAGTTTCAGGTCATTCCGAGAACTTTTGTTTTCTGCACATAAAACAACACCATGGCAATTCTGCTGAAAACAGCGTCAGTCCGGGTTAGTTCCATTCAAATTATACAAGTTAGAGTCGAAAACAAGGTCAAAAGTGTTTGGAAAAGTAGATACGACGGAGACGTATCACTCAACGGATGGTTGGGTTAACTGAAGCACAAAAGTACCTGGTTCCACAGGTAGCTTGAGGGTAGCGCGCTTTGACAGGTAGTCGGCGATGTCGTTCTCCGCCCGAGGGACATGCTCCGCTTGTATCTTGTCAAAGCAGCTCCTCCAGCTTCCTCACCTCATCTACGTAAGCTTCCATCAACGGACTTTGATAATCTTTGTTGATCTGCCTGACGACGAGCTGTGAGTCGCCCCTGACGATGAGCTTCTTAACGCCGAGGTCTGCCGCGATCCTGAGACCGGCAAGCAACCCTCGTACTCGGCGGTGTTGTTAGTTGACATCTCCCGGGGGAAGTGCATCTGGATGAAATACTTGAGGTGCTCTCTAGTGGGTGCGACAAGCAGCACACCAGCATCGGCGCCTTGTAGTGAGAAGGCACCGTCAAAGTACATGACCAAGTTGCGGCTCGTTTCCTTGCCGGGGAGAGTGGTCTCCTGTACCTCTTCATCGGGCATCGAGTTCCATTCTGCAACAAACTCCGCCAAGACTCTGCTCTGAATCGTTGAGGTACTTTCGAACTTTAAACCGAAACTTGACAGCTCCAGGGCCCATTCCACGATCCTCCCCGTTGCATCTGGGTTATGCAGTATCCGTTGCAATGGGAGGCGGGTGACCACCGTGATCTCGTGCGCTTGGAAGTAATGGCGCAGCTTCCTCGAAGCCATAAGGAGGCCAAAGAGCAGCTTTTGCACACCTGAGTACCTCGACCTAGCCCCCTGCAAGAGGGAGCTGACGAAGTAAACTGGGTGTTGTACCATTTTCTTCTTCTGCGCCTCTTCACCCGGTCGCGTGGGTCCCGTCGTACTGGCGCCAGTCTTGCCGGGACCGAGCCTTGCCGGGGACTCAGTCTTGCCGGGACTGAGCCCTGCCGGGGAGGGTTCCGGCCCGTCAACCGTCGATTCCGCCGCTGCTGCTGTCTCCTCATCAACCTCTCTCTGCGCCACTAGTGCGGCGCTAACCACCTGATTTGTTGCCGCTAGGTAAAGCAGCAACGGTTCTTGTGGTTTAGGCGCAACCAGCACTGGGGTAGAGGAGAGGTATTTCTTCAAATCTTGCAGCGCTACCCGGCCTCTGGGGTCCACTCCATCGGCCCTGCCTTCTTCAGGATATTGAAAAAAGGAAGGGCACGCTCCGCGGACTTGGAGATGAACCGGCTCATGGCAGCAACGTAGCCAGTTAGCCGACGCACGTCCTTGATCCGATTGGGTGCCTCAATCTGCTCGATAGCCTTGAACTTATCTGGTTATGCATCAATCCCTTGCTGGGACACAAATAACCCGAGAAGCTTGTCGGACGGGACGCCGAAGACACACTTCTCGAGGTTCAATTTGAGGTTGATCTTGCGCAGGTTCCCAAATGTTTCCTCCAGATCTTGTACAAGTGTTGCTTTGTCCTTGGTTTTGAACACTATGTCATCCATATAAGCTTCCATATTTCTATGTAGATGGGGCTCAAAACCAATTTGTACTGCTCTTGCAAAGGTTGAGCCAGCACTCTTCAACCCGAAAGGCATCCGTAAAAAGCAATACGTACCACATGGGGTGATGAATGCTGTCTTTTCCTTGTCTTCCTTTGTCATGAAGATCTGGTGGTATCGTGAGTAGGCGTCAAGGAACGACAAGAGGTCACACCCAGCCGTGGAGTCACCAATCTGGTCAATGCGCGGTAATGGGAAAGGATCCTTTGGACAGGCCTTATTGATGTCTGTGTAATCAATACACAGCCTCTACTTCCCATTTGCCTTGCGCACTACCACCGGATTGGCCAACCACGTCGGATGGAGTACTCCCCTCACCAAACCTGCCGCCTCTAGCTTTCTGATTTCCTCCATGATGAACTCCTGTCTCTCCAAAGCTTGCTTCCTGACCTTTTAGCAGCCGGGCGCGCGAGGACGGACAGACAAGGTGGTGCTCAATCACCTCCCACAGGAACGCCGGGGATGTCGGAGGCTTGCCATGCAAACACATCGACATTCGCCCCACCGCGAAGGTGACGAGCTTCGCTTTCCTATTTGCCGTCGAGGGTGGATCTTATGGTAAAAGCTCCCCGTGCACGTCCTCCTCCTTGACGGGCACCTTCTTGGTCTCTGGTGGTGCGGCTCTGGACTTCTTGCTCTTGCCGGAGCTCTCTAGCACGTCCTCAGCGGGAGTGCAACACCCAGAGAGAGTGCGCTTGCGGAGTGGGTGCGAGGGTCTCGCCGGTCTTCTTCCCCGGGGCTCCATCGGCGGGAGCAGGTGCCTTAGCGGCAGCTGCTGCAACTACTTCCCTAGAGTTGGTGGCGTGAGATCAACGCATCTTTCTTGTCGGAGGGGCGGTGATGATGTTCATCGGCCGGGCATCTTCAAGATGTTGTAGGCGTGGTCGCGAAGCCGCCATGAACTTGGCTAGTCTTGAGGCTGAGGATCCCGTTGTAAGGCAAGGGGATCTCGGCTACATCGAAAACAATCCTCTCCGTCCCGTGGTTCAGCTCGCCTCCGAATGTCACGGGCAGCGTGATCTTTCCCTTTGGCTGGCTCCTCCCCAGATTAACCCCTTGGAACGTGCCCGTCTCCTCGAGGTCATCAGGGATCTGCAGCCTTTTGACCACAACAGGCGAGATCAAGTTTAGGCCGGCCCCGCCGTCAACCAACATCTTCGTCACGTTGAGGTTGTGGATTGTTGGTGAGACCAACAATGGCAAGCACCCGACCGCAGTAGTGCGGTCCGGGTGGTCCTCGGTGTCGAAGATGATGGGTGTGCTGGACCATTTCAGCGGCTTCTGTGCGTCAAACGATGGCTCCACCGCTGTGACCTCACGCGCCCACTGCTTGAGTTTGCGGTGGGATGTATGCAGCGAGGCGCCACCATCGACGCACATGGCCTCTATGGCTTTCTAAAACTCGTGGTCGCCGGACTCGTCATCCTCGTCATGACCATCGTCTTCCTGCTTCTTGTCACGGCCCTGAGCGGGCCTCTCTTGCTGATTATCCTTGCCGCGGCGGCCTCCTTGGCCTCTAGGTTTCTTGTCGGATCCCTCGGCACCATCTGGGCCTTTCTCCTTGCCCCGCCGCTCATACTCGGCTTTCTGCTTCTCGGCGAGCAGCTCTACCTGCTGGGAGTTTTGGAGATCGTGGCCCTTAGTGCGGTGGATCTTGCAGTACTACTTGTCGGAGCCTCCTGGCTTGTTGGCAGCCGCCAAGGCCCGGCAAGCGTCACACCTGGCAACCTCCTTGCCGGGGTCGCTCGCCTTGTTCTTCTTGGTGGCGCCGGTGTCATCGGATCCCTCAACGGCAAGCATGGCCTTGCCCTTGCGCTTCCTGTTACAGCGTCGGCCCTTCTTTACTAGGGTGGTGGTGTCGCCAGTGGAGTCGGTTTCCGCACCGGCATCTTCACCGGGGTACTTCCTTCCTCCTCAGCACGAGCGCATCGATCGGCCAGAACATAGAGCCCGACCACATCCTTAACCTTGTTCATCGCCAGTTCTTCACGCATCTTGCGATTGCGCATGTTCTGATGGAACACACTGATCAAGGCGGCGGGATAAACATCAGGGATGTTGTACTGCACCCGGCTGAACCTTTGGATGTACTTGCGCTGGTTTTCTCCCTCCTTCTAGGGGATGATGAGTAAATCACTCGCCTGGCCATGAGCTTGGTGACCTCCGGTAAAGGCGCCAACAAACTCATGGCACAGATCCGCCCAAGAAGAGATGGAATCCACGGCAAGTGCATCAACCATGACATAACATTAGGCTTGAGTGCCAACGAGAAGTAGTTGGCAAGCACCTTATCGTCGCGGGCCCCAGCAGCTTGCATCGCGATGGTGTAGATGCTAAGGAACTCTGACGGTGAGTCTTGCCGTTGTACTTCTCGCCAACGTCGGGCTTGAACGTCGGTGGGAGGGCCACCGAACTGCCGCAGCTCACGGGTGAAAGCCGGACAACCCACCTCGTAAAGATGCGGTACGCCTGTAGCCTCCGGTATTTGGGTGGTCCGTAGCGGGTCCTGCCCGCCTGTCTCACTGGTGGTGCGCGTCTCGTCGGCGCTCGATCGTAGTTCGAGCGTCCTCATGAGCCCGCTCCCGAAGGACTTGACGCTGATCGCGGTTGGTGTGCAGGTGAAGACGACGCGATGGAGATGTCGTCGGCGTTGTCGCGGCGAACCAACGCCGGGGCGGTCGAGATGGAGGTGGGGAGTACACCGTGGCAGCGCCGCCACCGGCATGGCCTCGGCTGGCATCTGGTAGCCGGTGGAAGCGGACGGCCCTCTGGTCCCGCCGCCGCAACTCACCGTTGTTGGCGATGCCGGCGAGGCTCCGGACGGTGGCCCTCCATTCGTCAAGCTTCTCCGGCGGTAGGAAAATCGAGGAGCAGCTATTGCCGCAGCAGCGTGCTAGGGCTTCCGTTGGCGTGGGTGGCGGCGAGAGCTGGGTGGACCGCGATGCTCCTCGACTTCTAACCACGTTAGAAGGAGCTGCGTCACGGCCCCACAGTCGTTCGCCTCCTCCGTCAGCACCTCGACACGCATGCTGGCCCTCCTCATCATGCGATGGGCGCACGGGACTCTTCCCAGGGTGGCGCGCAGGGTCACCAGCAGGGTGACGCTGCTCATCACGCACAACCTAGGAAGAGCGCGTCGTGGGCGCTGGTGTTGGTGTCTTGAAGGCCGCCGTGCCGCCACCTGGCGGTATGGCGGCGCCCCTGGAGGGCCCCGCGCCGCCTGCAGGGGGCCCGACTCCGTCTCTGGAGCCCGCGACTGGCGGCTCATCTCCTAGCGCGCGAACGACGCCACTCACCAGGCCTGAACCGCCAGGTTGATGTGGATGTTCGCGGGCAGCACTCCTGAAAGTTCTCTCGCGGCCCGGCCCGCTCTTGGTCCACACCGATCTTTGGCAACTGGTCCCGAGACGGCCGATCACCGTGGTCGCCTTCTTCTTAGGAGCCATGGCGATGAAGAACAACTAGGTCAACTGCTAGACCAGATTCTCACAATTGCGCCCCCTACCTGGCGCATCAAAGATGTCGGTGGGGAACGACACCTATGGGATCACTGGAATCCCTTCTACGGTTGCGGGGTGCGGGGATCGTGAGAAGAGCGGGACTAGCAGACGACACAAAGGGATTTACCCAGGTTCGGGCCACAAAGATGCGTAAAACCCTACGATCCTGCTTTGGTGGATGTATTTAGTGTTCTTGAGCTCTTGAACTAGCTCTAGGTGTTGCGAGGTTCAAAAGAGCCGAATCCTTTTCCCGTGTGCCATGGGCCTCCTTTTATAGGTGAAAGGGGCTGCCACAGTGGCACACAGGAGGTGGAAAGTGCTACAGCGTCACGAGTTTATCACTGGCATTACAGGACAAAGTGCATTCAATGCGAGGCTTAGGTGTCCCTTCACTTTATCAGGGACGGGGACGAGGCCCATCCCGTCCGTCGCCGCTCCTCCAAGCTTCAACACGCGCACGGCCCGGCGATGCATGCGGTGCAATGTGGCAGGCAGGCGGTGAGGTGTGAGGTGGTGGAGCCTCCATGAAGGGCTGCATGTTGCCACGCAGGTGCCTGCCCAGCTAGTTGGGTCGGCAGCTGCATTCGAATGGCGGCGGAGACTTGGCTGGTGCGGGCCTGACGGTGGCCCTGCTGGTGCGCTTGGCGAGGGCCTTGCTTAGGGTGGCTGGCAAGGGTCTTGCTTGCATGGTATGAGCATCCCCGGCAAGGATCTTGCCGGGGGTCTTGTGGGTTTCTTCGGTGAGGATGACTGCCTTCCTATCCTCATTTGATCTTGACTATTCTTTGTCTTCACAAAGATATGCATGCCACCACAAAGGTGCCTTCCCGAGTCCTGCCCCCACGTTGATGATGGTGTTGGCGGCCGTGGGCTCAAGGGTGGCTCGCTCTGTTGGCGTGGGGCGAGCTGCCCCGGCAAGGATCTTGCCGGGGCCGCTGAGGTTGCCCCGGCAAGGGTCTTGCTGGGGGAACGTGCTTCGTCCCTCCGCTATTTGTGGTCTTGGCCTTGCCGTTGCTCTGATTATCTTGGGCTCCGGTCTTACCTTGGATCACCTCCCCTGCTCTACTTGGTGTGGTTGTGGGCGCGGCTCTGACTGCCCGTGCACAGGTAAAGGGGTACAAAAACGTGCCCTTCATTTTGTATGCAATGACACTCGGTAGGATTTTTCAAAACTTAGGCGAGTCTGGGACTGCGGCTAAGCCCCCAGTGAGAGGGTTGCTCTTCACTCGGTGGGATCTTCAAAACTTAGGTGAGTCTGGGACTGCAGCTAAGCCCCCGAGTGAGAGGGTTGCTCTTCACTCGGTAGGATTTTAAAACTTAGGCGAGTACAGAACTACAGCTAAGCCTCCGAGTGAGAGGGTAGCTCTTCACTCTGTAGGATTTTCAAAATTTAGGCGAGTACAAAACTGCAGCTAAGCCTCCGAGTGAGAGGGTTCCTCTTCACTCGGTATGATTTTCAAAACTTAGGCGAGTACAGGACTGCAGCTAAGCCTCCGAGTGAAAGGGTTGCTCTTTACTCGGTAGTAATTTCAAAACTTAGGCGAGTACAAGGCGCAACTAAGCCTTCGAGTGAGAGGTGGCTCTTCACTCGGCAGGATTTTCAAAACTTAGGCGAGTACAGGACTGCAGCTAAGCCCCAGAGTGAGAGGGCTGCTCTTCACTCGGTAGGATTTTCAAAACTTAGGCGAGTATGGGACTGCAGCTAAGCCCCCGAGTGAGATGGTTGCTCTTCACTCGGTAGTACTTTCAAAACTTAGGCGAGTACAGGACTGCAGCTAAGCCCCCGAGTGAGAGGGTTGTTCTTCACTCGGTAGGATTTTTAAAACTTAGGCGAATCAGGTTTGTGGCTAAGCCCCCGAGTGAGAGGGTTGCTCTTCACTCGGTAGGATTTTTAAAACTTAGGCGAATCAGGTTTGCCGCTAAGCCCCCGAGTGGGAGGATTGCTCTCCACTCGGTAGGATTTTTAAAACTTAGGCGAATCAGGTTCACGGCTAAGCCCCCGAGTGGGAGGATTGCTCTACACTCGAAGTAGTTTTTGAGACTCAGGCGAATCAGGTTCATAGCTAAGCCACCCACTGGGGGATTTGGACACATGTATTGACGGGATAACAATCATTAAGATATTACAAAAATCTTGTCTTTGATAAGCAAACTGAACAATTCTTATTACAGCTCGTCGACTCGAGTGTTTAAGTGTAAAAATGGTGGAGCAGCTCCGCATTCCAAGCGCGTGACTCATCTTTCTTCTGTTCCACATTGTGGAGGTGATATGCTCCGTTGTGGAGCACCTTGGTGATGATGAAGGGACCTTCGCAAGCAGGAGCAAGCTTGTGAGGCCATCGTTGATCCACTCGGAGCACAAGGTCTCCTTCCTGAAATGCTCGACCTCGCATGTTTCTGGAATGGAATCGATGAAGGTCTTGCTGATAAATGGTCGACCGGATCAAGGCCATCTCTCTTTCTTCTTCCAGAAGGTCAACAACATCTTGTCGAGCCTGTTCTGCTTCAGCTTTTGAAAAAAGTTCTACTTGGGGCGCGTTGTGAAGCAAATCACTCGGCAGCACGGCTTTAGCCCCATAGACCATGAATAAAGGAGTCCGACCAGTCGACCGATTTGGTGTTGTTCTCAATCCCCAAAGGACTGATGGTAACTCGTCCACCCAAGCGCCAGCCGCATGCTTGAGGTCACGCATCAACCGGGGTTTCAGCCCTTGGAGGATCAAACCATTTGCTCTCTCTACTTGGATGGAGTCAAGACTTCAGAAATATAGTACACTTGGCGCTGAACTTTATAGGTTTTGCCTTCTTATTCCCGCTTGACCGTGAGCACTGTACTAACAACTTGTCCAGTGGCTGCAATATAAAGCAGTAAAGACTCTTTGCTGATTGGGGCAGTGAGCACCGGCTGGGTGGAAAGCAGGGCTTTGAGCTCTGCAAACGCCAAGCGTCGACTTCAGAGTCCACTCGAACTTGTCGATTTCTTCATCGATCGGTAAAGAGGCAATGCCTTTTTACCGGGGCGAAGATGAATCGACTCAAAGCGGCCAAACAACCAAGAAGCTTCTTAACATCATCTGCGGCGCCTTGCCGTTCGGAGGATTTCACCGACTTTCTCTGGGTTTGCATCGATCCCTCGTTCAAAAGCGAAATCGAGTAACTTTCCACACAGGACTCGAATGTACACTTGACGGATTAAACGATATCATATCTCCTTAGGTTGGCAAAGGTTTGGCGAGTTCAGTCGGCCAGTCGGAACCTTTCTGTGACTTAACCATGATGTCATCCATATATGCTTCCACATTGACCGATTTGAGTGGCGAGCGCACTTGAATCATGCGCATGAATGTGGCACCAGCATTCTTGAGACCAAAGGGCATGGTAACATAGCAAAAGCACCCGAATGGGGTGATGAAAGCTGTTTTTATTTTGTCAGGTCCATACAGTCAGATCTGATGGTACCCGAAATAAGCGTCCAAAAAGGACAAACGCTCGCATCCCGCAGTCGAGTCGACAATTTGATCGATGCGGGGCAGAGGGAAATGATCTTTCAGGCAGGCCTGATTGGTATGCTTGAAGTCGATGCACATGCGAAGTGAATCGTCTTTCTTGGGGACATGACGACATTGGCGAGCCACTCGGAGTGGTATATCTCTCGGATGAACTCAGCTGCCAGAAGTCGAACCACCTCCTCGCCAATTGCCTTCCTTTTCTCCACGGCGAACCGTCGGAGATGCTCTTTGACAGGTTTTGCCTTCGGGCCGACTTCATAAGCGGTGCTCGGCCCGGTCCACAGGTACACTGGCATGTCAGAAGGCTTCCATGCGAAGATGTCCCAGTTCTCACGGAGGAACTGGATGAGCACTTCTTCCTATTTGCTGTCGAATGTCGTTGAAATATGAGTCGGAGCAGCCTTCGGGTCGGTCGGGTGAATGTGAACTAGCTTTGTCTCACCGGACGACTGAAATGCAGACTCTAAAGCAGGCTTCTTAGAACGTAAAAAATCACTCGGATCTGCATTCTTCTGATATTCTTGCATTTCCACAGCTACCATCTATTCATCGGCAATCTTTGAGCCCTTCTGGAGGCACTCTTCTGCTCTCTGCGGATTACCAGTGACTGTGATCACGCCCTTGGGACCAGGCATCTTCAGCTTGAGGTACACGTAACATGGTCAAGCCATGAAAGCGGTCATCTGTGAGTCTACCCAAGCTAGCATGATGAAACGCTGTGAAAATCCACAACTTCAAACGTCAACTTTTCTTTGCGGTAATTCGTCGAATCACCGAAAACCACATCAAGAGTGATCTGGCCGAGTGAATCGGCTTTCTTCCCAGGGATGACTCCGTGGAATCGCATATTGCTTTCATTGAGCTTGGACATCGGAATGCCCATCTCTCGGAGAGTCTCAGCATACAAAATATTCAAACCATCGCCCATCGTCCATCAACACCTTGGTCGGAAGGCGCCCCCCAACGGCCGGGATTCGACCACCAACGCCTACGCCACTGGGTAGCAACATGCGCTGGATGGTCAGACTGGTCGAATGTGATGGGAGTCTTTGACCACTTCAAATATGTTGGCGTTGCCGGAGCAACCATCTTCACTTCTCTGTTGATGACTTTCAGTCGACTTTTGCTCTCAACATCGGCAAAAATCCCCAAAGTGGCATTGACCTGGGGGAAACCCTCATCCTCTTCTTTGTCCTCGTCCTTATCAGATTCTTGCTCTTTCTCCTTTGGGTAGTCTCTCGGGCTATTTGGATAAGGTGTCGACACTGTCGAGTGGTATGCCTGGGATAAATTCTTCATCCTTTTTGGTGCGTATATGACTCGGCAAATCTAGCACATCATTTACGGCTTGTTCTTTCACCTTCTTGTGGATCCAGGCCCCTTAGGCTTTCCTTTGAATTTTCCTTGGGTCTGGCTGTGGCCTCTCCAGGACCTGCTGGCTCGGCTTTGCTCTTCTGTTTCCGACTGAAATTACCTCCTCCGGTGTCCTGGGCGACTGGTTTGCTCTTGCCACTGCGGAGTCGGGCCTCTTCCTTGCCGTTAGCGTACCGAGTGGCTATCTCCATCATTGAATTCGAGGTCATATCTCATGTCAGGCCGAATTTCAGGTTAAGCTCTCTGTACCGAACGCCCTCCTTGAAGGTGCAAACTGCTTGGTGCTGAGACACATTTTCCACTGTGTGATGCAAAGTGGTCCACCTCTGGATGTAATCCCTCAAGGTTTCATTCAGTTTCTATACACAATGATGTAGTTCGGCCAATCCTGCAGGCCGTTGACAAGTGCCCTCAAATGTCCTGACAAACACTCGGGCCAACTCTTCCCAACTGAATATGCTGCCAGGAGCTAACTGATTTAACCAAGCTCTGGCTGAGCCTTCTAACATCAGGGGAAGATGTTTCATGGCTACCTCATCATTACCGCCACCAATCTGCACAGCCACTCGGTAATCTTCCAACCAAGTGCCAGGCTTCGACTCACCCGTGAACTTGCTCACTCCCATAGCCAACCTGAAGTTGGGAGGAATTTCCATGATTACGATGGCTCTTTGAAACACTCAGGTCCGGAGACATGAACCCTGCTGCCAGTTGGACGATCTCTGTCGAGTCCTTCTCTGTGTGCTCTGTTCCTGTCGACCAGACCTTGAACGAGGATTGACCTTGCATCGAACCCTAGCTCTCTTGGGTCGACTGGGACCCTCCGCTCATTGCTATACGGGCGCCTTTCATCATACTGCCAGGGTGCGTATGATCCGCCCCTTGGAGGGGGCGTAGGCACTCGGCGACGGTCATCACGGCCGAGTTGGTGCTCATACTGCTCATGATTCCGACCCAGAGACTGTTCCTGGTGGTGCCCACATCCTTCACACCGCAGAGGCGATCTTGGGTTGTGAACTGACTGTACTGTATCTTCTACAATGGACCTGTTGTGGATCTTGTTACGAGACTGAGAAATGGTTGTGTTCTGTTCACTAGCTGCCCTGAGCAGTGCTCGGATCTGCATCAAGCATCTTCTAGCCTCTGATTGGGACGGCTGAATCGACTCTGATATACGGGTTGCATTGCAAGATTACGATTCGAGTCACGGTATACACAGGGTTCGAGGAGGGAACAGTTGTCGCCATCGTTAATTGGACTCAAGGATCTGTCGTCGAGCGCGTTCGTTGAGTGCATCCTGAAGGTTCTCCAGCCGAGTGCGCTCAGCCAAAGTGGCCATGCGCGCAGCCTCCAAGTTCCGAGCCTCGGTGGTCTCTCCGATGATAGGAGTGTGGAGTGCCTCCATGTTGTGATGGTGTAGTTCATCCCTCTGCTGCGAAGTGAGGGCTTCAGGATGGTATTCCTCATGAAGACGCGATGGATCGCCGCTGCCGTCGCCGCCCTCGCCGCGATGGAAACCAGGCGGGCCGCATGGCGTGTCGACCATCATGACTTCCGCCACGGGGTCGCTGCTATCGCACTCGGACAGGGTCTCGACGGAGCCAGTCGATAGGTCGAATAGCCCGTAGAGCGATTTATTGGGCTCGATCAACATGACTTGAGGGGTGGCCGACTGACGGGCCACCGCGTGCTTCACCCACCGCTGAAGCCGCGATCGACCAGATCGCTTGCGGCAACGAGTAGCGGGAAGCGAAGAAGTTGCAGGAGTCGACCGATACTGAGTTGACGGCTGCCGCAGAAGAACGCAGCGGACGCACGCGTGAAAGTGCGTCGCCCACCAGACGGGAGCGTCTTGGCGTTGAGGGCCCTCACGGAGCGGCGGAGTCATCGGCGATGAAAACAAGCATGCCGAGACGGATCTCGCGGCCCTCAGCCAAACCACCGCCTGAAACCATGATGATGGAGATCGAGAAAATCGCAACCTCACCGGAAGTAGCTAAGACGTCCGCCCCATGGTGGGCGCCAACTGTCGTGGTTCTAAGTCTGACAGTAGAATAGGGGGTACATAGGAGGAGGCAAGATCCTAGCTACGATGAGGTTGTGCACGCAATATTTACGAGTTCAGGCCCTTCTCAGAAGAAGTAAAAGCCCTACGTCTCGGTGCCCGGAGGCTTGGTCGACTAGATTATGCATGAAGTTACAGGGGGTGCGAACCCTTGTCTCGGTGGAGGGGGGTGGCTTATATAGACTGCGCCAAGACCCTAGCCAGCCCACGTTACAAGTGGTTCAATGTACATAAAGGTGAGACATTACTGGTAACGCCAATAATAAAGACATATAAATGATCATTAAGACTAGGAGTGAACGACTGCCCATTGCCATCCTGGTTGACTTTAGATCTTCTATACTCCGAGTGATTTCTAGTGTGGTCGAATGAATATCTCCTGGTCAAATGGAATTGGGGTATCTGAGTGGAATTGTTGGTCGAGTGGATTGCACTTTGAGGTGATTTCAGTTGGTAAATGTTGTTGTCCTTTGAATGCCTCTGACTTTAGGGCAATGTCCTTGGGAAGGGTGTCTAGGTCAGGCCCTTTACCCTACCCTAGGTACATGTCATCGTCAGCAGACCAATAAGAATCCAGGATCCTTTTAAGACAATCAACGTTTTGGGCATTAAATGTGCTTACGACACCTTTTTCGGTAGAAGAAGTGAGAAAAGGCTTGTTTGATATTGGAGATTTCAAGGCCCCGGGCCCGGATGGTTTCCATTCCATATTTTATAAAAGGTTCTGGCCAATGCTTGGAGATGATTTAGTTCAGGAAGTCCTCCAGGCCATTAACACATTCACAATTCCGCCTGGTTGGAATGATACAGTCATTGTCATGATACCTAAGAACAACAATCCAGAGAAGGTAACATAATTTCGTCCAATCAGTCTATGCAATATAGTTTACAAGGTTATTTCTAAGATGATTGTTGCACGCCTAAAGCCTTTGCTTCCAAAAATCATTTCTCCCACGCAGAGTGCTTTTGTTCCTGATAGACTTATAACTGATAATGTTCTAATTGCATATGAGAATCTGCATGTAATAAAGAACAAGAAGAAAGGGAAGGAAGGATGGTGTGTAGTGAGACTTTATATGCACAAGGCGTATAACCGTGTGGAATGGGTATTTTTGGAAGCTATGTTGCTAAAACTTGGCTTTAATGCAAGTTGGGTTGAGTTAGTTATGCAATGTTCAAGTCCGTGCAGTATAGGGTGCATTTCAACTCCAAGGAAATGAAAAGTTTCAAGCCATCTAGGGGGCTGAGACAGGGCGACCTCCTCTCCCCTTATCTTTTCCTTCTCTGTACCGAGGGCTTGTCTACCCTGCTATCGCATGCTGAACATACTGGAGATCTGGAGGGTCTCAAAGTGTGTAGAGATGCACCGGCTATGACTAACCTTTTATTTGCAGATGATTCGTTCATCGCAATGAAGGCAAACATCCAGAATGCAGAAACTTTGAAAGGGATTCTTGACACATATTGTTTGGCATCTGGACAAAAAGTGAGTGTAGACAAATCAAGTATTTTCTTTAGCCCGAGTACACCTGTTGAGACCAGGGCACATGTCTGCACCACCTTGGAGATTATGACAGAAAGCCTGAATGATAAATACTTGGGGCTCCCAACTAACAATGTAGGGCTCGACATGAGTGACTATTTTAGTTACCTGATTGATAGAATTATTCAGATATTAATGGGATGGAAAGAGAAGGTTCTATCACTGGGAGGGAAAGAGGTACTCCTCAAATCAGTGGCTCAAGCCATACCATCTTATGCAACGTTGGTCTTTAAAATCCATGGGGTCAAAACTCTAAAACTCGGGCACATATGGCGAATTGGAGAGGGACACAAAGTAAACATTTGGATGGACGCTTGGATTCCTCAATTACCATCTAGGCTACCGATCACCCCAAGAGGTAACAATCTGTTATCCAAAGTTTCAGACTCAATTTATCCTATAATAGGTCACTGGGACGCGAAGTTGGTGGAGCAAACCTTTTGGCGGTTTGACGTTCATCGGATACTAAACATTCCAATACCATCCTTCGACATGCCTGCTTTTTTTTTGCTTGGCACCCTTCAAAACATGGCATCTTTTCCATCAAATCGTCCTATTTAGAGGTGTGGCGGAGTCACTATGAACATGAAGCCCCAAGGAGAAATTCCCCAAGCGCTGCTGCACCCAATCCAATTTGGGATTATATGGAAACTGCCATGCCCTACCAAGGTGAGGATCTTCCTATGGAGAACACTACATGGCACTCTTCCCCGTCGAGTCAGTCTCGCGGATAGGCATCCGAAAATTACCACAAAATGTCTGGCGTGTGCAAATGTTGAAAGTGTGAAGCATATGTTGTTCCAATGCAACAAAGCAAAAGAAGTATGGAAGAAGATGGGTCTCGATATCATTATTCAAAGAGGATGTACGGTTGATCGAGTGGGAGAAGTAGTCGTGGAACATCTTCTCTCTTTTCCAGTGAATGAGACTATAGTCCTTGGTCAGAGGAATGGTAACTCAATCATAGCCATTACCCACTGGTTTTTGCGGTGGGAGAGAAGGAAATTGGTGCATGGTGAGCAGACAAAACAACCATCACAGATTGTTCTTTCAATCTGAGCCCTTGCTGAGAATTTTATTGTTGTGGCGGCCAAGTCAACTAAGGAGAAAAGGAACCCATGGTCGAGACCGCCGCCAGGATATATCAAGTTAAATGTTGATGCCTCATTTGATGCGGACTTGCTCCAAGGCATGGTTGGAGCTGTTCTGCGGGATAGTGCTGGTAATTTCCTACCGGCAAGCAATAATGTTGTTGGTGTTTGCATGGATGTGTTTATGGCTGAGGCTCTTGCCCTTCGGTTTGGACTGAACTTGGCAATGTTCATGGGCTGCAACAAGTTGATAGTAAATACGATTAATATTGATCTGATCTCAATGATGCAAGACGGAGGTAATCCTTGGAACGTCGGCAACTATTCTTGATGACTGTTTTCATATGGCCAGGGACTTATCTCATGTGCGGTATGAACACTGCCATAGAGAAGGTAATGCTATTGCAGATGAACTAGCCAGACTTTGGAAATCACCCCCAAACTCTTGGTTTGGTGAGGCACCTGAGGCCATCACTCATTTGCTTGTAAGTGATACAGTTTTGAATACTAGCTAATAAAAGGAGAGTTTGGATGTTAAAAAAACATTTTGGGCATTAGCCTTCACAAGAATAAGTGAGTCATCGGCAAGCAAAAGATTGTTGGGGAACGTAGTATTTCAAAAAATTTGCCTACGATCACGCAAGATCTATCTAGGATAAGCATAGCAACGAGCGGGGATAGTGTGTCTACGTACCCTCGTAGACCAAAAGCGGAAGTGTTTAGTAATGCGGTTGATGTAGTCGAACGTCTTCACGATCCAATCGATCCAAGTACCAAACATGCGGCACCTCCGCGATCAACACACGTTCAACTCGGTGACGTCCCTCGAACTCTTGATCCAGTTGAGGCTGAGGGAGAGTTCCGTCAGCACGACGGCGTGGTGACGGTGATGATGAAGTTACCGGCGCAGGGCTTCGCCTAAGCACTACGACGATATGACCGAGGTGTGTAACCGTGGAGGGGGGCAACACACACGGCTAAAAGATCAACTTTTGTCCCTATGGGGTGCCCCCTGGCCACGTATATAAAGGAGGGGAGGGAAGAGGTGGCCGGCCCTAGGGGGGCGTGCCAGGTGTGGGGAATCCTACTAGGACTCCCCAGTCCAAGTAGGATTCCCCTCCTCTTTCCTATTCCTAGTAGGAGAAGGAGGGAAGGAGGAGGAGGAGGAGAGAAGGAAAGCCGCCCCCAACCCTAGTCCAATTTGGTTTGGGCTAGGGGGGCACGCGCCACTCCCTGGCCGGCCTCCTCTCTTCCACCACTAGGCCCATGAGGCCCAATAAATTTCCGGGGGGGAGGGGGTCCGGTAACCTCCGGTACTCCTAAACTCATCAGAAACGACCCGAACCATTCCGGTGTACGAATGTAACCTTACAATATATGAATCTTTATGTCTCGACCATTTCAAGACTCCTCGTCACGTGCGTGTTCTCATCCGGGACTCCGAACAACCTTCGGTCATCAAATCACACAATTCATAATACAAATCATCATGGAACGTTAAGCATGCGGACCCAACGGGTTCGAGAACTATGTAGACATGACGGAAACACATCTCCGGTCAATAACCAATAGCGGAACCTGGATGCTCATATTAGCTCCTACATATCCTATGAAGATCTTTATCGGTTAAACCTCATAACAACATACATTGTTCCCTTTGTCATCGGTATGCTACTTGCCCGAGATTCGATCATCGGTATCATCATACCTAGTTCAATCTCATTACCGACAAGTCTCTTTACTCGTTTCGTAATGCATCATCCCGTAACTAACTCATTAGTCACATTGCTTGCAAGGATTATGTGATGAGCATTACCGAGAGGGCCCAGAGATACCTCTCCGACACTGGGAGTGACAAATCCTAATCTCGATCTATGCCAACTCAACAAACACCATTGGAGACACCTGTAGAGCATCTTTATAATCACCCAGTTATGTTGTGACGTTTGATAGCACACTAAGTGTTCCTCCGGTATTCGGGAGTTGCATAATCTCAGAGTCATAGGAACATGTATAAGTCATGAAGGAAGCAATAGCAATAAAATTAAACGATCATAGTGCTAAGCTAACGGATGGGTCTTGTCCATCACATCATTCTCTAATGATGTGATCCCGTTCATCAAATGACAACACATGTCTATGGTCAGGAAACTTAACCATCTTTGATTAACGAGCTAGTCCAGTAGAGGAATACTAGGGACACTCTGTTTGTATATGTATTCACACATGTACTAAGTTTTCGGTTAATACAATTCTAGCATGAATAATAAAAATTTATCATGATATAAGGAAATATAAATAACAACTTTATTATTGCCTCTAGGGCATCTTTCCTTCATCTCCCACTTGCACCGAGTCAATAATCTAGATTACATAGTAATGATTCTAACACCCATGTAGTCTTGGTGCTGATCATGTTTTGCTCGTGAGAGAGGCTTAGTCAGCAGATTACGCAACATTCAGATCCGTATGTATCTTGCAAATATCTATGTCTCCCTCCTTGACTTGATCACGGATGGCATTGAAGCATCTCTTGGTGTGCTTGCTTCTCTTGTGTAATCTGGATTCCTTTGCCAAGGCAATTGTACCAATATTGTCATAAAAGATTTTCATTGGACCCGATGCACTAGGTATGACACCTAGATCGGATATGAACTCCTTCATCCAAACTCCTTCATTTGCTGCTTCCGAAGCAGCTATGTACTCCACTTCACACGTAGATCCTGCCACGACGCTCTGTTTGGAACTGCACCAACTTACAGCTCCACCAATCAATATAAATATGTATCCGGTTTGTGACTTAGAGTCATCCCGATCAGTGTCAAAGCTCACATCGACGTAACCATTTAGAACGAGCTCTTTGTCACCTCCATAAACGAGAAACATATCCTTAGTCCTTTTCGTATTTCAGGATGTTACGAACCGCTGTCGATGATCCACTCACGGATTACTTTGGTACCTCCCTACTATAGTTATAGCAAGGCACACATCAGGTCTGGTACACAGCATTGCATACATGATGGAACCTATGGATGAGGAATAGGGAATGACTTTCATTTTCTCTCTATCTTCTGCAGTGGTCGGGCATTGAGTCTCACTCAACTTCACACCTTATAACAGAGGCAAGAAGCCTTTCTTTGAATGATCCATTTTGAACTTCTTCAATATCTTATCAAGGTATGTGCTTTGTGAAAGTCCAATTAAGCGTCTTGATCTATCTCTATAGATCTTGATGCCCAATATGTAAGCAGCTTCACCGAGGTCTTTCATAGAAAACTCTTATTCAAGTATCCTTTTATGCTATCCAGAAATTCTATATCATTTCCAATCAACAATATGTCATCCACATATAATATTAGAAATGATATAGAGCTCCCACTCACTTTCTTGTAAATACAGGCTTCTACAAAAGTCTGTATAAAACCATATGCTTTGATCACACTATCAAAACGTTTATTCCAACTCCGAGAGGCTTGCACTAGTCCATAAATGGATCATTTGGAGCTTGCACACTTTGTTAGCACCCTTTGGATCGACAAAACCTTTTGGTTGCATCATATACAACTCTTCTTCTAGAAATCCATTCAGGAATGCAGTTTTGACGTCCATATGCCAAATTTCATAATCATAAAATGCGGCAATTGCTAACATGATTCGGACAGACTTAAGCATCGCTACGGGTGAGAAATTCTCATCGTAGTCAACTCATTGAACTTGTCGAAAACCTTTTGCTACAAGTCGAGCTTTGTAGACAAAGAACATTACGTCGGCGTTGGTCTTCTTCTTGAAGATCCATTTATTTTCTATGGCTTGCCGATCATCGGGCAAGTCAACCAAAGTTCACACTTTGTTCTCATACATGGATCCCATCTCAGATTTCATGGCCTCAAGCCATTTCGCGGAATCTGGGCTCATCATCGCTTCCTCATAGTTTGTAGGTTCGTCGTGGTCTAGTAACATGACCTCCAGAACAGGATTACCATACCACTCTGGTGCGGATCTTACTCTGGTTGACCTACGAGGTTCGGTAGTAACTTGATCAGAAGTTTCATGATCATCATCATTAGCTTCCTCACTAATTGGTGTAGGAATCACTGGAACTGATTTTTGTGATGAACTACTTTCCAATAAGGGAGCAGGTACTGTTACCTCATCAAGTTGTACTTTCCTCCCACTCACTTCTTTCGAGAGAAACTCCTTCTCTAGAAAGGGTCCATTCTTAGCAACGAATATCTTGCCTTCGGATCTGTGATAGAAGGAGTACCCAACAGTCTCCTTTGGGTATCCTATGAAGACACATTTCTCCGATTTGGGTTCGAGCTTATCGGTTGAAGCTTTTTCACATAAGCATCGCAACCCCAAACTTTAAGAAATGACAACTTGGGTTTCTTGCCAAACCACGGTTCATATGGTGTTGTCTCAAGCAGTTTAGATGGTGCCCTATTTAACGTGAATGCAGCCGTCTCTAAAGCATAACCCCAAAACGATAGCGGTAAATCAGTAAGAGACATCATAGATCGCACCATATGTAATAAAGTGCGGTTACGACGTTCGGACACACCATTACGCTGTGGTGTTCCGTGTGGCGTGAGTTGCGAAACTATTCCACATTGTTTCAAATGAAGACCAAACTCGTGACTCAAATATTCGCTGATGTCTACTACACAACCTTCTTCTTGTAGACGTTGTTGGGCCTCCAAGTGCAGAGATTTGTAGGACAGTAGCAAATTTCCCTCAAGTGGATGACCTAAGGTTTATCAATCCGTGGGAGGTTTAGGATGAAGATGGTCTCTCTCAAACAACCCTGCAACCAAATAACAAAGAGTCTCTTGTGTCCCCAACACACCCAATACAATGGTAAATTGTATAGGTGCACTAGTTCACGAAGAGATGGTGATACAAGTGCAATATGGATGGTAGATATAGGTTTTTGTAATCTGAAAATATAAAAACAGCAAGGTAGCAAGCGATAAAAGTGAGCGTAAACGGTATTGCAATGCTAGGAAACAAGGCCTACGGTTCATACTTTCACTAGTGCAAGTTCTCTCAACAATGATAACATAATTAGATCATATAACAATCCCTCAACATGCAACAAAGAGTCACTCCAAAGTCACTAATAGCGGAGAACAAAGCGAAGATATTATCGTAGGGTACTGAAACCACCTCAAAGTTATCCTTTCTGATCAATCTATTCAAGAGTCCATAGTAAAATAACATGAAGCTATTCTTTCCATTCGATCTATCCTAGAGTTCGTACTAGAATAACACCTTAAGATACAAATCAACCAAAACCCTAATGTCACCTAGATACTCCAATGTCACCACAAGTATCCGTGGGTATGATTTTATGATATGCATCACACAATCTCAGATTCATCTATTCAACCAACACAAAGAACTTCAAAGAGTGCCCCAAAGTTTCTACCGAGAGTCAAGATTTAAAACGCAGCCAACCCTATGCATAAGTTCACAAGGTCACTGAACCCGCAAGTTGATCACCAAAACATACATCAAGTAGATCACGTGAATATCCCATTGTCACCATAGATAAGCACATGCAAGACATACATCAAGTGTTCTCAAATCCTTAAAGACTCAATCCGATAAGATAACTTCAAAGGAAAACTCAATCCATTACAAGAGAGTAGAGGGGAGAAACACCATAAGATCCAACTATAATAGCAAAGCTCGCGATACATCAAGATCGTGCCGAATCAAGAACATGAGAGAGAGAGATCAAACACATAGCTACTGGTACATACCCTCAGCCCCGAGGGTGAACTACTCCCTCCTCGTCATGGAGAGCACCGGCATGATGAAGATGGCCACCGGTGAGGGATCCCCCCTCCGGCAGGGTGCCGGAACAGGGTCCCGATTGGTATTTGGTGGCTACAGAGGCTTGCGGCGGCGGAACTCCCGATCTAGGTTTCTTTTCAGGGGTTTCTATATTTATAGGTATTTTTGGCGTCGGGAACAAGTCAGCGGGGTCTCCGAGGTGGCCACGAGGTAGGGGGCATGCCCAGGGGGGTAGGGCGCACCGCCACCCTCGTGGGTGCCTCGGGACTCTTCTGGTCCATCGCTAATACTCCGTGGGCTACTTCTGGTCCACAAATAATCTCCATCAATCTTCAGGTCAATTGGACTCCGTTTGTTTTTTCCTTTTCTGCGATACTCAAAAACAAGGAAAAAAACAGAAACTGGCACTGGGCTCTAGGTTAATAGGTTAGTCCTGAAAATCATAGAAAATAGCATATAAATGCATATAAAACATCCAAGATTGGTAATATAATAGCATGGAACAATAAAAAATTATAGATACATTGGAGACGTATCAAACATCCCCAAGCTTAATTCCTGCTCGTCCTCGAGTATGTAAATGATAAAAACAGAATTTTTGATATGGAATGCTACCTAACATAATTTTCAATGTAATCTTCTTTATTGTGGCAAGAATATTCAGATCCATAAGATTCAAGACAAAAGTTTAATATTGTCTTCTCAAAATAACATAGCCAAAGAAAGCTCATCCCTACAAAATAATATAGTTTGGCCATGCTTCATTTTCGTCACACGAAATGCTCTCATCATGCACAACCCCGATGACAAGCCAAGCAATTGTTTCATACTTTAGTATTCTCAAACTTTTTCAACTTTCACGCAATACATGAGCGCGATCCATGGACATATCACTATGGGTGGAATAGAATATGATGATGGAGGTTGTGTGGAGAAGACAAAAAAGGAGAAAGTCTCACATCGATGCGGCTAATCAACGGGCTACGGAGATGCCCATCAATTGATGTCAATGTGAGGAGTAGGTATTGCCATGCAACGGATGCACTAGAGCTATAAATGTATGAAGCTCAACAAAAGAAAGTAAGTGGGTGTGCATCCAACTTGCTTGCTCACAAAGACCTAGGGCATTTGAGAAAGCTCATTGTTGGAATATACAAACCAGGTTCTATAATGAAAATTTCCCACTAATATATGCAAGTGACAATATAAGAGACTATCTATCATGAAGATCATGGTGCTACTTTGAAGCACAAGTGTGGAAAAAAGGATAGTAGCATTGTCCCTTTTATTTCCTTTTACGGCCTTTCTTTTTTTTATTTGGCCTTTATTTTTTTATTTTTTTCGGGACAATGCTCTATTAATGATGATCATCACACTACTATTTATTTACAACTCAAAGATTACAACTCGATACTAGAACAAAGTATGACTCTATATGAATGCCTCCGGCGGTGTACAAGGATGGGCAATGAAACAAGGGTGACATGTATGAAATTATGCATGGTGGCCTTGCCACAAATACGATGTCAACTACATGATCATGCAAGGCAATATGACAATGATGAAGCGTGTCATAATAAACAGAACGGTGGAAAGATGCATGGCAATATATCTCGGAATGGCTATGGAAATGCCATAATAGCTAGGTAGGTATGGTGGTTGTTTTGAGGAAGATATAAGGAGGTTTATGTGTGATAGAGCATATCATATCACGGGGTTTGGATGTACCGGCAAAGTTTGCACCAACTCTCAAGGTGAGAAAGGGCAATGCACGGTACCGAAGAGGCTAGCAATGATGGAAGGTGAGAGTGCGTATAATCCATGGAATCAACATTAGTCATAAAGAACTCACATACTTATTGCAAAAATATACAAGTCATCAAAACCAAGCACTGCACGCATGCTCCTAGGGGAATAGATTGGTAGGAAAATACCGTCGCTCGTCCCCGACCGCCACTCATAAGGAGGACAATCAAGGAAACACCTCATGCTTCAAATTTGTCACTAGCAGGTTACCATACGTGCATGCTACGGGACTTGCAAACTTCAACACAAGTATTTCTCAAATTCACAACTACTCAACTAGCACGACTCTAATATTACCATCTTCATATCTAAAAATAATCATCAAGTATGAAACTTCTCATAGTATTCAATGCACTCTATATGGAAGTTTTTATTATACCCATCTTGGATACCCATCATATTAGGACTAGTTTTATAACCCAAGAAAATTACCATGAGGTTCTAAAAGACTCTCAAAATAATATAAGTGAAGCATGAGAGATCAATAATTTCTATAAAATAAAACCACCACCGTGCTCTAAAAAGATATAAGTGAAGCACTAGAGCAAACGACAAACTACTCGGAAAGATATAAGTGAAGATCAATGAGTAGTCGAATAATTATGTAACTATGTGAAGACTCTTGAACATTTAAGAATTTCAGATTTTGGGTTATTATTCAAACAGCAAGCAAAACAAAATAAAATAAAATGACGCTCCAAGCAAAACACATATCATGTGGTGAATAAAAATATAGCTCCAAGTAAAGTTACCGATGAACGAAGACGAAAGAGGGGATGCCATCCGGGGCATCCCCAAGCTTAGGCACTTGGTTGTCCTTGAATATTACCTTGGGGTGCCTTGGGCATCCCCAAGCTTAGGCTCTTGCCACTCCTTATCCCATAGTCCATCGAATCTTTACCCAAAACTTTAAAACTTCACAACACAAAACTCAACAGAAAACTCATAAGCTCCGTTAGTATAAAAAAAATAAAACCACTACTTAGATACTGTTGTGAACTCATTATAAATTCATATTGGTGTAATATATATTGTATTCCAACTTCTCTATGGTTCATACCCTCCGATACTACTCATAGATTCATCAAAATAAGCAAACAACACACGAAAAAACAGAATCTGTCAAAAACAGAACAGTCTGTAGCAATCTGATTTGTTCGAATACTTCTGGAACGAAAAAAATTCTGAAAACTAGGACAACCTGGATAATTTGTATATTTATCTACTGCAAAGAGAATTAGCATTTTATCACGTTCTGGTGAATTTTAACAATTATTTTAGTGAGCACAAAGTTTCTGTCTTTTTCAGCAAGATCAAACAACTATCACCCAAGAAGATCCTATTGGTTCTACTTGACACAAACACTAATTAAAACATAAAACCACATCTAAATAGAGGCTAGATATATTATTTATTACTAAACAGCAGCAAAAGGCAAAGAACAAAAATAATATTGGGTTGCCTCCCAACAAACACTAACGTTTAACGCCCCTAGCTGGGCATGATGATTTCAATGATGCTCACATAAAAGATAAGAATTGGAACATAAAGGGGGCATCATGAAGAATATGGCTAGCACATTTAAGTCTAACCCACTTCCTATGCATAGGGATTTTGTGAGCAAACAACTTAGGGAACGATAATCAACTAGCATAGGAAGGCAAAACAAGCATAACTTCAAGATTTTCAACACATAGAGAGGAAACTTGATATTATTGAAATTCCTACAAGCATATATTCCTCCCTCATAATAATTTTTAGTAGCATCATGAATGAATTCAAAAATATAACTATCACATAAAGCATTATTTTCATGATGCACAAGCATAGAATTTTTGTTACTCTCCACATAAGCAAATTTGTTCTCATGAATAGTAGTGGGAGCAAACTCAACAAAATAACTATCATGTGAAGCATAATCCAATTGAAAATTAAAATCATGATGACAAGTTTCATAGTTATCTTTATTCTTTATAGCATACGTGTCATCACAATAATCATCATAAATAGGAGGCATGCTTTCATCATAATAAATTTGCTCATCAAAACTTGGGGAATAAACATATCATCACTACAAAAAATACACTTCCGTGATGATACGTGTTTGTCACAAGATGGAGTCACGTTTTACATCATGCATGTACATCCATGACAAATTTATGACGAGAATCAAGATAGTCATACACTGTCTTTGTCGTAGAAGTGTTCCATGACATTACCAAAATTATCATCATGGAAGTGTCCACTTCCATGACGATAAATCGCGCGTCACATAAGTGCTTTCGTCAAGGGTGACCGACACGTGGCATCCACCGTAACGGAACGCCGTTAAGCTATCGAGCCCGGTTTTGGATCCGATAACTCATTAAAAGCCCGGACCAATGGAGATTTTCCACGTGTAAAATCATCATTGGCTGTAGGAAACACGTGTCAGCTCCGCGTTGGCACAAGTGTCACTCATCCAATGGGCGAGATGCGCCTATGATATGTTAACACATGGACCGGCCCAAAAGTGGTCCATAAAGTTTAAATGGGCTGGCCCAACTAAAGGCCCACAAGATTTTGCGGAACATAATGGGCCGGCCCAGCTAAAGGCCCACAATATTTTGCGGGCCATAATGTGCCGGCCCAGGTAAAGGCCCATAAGATTTTTGCGGGCCATAATGGGCCAGCCTAGGTGAAGGCCCACAAGATTTTTGTGGACCATAATGGGCCTACCACTAAAGGCCCACGAGATTTCGCCGACATTAATGGGTCGGCCCAGCCGTGAGCCCACAAGATTTTGAGGACCCTAGTAGGCGGCCCATTAATCGGTCGCCATGTTTTGGGCCAAATGTTTACCATATTTGATAATGGTCCATTAATGGCCTGCCACGTTCCGGGCCTAATAATGGCCCATATGAGATCCATCCCGTTAAAAGCCTACCACGTTTTGGGCCATATTATGGCCCAGATCAGGTCCGGCCCTTTAAGAAGCTTTGGGCTAAATTATGGCCCATATCAGATTTGGCCCGTCAACTGGACGCTATGGTTTTGGGCCCACTTGCTAAAGGCCCATTTAGTAATTCGGCCTGATATTAGTTTTGGCACAGTTAAGGGCCGTTTAACATTTCGCCCTATATTAATTTCGCCCGTTAAAAGCCGATCATATAGTTGGGCCTAACTACGGCCCGGTTTGCATCTGGCCTGCTCGCAGCCGATAATCTGATTGGGCCAAAGAAGGACCGAGATAATTTTGGCCTGTTATAAGCCCATGATTTGATTGTCACATTCATGGGTCGGGGTCTATTTTGGCCTGCTGCCGGCCCGTGAGCTGTTCGACATGTTTCATGCCCAACCTACTTTTCAGCCTCCTAAAGGCCCATTGAGTTTTCTTGGGGAAATAGGGCCGGCGGTTTACTCGGCCTATTAGAGGCCCGAATCTACTAGTGGGCTAGTTTACATTTAGGCCTGTTAACGGACCAAGATGACGGGGCCCATGATGCGGATCATACATGGTGATTTGCATGACGTCCGATTATGTCTTGTAATTTTACCGTTTGACCAATCGGTTTATCATGAAGACAGGATATATATCTGATAAAATAACTGCAGCATCGTGAATAAGAAAAAACCTAGACTATACAATAAAGAAATTACGGCATATTACATCCTTTGGGCATCAAAGTTCGCCACTATGGTAATAAAACACAAGCAGCAGTGATTACATACACTAGGCATCAAAGATCGCCACCAAAGGCAACTAAACACGCCGACAAAATAATATACAAAACCGATGACACTTCAATAGAGTTCAAGAAAGGTTAGCCCTGCTCGGGCTGCGGTATAAGCATGAGCAAAATTTAGTGAGACTGCGCTTGTTTGACACTTATATCATCCTCACTCTGAAAGATAAACAAGCAGACAGATGACAGGTTTTGCACATATAAGTACGAGTGCTGACAATTCATCACATTTCTTACTGAAGAATAAAGTGACACAGTTTAAAATAGCAATAACACAATATGGTATTGTTCAGGTCAAGACATGGCAGGAAATGACATTTTGAAGGAGTTGGCAGCTTCACGACACCAACTGGATTACAGATCAAGAAATCATAAGTATCAATGGTTAGTGTCTTTGTCAATTTATCCCATTTCAGATTGGCAAAATAAGATCACTTGCTATGTATAGTTTAATTTACACGGTATGAAGAAGGAACTTGGTTGTACAACCTGAAAACTTAAATTGAGAAGGACAAACTTTTGTTTATGAACCTGAGTACATAATAAAGTTTAAACATGCAATTTGATTCAATCACCAAAAATAAACAGCTATTGCTGACATGACTAACCAAATATAAACAACAAAGTTTTTAGGCTTGAGAATGACAATCTTAGATGATTGGTGAAGTCAGGCTCTATAAAGCCCTTGTCCATGCTGATGGGGGCAATTCAAGAAGTTTACCACATAATCTTCTTCATAAGCACCGCCTTTATTCTACATTTTGTTAAGAGTAAATATAGATGTGACAATATAAGAAAAAATGGAGAATATTTAGGATAAGATGAAGAGTGATGCTACATAACCAAGTAGCTATAAATGTAAGTACATTGATACAGGCAAAAGGTACAGCCAAGAGCAATGCAGAGCTAAACTTCCTCAGTACCATCGGTGTTATCCAACCTTATGGTAAGAGTAAATATAGATCTTATGTGTAGAAAATGGAGGGCAAAGGAAAATAAGCTGCAGAGTGATGGTACATGAACAACTAGCTGTCAATATAAGTACACCGATAAAGGACAACAGTACTTACAAGAACAATGGAGAGCTAAAAATTTCATTGGCATTGGATATATTCTACACTAATGTAACCATTCATACAGATCGAGATAATTTGGAGCGAACAATTGATAAGAAAGCTATCATGCATCTACTGCTGTCACATAATGAACCGGTATGTATGCAAGTACAAAGTGATACAGGACAATAGGTAGTAACAAGAGCAAAGCAGCGGGCAGCATATTTGCGATATCTTGTCGTTCTTTTCAAACCGCAATTCTTTTTCGAGCAGATTTCCTGCAAAAAAGATACGTAAGGCACATGCGGAAAAGCAAAAGTTCAAATTGTCATGCGATATCATAGACAATACCTCATCCTCGGAATGAGACCAGTGCATAACAAGGTTTTTCCATTCAATGTCTTCTAAATTTAGCATAGGAGACTTCACCAGAAATTCATTTATAGACTGCCATCAAAGTGTGATTTTCTCAGGTAACACCAATACTGCTACAATGCTTCCTTGAAAAGCGCAAGCAAGCTTTGCTCATCATGACTATCCAGATTGACCCTCGCCTACTTACAGCAATGTAATGTAAATCATTGATGTGTTCAATCAGCAGGAAAATAATCACCATAAATAATAGCACTTACACATAAGTGGGACAGGAAGATGTGAAAATGGTGTTTGTCTTCACTATAATCTTCCAATGATGGGAATATATGCATGTAGTCCCTAAAAACATTGAAAGCATTGTCTTTTAAACTAGGAATAACTGGAATGGGGTTCCAATCTGCAGGAATTGGCCGTCTCTGCAGTTGAGATAGGTCTTGACGGTGGACTTCTTTGTACTTTTTGCTAGAGTGGGATTTTTGTGGTACTATTTGGTGCTATGGCAACTGAAATTGGCATACCTTTTCTTTGAGTCTGAGGTCACGTGTGGGCGGGGCTAGTGGTGTGGCCCGGTGAAGTATGGGTACAGTCTGCTGGAGTCGGTCCTACGTTTTCATCACTAGTTGTACAGCCAATATAAGTGGGGTGTCTTGTCAGATTCCTCCCTACAACCACGTTTTCAAGGACTTTCTTTGGTGCTCCTTGAGTTCGGCAATCACCCTCTTCCTTTTGATGTCCGATGCACAAGAACAACATTTGAGTGAAAAAACATGGTATGATGACAGATGGAATATGTATTGATAATGGATGGGCATGGCATCTCGACATATATGATGAGTAAACTAAGCGAGATGGTGGTGCAACAAAGTAGAAGAAATGCAAGACAACATATGCAAGATATGCTAATCAATAAAACCTTGCCAAATTAGAGCAGGCACCTTGATGGGTGAACATGACAGGCCATCTGCCTTTGACTCCTCGAGGTTAGAATAGTCATTAGGATCATACTCTGAACAAGAATCTACAGGTGGGGGCGTATGAGTTTCATTGCATCCAGAATGGCACTCAATGCCTTGGTGCCAATTTTGTAAGTCATTGCAGTGTTCCAAAATATTCTTCTGATGCACGGATTCTGATATTCACTGTAATTACGTATAATTTCTAAGAACCATGAAAACATAAATAGTTGTGAGATTATCTTTGTAATGCATATGATATTATAATATAAGGGCGCCCCTGTAAACACTTGTGTGCTATCACTGGATTCTGATGAGAGAGCTCATGTGTGCTGTAATATGGTGCGTGCATTTATATAATCTGGCACAAGTACACAAAAGATAGGCTCCAGAAGTAAGGATAGTTGGTAGATGATAGGTTCAAAATATACTATATAGAGAGTTTATTGCCAAACCATGATAACAAGAGCACACAACAACTAGGCAGATCATAGTGTACATAAAAGGGGTACACCATAACCACGATATATAAATCGGGAAAGTGGAACTGGCTTGAAAATACGGTGATGTATTTCCGCTAGTAATTGAAAGACTATATATCAAGCACATGCCAGATCTATCATTTGTTGACTGCAGATGACACTTCTACCCTTCCTGACAAGTAACATACTATACTTACTAAATACAGAATAACAAAAGAGGAACATGTTAAAGAACAGAAGAGGAAGCATATTCTTGAGGATCCGCTTAATTGCATACAATGTTGGTTGCCCACTCATGATGAATCACAATGCCCAAAGAAATGCAATTCCATGTTGTCTCTCTATATGTGGCAATTTTGAACAAGAGTCATTAGGATCATATTCCGAACAAGAGTCAACGAATTGGGGGCGTATGAGTTCCATTGCATCCAGAATGGCACTCAATGCCTTGGTGCCAATTTTGCAAGTCATTGCGGTGTTTAGCTTCAAGAGTGGACTGCTGCTAGTGCGACACAAAGCAGCTACACATATCATAGTGTAGATATAACAGGAAAACCGTAAGCATCAAAGTAAAATCAGCAAAGTGGAACTTGCTGGAGTATATGTGCTAGTATTGCCGGTATGGCTAGAAAGGCTTCAGATACCAGCTCTCTTCAACTGAAGGTGCGGTACTATTAATATCAGTGTAACTCTCAAAGGTGACACAGCTCCCCGCATTTCCTTGCTATTCTTATAGGATTCAAGTGGGAAGGCCACTACAAATCCTATTCCCAATGTTTACAAAATCCTACGAATCAAAGTGGCCCGAAGAGTTCAAAGTGTCCATACCAACCGACCATATAGACCTCTACATTGCAAATATCCCTGCTCATCTTCACTACAAGGAACATACTGTACTACTATCATACTCCCTCCATTCAAAAATATAAGTCTTGGTAGAGATTTCCACTATGGATCACATACAGATGTATCCAGATACATTTTAGAGTGTAGATTCACTCATTTTGCTCCATATGTAGTCCATGGTGGAATCTATACAAAGACTTGTATTTAGAAATGGAGAGAGTACTTATTAAAGAAGAACGGAAGAGGAACATGCTAAAGAAGAGCAAGCAGATTTTGGATAATAAAATGTTCGTTGCGTAGTGCCCACACATGATGAACCGGGCGCATTAAGAAAGCAACTCCTGCTGTCTCTCTATATGTGGTGCACGTGCTTTTTCAAAAATAAAGTAGGAACATTAGCTGACCAATTAAATGTTATCTGTTTTAGTAATATCAGCATCATATCAGATTTGTACTTGAGCAACAAGTTTGGAATTATGAGTGGCACGTTGTTTAGCTTGATGGATTCAGGAGCAATGCTAAAGCAGGTACGATGATAGTACTGAATATAGAGGCATGTCTGCATGCAAGTCGCGTGACTTTTATCATTTGGGTCAGTCGACCGTTTGGTGCGATTGGATGAAGATCCTCGTCTCCTAACCCTTCTTCTTCCTCGTCTCGATTCTTCCCATACAAAACACCGCAGACGGGCCGCGGCGGACCACCGCCCCCACCGCTGTGTTCCTCCACCCCACCCCGCCCCCACCAGCGTCGAGTTTTCTTCGTTCGTGAGGCCCCCACCCCCACAACCAAAGTCCCCACCGAGCCCCTTCGTTCGAACCGGCGAACTCCGCGAAGCTCGATAAATCGGGACCCAATTTTGAAATTTAGTCTCATCGTGATTTAACTAGTGTGGAATATAAAGGTGAAAACCATAAGCATTGGGAGTATAGTGTTGAGCGTGCCATGGCGGATCTGAAGGTGCAAACCGGACAAAGGCAACTTCAACCAATGTTTGCTTTCAACTAGCAAGTAAGTGATGGACAAGAAATCACAGATAAGCGATTGGCGATCTATTTTCTTGCTGCGATAAATAAGTTGAGCAGAGACGAAAGAGTACCACCTACGGTGTGGCACCGTGTATGCATCTGCTGAGAATTTGACGGTGCTGCGGTAGCGATGCTTGTCGACGGCGTGGAAGCGGATCTAGGAGGGTAGACGGTGGTGGCGGGACACAGTGGACGAGACGGTCGTAGGAGCGGCGCCGGCAAGGTGGACGACGGCGGGGATGAAGCGAGAGGACGGGATGCAAGGATCCCGGTCCGAAGCCGTGGATGAGAGAGGTCAATCTCCTGTAATGGACGGCAGCATCGGGGTATCAGCTCTGGAATGGTGGAGGAGGATGGCAGTGGATGGGGTGGCGGATGGAGGAGGCTGGGGTGGAGAGGGTGTTTTGGCGCCCACGGAGTACGGATGTGGAAATGGAGGTGGAGAGGAAGGGGGGAACCATGTCTTCACGGCGCGCTTGTCTCAAATGCGAGGAAATTTACAAACTTAGCCCCCGTTTCAAATTTCCTACATCACAACAATATTAGTCGGTTGGGGATAGGACGGTAATCTCGCATACAATCAATATTTGCCGACGAGAGTTTGTTTTAGGCGCCCAGTGTATGAATCGGGGAGGAGTCGATTTCGCCGAGGACACACTGTGTTTTGGCGCCCACCGTGTATGAATCCGGGTGAGAGGCAGTTATGTCACGTTTGAGTGACATTACAAACCTACCCCTATCGAAACCTATAGAAATCGAGCAGATGGGCTTTGCGTGGCAGGGATAAGCAGTAGTAATTTCCATCTCGCAGATTTTGGTTTTGGGCAGTTACTGCGACTTTCCCCGCTTCATTCAAATTTTGCAGAGTGCACGTTTACCGTGCCAACTCAATTCGAATCCCGTTTGTATTCTATTTTTTTCGGGAGGGATCCATTTTCGATTGGAATAAAATTCTATATACATCATTTTTTATATATACTTTCAAAAGCACAACACCCTTTATACATAAATATGGTTTACAAATGGCATGATCTCAGATTCATAAGGTTGTATCCATCAATTTGGATTTTCAAATATTTGAAACCACTTTATGTTGAAATCCAATGTATGCATTCCTCGCTAACCGCCTCCAATTAATGTGTGTTTCATGCGGGTTTTTACTTCTCAAACATGTATAATGTGTTTCACACACATAACATATAGTGTAATCCCGTTTAGACATTAATTGCATATAAACCATGCATTGTGTCTAATTAAAGAATCTATGGATCACCAATATTGATAAACTATATAACATTACACGTGTCCCCAAATTCAAATGAATATGCATGTTTGATACACCAATTTGCGTTATGATATTATCGATGTCGTGATCTCCGCTTTAAATATTTGAATCCCATTTAATCCAGATATTAAGTCTCATATAACTATCACTCATGCTTATATAGGACTATCTATCTAGACCTATCTTACGTTAAATGCGTCTCTCGGGTATCTCTCGTGCTACGTGTATGTCGACAATGATCTTTTATCTTGTAACACACTAACGGTACTCTCTCCCTCGACCTTCATCACTCTATCTCTCTCTAAGTATATCTCGCTCCACCGCTATGTGTCTCTAACTATGATTCTCCATGTGGAATCTTTTCTCTCACACAAACACAAAACTTTGTCTTCCCGGGTCTCATTTCTCTCTACTATTCCCTGTGTGCCACTCGCACACCCCCTCATACGTAGATGTCTTTCGCTCCTTAGGTATGAGAACCTACAACTCTTTCTCTTAAATATCCCTTTCTCACACACAAACACAAACTCTGTCTCTCAGGGTCTCATATTTCTCCACTGTTCTCTTGTATGTCGCTCACGCACACTCTCTCTCCCTAGAGATATCTTGCGTTCCCTCATATGTTTCTCTAGCTATCACTCTCGTTTTGAAATATCTTTCTCTCTCATGAGACACAAAACTACATCTCTCGGGATCTCATTTCTCTGATATTTGTTTGTATGTGAGTCACATGCACCCTTTCTTCATCTCTCTCACACCCACACCCGTAACTCAGCCTTCTGATCCACTCGACTCCTATCTCTAACGCGCACTAGCTAGCATCTTTATCTTTCTATTTATCTGTTTCTCCATCAACCTTGTTTCATTTATAGGTTGATCGCTTTTGCACAACCGTTGTGCCTCACTCCCTCTGCTCGCAATAGATGCATGCTCCAGCCCACGCCACTATCTCATAAAGACAAAAACACATGCTCAATTGTCGGGCCATCTTCCCAGCTTTCTCACATGCATGCATATTGTCATACCGATCCGTCTCTCCCATGTCGTTGATCTTAGCTTATGACTTATGTCTTCTTTCTTTTATCTCGATCATGCGCGCGCGCACACACACACATCCCACGTATACATGTATACCTCTCACACATGCACGTTGAAGGTCTCTATGTCTCCATACGTAGTTAATTACCCTCAACCCTAACGCCACATCGAATCGTTCTCTTCTTGTGTGCACATAACTTCCGCCTGGATGGGTAAAACACACACTCACACTTAACAATCTCCTTCTAGCTACCCCCTCTCACTCTTCCCCTATATCCCCGAAACCAATAAGACCATCCCTTCGTTTAATTCCCGCCTACATGCACCATCGATATATAGTAGTCTTCCTCGGTGTCTCTTGAACAAAATCGTTCTCTCAATGTCGACCACTCTCACGCGCGCACACCTTCTCTTCCCTCTCTACGGGCATTTTCTCTCTCGCACCCCATCGTTGGTGGCCTCTGCCATACACATCACCTCTCTATGATGAAGCCATGCACACTTAAATTACATCCGCCACCGAGGACGACCCCGCGACACACACACACACACCCACACACACACACACAAACACACACACGCACGCACACAAACACACCCCCACCCACACACACACACACACTCACACTCCCTCACACACACACTCACACACACACACACACACACACACACACTAAGACTCCATCTCTCTCTCTCTCTCTCTCTCACACACACACTGAGACTCCATCTCACACACACATGCTCTAGGCGGAGCATTTGTTCCTACCACCCTTACTCGTATGATAAACAATCACCTTAATTTACTTGTATAACATGGACAAAATCCACTTTACTTTAGTAGTTAGCAAACTTATCATCTGTACCCTTATAAAAAACCGAGTTGGCGATGATGGTGTGCCTGCCATCTTGTAATATAGACCATCTGATCTATATCCCATGTATAGAAAGCAAACTATGATAATTTTAAAAAAGATAGCCGCACCTCTCTCCACATCCTTATCTCCCACAACCTCATTGTTGAGCAATTAAAAAAGAAAGTCTCCGGAACAATCTAGCATGGTGGCCGCTGCCGCTTTGCCGGTGCAAATCCATCCCCATGCCTCCGCCCATTCGACCACCGGCCACCACCACGCTCACTCCTCCTCGCCTTATCTCTCATCTTCCATTTTTTCGATGACATTCTCGAGATACCAGTTTTCCGATAACATTCTCGAAATATCATTAGTTTTTACACATGGGATTACTCCTGCATGGGTAAATCACAACAGGTGTTTTGTAAAAAAATGCATATTGATGTTCCGTGCAATGCACGAGCATCTTGCTTGTAATTATATAACGCAAATCACGAGCAGGAAGTGACATTTTTTTTACAAAACCATGTTAACATGGCCACGTAAATCACTAGCTAAAGTAAATACCATTATACTTATATCCTGATGCAAAAGGTTGAGTACATGTCCGAAGAGTAGAGTCGCACACACGAACTCGTCTCCGATAATCTCTTACACACACACCGCCACGTGGCGCCCACTTAAGGCATTACGTATGTTACAATTTGTGCACCCATGGTACACGTGATCTTTCGCCATTTATTTTAGCCATGGCGAATCCAAATAGTAGCTGCATTCATTCCCCTCCCGCCACCTCTTCTCTGGTCGCCGTCGCCCGGTAGGATGAGGATCCCCTAACGTGAACAATCCTACCATTCTATCACTGACATGTGGGACCCCCAAGCATGGGCCCCACCAGTCAGCGAAGGAAAGGCAAGGTAAGGCAGTGATAGCCACGTCTGAGGATCCATGTCCCGCCCGATAGCCATGGCCCGGCGAAGGTAACAACATCGCCATACTCGCCAGAGCGGCTCTTTAATCTGGAAATTTTAGTGGTCATGCATGCATCTTTTGTGCTAGCACTCCTATATAAGGGTTGACGATCGCTTCCCGGACGTGTGCAAAGCGGTGGAAGAGGAAGGATAAGGAAGCGGGCTGTGGAGTAACATTTTTTACCACAATTTCTTAGGGAACTGAGTGCAATAATTGATTAGTTTTGCAAACTACCAGTACTACACCTGAAACGGTTCAAAACCTATACACCCTTGCCAGCGCGCGCTTACCGCGTGAGACGGTCAGCGTCGCCCTGGAGCATCAGTGCTGCATTAATGCCCGGCCAGAGCGGAGGCGACCTCTCACTAGCGCCGGGTTTGAAGCGGCGCGACGGCCGAGAGAGCGCCGCTTCCGGTGCCATCGCTCAGCGTCGAGGCTGGCCATAGGCCCTGTTTGGATCCATGGGTTAGGGTTAGTATGAGCTAGTTGGGGCTCAAATAGCCCTAAAGTATCCGAGCATGAGGGTTTAAATTAGAGCAAGTTGCACCGAACCCACCAAAAAAAACTATCCCACCCAAGAGGTGCTAACTTGATATAGTTCTCATTGGGACCACTGAAAAATCACTTCTCTCTCTCCATGAAGTGCATTTATTGTCAATCTAACCTCGTCACCCAAACACCTCTTTGGCAACAGTTAGTTCCGGGTTAGTCATGAGTTAGTCTAACCTCTAGCTAAGTTGGAGTATCCAAACAGGAGCAGTATAGGACATGCAAGTTGCTCAAAGCATACAGTCAAATTCATACATGAAAGGATTTTTTTATTTTTGAAAACGGAACGTGAAAGGATTTTTTTAGAATGCTCTTGGCATGTCGCTAACATGTGATGAGTTAACCAACCTCAATAGACGGCAAAAACGCCAGCCCGTCGCACTTTGAGAGAGATGAGGAGGGAGAAGCGATACGGGCTGCTGGATTACTAGAGATAGGTGTCGCACGGAAGCCAACAAATATGGTGATAGCGTGGGTTAGCCATGTACTAGTATGATGTAACTACACTGGGCTGCCGTGTTTCATACTCTTCCAGTCCACTGTGGAGATGATTGGTTGATTTTATATCGCTGAATAATATAAAATATTATGAGTGCAGATGCTCCACCCCGAGGTTCCTTGCTCCTTCTCGGTCGTCGGGAATCTATGTTCTTCCACTCTTTTTTTTACATGAGCTTTGTTCATCCTTTTGCCAACAGGCGACACATCTAGCATCAAGGTGCACGTGTCATGCAAGGATCATTCCATGCAAGGATCATGTCCCACTCCTTTCGCTGACGTCTGCGACATCCAGCATGTGCCGTGTGTTTGGCACTCCTTCGTCGTAAGAGTTGAAACGCTAGCATTCATTAGAAATAAAAAAATATATATAAATCACCAGTGATACTATACCACGCGGTTCCCTTGCTCCTAGATATCGGAAAGAATACTTCCGCTCGCCGACATGTGGGACGTCGACCATCCTGGTCCACTTGCCATGCCCGCGGAACTCCAAGGGAGAGTCACCCCGGTCGTCGCGACGCATTAATTACTAATGAGCCATCAAATCACAGGCCCAACCTTACCCACTGTGAAGTTGCTCGGACGAAGGAATCATCATGACTTCGTTGAATTCCGCTTCTTGAAGAAAACTCACACTGTAAAAGCATCGCTAGCTACAATGAGTTACTCCAGCAGAGGCCTCCTTTGGTTCATAGGATAGGAATTTTATAGGAATATGAAAATCATAGGAAGTGAGATGACATGCATCTCAATTCCTATAGAGAAAGAGATGCCATTTGATGCATAGGATAGGAATTTTTCCATTGAGTCTAGGCTAATGTATTGGTAATTTGCTCTAAAAACTACAGTAGTAACTAGTAGTACTGTTACATGCTCGTAATTAATTAAACAAACGTATGGGCGACATAGGCACACACACTAATTACTAGTACTACTACTTCTCACATGCTGGCCAGACGCCATCGTTCTCCTTCCCGGCTTTGTCAGCGACACCCCACCGTGCTTGGATCTCCGCCGACCTCTCCGCAGCAGCGTGTGCGTCCTCTTCTTTCTTGCGGCCACGGGCCTATCTTTTCTTGAGTGCTTTCTGACTTTTCCGCTCCCTCTGTGCAGCTTTGGCCTCCTCTTGCTCTACCGCCCATTCGGCCTTGGCAGCTTCAAATTCCGCCAACATAGGTGTGAGGTCGCGAGCGGTGATGAACTCGGCACGGCGGGATGCCACCGTTTGCTACCATTCTGTGTGCGGTCGTGGGCGGCGAGGAACTCGGCGCGGCGGGATGCCATCGCTTCCTTACCGGTTAGTGTGCGGCACGGTGGCATGAACGACGCTTGGTGACAGCTCTGGGGTGGAGTGGCCGGACAACTGTAAAGTGCATTGGTTTGTCAAGAGCTCAAGGACGTAAGACGAAGGAAATTTGGATTCCCTTCAATCCTGGTCATTTATTACAGAGTAAAATGCATTGGCGGTCATTGAACTTGTCTTGATAGCTCACTTTGATCATTGTATACGAGATATGGTGATTATCACGGTCACTGGCTCAACAGATAGCTCTGTATTTGTTTGGTTGACCAGTCAAACAGTCGGCATGCGCCTCATCAGCTCGTGTTCTTTATCTATCTATCTATGCGGGCCTACCTGTCAGTGGAGAAAGAAATAAAAACATAAATTATGCGTATGTGACATTACTGTTTAGACGTTTGTTGGAGGCCTCCGCGACCACCGAGCATGAATTCAGCTGGCTCAACACCAACGGTCATACTCGTGACTCGGCGCCTTGCTCATGTATATCGTCTATCACAACGACAATCTACAAAATAGCCTAGCTAGAGAGGGTACTATGGTGCGGAGTATGTACTATCATGAGCAACCGATCATAGTGCCACTGCACTGCAGTGTGTGTCCGATCGATTCGGCCCATTATTCATAAGTTATGTATGGTTGTGTGGTGTCTAATGGTGGTCGTCGAATGCTAGGCCGGGCGACAAGAGCGGTTGCATGGGCCTTTGGTTGTCAATACGCGTCTGCATACGCTTCAAAGGCTTGTGATCCATGAGTTCACTCTCTACCACCATGCCAGCGTCTGACCGCCCTGGCCTACCGAAACCCCTTCCATCGCTAGCGCGCGCTTCCCGCCTGAAACGATCACCGTCTCTCCAGAACGTCAATGCCGCATTCACCAGCCTTAACTATAGGTGAAGTTGGTGTGTCACTGACATGCGGGACTGATGCCCGTTCGGCCCACATGTCAGTGAGACAACGCACCTGCGGTTAAGTCACTGAAGTAGCGTCCGCATTCACGCCCGACGCGACCTCTCACTGGCCCGGCATTGCAGCAGCACGATGTCCGAGAGAGCGCCACCCGCGCGGCATCCCGGTGCAAGCGACCGCTCCGCGTTAATGACACCACGGCTGCCGACGAACCTACTCCGGTGCCAGCCGTCCATCCGTCTGCCGCAGCTCATTGCCATTCGCCCGCTATATTAACTTGAGCCCCAGCTCCCAGCCATAGCCACCCACACTCATTCTCCTCTGGTCCCTTCCTTCTGTTGGCACCACTCCAACCATGGCCTCCGGGCACTCCAAAGCTCTCTTGGACGTACGGTCGCAGGAGCAGACGAAGGACATCGGTGGCTCTGCTCCGGGCGCGCTCCAAAGTTCTCTTGGACGTACTCTCGCGGGAAGCGGAGCCAGAAGGAGATCGCGGCTCCCCGGCCGCCCTCACTTCGCCACGGCGAAGAAGTCGGTAGCGTCGCGTCAAGCGCAGCAGTGATGAGGAAGAGTAAGTAGTACATGGTAGGTCACCACCGCTCTGGTCCGAGGAAGGCCATCGCTCCTCCACTCAGTCGAAGCCAAGCTTGGTGGGATAAAAATCGGCGGCCTATTAGCCGCTTGACGGCGACGTGGAGGCGGAAATCTTCATAACCTTGTGCTCCGGAGGAGGAGGTTATCGAGGCGGATAAGGAGGAGGCAAAGGCAATGGCCGGCATTCTCGGGTTCATGGCCGGACATGGTGGTCGGGGCCCGGCGATCGCTTAGATTAGGTTTACAGTAGGTTTTAGTACGGTTTGTGCGAAATATGTAATGAATTTCATCCAGTTTATAGGAAAAGTTCTCGAAATGTAATGAATTTCATCCGGTCAATTTGAAATTTGCTTTGTTTGCACGAATTTCATCTGGTTAGTTCATATAGTTGTCGAAAGTTATGCGGGTAGCATTGGATGGCATCCATCAGTGTCCTCGGATAGATGCCGGTGTAAATTTGAGGGCCAGCACTGGAGATGCCCTAACTATCATGCTATAATCGCTAATAGTGCTCCATTATTTCGCAGGGAACAGTTATCCCTCGATCAAAATCAAATCCGCCGTGTTTCGCACTCCTCCCACGTAAGAGTGTAGACTCTTTCTTACATAAAAATGGAGCAAGTGGACGGCAATCAGAAAGCACGTCATATCACTCAAACTAGCCTGCCTAACGTGCGGGAAAGCACCACCCTCGTCATTTTGTTCTGGATTTCTATCAATCGATCGCACGAAAATGTTACGCTTTGCAAGTTGATGACCCACAAGTATAGGGGATCTATCGTAGTCCTTTCGATAAGTAAGAGTGTTGAACCCAACGAGGAGCAGAAGGAAATGATAAGCGGTTTTCAGCAAGGTATTCTCTGCAAGTACTGAAACAAGTGGTAACAGATAGTTTTGTGATAGGATAATTTGTAACGAGCAACAAGTAACAAAAGTAAATAAAGTGCAGCAAGGTGGCCCAATCCTTTTTGTAGCAAAGGACAAGCCTGGACAAACTCTTATAATAGGAAAAGCGCCCGAGGACACATGGGAATATCGTCAAGCTAGTTTTCATCACGTTCATATGATTCGCATTTGGTACTTTGATAATTTGATCTGGGTGCACTGCCTTGGGTGCTGTTCTTACTTGAACAAACATCCCACTTATAATTAACCTCTATTGCAAGCATCCGCAACTACAACAAAAGTATTAAGGTAAACCTAACCATAGCATGAAACATATGGATCCAAATCAGCCCTCATTTAAGCAACGCATAAACTAGGGTTTAAGCTTCCATCACTCTAGCAACCCATCATCTACTTATTACTTCCCAATGCCTTCCTCTAGGCCCAAATAATGGTGAAGTGCAATGTAGTCAACGTTCACATAACACCACTAGAGGCTAGACAACATACATCTCATCAAAATATCAAACGAATACCAAATTCACATGACTACTAATAGCAAGACTTCTCCCATGTCCTCAGGAACAAACGTAACTACTCACAAAGCATATTCATGTTCATAATCAGAGGGGTATAAAAATGCATATAGGATTTGAACATATGATATTCCACCAAATAAACCAACTAGCATCAACTACAAGGAGTAATCAACACTACTAGCAACCTACTAGTACCAATCCCGGACTTGGAGACAAGAATTGGATACAAGAGATGAACTAGGGTTTTGACAGAGATGGTGCCTTTGGTGAAGATGTTGATGGAGATTGCCCTCTCCGATGAGAGGAGCGTTGGTGATGACGATGGTGATGATTTCCTCCCGGAGGGAAGTGTCCCCCCAGAAAAGCTCACGGAGCTCTAGATTGGTTCCGCCAAGGTTCCGCCTCGTGGCGGCGGAGTTTCGTCGAAAAGGTTGCTTCTAATTTTTTTTCTCGACAAAAGACCTCATATAGCGTAAGATGGGCATCGGAGGGCCACCAGGGGCCCACGAGGTAGGGGGCGCCCTAGGAGGGGGGACGCCCCACCCTCGTGGGATGTGGTGTGGGCCCCTGCCTTCATCTTTGGCGAGGATTTTTATTATTTATTATAAGATATTCCGTGGAGTTTTAGGACTTTTGAGTTGTGCAATAGGTCTCTAATATTTGCTCCTTTTCCAGCCGAATTCTAGCTGCCGCATTCTCCCTCCTTATGTAAACCTTGTAAAATAAGAGAGAATAGGCATAAGTATTGTGACATAACGTGTAATAACAGCCCATAATGCAATAAATATCGATATAAAAGCATGATGCAAAATGGACGATCAACTCCCCAAGCTTAGACCTCGCTTGTCATCAAGCTTAAAGCCGATAACGATAAATATGTCCCCATGTTTAGAGGTAGAGGCGTCGATAAAAAATAAAATACGGACATGAAGGCATCATGATTAATCTCACAACAGCAACATATATAGGTATTGTCATATGATTTCTTATGTTCAAGTAACAATCCATTCACAATGCAGAGTACAAATCATAAACTTTATTGAGAACCAACAAACTATAGTCTCAGTCATTGAAGCAATTGAATTTATCATAACATCCGAAAGAGTCAATGTCAGAGCTTAATAGCAAGTCCACATACTCAACTATCATTTAGTCTTTCATAATTGCTAACACTCACGCGATACTTGTGGTTACGGAGTTTCAATCGGACACAGAGAAAGATAGGGGCTTATAGTTTCGCCTCCCAACCTTTTACCTCAAGGGTAATGTCAACAATAATAACTCATGCCCCCTACATCTAATTAGATATATCAATCAGGATCTTTCCAACATACTGTAATTGCCAAAGGATAAAATGTAAAAAGGAAAGGTGAAGATCACCATGACTCTTGCATAAGGTAGAAGATGATAGTAATAGATAGGCACTTCGCAGCGGTAAGCAGAGGTTGCCGTGCACTTTTATGGTTGGATGCACAAAATCTTAATGCGAAAGAACATCGCTTTATATTGCCCCTTGTGGTATGAACCTTTATTATGCAGTCCGTCGCTTTTATTTCTTCCACATCACAAGATCGTATAAAGCTTATTTCTCCCACACCAATCAATCATACATATTTAGAGAGCAATTTTTATTGCTTTGCACCAATGAAAACTTACTTGAAGTATCTTACTCAATCCATAGGTAGATACGGTGGACTCTCATGGCAAAATTGGTTTAAGGGTTTTTGGAAGCACAAGTAGTATCTCTACTTGGTGCTGAGATTTGGCTAGCCTGAGGGGGAAAGGCAAGCTCAACATGTTGGAATATCCATGACAATATACTTTATCTCAGATATAAGAAAACATAACCTATTACGTTGTCTTCCTTGTCCAACATCAACTCTTTAGCATGTCATATTTTAATGAGTGCTCACAATCATAAAAGGTGTCAATAATAGTATATCTATATGTGAAACCTCTCTTTCCTTATTATTTCCTATTAATTGCAACGATGACCAAAGCTATGGTTGCCAACTCCCAACAACTTTCAATCATCATACCCTTTCTATGTGAAGTCATTACTCTCAATAAGATCAATATGAACTCTTTGTTTCTTTTTATTCTTTTTCTTTCTTTTCTTTTATTCACTCAAGATCATGGCAAAATAATCAAGCCCTTGACCCAACACTAATCTTTATTATATAGCTCACGGACTCGATTACATAGAGAGATCATAAAGCAAAACTCAAAACTAGATCATGCCCTAAACTTTATTCTACTAGATCAAGATACTACTAATAGGATCAAACTAAGAAAAACGGTAAAGATAGGAGATGTGGTTGTGATACGATACTGGGGCACCTCCCCAAGCTTGGCAGGTTGCCAAGGGAGTGCCCATACCCATGTGATTATGTCTCCTTTGTTGGTGAAGAAGGTGGGGTGTTGTTGTTGATGATGCGGGCTTGTCGTCCATCTTCCAAGGCATGGGCTCACCATCATAGAAGGATAATCGAGTCTCCGGAATCCTCAAATCTGCAGCCAAACTCATCCTTTTGAATCTATATTCATACTCACAATTTTGATTTTGCAGGTCATAGATTTGGGTTTGAAGGTGCTCGATCTTCTCATGAAGCTTCAAGATGGCCTCCCCAATATTGTCGGCCTCCAACTTGTGGTTGCTAGTAAACTCCGCGATCATCATGTGGTTGGAGTTGAGTCCACGTTCCACCATCCCTTGACACTTGAAAACTTGTTGCTCCACTTCTTCGAACCTCGTCTCCACGCTTCCGGTTCCTTTTGGTCCCTCTTCATCGCGGATGTGCAGCAACCCATCATGCAACTCAATGGTTTGAGGGTGTCGCAGCACCTCCGCGAGGTAAGGGTTGATGACCTTCTCGAAGAACTTGTCCTTGGAAGCACTTGGGGACGTCATGATAATCTAGATCTGTCAGAAAAACAGCTTGAAACGAGAACAGGGGAGATTTGCGTGATACGGGAGTCAAAACCTCCGGGAGAGTATATAATGAATTTTTACCGACCAAAATATGTATCGTGCAAGAAAATGGAGTCCAAAGGGCACAAGAGGTGCCCACGAGGTAGGGGGGCGCGCCCAGGGGGGTAGGGCGCGCCCTCCACCCTCCTGGAGCCCTCGTGTCCTTCCCGGACTGCTACTTATTTTTCTATCTTTCTAAATATTCCAAAACGGAGAAATATTGCCTTAAAAAACTGTTTTGGAGTCGGTTTACTTACCGTACCACATACCTATTCCTTTTCGGAGTCTGAAACATTCCGGAAAGTGTCCCTTATGTATTCCTCCGGGGTTACGGTTTCAATAACATTGGTTTCAACATTTATAGGATTACCTGAGATATAGTGTTTAATTCTTTGACCGTTTACCACCTTCGGATTTGTGCCTTCGAAGTTGTTGATTTTTATGGCACCGGAACGATAGACCTCCTCGATAACGTAGGGTCCTTCCCATTTGGAGAGAAGTTTTCCTGCAAAAAATCTTAAACGAGAGTTGTATAGCAATACATAATCACCTACATTAAACTCATGCTTTTGTATCCTTTTGTCATGCCATCTTTTAACTTTTTGTTTAAACAACTTGGCATTTTCATAGGCTTGGGTTCTCTATTCATCAAGTGAGCTAATATCAAATAACCTCTTCTCTCCGGCAAGTTTGAAATCATAGTTGAGCTCTTTAATAGCCCAGTATGCCTTATGTTCTAGTTCCAGAGGTAAGTGACATGCTTTTCCATAAACCATTTTATACGGAGACATACCCACAGGATTTTATATGCAGTCCTATAGGCCCATAATGCATCATCAAGTTTCTTGGACCAATTCTTTCTAGACCTATTGACAGTCTTTTGCAAAATTAATTTGAGCTCTCTATTACTCAATTCTACTTGACCACTAGACTGTGGGTGATATGGAGATGCAATTCTATGATTGACATCATATTTAGCAAGCATTTTACTTAAAGCAACATGAATAAAATGTGAACCACCATCAGTCATTAAATATCTAGGGACTCCAAACCTCGGAAAAATAACTTCTTTAAGCATTTTAATAGAAGTGTTATGATCAGCACTACTAGTTGGAATAGCTTCTACCCACTTAGTAACGTAATCAACAAAGAACTAAAATATGTGTATATCCATTAGAGGCAGGAAAAGGTCCCATATAATCAAAGCCCCAAACATCAAATGGTTCAATAACAAGTGAATAATTCATAGGCATTTCTTGACGTCTACTAATATTACCAATTCTTTGACATTCATCACAAGAAAAGACAAACTTACGGGCATCCTTGAAGAGAGTAGGCCAATAAAAACCAGATTGCAATACCTTATGTGCAGTTCTATCTCCAGCGTGGTGTCCTCCATAAGCTTCGGAGTGACACTTATGTAGGATCTGCTCCTGTTCATGCTCGGTACACAACGCCTAATAACACCATCTACTCCTTCTTTATAAAGATGTGGGTCATCTCAAAAGTAATGTCTCAAATCATAGAAAAACTTTTTCTTTTGTGGTATGTGAAACTAGGGGTATAAATTTAGCAACAATGTAATTAGCATAATCATCATACCATGGAGTACTACCGTAAGTATTTATGACATTTAATTGCTCATCAGAAAGCTATCATCAATAGGTAGTGGGTCATCAAGAACACTTTCTAACCTAGACAAGTTGTTCTGCAACGGGTTCTCGGCTCCTTTCTATAAACAATATGCAAATCAAATTCTTGTAGCAAGAGAACCCATCTAATAAGTCTAGGTTTAGCATCTTTCTTTTCCATCGATATTTAATAGCAAAAGCATGATCAGTGTGAATAGTTACTTTAGAATCAACAATATAAGGTCTGAACTTATCACAAGCAAATACAACTGCTAAGAATTCCTTTTCAGTAGTAGCATAGTTTCTTTGAGCATTGTCTAAAGTTTTACTAGCATAATGGATAACATTTAATTTCTTATCGACTCTTTGTCCTAGAACAGCTCCTACAGCATAATCACTAGCATCACACGTAATTTCAAAGGGTAGATTCCAATCGTGTGGCTGAACAATAGGTGCGTAAATCAATGCTTTCTTAAGTATTTCAAATGCTTCTACACAATCATCATCAAAGACAAATGGTATATCTTTTTGTAATAAATTAGTCAGAGGCCGATAAATTTTGGAGAAGTCCTTAATGAACCTCCTATAAAATCTGGCATGACCAAGGAAACTTCTTATACCTTTGATGTCCTTGGGACATGGCATCTTTTCAATAGCATCAACTTTGGCTTTATCAACTTCAATACCTCTTTCGGAAACTTTATGCTCCAAGACAATACCTTCATTAACCATAAAGTTGCACTTTTCCCAATTCAAGACAAGATTAGTTTCTTCACATCTCTACAAAACTCGATCAAGATTGCTCAAGCAATCATCAAAGGAGGATCCATAGACGGAAAATTAGTCCATGAAAACCTCACAAATCTTTTCACAAAAGTCGGAGAATATAGCCATCATGCATCTTTGAAAGGTAGCAGGTGCATTACATAAACCAAAAGGCATCGTCCATAAGCAAAAGTACCAAAAAGGCATGTAAAAAGTAGTCTTTGATTGATCTTTAGTCGACACGGGTATTTGAGAGAAACCGAATAACCATCTAGAAAGCAATAATGTGTATGTTTGCATAATCTTTCTAGCATTTGATCAATAAAAGGTAAGGGGTAACGATATTTCTTAGTAGCTTTATTTAATTTGCGGAAATCAATTACCATCCTATAACCTGTAATAATTCTTTGTGGGATCAATTCATCTTTATCATTAGGAACTATAGTAACACCTCCTTCTTAGGAATGCAATGAACAGGACTTACCCAATCGATCGTCAAAGAACGGATAAATTATACCTGCCTCCATAAGATTTAGTATTTCTTTTCTTACCACTTCTTTCATCTTAGGATTAAGCCTTCGTTGATGAACACGAACCGGTTTGGCATCTTCTTCCATATTTATTTTATGTTGACATAGAGTGGGACTAATGCCCTTAAGATCATCAAGAGTATATCCAATAGCAAAGACGGTGCTTCTTGAGTTTTCAATAATCTCTCTTCTTCATGCTCCAAAGGTTAGCACTAATAATAACAGGATATATCTTCTTTTCATCAAGATAAGCATATTTAAGATTATCAGGCAACGGTTTAAGCTCAAAGACGGGATCACCCTTGGGTGGAGGGGGATCCCCTAGGATTTCAACATGCAAATTGTGTTTCAGAATAGGTTCCTGTTTAAAGAATACTTCATCTATTTCCCTTCTTTCATTCATAAACATATCATTTTCATGGTCTGCAAATAATGTTCTAGAGGATCACTAGGAGGTACGGCAATAGAAGCAAGACCAATAATTTCATCCTTACTAGGCAATTCTTCTTCACGGTGTTGTTTACTAAATTTAGAGAAATTAAACTCATGAATCATATCATCCAAGCCAATAGTAACAACATTCTTTTCGTAGTCTATGTTAGCGTTAACAGTATTCAAGAAGGGTCTACCAAATATAATGGGACAAAAGCTATCTTGTGGGGAGCTAAGAACAAGAAAATCAGCAGGATATTTAATTTTCCCACACAAGACTTCAACATCTCTAACAATTCCCACTGGCGATATGGTATCTCTATTGGCAAGTTTAATTGTGACATCAATATCTTCTAACTCAGCAGGTGCAATTTCATGCTTAATTTCTTTATATAAGTCATAAGGTATAACACTAGCACTAGCACCCATATCACATAAGCCATGATAACAATGATCTCCTATTTTAACAGAAATAACAGGCACGCCTACCACATGTCTATGTTTATCTTTAGCGCCAGGTTTAGCAATTCTAGCAGATTCACCACAGAATGAATAACATGCCCATCAATATTATCAGACAAGAGATCTTTAACAATAGCAATATTAGGTTCTACTTTGACTTGCTCAGGAGGTGTATAAGTTCTAATATTGCTTTTACGAACCACAATTGAAGCTTTATCATGATCCTTTATTCTAACCGGGAAAGGTGGTTTCTCAACATAAGAGGTAGGAACAATAGGATCATTATAAGTGACAGTATTTTCTTCAACTTTAATAGGTGCAGCTACTTTTACTTCAATGGGAGGATGATATTTAAACCACTTCTCCTTGGGGAGATAAACATATGTAGCAAAAGATTCACAGAAAGAAGCTACTATCTCAGAGTCAAGTCAATACTTAGTGCTAAACTTACGTAAAATATCGGTATCCATAAAAGATTTAACACAATCAAACTTAGGTGTCATACCTGACTCCTTACCTTCGTCGAGGTCCCAATCTTCAGAGTTGCGTTTACTTCTAACCAATAAATTCCATCTTAATTCAATAGTCTTCATCATAAAAGAGCCAGCACAAGAAGTATCGAGCATGGTTTGATTATTATGAGAAAGCCGAGCATAAAAACTTTGAATAATTATTTCTCTCGAGAGCTCATGATTGGGGCATGAATATAACATTGATTTAAGCCTCCCCCAAGCTTGAGCGATGCTTTCTCCTTCACGAGGCCAAAAATTATATATGTAGTTGCGATCACGATGAACAAGATGCACGAGATAATATTTTTGATGAAATTCCAATTTCAGTCTTCTGTAGTTCCATGATCTCGTATCATCACATAGCCTATACCATGTCAATGCATCTCCCTTCAGAGATAAAGGGAAGACCTTCTTCTTAACAACATCATCTGGTATACCTGCAAGCTTAAATAATCCACAAACCTCAATCACATATATTAAGTGTTCATCAGGATGCTTGGTTCCTTCTCCTGCAAAAGTATTAGCTAGCAGTTTTTCCATCATACCCGAAGGAACTTCAAAAGGAGTTTCATTTTCAATAGGTTCCGTAGGTTGAGGAGCAACTTTTTGCTCTACTGGACGGGGTGTAGATACCCCGAACAAGCCCCTCAGAGGATTACTTTCCATAGTAACAAGTGACAGTAAAATTCAGCACACTATATAAAATTTTCCTTACCAAATTCCACCTAGCAAAGGCGCTTCACTCCCGACAGCGGCGCTTTAAAAGAGTCTTGATGACCCACAAGTATAGGGGATCTATCGTAGTCCTTTTGATAAGTAAGAGTGTCGAACCCAACGAGGAGCGGAAGGAAATGATAAGCGGTTTTCAGCAAGGTATTCTCTGCAGAAATCAAACAAGTGGTAACGAGATAGTTTTGTGATAGGATAATTTGTAACGAGCAACGAGTAACAAAAGTAAGTAAAGTGCAGCAAGGTGGCCCAATCCTTTTTGTAGCAAAGGACAAGCCCGGACAAACTCTTATAATAGGAGAAGTGCTCCTGAGGACACATTGGAATATCGTCAAGCTAGTTTTCATCACGTTCATATGATTCGCGTTCGGTACTTTGATAATTTGATCTGTGGGTGGACCGGTGCTTGGGTGCTGTTCTTACTTGAACAAACATACCACTTATGATTAACCTCTATTGCAAGCATCCGCAACTACAACAAAAGTATTAAGGTAAACCTAACCATAGCATGAAACATATGGATCCAAATCAGCCCCTTACGAAGCAACGCATAAACTAGGGTTTAAGCTTCATCACTCTAGCAACCCATCATCTACTTATTACTTCCCAATGCCTTCCTCTAGGCCCAAATAATGGTGAAGTGTTATGTAGTCGACGTTCACATAACACCACTAGAGGCTAGACAACATACATCTCATCAAAATATCGAATCGAATACCAAATTCACATGACTACTAAGAGCAAGACTTCTCCCATGTCCTCAGGAACAAACGTAACTACTCACAAAGCATATTCATGTTCATAATCAAAGGGGTATAAAAATGCATATAGTATCTGAACATATGATCTTCCACCAAATAAACCAACTAGCATCAACTACAAGGAGTAATCAACACTACTAGCAACCTACTAGTACCAATCCCGGACTTGGAGACAAGAATTGGATACAAGAGATGAACTAGGGTTTTGAGAGGAGATGGTGGTGATGATGTTGATGGTGATTGCCCTCTCCCGATGAGAGGAGCATTGGTGATGACGATGGTGATGATTTCCCCCTCCGGAGGGAAGTGTCCCCCGAACAGCTTTGCGAGCTCTAGATTGCTTCCGCCAAGGTTCCGCCTCGTGGAGGCGGAGTTTCGTCCGGAAAGGTTGCTTCTGATTTTTTTTCTCGACGAAAGACCTCATTGCCGGTGTCAAAACCGGCGGATCTCGGGTAGGGGGTCCCAAACTGTGCGTCTAGGATCGATGGTAACAGGAGGCAAGGGACACGATGTTTACCCAGGTTCGGGCCCTCTCTATGGAGGTAATACCCTACTTCCTGCTTGATTGATCTTGATGAATATGAGTATTACAAGAGTTGATCTACCACGAGATCGTAGAGGCTAAACCCTAGAAGCTAGCCTATGGTATGATTGTTGTATATCTATCGACTAGCCTGGCCTCGGTTTATATAATGCACCAGAGGCCTATGATAACAAGAGTCCTAGCCGAATCTGCCGGTGGGGAGGAGTCCTTGTCTTGATCGCCAAGTCTTGTGGAATCTTCCTTGTATGCGATGACTGTCCGGATCGCCCATGAGTATCTGACCATGGGGTCCTCGGCCCAATCTAACAGATCGGAGATGACGTGGTGAGTACCCCTAGTCCAGACACCGTTAGTAGCCCCCTGAACGGTCTTCGCTTAGGGAACGCCTCGATTCTTCCGAACTGTTCTTCATCTTTGGTCGTCGGTCTTGAAAACTGGTTCAACAAATCTTCTCATCTTCGATCTTGAGGATCGCCGAAGTGTATCCGAAGAGTTTACACGTTGGGTATCCGGGGAGTCCCTTTAAGTTTCCGGCCTTTATCAATGCCTTGTTATTTTTATGCCACGCCTCGGGTTTGAAGTTGTTCCCGGGAGGCAGTGTCCTCTTGCATCCGAGCTACAATGCCAGACTGCATTCAAGGTATCCTTTGCAGCCGAAAGCACCAATGTCGAGGCCTTAGAGCTCCAACGCGAAATATATCCGAAGCTCCAACGCCGGATCATAGTCCAAGCTCCGGTAGCCGGATCAGTATCCAAGCTCCAACGCCGGACTATATCCAAGATGTCATAGATCATCTTGGTACAAAAAGTTGAAGGAGTGTAGCCGAGCTTAATGCCGGAAATGCCCTTTATGGAGCTAGCCGCTGGCGCCCGAGCTTTATGCCGGACTGCCTCCGAGGTGGTGCACCACCCCGAC